>JASANH010000104.1:0-600000 GCA_030248295.1 Mesodorylaimus sp. YZB2_4 | reverse complement strand
ATGTTGAAGGTGGCTGCATCACAACATGGCAGAACTTCGAAAAGGAGTCGCGGTGACCAAGCTGCTCGTTGGTCCCGCATTGCTTGGGTCAGCAACCTCGAGCGGCAGCAGTTCTAATCCGGTTAGGAGCAGTGTAGTAAGCCCGTTCTCATTGTCAGAGAGAGAACTGGGACCGTCAATCAGCAGGAAAGAATCAAGAAACTGGTCCTCGAACACCAGTCGGGAAGGACCCTTTCTTGTCGCCCAGTATCATCCTGAGATGCTAGTGATGCCGCAATACCGTCGGCGGAGGTGCTCTTGGCGGCTGAGGGAAGCTGCCATGAGAGCTGGTCACCTCACGGCCTCGCTTATCATATCATGAGTGCTGGCCGCTATAGGCAAAATGGGTTGGAGGTCCTATGGAGGGAGCTGGGGCGGCACGGGGCCAACCCATAAAGGTAAAAAAAGAACTTATCGAATAAACTGGCCCTGCTAATTCTGCATCTTTATCTGGCATATGCCCAACTCCGAGGTACTTGTGCCTACTTGGCTGTAGTTGAAGTACAACACACAGAATCAGATAAAAAACAATGCTGCAGTTTGTGTCTGACAATGAGACCAGAGTCGACTGCCAGCCGGTCGGATGGACTGGCTGATGGCATTGCTATAATACTGTACGTACTGTACGTATGAGGAAATGGCGAAGTGTAATAGCCGGCATTACAGTGGAGAAGGCCGCAGGGAGCGGATGATCTCGAAAACCCTCCAGATAGGCCTCCTAGTCGCAGGAGCCAGAGACATAGACCCGATGGGTTTCTGCCTCTCCTGGAGGAGCGTAACGCGAGGCCAACGAAGGCGACTGGTACCCTTTGCGGCGGCCAGTCAATGCAACCAGATACACTACCTTCTCCAGGAGCCAAACACACCTACAGAACCCAACCCCCTAAAACTAGTCACATACTTAGAGCCAAGCCCCAATGCACCATCGGCTAGCCAACACTGTCACACACGGGCCAGGCAGGAATGATGGATGAATTTAGCATCTGTGAAAAACCCAAGCCCAACTAATCTGGTTCATAGTTCGGCGCCACTCTGGCCACGTCCCGAGTGGCAGTTCTGTTCAATCCAGAGCCTCGCGTGCATTCTCATGCGAAGCAGCCGATTGTCGGGCATCAGTGACGAAAGCGGATAGCGAAATCGGCTTTCCGGTTTTGCGGCACGGGGGCGTAAAGACCACTCGAGCTGGCCACTCGTTAGCTTCACTTCCGCAATGCCGCTTTGTGTTTACTATTCTCGTCGAGCACCGTCAGGCCTAGGCCATTGTCCGTTGGACAGGAGTCAAGCCCCCGATTGTACAGCGGGCAAGCATGAATCGTGGATATTGGGATAAGCTATTTGGGATTGGCATCTTAGGTACAATCAGTGTGCCACTTCCAACAACGCTCTATTACCTTTTGGCTTCAGTCCTTTGCAGTGTCTGTCTGGAAGCGGAGGCATCGAGACGGTATAAGAGAGAGGAGCCGACGGTCGGGAAGCCGTGCCAGGAAGCCATCGAATGTGGACAAGGATCGTACTGTGATAACAATAAACTATGTTCTTGTCTGTCGACACACGTCAGGGTCAATGGATTCTGCTGGCCGAGTAAGCCCTGGGTTGGAAGCGTGACCCATTTTGAGAGAGATGAGACCAGGATAAATGGCCCTGGGACAGAGCCAGTATGCCAATACGAAGGGTGGCAGAATGGCAGTCAACACTGCTCTTTAATGGGTTTATCTCCTTTCAGAAATCAACCCCGGCCAAAGTGGGTGCACTCACGACCGCCAGTGTTCATCCGCCTGGCCTGGAGCAGTGTGCCAGAATGGAGAATGCAAATGCGCAAATGGTCAGCCGCCAGTGCTGACTCGGGATGGCCCTGTATGCCTGACCTATGGTGCGTTCTCCCATCAGTCTACCTCTGCTTAGAGTCAGCCTTGACTCAACACTCTTGTAGGCTTCTGTCCAATCAATGGCGAAGTGGCCAAGTACAAGGACGACTCTGGGAATCCGATCACGTGCAACAACGGATCCGACTCCGAGTGCCCGGCCGCGTATGACTGCATTTGCGGACGGCCAGGGTGTCCGGACAATGCGCTCACCTTCTGCTGTCCAAGTAGAAGTAGGTGTCCCTACAGTCTATGTGTCCAAGTTGAACTTGTTTGAGCACTTGTTTCAGGCTTGGCTTGCATAATGCCCATGGATCAGGGCACTTTCGGAGGCGGTGCGGGCATGACGCTGACCAGGTGGTACCACAATCCTCTGTCCGGTGACTGTGAGAGCTTTACGTATCGTGGACAGGGAGGCAATGCCAACAACTTCGAATCGAGGGAGCATTGCGAAAGTTATTGTAAACAAAGTGAGTGCTAAGAGTGCAAGGCCAACGGACAAACGATAAGCTTAGGTAGCCTTTTAATTGCGCTAATGCTTGTGCTTTTCGCACAGATTTAATTTTAGCTGATTGTTTATCATACTAATATCCTCTTTGTATGGTTCCATGCTGCACTCCTTGAATGAATTGATCAGTCTTCCAGAATCAGACCCCACCTTTGAACTGACTTTTCATAACTGTCAGCCTGCAATCGTGGTCTCCCGCAGTACGAAGACTCACCAGCTCCGGCCAAACAAAAACAGCATTTCTGTTCGAACAGTGCCAGCTGCCAGTCTGGCCTCGAATGCACGCCCGTCGGCACCGTCCAGTTTTGTTGTCCAAAAATCAGTGAGGTTTCTAGCAGGATGTTTTCCTTAAAAACCAGGTCTGTCCTTACAGGTTTCATATGCTCTAAAAGTGGTGGTCTGGTGTACGGTGCGGATAAACTGCCCAAGTCTGGCTATGATTCGGGCACTTCCGGTGGCAGCGCGATGACATATCCGAGGTAGGGTAGCAGAGGCAGGTTAGAAACTTGCCGAATGGAAACACATCCTTGGACGTTTTAGATTCTACTACGACGAGTCAGAAAAGAAGTGCATGGGTTTCAGTTACAATGGTCAGGGTGGTAATTTTAATAACTTTGCTTCTCTGGCCGAATGCGAGCAGTTCTGTGCAAAAAGTATACCAAACCCTGGAACATATAGGTACAGTTTTAGCTTTGCCTTCTTTCAGTGCTTTGTGAAGCAGGAGAACCATTGAAGGATCCTAGCGGAAGTAAATTACTATCTTCAACCGGTCCGTGATAGGTATCACTTACCTGCATTGTTCTAGTGCGAAATTTGCAATGTAGTGGAACCGAATGCCCCGCTACGCATTATTGCAATGGCGGCGTGTGCTGTCCAACCAAGCGTAAGTTGCTAATTTGCCGAAAACTATGCACCATGTACGGAGCATTAAAGGTCGAGTAATGCTCGCCTTAGCTTACCTAACTCCTAGCCTGCAGTTTCGCGATTCAGTTCCAACACCAGCAGTACCAATGACCCGATCTAGAGTATGACTTGAAGCCCAGATCTAACTATAAGTCTGCCAGTCTGCTATTCTTCGTCACGCAATTGCAAAGGCTGATCGAATCTTTTCATGCGAAGTGGTGCAGGCGGAAGTTGGACAATGGTTCCGCATTGCTTGGGGTTGACTTTAGAGTAATTTTCCGCGGGTGCAGGTGACCACTGCCACATTGCGGCATATTGCCTCTAATAGACATTGACGGCGAGCAACAGTGTTTTGTGCTCATTGCTAATCAGGGCTTGTTGACGGTAAAAGTGTCAGCTGAAGTTCGATTCCTGGTATTTCTGAGATTTTTTGCTTTTTCAAACCGGGTTCTTTTCTCGCTCTTGAGAGTGACTGGTTTACTATTATCCTCTCAGTCTATGCCTAATATATGTGTAGTATTTTACTTGAAGCATATAGCGCGCAGTAGGGCGACCCATATGCGTCACGAGACGAGATCACCTCCTTTTGTGTAGTGCTGGTTTGTCCTGACCTTCCAAAAGTACAGCCAGCTCGAGCGCAAGTATAGCCAGTATCCTTGCACTCGAGCTGGCGATTGATGAAAGGCCATTTTCAGAAAGTGTGTGCAAGCTACCCAAATCGGTAGGCTTCTGCAGCAGTACGGTGAAACGATGGTGGTTCAACGCAGCCTCGGGTACTTGCGAGGAGTTCATGTATTCGGGATGTCACGGCAATGCCAATAACTTCGCTGGGTACAAAGAATGCACTGACTTTTGCCGAGATGTCAAAGGTAACAGGACTGACTGACGATGAAGTTAGTGATGCGCATAAGCCTGTTTTTAGCTGAACCCAAGTGCCCACACGGACGCGCTTTGAAGGATTCTTATGGTAACTACGTGAGCTGTGGAGCTGGTGGGGAGGCGGGTGCGTCGAAGGGGTGTCCAGTCAGCTACCAGTGCAACTACGATGGGAAAACATATGGGTGCTGTCCTACCCAAAGTGAGTGCAGTGTTTGTGCGGGCGACAGCGTGATTAGCTTATAAAACTGGTTCTAGCTTACACGTGCACATTGCCCTACGAACCGGGAACTCAGTGTGGTCCGAGTGTGTCCCGTTGGTATTACGACCACACGAAGCGCACCTGCCTGACGTTCGACTACTTGGGTTGTGACGGAAATTCCAATAATTTCGCCACCCAACAGGACTGCAAGGAGTACTGTCACGTGGAGAGTAAGTGCTATGTCGGGGTGTACCTCCTTATGTCGCTAGGTGGTGTGTTGTGATGGTTTTGCGGTAGCACAAGAACAGACTGGGCCTTCCATCAGACTCGCTTTGGCTTTGAGGCTGCCCAGAAGGAGGAGAAGTGTACACTGAGGAAACCGGCAATCAGCGGTCGTGTCGAACAGATGGCGATTGCCCCACCACCCACTACTGCACCGAAATCAACAAATGGTCAGGCTCATCGTGGTCCATCTTGAATTTCTGTTGCCCAAATCGAAGTAAGCTTAGTGCGCACGATTTGATGAGGCTGACCTTGACAGTGGTCGTTTGCCAGACCATATCTGCACGCAGTACATGGACAGTGGTGCCCAGTGCAGTAGTACATCACTCGTGCGCTGGTGGTTTAATCGATTGACCAAGACCTGTGAAGAGTTCACGTACAATGGATGCGGTGGTAACAGGAACAACTTCGTGTCGCGCAAGTCGTGCATGACTTACTGCATGGCTGCGGGTAAACCACCTTACGCTCCACAGCAGTTGGCTGATTATACGGTTACTGGTTTCAGCCTGCCCTACTGGAACTGTCGTGCATCAGAACCCAGAATCTGAGCAATTGACAATGTGCAATCTGTACGGCGAGCCGTCGTGTCCATCCAGCTTCTCGTGTCATGCGGCACCCCTGATGCAGCAGAACATATGCTGCGGGAGTCCGCCCGGGTTGCAAGGTGAGCAGTAAACGGTGGGGGCTTGAAAATGGTTCCAAGGGTTGACAGATACAAGTTTGCCAACCGCACGAAACTGTGTTTTGTGCGCGTCTGCCGGGCTATAGTGACCTTTTTCCTATTTCAGACGTATGTCCAAGCGGGTCTTACCCATATTTGGATCCACTCGCCCTGCAACCAATCCAGTGCACTCCCAACGTGGACAGTTCATGTCCGCCTGGATATTTCTGTTCTTACAGACCAGGCGAAAGTGCCTCTGCCAGTTACTACTGCTGTCGGAGTCGCGGTGGCCGAGTCATTGGCTCCAGTCCGCAAAGTCAGAGTGTCACCAGGAATCCAGAACACGAATCAGAAACGCAAAGTGGCAGAAGTAAATCTTAAGTTGTCGCAAGATTAGTGAAACCTGGAACTTACAGTATGTTCCTTTCAGTATGCCCGCCTGACTTAACAGCCATCGAAATTGGCAACCAATACAAGTTCTGTTCCCCCACTGCTCTTCCATCGGACTCGAACAGCTGTTCGATTGGTCACTCGTGCCAATGGGCGGAGTCCTTGAAGCGATACGTCTGTTGCGGTCCCGAAGGCGAAGTCGCGGGTGGCGAATCTCGCCCTGCACTTGGTCCTGCAGCACCCCCAGTCATCAGCGCAGTGTGCCCTCCCATTCCGCCGGGACTCGTTCCCCAAGTGGCATCGGACGGCGGTGACAATGAATACAGGCTGTGCAGTCCACTGACGTCATCCGACGACTGCCTGCAAGGCGGCTCGTGTTTGTACAGTGACACTTTGAATCGATATGTCTGTTGCGGATTAGAAAGACAGACTTCGGCTGTGACGATTGACGAGCAACCCTCTCACGGACTATCATCGTCGCACTCCTTGCGTATTCCGCCGTCTGAACAACAAACCTATCCAGGTAAATCGTCTGAGCCTTTCGCACCTGGCTTCCACTTCATTCTATAAACACTGCCTTTTCAGATTGTAGTGACGCTCCCGGTTTTGCTCCAGTGCAGCCGTACAGACCGTGCAGTCCAGCCATACATGGAAATTGCGGATCGAAGACCATGTTTCAGTGTTTCTATAGCGCCCCCAGGTCACAGTATCTGTGCTGCTTTCAGTCATCACCTGACGCAGGTCTGCACTAATAAGTCTTATCTTAGTGGCTAGGATTTTCTTTTAGATAGTGATAAAAGAGTTGTTTTCTTCAAAGTCATCCGCCTGTGGAAAGAATTAGGTCATCGCAACAGAAGCTAAGAGGCTCATTTTTTGCCATTCTCCATTTGGTAACATGGAATAAACAAGTTTACTTCACTCGATGTTCATAAAACGCGCAAACCGATCAGCCGCTTGATAACGTATCGGGAGGTCAAAGTGCAAGCGCGTACTGCAGTTCTATCAGGAGCCGGTTTCCGACTGGCCCTGGTTGCGCAGCACGTGAACGCACACACCCCTCTCGCAATATAACAAGGATTTGATGTACTCACCCTTAGTCTACTGTGTCAGCTCGTCGTCACCCGGGAGTCACCTTGCGATCCTGATCATGCGTTTCCTGCCGACCGACGTACCTAGCAAAGTTTATGAGAGTGTGGCTGGCTACGTGTCCAGAATAGTCCCTACACGGCTGCAGAATGGACTTACCAGGTCGAATTATTCAAAGCCAACCCAGTCAAATACTCACGATACATCGAACGGGACGGTGGTAACTGGAAAGAAGGGGGCCGTCTTGGATGGAGCCATCGAAAGGCGACTTATTCCTACTGAATTCGAATGGACTGGTCCCGGGGACAATGTGATGATTACTGGAAGCTTTTATAACTGGTGAGGATACTTATACATTTTAGAGGGTCATCAAAGTCCAAAAGGTGAAAAATTCACTCTGGCGAGTGATACAGGACACACTGGCCAGTGCTGTGTTCACTCTGTATGCAATTGGAAATGCTCAACAGCATCCAGCCAATTGCAGCAGTGGTTCAAGTTCTGAACTCTGGAATACCTGTGCATGAAACAACCAAGTACCCCTACATAAATTAAAGGTTATGGCAGCATCACGCCACATTGTCATTCTATTAGGGGCTCACTTTTGTGTATTTTGTTGCTATATACTCGATGACACGTGGCAGTCTACGATTTTCAACCTCTCAGACAACATTTCAACTGATCTTTGCTCCTTGCAGGACAGTCAAGATCCCTCTGAAGAAGAAGTCGGACAAGTTCTACGCAAAGATCGATTTGCCCAAGGGACGACACGAATTCAAGTTCTACGTCAATGGAGTTTGGAAATCAAGGTACTCGTATGTGTTGCCGTGGTCACAACAGCTTATCGGGCCTGTAATACTCACTGCACTGCAATGTTGAGGGAGTGGCCCTAAAGGAGGGACTGGTACCAATTAATACGAAAAATCCTTGAGCAGCCGACCAAGTCTTCCGACCTCGTCCGTTGATGGAACATAAGCCGCATGGGTGAGGCTCCCTCTGCGCAGAAGGTCGCTTCCAGATTTGCAATTACGATTGACCACCGGCCTGTTTTCTGCTTTAGCCTGCGTTACCCGACCATCACTAACACCTTTGGCGACTTGAACAATGTCATCGACGTTTAGACATACATCGACGAACAGACTGCACATCGCCAAACATTGTGAACGCAGTGAGCTCTGTAGCGTGCTTTTCATCGTCAGCTATTGTAACTAGCTACCAATTTGTATACTTCCATGGTAGTAAATCGAAATATGAAATAAAAATCAATGTTTAGTTTCGCGTTACCGATTACAACATCATGTTCTTGAAATAAAGCAGGACCGCGGTATTTCCGTCACTTCAGATAACAGGTCTCAACATGATGACTGGTTATGTTTGTAATTGCGGCGTGAAGAGTTAAGTGTAAGACCAATGGTAGAGTAGTATCGAACTACTACAGGCCGCAGAGCAGTGAGTAAGGACTATGGTTGAATTGGATACTCGCGATTGAGTGGAGAAAGGTGCAGAGCTAGAGTATCCAGCAGCGGATTTGTTGTCGAAACATAAAGCTAACGATCAGAAAATTTGCATCGTAGATTGCAGCCACTGTATTTTACGAGAGCACGAAGAAGTCGCTCGCTTGCTGAAAAAATAAAACCAAGGAGTTTGGCCTCTATATATCATCTATATGTACCCAACTCTCTTGGTCGCCCAACCCAAACGACAGTCGTCGGCATGTCGTGCTGTACTGTGTATCTTATATACATACTTGATCAAAGTGCTCGCGCAGGTGCCGCCTATTCTATGGCATGGCTACAGTGTACTGTACTGTAAACTGCCTTGGGCGAAGCACTGCGCTACCACCAGCGGGTCATTACATCGTCGCATTTCAGCCCGGCGAACTGCATTTTGATCATCACTTGCGATGAATTTCGTTTGGGTTGCACTAATATTGGTGGCAGTGTTCGCAGGATCGTACGTCTCAGGTATCATAAGATATCTTTTTCGGTGGTTTCTCTGTTCTTGCAGCTACCTTTCATTTTAGAATCTAACGCAATGCCAACTTCCGGCAGCGTGCTTGAGAGTAAGCACAGGCATGTCGAATCCAAGTAGGCTTGCTCAGACCCTTTTCAGATCAATCTTCGAAGACGACATCCGATACGAATTCGATGAAGACGCCTTCGGGCTCCAATGAAACCACCAAAGAGACGGTGGGCATGAACACAGATCCAAGCACAGAGACCAGTACGAGCTCCGATACATCATCCGATTCTGCAAGTAAGGTCAACACAGCAAATAGGCTAAAGGGGCTTGGATCTTGGATACTTTAGGCAGCTCGGGAACAAAAACGTCTTCTTCTGGCTCTACATCCTCCTTGTCCTCCACTTCTTCCTCATCCTCGTCCTCGTCGTCCTCATCGTCCTCCTCATCCTCATCGTCCTCCTCATCCTCATCGTCTTCCACGTCCACGTCCACTTCGTCGTCCTCGTCCTCGTCGTCTTCCACATCCTCATCGTCCTCTGCTTCCACCGCATCGACGGATCAGACCTCGTCGTCGACCAATAGCACGACCGCGACCAAGAAATCCCACCATTCCTGGGGTATGAGCACGCGGCACACGTTATTATTTTACTAATAGACAGATGTTTTCAGAAGCCGGAACGATAATTGGCTTAACATTCGCGACCGTTTTCATCGTTGCGTTGGCTGTTGTGGCAGCCGTCCTGTTCTTTTTTGGAAGTATTCAGATTTATTTTCGTTTCGATTCACTCGGAGCTGACGACTGTGCATTTCAGATCGAAGGCAATTTCGACGTGACATGCTCTGCGATCAGACGACGGTGATCAAGGAACCGTATGATGCTCTTCAGCGATTGACCAATGCGAAAGGCGCGGTAGGCTATGGTGGATTCGTCAAAGAAGTGGCGAAGATCGAGACGATGCAACGACAGCGGAAGTTCGGGCGACCATCGACGAAAATGCTACAATTTTTGCATTCTATCGCCGACGCAGAAAAGGAAAAGGCGGACGAGAAACTCGGTTTTGTGAACAAATTAGCCGGCTGTCGATCAGCGAAGCCAATGGTTCGACGTGACAGCCAAGTGTTTATTGCTGATGCACAGCCGAAAAAGAATACGACCTTAACGAGCGCCAGTTGGCTGCACATGAATCGCTTGTTCGATTACTTCGGCGCCACCTTACTGTTGTGCCAAGCCCCGCTGCCCAAACAGTTCGTCAATCACTGGAAGGCTATATGGCAGGAGATGGTAGGCATGGAATCTTCCACCACTCCCAGTCTTGCACCTCAGTTCCAGGTCGGCGTCGTTGTCTGGCTCGGTCCGTTAAAAGAAGGGGTCAGGTCCAAGATCGATCCGTATATTCCCTTGGAGAGGTCGGGGTCTCTCGTGAGCGGACCATTCTTCATTCATAATGATATGATCGTGCATGGCTCGCAGAACGAGTTCGTATCATATCATGTCACCGTCAGGCGTGGCCAGGAATCGAGACAGGTGGGTATGCGGTAAGCAGATGCAGTCCACTTCACAAATATACCTTTTTTCAGTTGGAATTTATCCACATCGCAATGTGGCCCGATGAAGTGATACCATCGCCCGAAGATATCGAGAAATTGGCCAATGCCGTTTCCCACGTCCGAATGCAGCATCGAGAGCGAGACAAGGAGGGCTTACCAGCTTTAATGGCCCACTGCGCACTGGGTGTTGAGCGATCGGCTGGCTTTGTGGCCGTGTATATCGGCAGCGAGATGTGGTTGGATGCCAAGAAGTTGAATGTGCTCGGTATTTTCCGCTTCATTCGACGGCATCGTTGGAAGGCATTCGGAATGGGCGAGCCGGATGTGCAAGTGGTCGTCGTGTACAAGGTCCTCGAATTCATCGCCACTGTGTACAAAGAAACGGGAGGTGAGTGATACCAGCACTGGGCCCAGTCTCTTCAGCATCTTCGTGCTTTAGCGAGTCAAACTCTTCGACGTAGTAGACGACGCGCGGCTTTGCAGCAAGCGAACGAGCCACATGTGGATGGAAAATCAACGATCCAGAAGAAGCCAGTGTGATTGTCCTGGGTGGAGAGTCGATCTTGGGTAGTTGCTATGTTCGAGGCGAGAGATCTTGACTCTAATATCAACCCTTCTTGTCACTGTGTTAGAGACTCGTTTCGCAATCAGTTCCCCGCGTAGAGCTAGTGTAAGCAGCGCACCCAGGCGGCGGGAGAAGTGAGAGAGCGAAGTCTCTGGGACAAAAACTCCGACTGGAGGCAGGTTAGTCTCGCGACTATACATGCCCTAGAAACATCAACCCAGCCAGGGGAGGGATCCATTACTCCCAACCGCTAGGGAGGCTGGCTACACTAGCAGCGAGCGTTACCTGTCAGAGTGATCTTTCAGTTGTGGACCAGGGCACATAAGTTGGCTTGCTTCTCTGGGCTTTTGGCTGCGGAAGGTCCACTAACCACTCCTTCAGTGAAACAGACCTAAACATTCACTTCAATTGATGGGTTGATTGGATACTGTACTTGACGCCATGGTCACGAAGGCGACGAGCATTCTTGGGGTGGGGGCGTGACAGTTAGAGGTGTCGACGGATTTTTTAAGATGCCACCCAGAAACTGATCACACCGCACACGAATTAGTGCTTAGCCGCAGCTCGTTGTAGGGCAAGTAGCCGGGAGGACTCGATTACGAGCCCCATACCCCGGTACCCCGGTAGTAGGCGGGTATACTGTACTCTTATCCCCACTTATCAGTGCACTGATCGAGTTAATCAGGAGACGAGACCGAAATCGAGGTTGAGTTGGCAAGCGAGCAAAGGATTTTAGTGCCATCTCTGACGAGCATTGCAAAACGTGGTCTTTATGTGAACCCCTTGCATTTGTCTCCAACACCCTGCAATATTTGCATGACCTCTGATCGTGAAGTCAAGAAAAAAACCTGCCGTAAAGAAACGAGATCGTCCGCTGATGTAGGACTTGTCGGAACTTCTAAGAGAGCAGTGACAGAAGAAATACTCAAAAAAAAGAAACTAAGATAAACTGATGTCATAAGCATTCAAGCATGAAACGAAGCGGCCGCGGTGGCGCAGCGGTTCAGCATTTGTCTACCCGTACTGCAAGGTAGCGACTGGCTGTGCTCGTCCCAGGTGATGGGGGTTCGTAAGCCTAACCCTCGCCGAACTTGCACGCCAGGCCGTGGGCGACTCAGCCAGTACCGTCGAGGTGCTCCGCGTGGAGAGACGGGAGCCAAACGAGTGGACAGTCTCGGCTGTCGAACACCGACAGGGTTCACAGTCCGGAGAAGACGGTGTCCAGTCCAAGACGGTGCTCTTGTGTGGAGGTGCTCCTAGTGATGCTGTTCCCGCACAGGCTGGCCGGCTAGACAAAACATGCGTGAGGCCAAAAAAGGATAAGACCACGGGATCTTTAGATAGCACTTGCAAAACCAGATTGAAGAGGAGATGAAAGATTGTTTTGTAATTCCATGAGGGGACCGAGGCAGGATTAGGCGGTGTGGTTCCATCAGCGATAACATGTGCGGGAGGAGCGACCCTGCAGGATCCTCCTGGTGCACACTGTATAGACTAGCTTCCCCTGCTCTCACTCCTTGGTCCCTAGGTCAACTCATATTTGACTGTACACGGTAGTTTGCAGAGAGGCAGCAGATGGACCAGGTACGCACACTTATGTACATGCACTGTACGCAGCGTAGACCGAGTCCAGATCTGTGAGATCACAGTCCATATCGAGCCGATTTTACGAGGATCAGAGTGTGAGATTATTCTTTTATTTAGGCTCTTGGAGGGGGAAGGGGGCTTAAAACTGCAGGACTTTTTTGAGGGAGTAGAGTGAACTGGAGATGAGAATTGGACTGGAGGATGCGAGTAAGAAAAATTGGGGTGAAAGTCCGTCATGGATTATATTATGCACATAGTCAAATGATATCATCTTTCTGCCGTGACGAATTTCCCTGTCATAAACACTGATGAACAATCCAACAACACTAACGCCCGTTTTTTTCTTTTGCAACAACTGCCTTCATTTACCGCACTAATATACTGACCAAACTGGGTGCACGACTCGAACTAAAGAAACAGTACATGCTTGAACATGGAATGTACAGGGTGTGGCAAGAGTTTTACAGCAACGAATTCGATTTTTTGACCCATTCTTTCTTTTGCTCTTCCTTCAGACCACTCCGGCGGATTTTTTTATAGCTTTTCAGTCCGAGATCATTAGTTAGTAATCGTCGCATCGATCGATCACTGATTCCTTCCTCCTTTGCCAATTTTCTGGCTGATCGACTGGGATTTCGTCGGATTTTCTCTCGAACCCTTTTCATTCGGTTTGTTGTCCGAATCGATCGAGGTCGACCTGATCTCTTGCCATCGATCACGTCACCAGTTTCCTTGATTCGCTTAATTGTTCGATAAACCAGCGCTCGCCCAATTTCGTGAGCTTTCCCTTGATGAATAATTTGGGCCGGGGTCAGACCCTTAGAGTGAAGATTTTTTATAAAATTACGCTTGAATTCAAGAGACTTCATTTCTGTCTGTCAGTCACAGTTGGTGGAACTTACAATTTAGTAAAGATAGATAAAAAACCATAAACCATTTATGGCTGCTTTGCTCCGATAGCAGACAACTTGGATCATACTGCTCACTCGCTACCCGCAAGTACAGTATTTTTGGCGGCGATTCAAATAAGGTGTAACAGAACTTACGACCCAGGACCTGTTTGACTTCAATCCCCCCCCCTCCAACGGTGTTTGGAATTCGCACCCTTCTAGTGGATGTTGTCAAGCATAGGGTGCCTTCCGTCCCTAAGCAAGGTGCTGATCGCACTGGTATACAACTAAACTAAATTACAGCGAGTGTGTGTGAAGGTGGGGTGTGCCGACCAGACCTATACGTAGGCCTATCTGCCTTGTTTGCTCCTCCACCATGACCACTGCCATACAGCGAGAAGGCAGAGATCACCCGCAACTCACCAATGACACCATTTACTGATAACGCCACAACATTCTAACTGACGACAGCATAGCATCCTCGTCGTGTCTCCATCTGCTTAACAGTGTTAGATAGGCCCCTCATATCTCGTCGACAGCAAATACTACTACGTATACGCAGATAAAATAGAAGTTCCACACTGAACCACCACGCTTTTAAAGATACAGTAACGCAATCGGTCACACATCATCAATCCTCGTCAACCTCAACTGCACAAACTTAACATGCTTACGATCAAGAAACGACACAAACCAAACGCCACATCCTCCACTTCCGCAATCCCTCCCCTGAATGTTCTACGGAGTTGGATTTTCATTGATGCTGCTGCCTCCTCCACCAGTCGCAGCCGCAGTGGTGGTGGCCCCGGCGCCGGCAGACACCGTTGGCTCCACGTAGTCATACTCGTATTTCTTATGGCCATCAGGGCGCGGCTGACGACCAGTAATGATAGCTTGAATCAACCACTCCGACGATACCACTTTAGCACCGCGCGATTCGGCGGCTTGCAATTGCGTTTGCGAACAAGTGGCATCGGTCAGCAAAATGTCCACTTCGTCGGTGCCAGCTAAAAAATGAGCAATATAAATTGCACACCCTGCATTGGCCAGTTTCAAGAACTTACAGCTTGGTGACGACTCAATCACATTAGCGCCCATACATTTCACTAACGGCGCCCATATTTGTACGAAATCCAACGACCCTGGGTTGTTCGGTCGATTCTCAGTGTACACCAAAACCGACTTCCCGGCCAACAAATTCGGGCACTTGTCGTGCCTAAAAACACCCGACCCATATTACACGGTCCAAATTACTGGTACACACTGGCTTACCAAGGTAAAATCTTATCGCTCTCCAAACTATACCCGGCCGCCAACATGTAGCTTGCATGGTCCAACAACTCCTTTGCCGAGCACGAGTCGTGAATCCAAGTGTGCTTGACGCACGGTACAGCCCGGGCCAAAGCTGATAAGTACTTGTGCGTTCGATAATGAGTATCGGCGATGAGAAAACAGCGCGCCAAGTCCATCACTTGCTAAAACGCAGAAAGACTACTAAAACACCACAACTCTAAAAAAGGCATATACCAAAAATTCGTCCACCACCGATCCTCCATGGTCTTCGATCAGTTGCCGAACATGCTTCTTATTAAAAGTAATTGTAGTCGGTCTCTCTTCTGCTAACATCCAAAAAGTTATATCAGATAAGCAAGAGGCGGCCGTGTCAAATGTGATTTACCTTCTGACGAATCATTCTCCTTGGCCCTACGATTCGCCGATGTGAGAACAAATTTCAATCCAGCAAAAATTTGCGGCGGCTGGTGACCTGGAACAAAAAATTCCTTTCAGCCATATCAACCGACCCTAGCATATCAGAACTTACGTCGAGAAGCTGCCGATCCGATTTTCTTGACGCGCCCAAAGGATTCTGAAACACAGGAGAACATGGTTCGATACACCAAAAAATTTTCGACACCAGCACTCACCTCCCACTCGACGACGCTTAGAGCTCGTACTCGACGATTCGGCCGACGAAGCTGCTGATGGTGCAGCGCTACGACGAGAACTCGGCGTACGAGGAGAGCGGGTACGACGCGACTTGGGTGAATCCAGCTTTTCTTCGTCTTTGCCTTCAGTTTCTTCCTGTTCCACTTGCTGTTCCGCAGTGCCACGGCTACGAGTGCTTCGCTCCTTCTTCTCAGTAATATTATCTGAAAAAGAACTATTACACTAATTATACTTTGCGATCTCCCCTTCGTACAACACTAACCAGAAGTAATATCCTGCGCAGCTTTATTCACGCTGGTTGTGACGTAGTGCTTCGTCTGATCAACGTCAATTACAAATTTTTCCCACGAAGTCCTAAAGTCGATCAGACGTTTTATCAGACGCAGATTCCAATTATGTGCACTACTTACTGTTCCTTGCATTCTTGAACTTCGTTTTCCACTTCGAATATTCCACCAAACCACTGCTCGCTATTAGATGACGATGGAGTCTAACAAAGAAGACAATATCAATAAATAAGACTATTGTAAATGACTGAAAAACAATATTGCCTCACCTTAGTAATCTTAACTGGCTCCAAATCGGCTTCTCCAGCTTCGGATGTCTTCGACACCATCAACTGAAACACAAGTCAATGTGAGACAACAACAACCTTGCCCCACCACCCATCGCTCACCATGTCGCCTGGTTTCAGTTGCGAAACGGGCACCAAATCTGGGCGCGGAGTCACTCTGACCGCCCCGTCATAATAGGCCACCTTGTAACTGAAAATGAAGAGGATCTCTCAAAATCAGCCACAGGTCAGAAGTAGGAGTCACAAGCTTACCGTCCTAATCCCTCGTCAGTGATAACCGTGGCCGCGTAAAAACACTTATCTGTCCATCTGGCCAAGACCCGTGCCCCTGCAATAAATCCTCAGCTTTGCACAGACGTCCTCCAGCTTTAAAAGACGGCGGCATACCCGGAGCTAATGCTGCTGTATTCTGAGATGGGAAATCGGCATTTATTTGCTCATCTGGGGTCAGTTTTTTCGCTTCCGGTTTCTTCGGTTTCGGGGTCACCTGATCAGTGGTCCTTCGTCTGCGTTTCCTTTCTCGATTTGGCGATCCACCTCCACTAGTACTTCCATCGTCGACGCCCGACCGCGCACCTCGCTTGGTGCCACGACCGCGAGCACTGGCAGGCGACGAAAAATCACCCGACATATCGATATCAGAAAATAACGAAACAGATCCCGCAGCCTTGCTACCAGCAGAAGACCGATTACGCGACTGGCTGCTACGTGCCGAGCCTAGAACACAAACCAACTCCGTCCATACATTCCCAAATGTTCCAAGTACAACTTACTTCCCGAGGGACGGTCGTCCTTATCCATTATATTGTCCAAATAGCGTTTACGGCCAAGCGAGTCTTGTCTACAAAATAAAAGGGCAAGTCAGACATACTGTACTCGCACAACCTACGCCAACCTCAACTTACGTCTTCGAGCCCACGCTAGTGCTTCCCGACGAAACATCGGCCAAATTACCAGATGATGGGGTCATCTTCTCTGGACTCATTTGCCTTTTCAAATCGGGGCTGAGCGAGTGAGTAAGCTTCGAGCCTTCCTTTTTCTGAAATGACAAAACACTGGTCTATATCAAGGTTCGGAAACCAGCAAAAAAAGTTTTTAAATAAAGAAAACCAAAAACTATACATCCGTCTCCAACGTTTTTAGAACACGATTCGTCCTGGGACTAAGTTTTTCGATAACGTAATGCTTAGACGTAGTCACTCTATATAAAGGTGGACTGCGACCAGCTTCCGCAGGGCTATCCGAAATCTGCGCGAGCAACAAAAAAGAAGACCGGTTAACAAAAAATAAAATGAATCACATAACTAGCACAACAAAGGATGGACAAGAAAAGGCAAAAAAGTGAATAGTTTTCAAGCGATCAAGACAATACCCCCCCCCCCCCCCCCGACAGAAGATAACCGTTTTGACTCGACGCGCTGTTCAAAAAGTGGGACATTCCCAAACCCACACGTAATGGTGAGCGACTTACTATAACGGTGTCGCCAGTATGTTGCCTCTTTAGTTCGGCCGCCTTCGATGTAACTGTATACTTGCTGAAGAAGTCATAGGTTACATTCGGTCTAAGCCAACATTAATTATCAACATCCTCACTTCTTCTCGGTCGACTTTTCCAACGCCTTTGTAAACTTCATATCCCCGAAATTCGATTTGGATAAATTGACACGACGGAATGGACCAGCGGGTGCGGCATCGGCTGTATCGTCGAAATGGAACGGATCATCGGTCTTCTTTCGGGAGCTAGAAGCGCCACCGCCACCACGAGATCGTCGAGCGCGAGCAGGAGCTTGTTTTGATGTCGATTTGCTCGATTCGCCTACTTCCATCGGCGTTTCGGAACCACGAGTTCGCAGCGAACGTTTTTCTTCTTTTGCTTCGCTGTCCGAGGACAATACTTGCTGTTTTTGTTCCTCGCTAGCAACACGCGAACGCTTCGAGCGAGACTGTTGTTGGTTTGGTGACGAATCCGGAGAGCGCCGCCTCGTGCCACCTCGTTTGGATCGAGTAGCTTTTTCCTTAAATGCAAGCAAATGCGGCAATTAGCACAACGATTATTTACGTAGCTAACCAACGATCGCTTACCACCTCACCATCGTGTCCTTCATCTGCACTGCTCTAAAAATGAAAAGAATAAAAATAATTCTTTACAGCGAACTTCGCAATTTCTCACCGTAGAATGTTGCGCCCGGCGTTTCCGAGGAGTTCCTTCATGGCCGCTTCCACTGCCCACTGGTGACTGGTAACGATTGCGGAGCACCCGCCGTGTCTCCGTTCCTGGTTGCTCCTATAAACAGCGAGCTGATAATTTATAACTTCTAACAACTTCAGTGCGTACTTCGCCGTGAGCTTTAGTTTCTGCTACCAACTGGGCATCAATGCCAGCTCGACGACGTCTCTTTCTGGGCGATGCTGACGGACTTGCATCCTTCTCCTGGTCACCTTCGTCGGTCTCTTTCAAACTCTCCTTTTCAGCCGGTGTTTTTGTCGCTCCATTATCTTTACCAGCTTCATCACCAACATCGTCTGTAGCTGGTGCCGATTCATCATCCTGCTCGCCTTGTTCTTCCTCTTGTTGGCGCGGGGAACGGCCACGTACCACGGCACGAGTTACTCGACCACGACTGCGACGACTGCCGCGTCCTCTGCCTCGACCACGCCCACTGGATGCGCCCTACAAAACAGCTACCACATGATACTAACGTTATTTCTTTCTGCACAACATTGCCAATTACCTTCCTGGTTTTTGAAGTTTCTTGCGGTTCTTCTGCGTCTTCCTCCTGATCATCCCTGAAAATCTCTTCAATGTAATATTTCTGTAGAAACCGTTTCCCCAGAAAAATATGTAGTAGTTTCGATTGCCCTGTCTTAGGGGAGCATAAAAATTCAACTGCTTCGAACAAGGTGACCGCAGCTCCAAAGCTTTTTGGCATTTACAACAGCAGCATATTTCGTTACGGTGGTAATTAAAAGTTGGGTTTGATTCCATGCGTACTGGTGAACGTGATTTTGGCGCCCCTCTTGTTGGTCATGCGACCCGCGGGGGATAGGCTCGAGGAAATAGTGTACACGCAAGGAATCCTCTTACTCTGCTTCCTTTTCGTCCTCCTGGCTTTCGGCGCTACTTTCCTTTTGTTCGGTACTGGTTTTCGGCTTGGTGCTAAAAAAAGGTAACGTTTAGCATTTAGAAAAACAGGCAAACAGCTACTCTTCTTACCTGGCGTCGTTTAATTCTTCCAACGGAACAATGTATTTGACCTTAATCGGCTCTTCGATGTCTGGCATGGGAATCGCGGCTGATTCCTTGTCTCCTTCTTTCTCCCCACTTTCCTTACTAGCCTTATCCTCGCTGCTGTCTTTTCCATCTTTTGATTTTTCGGTGCCCGCGTCATTTTCTTTTGGTTTAGGCTTCTCCTTGTCCGCAGAGACATTGGCACTCGGTGGTGTGGGCTCAACCATCTCTGCCTGCGACTTCGGTTTCGTTGATACTAAAATCAGTCCTTTTTATAGATTTAGTTGGGCACAATTCATGCAGAACATACCATCTCGACTGCTTTCCATGGAGTCGCTGTGATGATCCAGATGCAAATGCATTTCGTCGCTGGACGCATCCGCAGCAGACGGATGCAACGGTGACTCAACAACCGATGACGACGATGACAGAACAATCAATTCCGGTTCGTTTTCAACGATTTTCACGGAAGTCTCCGAAGTGACTTTGGACGGCAAATTCGCTGCATTCATTTCAACATTACTATCACCACTGTTTTCAGGCGCTTCGTTTCCAACCTAAAACGCCAAAACTTCGGGATCAAAAAGAAAGGAATCATATAAACCGCATACTGCTGAGGTAGCACTACGTCCAAATAATGGCGCCTGCGTTTCAGGAGTTTCATCCGCTATACCGTCGTTTGAATCTGGTACCACCTCGGGATGATCTGGCGCAGAAGCGCCCAATTCAGAGCTGTAACATATCAGCAGAACCGTCATTTCCCGACCACTAGTAACTAAGAAATTATCACCTTTCTGACTCTTGCGAAGGCGTGTCGCTCACCAATATGGTTGATTCATAACGCCGAACTTCTTCCTTCGAAATTGAACCTAGAAGTGTCAAAACGAAGCAATAAGGCTCGACTTGACGAAGAGTGAATCAAGGCAACAAAATGCTTCCAATTAGCTGCAGAAGCTCTACAGAGTCCCGGAGCTAGTAACCTGTTCTGGCCGCTTAATGAGACGGATATATACCGCAGTCAGGTTCTGAGGGCTAGTCATCCTTCTTAATGACATACATAGTACTGTGTATACAAACTGTCAACAACAGATTCGCATTGCTCCTAAGCCTATGTTGGTAGCTATGTACATTCAAAGGATCTATTTCGAGAATAGCTGATTGACCACTCAATAAAAAAGCATAAAAAGAAGAGTTTCCTGTGAACATCTCATATTTACCGTTAGATTGAGTTGTAGCTGTAGTCGTCGATGAAGTCGATTCAGAAAGGATTTCGGCCGACTCGCCTGATTGAGTTTTACCAGTAGAATTACCCACTTCTTCGCCAATCGAGTTTGACGACGGTAAAGACATATTACTTAAAACAATATCAAATTAGAAAATAACACAATAACAAAAGGTTAGAAAAAACACTGATTTTATAAATTTTCCAAAACCTGGCGAATTTTTGGCAGCCACCGGCGGCGCGCACATTCTGGAGAGTTCAAACTTCTTATAGCACCATGCAAACAGTAATGTCTGCTATTCGCGCCAAGCAATTTGCCGACGCAAAAACTCACACGTGGCAGATTCAACGTTGGCTCGTTATTTTTTTAAAAATGATTGAATCCCTGGTCATGCTTCGTGGTTCGAAAGCCTGGTGTTTAAGTCGGTCGAACTGAAGAGACGTTTTTATTGAATCGTCATAAGACAAGACGAGCTGGTAAGAGTACTGTAGCCCATCTATGTTCGGGGAGGGCATCTTCTTGGTGATTTGTGTCGCGTGTTTATACCCAAATGTTTCTTAGACCCTGATGATGATGATGGTGATTGAATATAGGCAGGTGCGTAGAACCGCCGGAAGCCCGAAATTCGAAATTTATACGTATCTCATCGTCAGTAGACTTCCTACATGTTTGGGAAAATACTTTACGTACAGTATCCTCTTTTTCGAGGACACTTTTGTGGTACCCCTGCAACACCTCTTGCTGTAGTTGCCTTTCCTATACGTAATAGGAAAGGCAACTACAGCAAGGCACAAAATTGTGAATGAAGGCAGCTAAACTGTCTTCACTCACAATTTTTTTCTACCTTTCGAACCCCGAACTACTATGTATACTCTTCAGTTAATATACAGTTCTCTGTGTATGGAAGTTACTAATGCTATGCTCTCTGCGGATTCTGGGTGGCTTGCATTGCTACTAAATCATTTGAATTCTAGAGCATTGAATATACTGTATTTTCCTTGAACGCAAACAGTATTCCATCGATCTCGCACCATGCATCTTTGTTGCTACCGCCCAAGAATATCTACATAATAACAGCGCTATCCCAGTGCTATTTCATCCTACCTTTAACGAGTCCTTTACCAGCCTTTCTTCGGATCGTCTTTGCCATTTGTTGCACATGGGAAAGAAAGTGCAATATTATCGTCGTATGTACGTATGGCGTTTGCGAATTTACGCCGTTTATTTTCAGGAGTCTAGAACGCAGAACAAAGATTCGTAACAATGGCACTGTGGAAAAGTATCGGTTCGATCTATTTACTAACTTGGATTATTCATTTTATTTCCTTTTGGTTGGTCAAACGGCACGCAACCGGTTACTTCCACGCTCACGTTATGCAGCTGGAGCATGTATTACGAAACCAACTGCTAATGGTGTTAGGAAGTTTCTTCATATGGAGGCGTATTGGTGCGGTGGTATTCGAAACTGTTGGGCCAAAACAGAAGGATATGGAAGACGATGATGATATGGTACGAGCCAGGCGACCATACAGGCACGTGTCTGCACCGGCTATGTCGGCGAAAATGAAACATGTTCGAAGGATCGTGTGCACATTATTGATCAGTTTCCTGGTCTTGGCCCATTTGTCCCAATTCGCGAACTACTTTTTGAACTCGGTAGAACCGCTGTGGATCAGCGTGGTGTCTTTGAGTTGCTTCGGATTGTAAGTACGTAATTAACATTCTGAAATGCGAAATGTTCACTTTCGGCTGAAAGTGAAGTCAGCGAGTTCATACAGTCTCAAAAGTCTTGGCTCATTTCAGATGGATTCATCTAGTCGCCTTTTTGATCGGGTTCAGTATCGTCAACTTCTTAGTACGTTATATTCATTCCAAATCGATAGGCCAAATTATCCTTACTCCAATATTCTCGCGTTATTCTTTCATTCAACAACTCGCGACCAATGTGAAATGGCAAACTATGGTCTCCTTAGTTCTCGCTGTCATATGCTGCCTCACTCTTCTGTTGAGCGCTGGTAATCCCCGCATCAAGCGAGTGGAAGTGAAATTAAAGAATTTACCGCAGTCCATGGATGGTTTGACTATCGCATTGCTAACCGATATGCATGCCGGGCCAACGGTCGGCCGAACAGCTTTTCAACGAGCGGTGGAATTGACCAATGAACAGAAACCAGGTGAGACAGTGCAAATTTTCAGATCCTTCCACAAATTATATTAGAAATTTCTGTTTAGATATTATCTCTATCGTTGGCGACTTGGTCGACGGTGACATCGGCAGTTTAAAGTCTGTGGTCGAACCGATCGGACAATTGAAAGCTAAATATGGAGTATACTTTTCTACAGGTACCTGCACGTGGGGAAGGGATATATCTGACGAGAGGCTGGAATCCTTTCTCCGGGGAAACCCCTTACTACAACATTACAGAGCTTTGCGCTGGGCAGAAATTTTCTGACAGAGCGGTTAGTATACCTGGTAACGCAGTAGTTTCAACTGATCGCGGGGTTTACCATTTACGCTGGTTCCTGAAGGTTTCATGTCGCAATAAGCTGCTTGGTCAATCGATCCCAACCGTGATGCTTAAGCTGTGCTGATCTGTTAGGGGTGGGATGGTTTGCTTTGGTGGTGGGTCACTATTGTCCTATGCCTTATGTCCTTGTACTGTTTCACCAATCATTTCACTTTGCAGGCAATCACGAGATGTACTACGGCCGAGTAAGTCGTTTTTTATTTAATTTTTTGTTGGTTTTGTTTGAAAAATGCAAGTTCGTTGCTAGGTAGATGACTGGATCCATTATTTGGAATCCATGCACGTCAAAGTATTGCGCAATGAAAATGTTAAAATACGACTAGAATCGACGGGAAAGCCGCAGGGCAAAAACTCAGATGAACCGTATTTATGTTTGGCGGGAGCAGATGACATATTCGCGGTGAAAGCTGGGTAAGCACAGACATATTTGATTGTTGTATTCATAAGACGTCTTACTGTTTAGCATCGATGGCCATCGGATGGACTTGCGAGCCGCTGTGAATGGGTGCAGCCCGCACTCGCCAATTGTACTCATGGCTCATAATCCAAAAGCGGCAAAAGAAGCCTTGGAACTGGAGCAGAAAATTGATCTCATTTTGTGCGGTAAGTGCATATTTGAAATTGTTCGGCTTTTGGCTGGGTTTTTCTTTTGTAAACCCGACATTATTTTAGGTCATACTCATGCGGGGCAGATTTACGTGCTTGCTCCCTATATGTACATGAGGATGCCTTTCTTTTATGGACTGTATGAGTACCCAGCCATTGGGTCATCGATTTATGTTAGCAGTGGTGTGTTTTATATGGGTGCCCCTATGAAAATGTTTTGTATGTCGGAAATCACTCTACTAACTCTAAAGGCGACCAGTGTTCATTGAGCTAGGAGATTTGTGACCTGGGCGAATGCACTGCTCATTTCGTGAACGGGACAAAATTAGATCAGTGCCATTCAGCCTGTCCGTTAGCTAGGTACTAGTATTGATTAGATATTGATTTACGCGATAAGCCTCGTTGATTGGTTGCTCTGTATTTTGTTTTATGAATATAAGATTGTAGTTGATGGTTGCCCAAGTCTGCACTAGCTCGTCCACCCAGCAGTAGTGACAGGACCCTCGTTTCAGGGCACACGCACGCTGGTCAGTTGCCCGTTATGGTACCGGTCATGTACACGATCATGCCCTTCTTCCACGGTCTCTATCGTCACTCCACTGGACCCGTGATCTATGTCAGCAGCGGGGTGTTCTTCGTGGGCCCGCCTATGAAAATGCCATTCCTCTCACAAATTGCTTTACTTACGCTGAAGGCGGATAAGAATGGTTTTAAGTGATCCTGTTTAGGATATTCTAGACTACTGTTATCAGAATGCCTTTTACGGTCTGTGATTTGCAGTATACTCTACTGATGCCAGCTCGTTAAGCACACAAACGCAGATCATTGATTTAAGCATAATCTCAGGCAGCAGACTAGTTCGATCAGAACCAAAAACAATAGGATTTGATAAGCCCTAATTGGGCTGTACCCGCTTTGGTACTGCCTTTCCGCCGCTTTTGTCGCGGCGTGTGTTTTGGACGTTTTCATCCATCAGGAATGCTCGCGGGGTGCCTCGGCCTGCCCTCAGTAGGTATGCACTGCATAATAATGGAAGCTGGCACCTGCAAATCGGGATATTGAACCAGGGCACGGAAAGGGGACTTCGAGTTTGACTTACCCGCAACAACGTGCAGATGCCAAATAGCGTGCGCATACGGTATCAACCCGTCGCACTTGAAAAATATTACACCGATTATATAAATTATTCCCCCGTAAGCCAGACAGTCCAAACCCGATCGTTCTTCCTGCAAAGGCGAAACTGAGCGCAAGAAAACAAGATGATAAAAAGAGGTTACCGTCGAGAAGAGCACAGCCGCAGCAGGAAAGACGCCAGTGAACAGATAGATTATGATCTCCATCAATTTGTATCTGAAAGACCAGAAAATTTAGATTTTATTGTCAATAAATGATAGACATTGCGCTTTGACATTTTTCAAGTGTACCCGCCAGCCCGTTTCTGCCCTCCACTCCAGAATCGTTCTCGAAGAGGGCTGGCACTCTGCTTTGTGAACATTCCTCCAAGCCAAGATGTAAAGTCGCATTAGAAAGAGATCAGTTCTTGACCTTAGTAAGATCGAAGGAGTTTTGATTGAGGAGTCTACAACTATGTACTCGCAATCAAACCTTGTACAGTTACGGTCACTGTGACCACGTGAAAATCGCGTCTTCCCTGGAGCATAAACGGTGAGGCAGGCTTAATGGTACGTTGGAAGGTGTCTCAAAAACACTGCAGGCAGGTCTCCTAGTCATTGAAGCCCGAGGCATCAACCCGAAGGGTCCGCCTCCTTCCCCGCCCCTTCCCCCCCCCCCCCCCCCCACAGATCAGGTCGGGTCAGTGAGAAAACAGGTCTGCCATGCACAGCTCTGCTGTCCATGCACCACCCAAGAGAGAGACCACTCACTTTTCATGATACAAGTACTGATAGACCATTCCAAAGACAGCTAGGAACCAAACTATCCAGCGCATATGAGCCCCGAACGGACCAACTTCCTTCAAGGTCAGCCAGGGCGTGTACGAAGAAGCAATAAATATATAAATGGTGGCACGATCAATTTTGTGCAAACAAACTCGAAGATCACTGAAAAAGCAACTTTGAAGTGCGAATGTGTGAAACCATGTCCAAGACTTACTTCCATTTTCCCACGAAGAACACCCAATGGTAGACAGTAGATGAAAGGAAAAGCGAGATGGTGGCTGCACCGAACAGTAGACCATTGCGGTACTCGCTATCGTTGCTTGCAGATCGGAGCAAGTTACGGCAATAGAATAAAGCTGGGATCAGTGCCAGCTGGAACACAAAACACGATATGCATCTGCTGCATACAAGGTTGAAACCGATCGTAGCTTGACCTGACTGCCATTGCTAAGCAGGGTTATGAGTGCCGGGTAGACACACACACACACTGACTGCGAGGCAACATGGCTACCGCACCGTGCACATCAGCCATGGCTAACAAGGACCCGCAAATACTTCCCGATCACTTTCCACCATTCTACTGCAAGTTTTTAATATTTCTCAACGAATGAGGTGGGGGCTTGATTGCGAGAGGATTGCCCCATCTCCAGTCTGCTGGGAGAATCGACTCACGATCAGCGTGGGGGGACTGGGGCTTAGGCGCTTATGCATCTACAGTACTGCATATCTCATCAGTCAAGAGCATCACCCATTTTGCACCCCCTACTGAAACGAGTCTTCAATCAATCAGCCCTGATTTCAGTTACGTGCTGTCATAATAATCCCCGTCGCCCGAACTGGTTTGACACTATGGCTATCCTCAACACACTTACTCCGTGCGTAACCACGTTGGCAATATGCTCGCATGAAGTTGGCGAATAGGCCTCGCCCTCCTTCGCCCTTCGATTCATGTACCTGAAAAGGAATGGAAATTAGACGCACTTCATCGACAACCTCCTCCATTGCCTACTTGCAACACGGTGCCATATGTACAATATATTTACATATATTCAACAGTCGGCTTCGATATCAAGCCGATTCGCATTTATAATCAATTTTTCGCTTATAAAAAATACTCTAGTTTTTCCGAATTTAAACTATTTGCATGACAGCTCTCGAAAAAGTGGCAACACTCCGATTCTTTTCCTCGCCTAATCTTCAGTCGGGGCATTAAAAAACGTCGATTTCGAGACGGGTCACATTTTCCTCTCCGAGCCTCGACTGGATGGAAGCGACCTGCTCGCAGAGTCTAGCCTCCTAGCTCAGCCCTCGTTCCAAGCAACCCTAGTTTACACAGATCAATATGGCCTCAGCCCCTCCAGCCTCATTCCATCCTTTGAGAAAACGAAAAAAATATCCTAGCTGACGTCAAAGACACAGTGCGAGGGGAAATGCCAGTCCTCAGTTGCCATCCATTTGGGTATTACTCGCTCGTAAGACACCAGAAAGGGACCGACTCGAATATAGAATAGAATGTCCTGTCAAAATTTCGCATCCGTCCAAACGAGTAGTCTCTCACTCGCAATAAACGTCAATCCATTCTCAGTGACAACAACGGCCCAGTTATTCGTGCACACGCAAAGTGACAAGACCCGCAACTACCTTGAATACCACTTCTCCGATTGCGTCATAGTCATTCTGGCATAGAAACCAAGTCCGCAATGGCCTTTGATGTCGAGCGCGAACAAACCACGGAAAATAGTACCCAAACTTGGATTACAATGCCACGCAAACCACCATAAGTTCCTTGTATGGTAGCTAGCAGCGGCCGAGCTGCATTATTCACAAGCACAGCAGGTGTCAGCACTAGGAATAAATAATCAGCAAAGCTCGGCGGGCCCGCGAACACTCGCTATAGCAGCAGATATACAACTTCTCCGACCCACAGTTTACTCAACACGTGCTAGAAATACTTCCAAAACCACAATCACGGCTACCATACCTTGTGCCTACAGGATACACTCAATAATGCATATTCTTGCGCCCTTCCCGCTTCCCGCGTTTTCCCTTGTTGTCTTTATCTTCATTCTCTTCGACTGGCCCCGGAGCGAATATCCAAGGCGAAATGATCGACGACCACAGTTTGTAACCAGCGAACAATGGCGCCTTAAAATTATAAAATTAGTCAACTATGGGCACAGGTGGTCAAGGAGTCACACCCTCTGGCGAGCTAATGTTTCACTTCCTTTTCCCAGCCTTCATAGGCGAGCTAAGCCGAATGTGGTCGGCGCCTTCCTCAAACCCAACACGTTCAGATATCCACGGTTTCAAAAGAACACAAGAACTTTTTACTCCGTCCATTTGAGCGGCACAGTTTTGCCTGAAACCGTGCCCCACCACCAGAAACCAGCCACACGCCAGCGCCCGCCTAAGTGCATCCGACAGTTTGGGTTTTTACTCGTTTGGCTTCCGTCCCAGCCCTCGAAGCAACCCAATGGGCCATGGCATAGCGTGCATTTCAACTTTCTCTGAAAATTCGTTGCTTGCATTAATAAATGGGGATTCAGATCTGAGAAAAATGGACTATGACGACCTTTCGTGGGAACTACATGTCATGCCACAGTCACCTTTTTTAATGACGAGAAACACACCACCCCCATCGGCTTGAAGCAGACGGGTCTACATTTGCATGAGTCCTAATATTCTGAAGGAAAGAAAGGATAAGGAAACTCCAGGATCATCATCCTGTACAGCAGTCATGCCCATGCCCCTGTATTTCAGACACATGGTGTAGCAGCAAAGACACTTACCGCGGAATATAGCAGCCACAACCAGGCGGTGATAATCGATAACACTTGCACAACAGATGATAAAATAACTATGTCCTTACAATACCTGAAACGAGAGGAGTTACGCAATGCAACCAGGTCCCTCTCCCTTCTTCCCAGGTACCAAGCCGGGTCCCACCAATAGAGCCAGGACAGGGATTCACGCCGACCGCACTATCCTCCCAGTCTACAGGGTGGCAAGCAGGCAGACACAAGCCTCCCTATACTATAATGGCAAAAGGAAGCCAAACACAAGCATAAAACAAAGATTAGCCGCCCCTCGAGGAGGATAGTGCAACCTAGTCTATACTGGAGGCCTTGACCTACTCTCCGAATCCGCCTTCCATGTTCAAATCGATACCAGCGTCTATAAGCTGTCCGCTATCGCTCTTGGTAGCTTTCGCCATCGCTTGCATGCACTTCAACGCTGCTAACTGACCAAGAACTGACATAACGAATAATATCTGAAAAGAGAAGATTTAAGTAACAGGGCGTACACAATGAGCAGGAAATGATTTCCCCTCATTTTTCCAAGTTTTCAAGACAAAAATTTAACTTTTTTTAAACTGTCACACGACTATTAAATCAAGTGGTTCAACTACTGACTTCGAGAATGATCAGCAGCCAACTGTAAAAGGCGGGTGATCCAAAATTTGAAGCCTCAACATGCAGCCTCTCAGTTTTCCCTGATTTTGGCTCCAATATACACATTTTCCCAGGTTTTCCAGCCCAGACGGAAAAGAGCTCCAATATTTGAACTGCTCGAGGCTCTGTTGTTTAAAACATACCCTTTATTGCTGGATCATCCAGACCCCACAGCTCTGGAATATGCAAGACCCCTGAAGGGTCATGTATGTCTGGGCCAAGGGAGGCGGTACGGGGTCAGCCCGGTCGGCTAACGATAGGTTGTTCCTACCCCTAGGGTCTCAGGAAAAGACACACATATCCCCGAAGTCTGATGAAAAGCACATTTATGCCTTGCTGACAGACACTAAAAGCGCAACTGACAATGAGCTTCAGCGACAAATGGCCCGAAGTACAGAAACCGATCAAGAGGGATGTACTATCAGGCCGCTCCCTTTGTGCATTCCACTTCATCGTGATTCTTATTTGCCGTAATACACAAGGGATACTGACCCATGAATTTGTCGAGGTGCTGTCGCCAAAAACAAAATAATTCACCACAAAGTGAATTCCCTACAAATAAAGGCATACTCAGTAAAACCCAAGTACATCAGGAGCGAACTTACACTACTAATGGCTGTCATGAGCAAGTAGAACTTGATGGTAGACAAATTCTCCTCGTAGATCTGCTTCTGGCCCTTGGTCAACTGCTTTTCTTTCGCCATCTCTGAAAATCTATTCTCACATCTCACTTCACACAGCAAGAGGTCAAAGCAAAATGGACAAATCCAGCTCAAGCAGGCAAGATCGTATTCGGTCGAGTCACATGTTTAATCCGAAACCTCGATTGACGCAGGCACACTCAAAATCCGCGAAAGAATGAAGTTAGTCATAAATGAAATCAATGCAAACATGTTGCAGTTCAGAATTGTTGACAGGAATTCCTGCGGCTAATCGTTTTCAAAAACAGTAATAAAGATCAAAAACTGAATATACGCGTCTTCCCGTCGCAAAACACCCAGTCCATATCGCGTGTTGGTTTTCACATGTTATGGAGCACCAATCGAAAGATTTCGTTGGAAATAAACCAACTACCACCGGCCGGTCGCAAAACAATTACGTGCGTGAAACTTTGAGGTGGATCGTCATCCGTCTAAAAGTGAAACACACCAGTGACTCATCGTCAGCCAGCAGTACCCAATAAACCTACCAGGAATGAGACAAGAATGAAAACAGTAAGTCCAGGTGCTTTCTAAGATTGTAGCTTCTAAGAAAGGAAACAAATAAAAAGCCGTTCCACGCTCACATTCATGTTCACAATTGACCAAATCACAAAGCACGCACTCACTCGAAAGTGAGCCGGCACACGCATGAAATCATTTGCCAGTAACTGCGAACCGAGTGTGAGAGGCAGAAGCCTAACCTAGCAAACCACGGGCCCGGTCCCGACTAACTCATCCCAATGCTTATAGATATTTTAGCTGAGTGCGCAGAGACTGCCGGTTTAAGTGGAGAAACACTCAACCAACACCAAACTTCGTCATTTACAAATGTCTGGTACGTGTTCAGCAAGATTCGCGAGGGCTTTCGTTTAGACTCAGCATGCATGTCTAGTCTACCTGAAGGTCTGTCTAGTTCTTGGGAAATTAAAAAAAAAGCCAAAGTTTCAACCAGGCAAAAGGAGAACCGCACAAATCAAACACGCTGATTGCACCTACCTTTAATTGGCCTAGCACGCTAATCAAAACGCTTCCATCGCCTAATGGCTGTGAATCAATTTTTGTTATTCCGCGTTGAATAGTTCTGAACGGAAGTGACTACAGATACAAAATGAAAAAATCGAGTAAGGGACATTAAACCGCCAAAATACAATTTAAAAAAGACCAACTGCTTACTGAGTATTTTTCTAAAATGGCTGCTTTTCCTTTCAAGGGTATTCCTTCGAAAACCAGAAGGGAATTTTCCGCCTTCAAGCAAAAACAAATCATTATTTGGTGAGTGGAAATATCCCGCATCTACGAGAAAAGAGATTTACACACATCATAAAGAGGCGCTAATTGGTTTGCCCTGGTTGATCCATCCTGCGCGTTGTCGAATAGTGGATAATAATATTGAACGAACCCCTGTGCCAGTGACTGAACGGCTTCGTAGGTCAAGGCCATTTTTACAACGATAAGAACACAATTTGCAAACTAAAAATTTCAAATTTTGCAGTTTGCGAATCGTCGGAAATGACGTTCGTATTCTACAGTATTCGCGCACAATGATGCTCAGGCGAGTGCACATACTACTGCGCTGGTAAAACGGAGGGAAATTTAAAATTACGAATTGTGAGAGACTTGTGCATGGCGAGCCCCCTATGCCCAATGTCACTCCAATTTGTCGCCGACAGCTTGGTTTGTGTGTAATCATAAGGGAATTGCTTGCTCCCAGTGGAATTCTCTCATCAAGACCGGGTGCGTGATAAGTCCAAGCTTAATTAAAAAATTTTAAATATAAGCCGCCACGTCATTGGCTACCTTTGTTGCGGCAGTGTTCCCAGGTGCCACAAAGGCCAAAGATTAACAAGTGTTCTCGCTGATGAGGTTTCTTCATTAGAGATCTCTTGTCACGCGTTCGCACCATTCCACTAAGGCTGCCGTCAGCAAAAATCTGATAGGATTCCACATAAATTGCAAGGTTTCATCGCTTGGAACAGGTCACTTTGAAACAAGTCAGGAGTCGGGACTCGCCGTCAGATTCAACTTCTCTCGTTGCCACGACGAGCACCACAATGTCAACAGGACCCTGCAGCTTATGCGTGTTGCCTGCTTTGGTCATTTTGTTACACTGTGCGAGTATAGTCATCACAGCGTCGTCATCTGCCTGTCACATTTGCTCGGGTCCTCTGCCAGGCTCGGTCAGTCTAGACAGACCAAAGCGACATGCTCGTTCCAACAGCACCGTGCATAGTTATGGCGACGGTGAGTACTACCTGGGTCTTCTGCTGGCATCACAAGCAGGGACCATTTTCGACTACGAAAAAGTGCTGCCAGCCATTGAAATGGGCGTGGAGAAGGCTAACCAGTTTATCCTAGCCGAGGTCAATGCCACTTTGAGGCTAATGAAAGCTGCTTATGGAACGAGCTGCCAGCCGGACGGAGCTACGGGCAAGGCGGCCGAATTTGTCCGCGATGCGAACGCGTCCAAATTGCTGGCCTTTGTGGGACCCGCTTGTTCGGACGCTTTGGATCACGTGGCTCGACTGGCAGCTTATCTCAACATCACCGTAATCAGTGGACTGGGAGACGAGAGACAATTCGTGGACAAGACCCATTTCGCTACCTTGTCCAGATTCGCCTACTGCCAATGTCGGTTGAGAAGAGTCGTGTCCGCCATGTTGGACCATTTCAACTGGACTCACGTGGCTATCCTTTACGACATGAATGACTATTTCAGCAAGACCATCGGCCAGTCGATCGACGAGGGTCTGCGCGAACCGGCCATTGGGTCACGCTTGAATATGACCCCATTTGTCGAATCGTTTGAAAGTCATCTGATGCCAAATTACGGAACCATGTTGAAAAGGGCCAGCGAAGATGCTAGAAGTAAGATTTATTCGTGCAACACCTTCGATCTACCTCACCATCTGTCCTTTCAGTTATCCTATTATCCGTGACTGGCGATGTCCTGCGATCGCTCATGCTGACCGCTCACAGTCTGGGCATGACCAATGGCGAATGGGTGTTTATAGACGTGGAGTTATTTCCTAGTTACATGTTCGGGAACAAGCACTGGAGACGCAATGACTCGAATGACGAAACGGCCAGGGAGGCCTATCGGTCCTTGATAAGGATTTCCATCAAGGAGAATAAGACGACTCCTGTGTACCAGGCATTCGCCCAGGAGGTCATGAAGAGGACGAAGGAGCAGTTTGGTAGTGGCGTGTTTCAAGGTGGAGAAGAGGTAAGGAGAGCCCTATTACATGTCTATGCTTCTGTGATATGGGACCTCCAGTGCTGTTAGCTCCAACCGAATATGGCAAGTGGTTTTGCAAGGGCTGATCAGTCGATTTCTGTCATGCACATTATCCCTACAAAACGTGGAATGCTGATCTCTGTCACGATGGTCATCGAAAGTTTATCCCCGGGTCCCATATCCCTTGTTTGTCTGAAACGATGTTTAGGTTTTCATATAGATATATTACTGCAGGGACATTTAGTTTGTATTCCCATGCTTTAAGCAATTAATGCACGTTGTATGTAAGCGGAACATAATGGCGAATACAACAGCATGTGCTCAGCAGGAAAGGAACGGAAACAAAAACCTCCACCCGAGGGAGCCGCCGAGCCGCGGCTCCCTCAATGATGTGACACACGCACCTACACTACAGTAATCACAATCGGTCTTTAACTGCTGACCTGATTCTAATGCCCAGTGTCTTCGCATCTTCTCAGCTCCTATCTACTGTATCTTGTCTTAATTTAGGTCAACTTCTTCATTGGGGCATTCCATGACTCCGTCATCGTCTTGGCCGAAGTTCTGAAACAGGCCATTTTGAATGGTGATGATCCTTACAATGGCTATAATTTGCGCACATACTTTCGACAATGGTGGAGAAGCGAACACTGTAAGCTGGCTCTTTCTATAGTATATGTTTTAAAGGCTACCATGGTGCGTTTTAGTGGTCACAGGAGCCATTCACATCAATAGCCACAATGACCGCGACACGGAGTATTTATATTTAGACATGAATAAACAGACAGGCGAGTTCCAGGTGAGTGCAGCTGCGCACATCAATCGCTTGTATCAAATCAATTGCCAAAGTGCTACTAACGGTATAAAGCACAGTGATCATTAAAAATAATCTGGCCTTCTACTCAGGCTGTTGCAAGATACGATGCTGTAGAAGGTGGCTTCAACCCATTGCCAAATCGTGAAATCGATTGGCCAGGCGTGCAGGCACCTCCGAATGTTCCCAGGTGTGGGTTTCGTCATGAGAGCTTGGCATGTAAATTAGAAAAGACAGGTGAGCTATGGCTCAAGTTAAGATGGGTCACAGGTAACGGTGCTTGTGCTTTCAGAGTTCATGCAATGGGTAACAATTGGCGCTCTTGGTTCGGCTTTGTGCGCGCTGGTGGCGTTATTCTTTTTCTACAAGTAAGGAATCATGTAGCCCTATCGAGTAGTATACTCCAGCTTGCTGACCTAGGCCAGCTGGTTGAATTGCGTGGAGACAGGAGGGTCAACATTTCTCACAAAAACTTTGCTGGAAAGCTGCCTTTGCTCTTACTCCCATATACTGTAAGAGTATGGGCCCCACCTCGTTCGATTCGTTTGCGGAATATGTAATAAGCAATCCCACGGGACAAACTCTATTTTCACTTTCTTGAATAACCTAGCGGAATTACCTGACATGATATTTGACTGCTCCTCAGAGGTTTTACACACTTCACTATTTGGAACCTATGCAGGCTTGAGCTGAGAGTGTTGGGGACGAATTTGGAGCACGTTCACTGATAGATGGCAGATGGAGGGATTCACTCTACTCCCTTCTCCCCAAACACAATTCAACTTGACTTTTTCGATTTTTGGGGCTACGAGGAAGCTGAGTCATAATTACTCGCCTCTTTCACAGGCGCAGAAAAGAGAAGCAGCTAGTAATGCAGTCTAGCTGGCTTATTAGATGGAGCGACCTACTCAAGCAACCCGTCACATATGGCTCCATTCGAAGTCTGGCCTCGGCTGACGCGGCAACGTCTGCACGCCCCACCACTGCGGGTAGTCGGTCGATTGTCAGCTTGTCCAGCCAGAACCAGTCACGCTATCACATCGAGGTGGCACACTACCAAGGCCAACTGGTAGCACTGAAACGATGCATTATCCGAGGCCAGGGACATGCTCCTGGTCGCGTGGCAGCGCCAAACAAAGTACTGCTATCCGAGATGAACAAACTAAAGAATGTTCTGCATGATAACATTGTACGGGTGGTGGGTGCGTGCGTGGAGCTGCCCAATCAGTGCCTGGTCACTGAGTATTGCATGAGGGGCAGTGTAGAAGATTTGATCAACAACGAAAAATTCGATTTGGATCGGCCATTTCAATTGTCAATAATGAGCGACATCGCCAATGTAACCTGTCTGTTTTTCAGCCTAGGATAGACTGATATGGAGTCATTGTGATTCAGGGTCTCTCGCATATGCACAGGACCATTCGGCAACCCCATGGTCGTCTATCGTCCGCTAACTGTTTGGTCGATGCCCGTTTTGTGGTCAAGCTGTCTGATTGGCACATGGCCTCCATCGTTCGCTCAGATCAGTCACAGCACAAGACAAACGAGAGTAAGAAGATCTCGTGTAACTCGCTGGCTGACCAACTGACCACTTTTTCTAGGAATGCTTTACCACGCACCCGAAATTCTACGTCAGTCTGACCGATCTTTTCAAGCTGATGTGTACGCGTTTGGCATCATTGCCCTGGAAGTGGTCAAGAAAGAGCAGCCTTACGCCACGGAAAGAGAGGTTATGGAAATCTCAAGTAAACAGGCTAATCAGGACACACTTCTCCCTTCTGGAAGGTCCCGTTTCAGGCATTTTAAGCAAAGTAAAGAACGCGTGCAAACCACCATTCCGCCCCGACTTGAAAAGTGTGCAATGGGAACGCATGCATGCCCTGATAGCATCCTGTTTGGAGGAACAACCAACGGCCAGGCCGAATATCACAGAAGTCTTGAATAAGCTGAAGGCAGAGAACAAGTACGGTAGCAGCTAGCACTGAAAAACCTGATTTGGCAGCTCTTGAAATCATACCTATTCTGCTCAGAGGCAAGCGGCTGAACATCTTGGAGAGCCTTCTCATGCGCATGGAGCAATACACGGCCAATTTGGAGTCTATGGTGGAGGAACGGACATTGGAGCTGGTGGAGGAGAAAAAGAAGATGCAGAACCTTTTGTACGAGCTGTTACCACAACCCATCGCAGTACAGCTTATCGAAAATGGGCATGTGACCCCGGAGGCCTACGAGTCCGTCACTATCTACTTCAGCGATATTGTTGGATTCACTTCACTGAGCGCGGAAAGCACTCCCATGCAGGTAAATCGACTTAGCTCTGCGTTTTATCAGGCCCCATACCCAATTTGACAATATTTGTCGCTTCAGGTTGTGGCTCTGCTCAACTCCCTCTACACATGCTTCGACGACATTCTCAGTAACTTTAGTGTCTACAAGGTACGCCACCGTGGGTAATGCACCACTAAGAGCCTGATGCTTCCGTCCTTTAACGACCTAACCACCTTATTAGTGCACATAGGTTGAAACAATCGGCGATGCGTACATGGTCGTTTCCGGCTTACCCTTCCGTAATGGCATTGAGCACGCCAGGCAGATCGCCCGCATGGCCTTGTCCCTGCTGTGCGCGGCACGATCGTTCCAAGTCCCGCATCGACCACAGCACACGTTAAAGCTCAGAATAGGCTTACACTCTGGTGAACACTGTCGTGTCGCCAGCATGAGTCTATACTTTTTGACGCACGCACTCCGTATTTCAGGCTCTTGTGTAGCGGGTGTTGTGGGATTAAAGATGCCCAGGTATTGCCTGTTTGGGGACACGGTCAACACTGCCTCGAGGATGGAATCTAATGGAGAGGGTAAGTGCTGCTGTGTATATCTGTTTGACCAAGAACTCATAGCCTCTGATCATTGCAGCATTGAAGATCCACGTCAGTTCATCTACGAAGAACCTGTTAGACACTTTTGGCACGTTCGAGCTGATCGAGAGAGGCGAGGTGGAAATGAAGGTACGTGTTCGACAATGTTTGACCTGCCTGGCTAATCTCTTGTGTCTCTCAAGGGCAAAGGAATGCAACGCACTTATTGGCTACTGTCGGAAAGGCAGAACATTGATCAATATTGAAAATCACTGCACATGTTCGTATCGATCTATGATAAAATAACCTGAACAAAATGTCCTTGACGAAATGTCCTGGACAAACTGAACCGAAACAAAATGTCCGGAAATAACATGTTCTCATGCCTAGGGCATTATCCTCAACAAAACGTTCTAAACTATGAGCACTGATGAGGTATTGTTCACAACACTCACCACAGTACTGTATACCTACGGTACATGATTTCACATTCACTTGTTAGTCACGGCCGGAGAAAGCCAGTGGTAGTTTGGCCGCTTTCTAAGCTTGTATTGTACGAAAGCGACGAATCGGATTCTATTTGAAGAAATGTAGAATTTTCAAAAAGCAACGCAGGGGACAAGCTCAAAATTGAAGACCGATTTTAATTTTCGATTTGAGGGTTCTACTCTCGTCTTTGGCGTACCTCGTTCTTGATATTTTTGGTCTCTTATACGATCTGATGCATTTTTCAATGTGCGTTGTTTCATTCTCATCGTCATTATCATGCTCAAGATAAAAGAAATTATGACAATTTTGTGGACTCTTCTGCGCATACAAGACAATTTTCGTGCGATATTTTGATCCCAGATTTTATGTCGAGGCCAAAAATTATTACGACCTTTTGTCGAGGATATTAAGCCCAGAAGGTATTTTATCTCTGTTCATTCCGTGCCAGGGTACTTTGTAGTGACATTTGTTTAAGAGGAAACCGACCACCAGTGCCCGTGTCACCCGATGAGACCCGTGTCACGGCTCTTATCGTCAGAGTTTTAGGTGCTTCCTGCACACGTTACAAAAGGTATCCCAGGCTATGATCACCACTGTAGACACAAATATAACACTGAAATAGCACTTAAAAACATGCACTTATGAGCCGTCTGTATGAGTGACCCGACAGCTGATGAATCCGATGCCTTTGGTCGTTCGTGCTGACCACAGTCTTGTACAGGGTACGTACATGGGAATTCATTGCCGTGTAGAGAAGTGGGGAGAAAGCGCAATTGACCAAAGGCAGTAAATGAACAAAGGATGTCATTGCTCTCAACACTGCCAGTGGTTTATCCTCCCGGTCCACTGTCTCGTGGATAGTTAAGACCATAGTTGAAAACCAGAATGGTGTCCATGTGGCTGCGTAAAAGCCAACTAGGACAAAAGCTGATCTGGCCGCTCTTCTGGGCGCTGTGCTTCGTTCCAGAGATTTGGATCGAAGGCGAACGGCATGAATTATGGCTGCATAGAAGCCAATCATGTAAACCATTGGCAGAAGGTAGGTGCAGACGAAAGCGTCCAGAGTCAGGTAGAAAGCGTCGTTGGTGTTGGGCGGATTAAAGGTGCACTTCTTCCCGTAGGTAATAACGACATCGGTATCGAGGACTTCGGTAAGGTGATATGTGAACGAGTAGTTGATGAATGGCTTGACCTTCCAAGCGAAAATGACCAAGCTGCCCAATATGTGCAGCAAGGCTATCAGGCCGCTTCTATACATGCGCTCCATTTGCGGTCGACACACGGAACAATAGCACGAAACGGACAGGCAGGCCAGAATGAGTGACGATACGGTTTTGTTCAGTGATTCAATGGCCCAATAGACGGGGCACAGGAAGTCTGGTAAAAGCCATTGGCCCGTGACCATATCGACCATGGCCACGGGCAAAGTGGCCAATACGATCAGATTAATCATGCCCAGAGACCCGATATACGCAAGCACATTGACATTCCTTACCGAGCATCTCTTCAGGACCGTCCCGATCACGCGCAATACCCATGCATTACTCAGCACACCACACACGAACAATAGCACGTAAATTAAGGTGCAGAATACCTCCATCGGGTGATCTGCCATTGAATGGGGAGCACGGACAATGGTCACGTTTTTGTAGCTGATGGTGAAGTTTTTCCACTCGCTATCGGTTAGAAAAGCCATAGCACACCTTCGAGACTGGGCTGGGATGACCACTCCAACAGGGGGATCGGATGGGTTGGTCCTAAAGATATCCGCATGAAAGGGAGTCCTGCACATGCTAATATTCAGCTAAATATGCAGACCGCTGGCCACATTGGCTTCATAACTGCTAAATTAGGCCGAACCAGCATGACGAATCCTCTATGTATGCGCATGACCCTTAGCGCGGTACACAAGCTTCACACGTCAGTCGGTGACAGGAATTTTACGCCTCGCTGACATTTATTTCTCTTCTACAATAGGATGTTAGCATGTGCTGCCGAAGTCGATAAGATGAGGTGTTTGTCAAAGGTGGTGGGCTTGTGGGTGCGGACTATTGAAAGGCTGCTAGTTAGCGACAAGAAGGAACTAATTTACTTTGATTTTATCTTCCTATTTTTCTTGATCGCTTATTCGGCTTCTGCTCTCCAAAGGAGCTTCGGTCACGTAAGAAGGCCCGGGACATGTTTTTCATGAACTGAATGAACAGTACCGCCGAGAATGTTTTTCTAGCAAGAATTCTAGAAAAAAAAATACAGCTTATGAATAAACATCGGAATGAGCCTCTAGCGCGGCAAGCTCCTGTTGGTAGCTCGCAGAGCTCACATCAGTTCTCTTCTTATAAAGGATTAGGCGCTTTCTAATTAGCTGAAACCGTTCATAAGTCTTCTAGGAAATCTCGGGAAATAGTCTTGGAGATTTTGGAAATTCATAAGAAAGATTCGCCTCCCGCGACAGCCTGAGTAGCCAATCTCATGGGGTCTCACAGGCCTTGCAGTCTACTACCTGTTTCGCGGCCGCGGTGGGGCAGCGGTTCGGCATTCATCTACCCATTTTGCTTAGTCGCGAATGGCTGTGCTCGTCCTGGTGTTCAATTCCCGGTGATGGAGGTCGGCTTGTAAGCCTTAAAGCCTCGCCGAATTTGCACGCCAGGCCACGGGTGGCTCACCCAGTACTGTCGAGGGCTCCGAGTGAAGAGACGGAAGCCAAACGAGGGGGCAGTCTCGGCTGTCAAACACCGGCAGGGTTCGCCACCCACCACCGTCCTAAGAAGTCGATGTCCAGTCCAGGATGTCCTCGTGCGTAGGTACTACTAGTGGAGACGCACAGAGGGTGGAGGTTCGGAGGTACTACTAGTGACGTGAATCGGCCGCCTCACGGCCTCGCTTATCAAATCAGGACTGCTGGCCGGCCGTAGGCAAAGAGGGCTGGAAGCCCCGAATCCATAAAAGGTTTTAAGAAATACTGCTGCTAGACTGCTCTTCAGTTAATGCATACCTTCTACCTCCATTAAAGTGTCTTCGAGAGTATTCACATTTACGTGTTTGTCCTTTCTTGGGGACATTCTGGTTCAAAGAACTATCCTAGCAGATTCTGAACAGTTACGCACTGGCAAGCATTGTTCTTCGTATCGTGAATCCTTGCGCTTACTTTGCCAAGTATGCCGGTTGTCAAACCTTGGAGGAGGAGAAAAAAAACATGGATGCAGACTGCATGAGAACTTGTTTTTCTATCTCCGCTCGAAGCACCTCCATATAAGGGCATCCTGGACAAATTAACTCGGCTTTAAGCCATACCACTGCTCGACGATCACTATTTTGGCCTCCATCTCTCCACTGGGACACCAAACATGAGCTGACATGTGCAAGGTGAGCGAATGTTTCGTATCAGCATTGCTGCTGGGCAGTCGGAAGGTCGATGCTTCCCCAGCAGGGAGGCAGCTTTCTAGCTCGCCAGAGGAAAGTAGCCCTGTATGGGTTTGAAAATCGTGCTGCACCTATACCTGTGCCCTTTATTTTCTCAAAAATTTACTGAAGACGCTCAGATTTGTTGCGAATTCTTCACCACCCAAGCTAAAAGAGGAAGGAATCTATTCAGAGATAGCTTTAATACTTTAAAACTCACAGGGGGACATCGCCAACCGTCAAATCAAACTTGGCATAACCAACGATTGCAATTTCTTCCTGGTGCGATATAAAGCTCTCAGCAAAATATTGGACCAACTGGTCACATTCACTCACTACAAAGGGCCGCCAAGATCAACCCCATTTGAGAACATGGGCCCGCAGACAGGCGGTAAGACGAGTAACATCGTGGTTGTCGTTACACGCACACAAATATGAGTGGTGTACGAAAACCACTGCAACTCTACGGCTGATAACGCCTTTTCGCCGAAGTAACGTCCGATTTATGCGCGCATTGCATCCACTTGTCGAGTTCTCTCGGGATCCAGCGAATGTTTTCAGAATCTACATTGAAAGTATTTATTTCCTACCAAGTAACCTCCTGTGCTCAGATAAATCAGGAGCATATCAGTAAGCATCCCAAACACCTACTCATTCCATTCACATTCATTCATTGCGCCAAATGGCCGTCGAAATCGATCCCAGTCGCTCGTCGAAAGTGATCACTGCTCATCCCAGCCAAAGCAGGGTACGCAGTAAAGAGGGCTTGCGAGGCTAACATTCGCAGCGTTGGTGCCTGGAACTTGAACCTGGTTCGCATGATCACTGTGTTCGCGTTTGTGGACAGCACCGCCTCCCGGTCGGTCAGAACGGACGGAGTGCAGTAGTTCAGGTAGGACGAACCGCCGGTCATTCGATGGTCATAGTACTCGCGTACAACACTGTCCGAGGCCACGAAATCTTCCTGACGCCGAAATAGTTCAAACCGACTCGTGCGAGTGTTAAAGACGACGATGCGCTGGGGATTCCGCTGGTAGACGCCGAATCGGTGATCGGACGATCGGATTTTCAGGCTCAGCGCCCACGAGAATATCAAGTCTTCCTGGTGGAGCTGTCGACGACTGAGGGTCAGAGATGGACAAGTCGAGCACAACGTTCACAAAAAGAGTTCGTGCTCGGTGTGCGACTTCCTCGATCTTGACCGCAGTGCCCAGAAATCGAATCCGCCATCCATCCACGACCCACCTGCCTCCGACTCGTCTCATCCGACGTCCCAGGCAGAGAATGGCCACTGGGCGAGTGTACTTTCCGATACGCAGTGACTCGGGTAAGTTGAACTCTGCCCATTTCTTGTGTCGGATATCGTAGACCAACAGAACGCTGCACGGGCGACGATCAGGCCGACGCACTCGGCTCAGGTAGACGAAGACTACGCCGCGGCTTTGGCATGCGAAGAGTGGAAAGCGGATAGTATTGACGGAAGGGAACAAGTCGAACTGGTTGAAATGCATCAGATACGATCGCCGGCCGGTCAGTGTGGAGACTCGCCATACGGTGACAGTGCGCAAATACGACCCGCGTTGTTTGACGCTGACCACGTTGAGCACGGACGCGTGGGGATGGAGAGGATCGTCGATCGGATCCGAATCGCACAACATTAACTTGTGAAGTATTTCGTTCGACGAAGATGTCAATCGGGCCGCAATTTGCCAGTGGGGCCACGGACTGATGTCTTCAGTTGGTAGTGGCTGTTGACCATCCTGCCAAGCAGTCACGATTTCCGAGTAAATAAAGTCGGTGAGAAAGCGCGTGCCGAAATCGATTAGGCCGATTGCTAGCGGGATGCCGATGCTGATGAAGGCGGCAGACAACAGTATGAGGAGCAGAACGAAGACAACTTTCGACGTCCAGCAGACTGTGAACCCCAGAAGAGCGTGCAGCAGCACAGGCATGGCGGAACCGTGTTCGACAGAGTGAAATGACCAGGAGCGCAGCCTTGCACTGCATCGTTACTGTCTGTACTGTACGTTTGTTTTGTTGAACGAGGAGGCCAGCAGCAGGGTTCTGCTTTGTACTGGCCAACCACCCAGCTCTCCATCTTTACTGTGATGGCAAACCTTTGTCTTGTAGCTTCGTAGCTCTACTGCTCTGGAGGTACGAGTGAATGCCTTCTCACGAATCGGGCTCGGCTTTCTTTGCGGGACCAGAAAAGAACACAGGGTGGCAGAATTTGTCACGGAACCCGTCAATTAGAACACGACGAACTTACTAACTGGTGCAGGATTTATCGTCGTCCCGGAGGAGCAAGGGCTAATGGTAAGTAAATGAAATGTCCGCAGAGTCTGCGTGTTTGAATTGAGCCTGATTCATGTCCTTGAGCTACATGTGAGTTAAAAAATATATTTCTCCAAAAATCAATAAATTCATTCAGAATTTTTTTAAGTACAGTATACAGTATACTGTATATTTGTCTGGTAGCATACAGCTGTAGCATACAGTAAGTCAGGCTCCAGTAAAATGTTAGAATGTAATCATGACTTCAGAAAATCCTCAGTTTTTGATGCTGTGGATGTCTCCTATCCAAGAATATCTGGTGCATATGTGTGAGCGGCTAACATGTAAAGTCAAATCCGACAATAGGTTTCTGCACATAAAATAGGAAGACTAGCTGTTTCTCGCCGCTGTTTTACTCGTGTCCGCCAAAAGCCACTGGGAAACAAGGACCTACAAATAATCAGTGCTGATTTTTACTTTACCTGCTGAAAAGCAGGGCCATGCTACTACCTCTACGACGAGACCCTAAAAGAAACGGGCGAAACACAGTTTCTAACGGCCACGTAGCATGACAGACTCGCTGGCTAGCATTGTTAGATCATAAAGGTAGCACTAAAACAAACTGCGAGGGCTACTGTACATGTGTGCTCGTTTTGCCCGATCACCACTTGTTGCATCACAGGATCCCATCGGCAGCTGATGAAGTCCGTGCGAATTACCATTAAGAATGTTCCCTGCATCCTAGACAACATAAATGGCACGCACACAGCAGTTACTTTCCCGCTCAAACTGTAAATTCAAGTGAAGTTTATGAATACGGGCATATTAGAAAAGATTAGTCGGTTTCTTTAATTTATGCACTCCGTTGGTCGCAGAGTTTGACGTGAGTCCAGTGACCATGGGCTCACCAATTTCAGCTCCCTGTAACGAAACGTTGACTTCGGCATTGGGGGTCGATGTGGATCTGGAGATCATTTCCTGCTGGTAGTGCTTCAAAACTACACTGGCGTGCATTTTGGGCGGCCTGTCGCGATGCTTTTCTAACGACGCCCGACTGTAAGCCAAGTTTGTCATCATCTTTTCGACAAATTCTTTTTGCTTTTCAGGGTCCTCGATTAAATCAGGATTTTCTTCGGCCACTTGATCAGCCAGATTCATAGCCACGGCTGCGTTACGATCCAGAATGCAGTTCAGTTCCACATCATCGTCGTCCTCAAATAGAGTCTGCGTGAATAAATGTGCAACGAGCACGGCTGAGCACTCACCTCTCCGAATGGACGCATCAGGTCCTGGCCAACTTTGAGCCAGCCGACGTAGAAAATTAGTTGCAGTATGGTCAACCACGGCACATACAAGTCCATGGCCGAGCCAATGTACTGATGACCGATGGCGCAGAATATGAAATAGCCATAGACGACCACTGTGCACGTCTGAGCGTAGACGAGAGGAACACCTGGAAAGTAAGGTGTCTTGACCAGAGTGTTACTGATGTTATGCTGCGCTGAGACATTTATACGTGTAGTGCTTTTATGCCATACGGCACTTACTGTAGGTATTAGCGCGGAAACATTTCACCTTCAATATGTCCCTTTTGTGATAGGCATGGACTAGGCATGTGTTATGCCCTCTGGCCTATGTGTGCACTGGTTCAGGGAACCGGTCCGCCTCTCCTATGTCAGGGCCAGCACGAGACCGAGAGCGAGGTCGAGGTCGAGTGACTGGTCTGATTGCAGACATCGGTTGAGAACTAGTCTGGATCACCTGATCTGAACTGCTCTGTGAGCACTTCGGGTCAGGCCCGTCAGAACCCCTTTGACGGCCGGCACGTGCGGCTGCTCCCCGAATTGTGAGTCTACACGGCCCTTGTGGTGTGGTGGCTAATAAACGATATTGCAAGGTGTCCGTGGACTGCGTGGTACTGTTCCTGACTTGGGCCATCCTTTGGTCAGCCCTAGATAGCCCTAGGGCGAGCCAAGGATTTCACTTTTCATTCTTGGCAAATCTCTCAAATTGGCAAATACAAATGAAAAATCTCCCAAATTTGAGAGATGCGCCAATCCGACTGTCAGTCAGCACATGGGCCCTAATCCAAAAAAATGCAAAATAAAATTTTCAGAAACTATACATTAGAAGACAGACTGGTACCGCTGGGGCACGCGCATACGAAAACTCCGTCAAAGAAAGAAGCAGGGAAAGCTTTATGCTAAACGTACAGAATAGATTAAAGCGCAGAACAAGTTCTGGGGTGAGGGGAAGGGATCGGGGGTAATCTGATGTAACACTGATATGGTTGATAAGGCTTAGGCCGAGCGATGTCTTTTAAACCTAAGCAAGCAAATGGTGACATCTACTGTATGGGAACAGTCCGAGCTCGATTTTGCTTTCCTTGCACATTCTTTTTCGCTCGCCCAGAGAGAGTACGTACCGAACCCAAACTATTAATGCCCCTTGCTGCTGTCAACTCACCAATCCAATCGTGAATGAACAGCTTCCTCATGCACTCTCCGTATTTGTTGACCGCAGCGATAAAGGCACTTTCGGTAGTCGCAGACAGACCAGCTTGTATCACGAATTTATTGACAACCCATTGCAGAGGCACTTGCCAGCGATTGTTTATGCACCGCGTATTACGGATCATCCTTTGCTCCTGCACAGTCATTAGGCCGGCATCCAGTAGAGTGTCAAACTTAGGAAATCGGCGCCGAATTCTGGTAGAGATGCGTCGGAATACGATGGCCTGGCACAAGATCAACCAACGAGCAATGGTGTGACGAATATAACGATCCTCGGGTTTTCGAAAGTAAGCGTTAGTGAAGGCCATGATTTCATCAGGCCAAGGTATAAACGAAACTTGGTTCCACCACCTGGTCACCACTTGGCCGACATAGAAGCCAAGAAGGAACGAGACTGGAATCTGCCCACAAAAACTGTTGAACATTTTCACGATACTGATAACTTGAGCGCGTTGAATGTCGCTCATTGGAGTGTAGGAGAAGATAAAACGGATGATGTAGTAGAGTATAAGCCAAAGGATCAGTTCTTTCCATACAGCCCTCCAGACACTGCCGTGCCATTTTTTCAAACCTTTGATACCCTCCGAGTAGGTGATGGTCATTTTGAATTACAGGAGAGAACGGCACGATTTCACAAACAGATATCAAGCAGAAAAGACGACAGCGCTCTGTTCTGCGTACGCATTCTGTCCCGTTCATTCTTATCACTGCGCCTGGGATTGCATCAAATTCGCTGCCGCCGGGAAGTAGGCTGCCCAGACAACAACAGTAGAGGGCATTGAGAGAACAATACACTGGCATTCTGAGCCATGTCTTCAAGTGGTTGTTTAGGGTGGACAGAATTGCGAGCAGTAGGATGCTCGATAAGCCCCTAATAGCTCTGCAAGCATTTCGTACAGGACCACAGTGTTATGGCGTTGCATGAAACAGGTACGCTTATCAAAAAGGTGGTATAAGAGCGAGCCTGAACCTGCACAGAGTACGGGACTTGCAAGCGTTTCGTAATTTGGTAATTTATTTACCCGATAATAAACGGAGCGTAATAATTAACGACGACAGAGAAGGAGCCTGAGACGACAGACTACAGACCGGTTTGTCGTCAAACCCATGTAAATGAAGATACACAAGGTGACTACTGAATGCGCGCACCTACTAATAAGGCGTGCAGAGGCCAAGACTCCTTACTTTTTCAAAACTTAGAGCCCAGCGCAGTCTTCGGAGCTTCCGAAAAACGGCAAAGCTGTCGCGCGCAATCAAAGGTATGCAACGTAATCTACACTTACCAATCCAGTCATGCAAGTACAAACGTCTCAATGAGTCTCCGAAACGTACGATGGCGTTTACGTAGTTGTTTATGCACGCTGGTGGCAAGTCAGAGGGTGCCACGAACTTGTTCATTATCCATTGCAGGGGCAATTGCCACCTATTGTTCATACAGTGAGTGCCTCGGATGATCTCTAGCTCCTGACTGGTCAGCAACCCAGCATCGATCAGAGTCTGCAATTTAGGAAATCTGCGCCTTATGCGAGTGGAAATCCTTCGGAAGACCATGGCCTGACAAAGAATAAGCCACCTGGCGATCGTCTGCCTAATTGCCTTCTTTTCTGGCTTCCAGAAATAAGTATTGGTCAATACCATGATTTCGTCCGGCCAAGGAATGTGCACGATCTGCGTCCACCATCTGTTTACTACTTGCACGACGAAAAAGCCCAGCAAGAACGAGACAGGAATCTTCTCGCAAAATCGATCGAACATGCGAACCACGCTAATAGCATCTTTTCTCTGATCATCATCGACTGGCCAGTAGTGCAGGATAAAGCGGATTATATAATAAACGAACAACCAAGCCAACAGTTCTTTCCACACAGCTCTCCAGACACTACCGCTCCATCGCTTTAACAGTCGAACGCCACCTTCCGTGTACGTGATGGTCATGGTGCGGCTACGCAGATCTTGGTCGAATATGCAATATTCAAACGACTGCCCCTAAAGGCGATTCGAACAGACGCTACTTCACGCGTTCTTTATCGAGGTAGAAGAATGTCCTTGGCAAAATCAGCGCACCGAGCGATGACATTGCAGAGAGGGGTAGGCGTGGTGACTGAATAGAGTTTTGTGGGACCATTTTCAATACACAACCTCGGACCCAGCAGAACTGGTTCTTCTATAGACATCTCTCTTGTACACTGCGGGAGCAAATACAAGGATGGGTCCACTATTTTTGTTGATACAGTAAATTCCAGTGCAATGTGTCAGAACGAATGACTGGTCCTACTCCAACTCCATCACACAGAGCGGTATTGGGGCGACTTACCCAGCATCGTCAGGAGAAGCATGAGAACTAGTCCGCTCTTGAAACGGGCTCTTTGATAGTTCAGGCTCAGGCCTTTGGCGGTGGTTCTAGCTAGTGGTGAATCGATCGGCTTTCGATGGCTTCTTTCATTATGCCTCGCATGGGAGCCTACTCGAGCTATCTGCGTCAACAGGGTGTTGACGAAACATCTATCATGCAGTGTCCCACGGGGCACAGATATAGCTTACCAGAAAAGATCGCATAGGCGGAAAAGCGTGCAAACGATAGGAGAACACAGTGCAAACAGATTGGTATGGACGGAGCCACAGTGGTGATGGCTAGAAGCATGACCTACGTACTAATAACTAGATCGAGAGGGCCAACCAGTCTAGTATTGCCGATAACCTCAGACTCTCCTAACACTATTCAGGCAACAAATCATCCCCGATCTCCTCGTGCTCAAAGTCTTCCTCGTCTTGCCGACGACGCATGGTCGTTTTTGGTCGTTCGGGAGCCGGGCCCATTGGATCCGTGTAGCTGACGTCTGAAGGCAAAGGGACAGACTCTGAGACTTGGTAGCTAATAAGAGACGCAGGCAATAAATACCGTAATCTTGTTTCTGACCCGCGTCCTTGTCGAAGGCAACTCTGCCACTGGGTCCACGAGAACTGCCACGGGAGCTGGTAGGTCGGCCACTTCCAGACGGAGATCCGTAGGGAGCACTGCCCCGAGCAGGTGCACTGTTCCGCTAAAGGCAGGCCACAATGCATGACTGTATCGCTCGTGCTTGATGTCCTTACCTGGTCGCGTAGTTCTCGCAGTTTCTCAGCCCTCTTTAGCTTATTGACGTATTCGGGTGCCTCAGGCAATCCCATATCGGTCGAGAGACGGACCAAGAACTTCAAACCTGCAGGACATCTCACAGAAGTCATAAGACTAACAGTAAGTAAGAAGGGGCATCCTTACACTCGATATTTTCAGGGAACTTCTTGTGTATGTACTTGTATGTGTCGAGGGCCTTGTGGTAGTTGCCCGATCGCCGGTGGCAGCTCGCACTACAAGTGAGGTGGTGTGCAAATGAGCCCCTACTGTACAGGGAGACCCACTTACATCATGAGTTGCCATTTGACTTCGTGAGGCCTAAAATTGGATTGTGGGGATCAATAGCATCACAATTGGGCTGACGATGGATACATACTGTATCAAGGACGCCTTTTCGAAATAGTTAACTGCCTTCTCACAGAATTGGGCATCGATATAGTACGCTCCCAACCACTCGATAACGTCGATGTTGGACGGATAGAAACGGTAACTCTGAAGCAACGGGGAGATGACACTGAACCTTGCCGGAGATGACGATCATTCGTCGTCAGAATTGGACCTGGCTAAAGGCTATGCGTCCCTTCCATAGTATTTATGTTCTCAAGTCAGGACCCAAGAATGGCACATACGGTACCCTTACATCGTAGTGATATTGGAACGCTTGCGACTTGTCGCCTTCCCTATCGAACAGCTCGCCCAGTTTGGCCAATATGGCAGGATCAGTCGGCGCCATACTGTTGGCCTGCGTATACCACTCGATGGCCTGCGTGACGTCTTCTAACATCTCGTATCTGTAAATCATATGTACTCGCAGGTATTAGTAAAGACAAAAGCGCCCATCATCGGCCAAACTCACATGCTCCCGATCTGGTACAGCACCTGGGCGTTGTTTCGCAGGATGTTATGCAGCTTATGAAAACAATCCAAGGCTTCATCTAGTTTCCCCATTTTCTTACTGGTCAAACCTGAAATACGGCAAGGTCACTTCAGGAAAGGTATGCTATTCGAGAATACTTACCGAGATTGAAAAGTGCTTCCACGCAAGACGCCTCGTTGGTGAAGGCTTCTCGATAAAACTCCCGAGCCTTGTCGTATTCGCCGCGAGCATAGCATATGTTACCTTTATTGACCAAGGCGTTCGGATTATACCGATCGTTGTTCAACGCTGCATCCGCGTATCGCTCAGCCTGCTTGTAGTCTTGTTGCTGGATAAGAAAATGGCACCGTAACGGCGCATATCCTCTAGAAACGTTTGGGCCCAGATCCCCCTCACACGCAGGTTGACCCGTGGTACCCCTCCCCAGTTCGCTCAATACACATATCCAACCGCTGAACACATCCTGTGCGCCCTCCACCAACAACAACAAATCAACTCCGTGATCGTCATCTTACCAAGTAGAATACAAAGGCCAGGTTATTAGCCGCAGCACTAGCCACTTTGCTGTCCTTCTTTTCGAATGATTTCAAGACTTCGGTAGCCGCACTCAAGTCTTGGTCCCTCAGATACCGAATGGCCTTGTTGATCTCCAAGTCGCTGGCCAACTCGGCGTAGCTGGATTGCTTTATCATTTCGACGCACCTAAATGAGAGTGGTGATAGCGCTGCAACAGACAGATCACGATGGGGTCTCACCAGGCGTATCCATCAGTAAATGTGGACGCTATGGCTGGCGAAATTAGCTTCGCTGCCGTCAAGATAATGCGTTCGGCTTCTTGACGTCTGGCTTTTTCCCATTGACGCAGAGAATCGTTTTTTATCACCTCTAGGATCAGATTTTCGCTCGGGTCGTTCTTAAAGAAGAAATAAGTAGAAACCTCACTCATAGCACGTGCATGACCCTTTGAAGAACCAACTGTCATCATGGCTTACACTATGAGACAAGTATTTTTCGTCATCGTCGGTGTCCAGTGGCACTTCGATCAATCGCTGAAATGTCTCCTTCATCTTATCTTTATCGTCCAACGTGTACGCGCAAAGGAGAAGGTTCAATCCAGTACGATAGTCCGACTTTTCGTCCATGCAATGGTCAAATGTGCTGACCGCTTCGTCATATTTGCCCATACGGACAAAAGCGACACCGATATTGTTCATGATCTTGATCCTGCAGGAAGCCAAGTCACAACGATGTGTGCACCAAAAATCCTTGCTTGATATCCCTGGTGCATCGAACCAGCGATATAAGTGAGAGGCACTGTCTACAGATGGCCTCAAGGCATGGACCGCCTCAGGAGACCCTGCAAGACCCTTGCTAAAACAAATGCTGCTCAGATCCCTTACCTCGTTTCTTTTTGTATATTCGGAACCTGGTCCAGTGCCATCCGGTACGATTTGATGGCTTTCTCGTAATCTTTCTTCTTGAAATATATGTTGCCGATATTCACGCGGAGTCTTCCTAAAGACACCAGGCACTGTCTGACCAGAGCATGACCACAGAGTCAACTGTGCTACCCGCATTCGAGAACATCTTATTCTTCACAATGACCTGGTACGTGTTCAATGCCTCCGTGTACATTTCGCTGGCAACATATTGGTGAGCAAGATTGAACAAGACCTGAAGTCAGGTCAGAACATCATGTCTGCTCCATACCACCGGGGGGGGGGGGTCTACTACTTACATTGAAGGTCAAATCCAAATTCACTTGGTCCATCAGGTTCAATTGTTCCCTCAGTTTGACAGCCGCGCGTTCCTTACGGCCAGCTTCTTTCGCCTTTTCGAGGGCCTGATCAGAAACAGCATGTCTCTGTCTTACGAGAGCACGGGCTGATGAAAGCTTACCACTTTATAATCCATCCTGTCGTAGGACATAATGCTTTCCTCTAAAAGTTCGTTCACTTTTTTTTCCAACTGTTTGCACTTCTCTTCAGGGCTGAAGAAGGAGAACAGTAAAATTCATCGCAAGTCACTCAGGGCGAGGACGAATGATGTTACTTTTCCTCAATTTTTGCCGCAGGGCCGCTCTTTAGCGGATCATAGGAGGCAGCTGAAAGAAACGGAATTTTGTCTGCTGTTATACTGCATGAAGGCTGGTAAGGGATTCGGTTATACTGGCTACTGAGTGTGGGTTCGATTCCCGTTCAGAGCTAAAGGTTTTAACTTTGTTTTGGTTTCTAGTCCTGACACTCTCCACGTTCATGTTCTTCTCTTACTTCGCCCACTGGAAACGTATCCAGCGCCGCGGACCGCTGTCATTGGTCGGGCTGCCGTTTTCGGCTGAAATAATACTGTTGTCAGATGCTATACCTATACAAGGAAACATGGCTACCTGTGTCGTGGTCATTGGTCTACCAGTGGTGCCGACGGCTCGTCCGCTGCTCGTGGCCATTCTGCCCGCAGCTGTTCTTCCCACTGCCATCGTTCCAACTTTACTTGATTGCTGCAAGCAAAGGTTGATTAGCCAATCTCAATGATGGGTCGAGGGTCAGGGGTCTCCACCATGGTACGTATTGGAGTGCGTTTGATAGAAAAATCCTTACTGGACGTCTTCCATAACTGGTCCTGGCCACAGCTTGTTGAAAGTTTTCGTCGTTCACCAGGTCCTAGGACAAAGAGAACTCACATAGCACGATAGATTTGGCACTGCACAAGACAATACTGTACCTCAGTATTCAAGGCATTGTGATCGTTGAATCCACCGTACAGGTCTTCTTCCTCATCTTCACCCCTTGCTAAATGAACATTTCTCAGGTTCGACATGATTTAATTACCAAAATTAGTCGAAATTCGCATAGCAATTCTGTGGACTTGCAAGCCAGCGGAGTATATCCTCACCATGGCAACTGGGCAACACGCTCTTGCCCGATGAGTATAGGTCAGCAAAAAAGAATCGATGGCCACGCATATAGTATGAGCCATAGCTTTTTAAATTTAGCTGCTGCAGTGCGACGCTGCTGCCTGAATTTTTAAACGCTACTTCGACATTTTTTGCAAGCATTACCCAAACGAGCAGAGACGAGATCGAGAGTCAGAAAAGTAAGCTCTAGAATCACGGTTCACGTTCGACCACAGGATTTCCTGGGATGATGACATCCTTCAGAAGATGGGTCAATTCCTCATTGGCGTCGAGCAAGGCTCGCTCCACGTCCAGGCGACGGATCACACGAGTTTCGCGACCAGCTTTGTCCAATACGTAGGCCGTCAGCGATTCGATCAGGCCGGACACAAAGGCAGCCGTTTCGTAGCTCACTCCGAAAGCGTAGTACGACTTTTCCATGAGGACCTCACGGACCAGGTCGACGGGAAAGGCCAATCCGTCTTCGCTTTCATCATCCCACCAGTCCATTTCACTCTCGTCCGAGCTTGCTTCCAGCCTGCCGACACCACGGCGTGTCTTCCCACCGCTGGAGGGTACACGGGCTTGCTCAATTGGGAAGCGCGCTCGAGATGGACCAGGGCGAGAGTCGTCGGGTGAAGCTTCTTGAGCGAGTAAAGGACTTCGGTGGACGAGTCGGATTCGGGGCGGAATGGGCGACACCTGGAACGCATTATCCTCTTCCACTTGTCCGGGATCCACTCGAATGCGACGAATGGGCGACACCAAGTCGGGAGTATCGCCAGTTTCGTCAGCCAAGTCAGAGGTTACAAACCGCAGTGGTGTCCACTGGTTTGGATCATCCTCGTTTTCATGGTCTCGCCCAACACGTCGCAAAGGCGATACCAAGGAAGAGTGGTCAGTCGATCCACTCGCTCGATCCGCTTTGCCTTTTTCTTCTTCAGTCGAAGAAGTTGTCCTACTGCCTCCTTGCTTCACGGTCCCACGTTGCGTCTCGATGTGCCCACGACCGATGGCCCTTTTCAGACGACGGATGGGCTTCCTGGCTCGAGGACTCGACTGCGTTCTTGCAGCCGGTGATCGTTCGGATTTCGACTCATTGTGCTGCTCCGTTTCTTCCAAATCAGATTCTGGCGTCGCCGCTGCGGCTCTTCGTCCCCTACGCTTCACGATGATGTGGCCTCGTCGAACGGCTTCGCTCAAACGCTGTAGCACCACATCCATGGCGCCATCGCTCTGTGGTGTTTCGTTTTGCTCTTTGGAAACGCCGTCCTTCTCCATGTCTGGTGTGCCGGCATCGACTTTGGATTCTGGCGCCTCGCCGCTCGTTTCGTGCTCATTGCATTCAGGCTGTGCCCCTTGAACGGTCTTCCCCACACGTTGAAACATAGCCCGACCAAGTCGCGCGAGGTAACTCTCGGCCTCTGGTTCCGCTGACGGAGCATTGGTTTCTTCCCAAGCAATCAATGGTGAGCCAGGAACTTCCGCACCGCTGCTGACCTCTGTCTCGTCGATCACGTTGACGGCGGCGATGCCTCCAACATTCAGAGGCCGATCAGGGAGTTCTTTGAGAATGCACAAACCTTGGAATTCGACTTGATTTTCTTCGCCCTCGATTCGGCGCACGAACCCTTCGGATCGGAAAGCGTACTCGCGATCATCTTGCAGGAACGACAGGACCGAATTCTGGTCCTCTTTGAGGCTCGGTGTTGGCGAAGGCAGGTCGTTGGCTTCCTCGCACGTCTTGACCTGCGGATTGTTGTCGTCGTCGGTCTCTACACAAGTTTTCAACTGAGGATGGTCCTTGTCGTCGGAATCCATCGGAGGTTGAGTCGCGATTCCAGAATCAGCACCTTTCCTGTCCATGGCGACCATGGCATTGCCTTCCACTTGTAGCTTCCGTTTAGGCGCGTCTTTGAGGATGCACCAACCTTTGAAGTGAATCCGATTTTCGCCCGCGACTCGACGCACGAAGCCTTCGGATCGAAAGAAGTGCCCTTTTTCCGTCATGAACCACAAGCCTTTGCGGCCTTGGCTGGTCGAGGGCAGATTCTCACTCATCGTCATCAACAGGAGAAACGCACGCAGCTGCACCGCACACACGCTGATCACAAAATAGCCCCCAGCCGAAGTTTGGTGAGACAGTCTTGGGAAGTGTAAACTGGGACGCTGGATATCGTTGCCGGGCATCGTATATCATTATAGCCAAGTTCACTCTACCAGACTGACTCTCGCGCAGCAGGTGCTAGCAGTTTTATGAATGAGTAAAGTAGTCGAAAGGATTTAATAGCCACCGCCTAACCTGACTCACAATCAATCAAACCACCGCAGAAGCATCCGACCGTCTGACAGTAAGACGCCTGAGATCATCATTACGTGGCCATTACAGTGCACCAAGGTTCATCGCCACATTGGCTCTGACAGATGTGACAAGTGCTGGTTTGTCTGACCGCTAAATGAGTTCTACCAAAATTTTGAAATTGACAAGTTTGTCGCAAGCAATGGCATGTTGGGCGAGTAAGCAAGCGAAGAGTGGTCTGGTTCTCTGAAGCCTGAAGTCTACCCTCGAAGGCGGGCTACCCACATTCTGTAGTACTGTAGGTCTCTGCTGGCCTCAGTAAATACAACTACCCCTCTGTATCTTTTGTGTTTACGAAACCTCATTAGCATTAGCATAAATTTGAATATCGCGCCTGTGGATACCTTTGCATGACTTGTCTGCTACACTTGCCTCGAGCATGCGTTCTTTTTGTTTGAGTCACGACCGGCAGCCGCAGGATTGAGTGAGTACCGCAAGTCATAACCCCATCGAACAGGATCTGCGATACGTGATGGCCAACAACATTGATGACACCGTGGAGACGACCTCGACGAGCAAGCAGGACGAACTCGATGAGTGAGTAGCGTTGTTCCCGACTGGACAGTGGCGATCTGCTGTGTGGAGGGTCTGTCATAATGTTTCGTAGCGTAGGCCTATGCAGTGAAGCGGAAACACGCGAAGACAGTGGGCATGTCAGTACAACTGGGGAATTAAGGAAGCTAGGAAATTCAGAGCGAGAATTTGAAGGAAATCTATGGAAATTGTAGAAACCGATGGCCCTCCCCACACGGAACCAGCCGGATCTACCCACTTTCGATTGGCATTATTGCAGACTACATGCTGCGAAAGCTTGAATCTAACATTTTTATCTTATACATCGAAGCAGAGGGCAATGGGTTCTTATCAAGTTTAGGGTCAGGTCGTTACGTGGTTTACTTGAGCCTGTGTGGACATGCAAGCATCCTTGGTCAACACAGATACTGGATAGATGAGGTCAAGTCCTTGCAACCGTTACTTATTTAGGGTGCCACATACCAAACTAGGCGGCAAAGATGTCTCCTCGCTTCTACGAGGATCGAAACGAGATGATTACATATCGTGGCCCGACTATTACATGGCCGTTGCCTGCCTTTCGGCTCAGCGTAGCAAAGATCCTCACACCCAGGTACCAGTTTCCATAAATATCCACGCCCTGTAGTGGACGAGTGTGCGTTCAGGTGGGTGCGTGCATTGTAAACGAAGAAAAGAAGATTGTCGGGGTCGGATACAACGGCATGCCGAATGGGTGCAGCGACGACACGATGCCTTGGAACAAAATGTCTAACGGATCACCGTTGGATACCAAGTACCCTTACGTGTGCCACGCCGAAATGAATGGTTAGTATGATTGCGATATTCGAGCTCCTGGGAGAAGTAGGGATCAGACTATTCGGAAGCTGCACATCGTTCACCATAAGACTACTATTTCGGAACCTGCTGGCTCTTTGCTATGGACACATGTACATCTTAGATTAGGCGACTTTTCACTAATCTTCAAATCAAGACTGCAAGACACCAAACTCTTGTTTTCCAGCAATCATGAACAAAAACTCAGCCGACGTGAAACGATGTACGATCTACGTGACCATGTTCCCATGCAACGAATGCGCTAAACTGATTATTCAATCGGGGATTCAGAAAGTGGTATACATGCGAGACAAGCCAGATAAACCCGAAATGCAAGCCAGTAAGCGACTCTTCGACATATGCGGCGTCAAATACGAGTAAGTCGAGTCCTCAGCCGTACGGCATTACTGTATCTCAAACCTTCTCTGCAGGCGTTTCGAAACCAACACGAAACGGGTCACCATCGAATTCACTGGCGATATCGAGGCTCGTTGTCGCATCGAAATGAGAGAAACCAAAGTTTGATGGTCGAGTGACAAGAGCGAACAGTTTTACAACGAACGGGATGTGAATTTTACAGTTTATTACTGCCTGAATTTCACCTTTTTACTGCTTAATTGTAATTCATGCACACAAAACTATTCAACTCTTCGCATGATTGAATCCTTTCAAATATTTTACAGGCTAAGCAAATAAGTTCGCGCTCTTTGACTGGAATTTTCAGCTTCCACAGCAATCACATTCTCGTTCGAACTGGTCTGGCCGTGGACGCGGCGAATATGCGTTTCCATATTGTACTTCAATGTGAATCGACGATCGCAACACGGGCACGCGAATGGACGCTCCTGGGTATGCTTGGATATGTAATGCTTTTTCAACGAATTCGTCTGCGTGAAACACTCGCCACACACAGTGCATTGGAACGGTCTGAAATAGCGACGCGAGTTAGAAAAAAGACCCATCTAGGATTTTTTGAGAACCATCCGGCATTGAGTTTAGGCTGTACAGGATAGAGTCGAGAGTAGAGTGGAGGAAGCACCCCATTGACACTTACCTCTCTCCCGTATGTGATCTCAAATGCCTCAGCAATCGTATCCTCGTAGCGAATAGCTTGCCGCACACATCGCACAGATGAGTTGGTCCTCCCGTTTGCCTCTGCACGCTCATCGCAGTCTCGTGGTCGGCTGACTGGAAATGCAACCTCGACTCTTGCACGTTGGAGAATTTCAAATCGCAGATCTTGCACTCCACGATGAAACTACTGGTTTCGTTGGCCGCCGTCGATGTCGTGACTTGCTGTCCGAAATCGTGATCGCCAGTTTCCACGGACGGGAACGTAGTCAGGTAGGCCGACGGTGTGGGTGGCTCCGGAAGACGACTGCTCGATGTCTGATTGAACATCGATCCACTATTGACCAACTGAGATGACGTCTCGTGCAGTCCTTGCTGCAATAGGACAGCGGGGGCAACCGAGATGCTCCTCTCAGTTCCCCCTTCATTGAACGGAATCGACAATGTTAATCCTTGAGCCGCGAGTCCTCGCAGAAATCCCACATCCATTACAATGCCACCATCGTGCCCTTGATCGTAGGCACTCGAAACCCGCCTCACGTTCAACTCCAGTTCATTGTTAGCGTTGTACAATAGAGCCAGGGCCAATCGATCCGTGTTCAACAAACCTTGACTCAGCACGGCGTTACTGCGCCCTGGTAAAACTTGGGAGAACGCTGACGACTCGCCCGAGTTGAGTGGATTCGTAGACTGCATTTGCTGATAAACCAATTCATCCGACTGCTGCTGACTCAATCCGTGACTTCTTATTAGATGTTGTTTGAGCAGGGGGTTCGACCTAAATTCGCGCGTGCACTGTGGACATCGGATCAATCTCGGACTCGTATGTTGCCGCAGATGAATCTTCAATGCTCCCAGCGAGGCCAGCATCTTGCTGCACACTTGACATCGATGCATGGCCGATCGATTCAACTCGTGCGTTTGCCTATGCGATACCAATGCCGTCTTCACTTTGAATGCTCGGCCACATTCGCACACGAAAGGTCTTTCGTCTAAAACAGCAAGAATATCAGTGCTGGTCCTATTTCTATCAAGGTCGGCAAAAACCACTCGCTCGAACACTTACCTGTATGCGTCCGAATATGCCTCACCAAATCACTCGGTTTCTTGAACGATTTACTACAACAAGGACAAATTCGAAGCTTCCCACTGTTTCCCGAGCCAGAGCTTTCATCGATCCCTCTCGTCCTGGTCGACTGCTGCTGATAACTGTTTGCTCCCCAAAAGTGATCACTGTTGATCTGAACTACTGGAATTTGTCCTGTCATGTTCAGAACCGCTCGACGATGTTCCTCCGTCACGTTTTCATATCTCATCTCATTCCCATTTTGTCCGATCGACGTTCCTTGCATAAAACCAGACTCGTGCAACGAATTTGTTGTATTCCCACTTGTCGCAGTCTCCGGCGCCTGCTTGTTCCAGGTTGAATTCGTATTCGGGTGGGCCTCGAAGACGTGCCGAGTCAAGTACACGGCCTTTCGGAAATGCAGACCACATTCGGGGCAAGAAAACAGTTGCCCACCGTTCGTTTGTCTCCAAGGTTCAGCCAGCTCGATCGATAAGTGCGAGGGCTGCTCGACGTAATCTACGAGATGACTAGGCGCCGGTTGATACATGGTCTGGTCCGTCTGCTGTACCATATCGTAATTAGCCTCTTGATGGCAATGAATCGTTCTCGTATGCTCCTCCAACTGCACGTGGTCGCGAAACGTCTCCGAGCATAATTCGCAAACGCACACTGGCGTCGAATGCTGCATCGATGGAAACGAGAGCTGCAAGTGATTTGATGGCATCGAGTCATTCAATCCGATGACATCGGGAATGTGCAACAACGATTCTTGACTTTGAGGCGCCACCGATTGCGTCGAGCATTCCACTGGAACAGGCGCTGTGGTGTGATCTATCGAATCCCAAACTGGCAAATACGAGCTGACCGTGGGACGATTCTCAATCATGAAAGAAGCCTCGCTCGAAGAGTATCCGCTGGCGGGTATCGGGGCTTGCAACTGCTGTCCTTCGTGTCTGTACGCTGAACTGGCATCCGCAGTGTTCGTAAATTCGTTGAGATCATGTTGAACATCGTTCCATACTCCGCAATTCGTCTGCGGTGCTTGATCCAGACCGTAGGGGCCACCTTGATTTTGACCAACACTAACATCTTGCCCTTCTCCCAGCATCGCATTCCAAGTTGTCGCAGCAGACTGTATTTCGTCAGTTCTTTCGACGAGCTTCAAATCCGATTTGTGGGTCTTAATATGCCTTCTACACAATACGCCTCTTTTGAATCGTTTTCCGCAATACGGACAAATAAACGGACGAATAGACGGATCGGAATGCACGAACATGTGCCTCGTCAGTGATCGCCGAGTCAAAAAGGCTTTTTTGCACACCCCGCAAATATGCTTCCGGATTCCGCCATGCGTGAGTGCGTGATCTCGCAATGCACTCGCGCTGAAGAACTGACGTCGACACGAACCAAATCTGCAAGTATACGGTCGCAAATTCTCGTGCATTCTCGCATGCTCGTCCAAATGCGATCGTTTCTTGAATCTCATGGGACAATATTGGCAGGCGTACGGCCTCAACAAATTCCCACTTTCGTCCACCAACGGCAACGTTCGTACATCATTCGCACTTCCTTTCTCCGCCATTTCCATAACGCCCATTTCAGTTTCGACCAACGGCTGCCGAAGGTTCGATAAGCCCGCTGATGTCGTATTCTTTTCATGCTCATCAACCGCACTGGAATGTGCTTTCTTCAAATGACGTTGCAGATCCGAATTGGTACGAAACGTTCTTGAGCAAAGTTCGCATGCGACTGATTCTCGAGCATGAACGCGCAAATGCCTGGCTAACGTGAAACTGTTCGACAGTTCCTTCCAGCAAATGTAACATCGTGCCGACTTCAATTGCAGATGCTTGCTCCTTACGTGCTTATCCAACGTCGTACGAAGAGCAAACCTGAGGTGGCACATCTCGCAAGCGAATGGCTTTTCACCAGTGTGGGTTCGATTATGACGAGTCAAATCAGATAATTTGCCGAATGTCTTCTCGCATCGTCCACATTGCCAGACGTAGCCGGATGACGACTCGATTCGACGACCACCTTGCGAAGCCAATGAATCCAAAACGTCGACACTAATGGGGTCTGGACGGCGACATTTCTGCTTCCTCTTCAATGGCCCCATCAGACTCTGTTGTTCACCCGATCCTTCGTCAGATTTCCCTTTCCGTAGTTTTAACTCATTCTGCGCCTTCGATGATGACGCCTCGTGTGATTCTACATCTGAAATACCAAGTCATAAAATTCTACGGTGCCTAACAAAGCATCCCTTCACTTACCGTTTCTACCACCATCAACGCTATCGGGCGGTCCCAGCGGAACGTTTGGAGTAGCACTCATACGTTCGTTATGCCTTTTTGACAAGTGAGCTTGCAATGACTGCGACGACTTGAACCAGCACGAGCACAGCGGACATTCCAACATAGTGTCACTGTCGGCCACTGACGCAGGATGGACACGTTTGACGTGAGTACGAAGATTGCCACGTTGACTAAATCCAGCACCGCACAGTTGGCATTTATGAGGCTTTTGCGGAAGATGTTTAGCCTCGTGGAACATCAAGGCCCCTTTCTGATTGAACGATTTGCCACACGTCTTACACTCGAATGGGCGCTCGCCTGCGATGAAAGTAATACTTAGATAGCGCTCCTCAACAGCAACGTGGTCCCGCCTTTGATCTCATGTCATCGGATAACTAGTATGCGTCCATTACCGAAGAATAGTTCAATGTACAATCCCACGCTCAACAAGGCTCTGTATCACTCACCTGTATGAATAAGTTGATGCCGATCGTAAGTGCTCTTCTTCTCAAACGTCTTCGAGCACACAGCGCACGAATATTTTCCGGCAGTACCTTTAGCTTTAGCATTCCGCTTTCGACGATAGCTCGTCCGTAAAGTCTCTCTAAAGAAATACATATTTCCAATACGAGAATCAGAAACTTGACAAAACTTATCCGTACTTAATCTTCTTGTGCGTGATCATATGCTCGGCCAATTCCAAAGGCCGCTTGAACACAGCACCACATTGTTTGCATAAATTCACTGGAGCTGACGGTTTGGTGGTCGCGTGCGCAGTCTTCATGTGATGCCGTAGTTCGTCCTTAAAAACCCGACATGTGAAACTCGGTTTCCACTTGACGAATAATACACTTGAACTTACATTACTAGCGAAATCTTCTTTGCATAGGATACAAGTGACCACATCATCCACAGCGTGCAATTTCAAATGGCACCGAAAGGAAGCCACACGACGGAACGTTTCTTGGCACAAAGGACAGCGTAGCTCTTTGCCCGACAAATTATGCGTTGCTAAATGAACCGAATAATTGACTTCGCGATTAAACATTTCCCCGCACTCGTCACATCTGAAAATCACTTGCCATTAATTTACTAAACTTGGGCAGCCATCAGTTTCGTCTTACCTGAATGGTTTCGAAAAACGACACTGTTTTTCATGCGCTGTCAACTTCTCCACTTGATCGAAAATCGATTCGCACACATCACACCTAAAAAATTGACAAAAATTCATAAAAACCGATACTTCTCGACTGTTGTTTCCATAAAAACCACAAGAACTGTTTCAAAAGTGTATGTTCTGAGCCGAAACCTAGTATTTCGAAAAGCGACTGACATTACCTGTAATGTCTTGCACCATCCCATTTCAGCTGATGTTCATCGAAGTGCTTGGCATTATCCGTTCGATATCCGCAAACAGGACAAACCTTTAAAAGAAAAGCAAAGTTATTGGTGTCAATACAAGATAAAATTCAAACTCACAAATAAAATTGACGCTTCGCCAAAGGGAATTGAAGATTCTTCGCTTCGTGCAACGTCGCCGCCCTCGACCTCTGTCGTCTCCAGGCAGTTGGGTGAATAGAAACTGCCTAAATTACAAGACTGGATAACCTTGTCAAAATTCCGGATCGTAATGTTTTACCATGCTTACCTGCGCTTTCATCATCAGCTCTGCTAGTCGACGGTGGATTAAGCAAACACACGCTATCTTCTGCCGCATAATTTGACGACCCCACTGCTGCGTCGTCGGGCAAGGATAAGGTGAAGTTTCTTATTCCCGTTGAAGTCACCAGATCCGATGTAGAAATTATATGAACTGAATCTAATGGCAGCGCAGCTAACGCTTGCTGAAATGTAAAATTCAAACATTACCAGTCAAGGCACAATTAAAAAATTGAGCTCTGAGGAGAAATCGAACTAGGGCCCTGGAATTATGTATCTTGTTTATTCTGAGCCTCTTTCACCCTGAGCGGCAAAACCGGCAGCAATATCGGGAGGCCCAAGAAGCTAGCGTTGTAAGTCCCGCTGAAAGTGAGAAGTTCACTGGTCACGGTTCAGGGTGGTCCGTTACCAGCTGCAGTAACGTGGAGTATGGGGACGATTCCACGCCCACCAGTGCATGAAACGCGGCCCAGAAGGAACTTAGGATTTGTAGAGCGGGCCCGCGATAATATTCAGATAGTCCGCGGGCTGCGTACGCCTTTTATCTTCCTCGTGAACGACTCGCAGCCCCGAATGTTCAAAATCACAGAACGCTTACATTATCCACAAAAACATTTTGCACCATAGAACCGGATGTAGAATCGACGTCGAGGATATTGATGTTGTTTCCACCGACTGTCGTCGTCACAGCGGAGAAGGGCAGCAGGAAGTATGTCTCGGAACTCGATTCCAAGGGAGCGGAATACGGCGCCGCGACGAATAACGGTGTTCCCGCCATCAGTCCACCCTAAATGTATATTTTGGTGACGAGCTCCGACATGGCTCCAAAACGCTGCATTAGCCTACTTGAAAAACTGCCAGCGATCACAAAATATTGAAAGCGAAATGCATAGGAAGCCTTACGTAGCCTACTGTACCTTAGCTTACGTTCTTTAAAACTTATAAATTTATCGATACGGAAATATCAAGGCTTATTTTATTAAGATCGATCGATCAACCACACAAGATCATTTACAGTGAATAAATCACAACGTCGATGGATTTGGAGTCAAGTGGATAGTTGCGCACAGACACGCTACTTATGACAAAACTGACGCGCACCACTCTAGTTGTCTGCTGCTAAGCGCCAGGTAATTTTTGCTTCCTGCCCACTGTAATGGATATACGTTCATTTCTGCCCGGTCGCATATCCTGTTATATCTAGTATATCCACGGCTGCTGTACCACTGTCTCTACAAAACTCGCTGCCCCAACGCGCTGCCGACTTCCGTTGTTTATAGTATACATACCATACTTCTCCGAAAAATGAAACTTTTTTGAAAGGGCCATTTTTCGCGGTGTACTAGGCGAAGGAATGGGAAGGTTTTTGGTGGAATAGGCCCCTACCACTGGAACTAGAGCGTTTCTTGTGGTGGCATTGAGTAGTGTGTATAGGTGTAAGTGTCCATTGTTCGAATCCATCATTTGTCGGGCGAGTTGTTCGAGGCTGCTTTTTCATTCGTCACGCTTTGAGAGAAGAGGCTTTCGGTACCGTATTTATCGCCGAAACTGGACCCGCGCGGCGATCCTCTTTCACAGCTAGCCTGGCTGTCTCTAGAGAAAGAAAAATGAAGAGGGCAGGCAAAGGTGCTCTTATTGCGTGATCGAGTCGGGGTTTGCTTGTCGGTGACAAACTTATTGCGTTTTCGTGACGATGGGTTTCTTCGGACTGGTATTCGCGTTTGTTTTTACTCCAACTGGCTGGGCTGAGCTTGGTTTTTTATTGCTAAAGCATTAGAACTAGTCATTTCTCGTGTTTTATTCCTCCCTTTGAACCAGATGGCATCGGACTTTCTAGAAAGGTTGTAGGTATTTAAATCGGGAAATTTTTAAACTTTTTGAGCCAACGGAAGCCCAGGGACACATTAGCGTTCTTGCGATTTGAATGCTCGTATTAGTTCTCATGTCGCCAGTGCCCTGGGTGTAGGCCTGTGGGTAATACCGGGTTCGTCCTCGGGTTTGGACGTCGTATTTTCTGGGTTGAGAGCCTATGAGTACACGAATTTGTTTACTTATGCCGGCTTAGATTAGCCCACTCGGCACTTTGGTACCGACTTGGACGTTGTTCGCCGAGCTAATGGACCAATTTCGATTGATGAATGGTTTTTACAGCTTGTCTAAGTCCTATAACTTATCGGCTTTTCTTAGGCTTATAAACGATCCATCAGCTGGTCGCAAGATGCATTGCTTTTGGAGAAGCTATGTCTGCACTTTGTATCGTAGGTTGACCTAGTGGGAGAAGTGATCCCTCAACGGCCCCTATTCAGTTTGGACAACAGCTGTGCTATCTGGTGTTGAAGACTGCGAGGATTCGGGCCGTGTTATCAAAGGTGTTGCAATTTTGTTTGTGCTAGTCGTATCAAATTTCCGCCCATTTGTATCGCTGGAGGTTTGCCTGTGTGGGCTCCTAGTTTGTGGTATGTCGAGGGGAATCCATCGCTACCCGAAAGAAACTTTTTTGAAACGGAAGAACTATCGTAGTAATGACGTATTCTTGCTGGTGGGCCCCGCTCAACCTCTTGCACTTGAATGCAGTAGCATGTTTGAGTCTTTATTCTGAGCGGTGAACTTTGGTATTCAGATATGGAATATAGTTGATTACACTTTCAGCACCGCCGACACCCTCAACTTGTCCGGCGAGCCGACTCGGCGCCCTTCCTAATCGTTTTATTCATCCGTAGCGGCCGAAACGGGAATCGCCACAAAGCCAAGTAGAAAAAGGCTTTTTACTCGTCTCGTCATTGGTCCGATTCGGTTGAGCCGAGTAAGGAAAAAGTAGTGAATATATGAACGAGCCAACGCTATGTGGACCCGTATTTGACCTCTGTTGGACTGCCATTACCGACTCGGGCCAAGGTGCCTGTGTGCACAATTATGCGTTAGACTAGAAGGGTCGAACGGACGCGCCAACGAGCTCCATCAATTGGGTCGTCTTCGATTCGTGGAGGTCGGCAATTTGCTCAAGCTCTTTTCTTTCACCGAGGCGTAGCTATTTAGGTCTTCAGTTTTATTGCGTTTTTCGACCGGATTCGATTTGGCTGACATTTTCATTCTTTGAATTGGATTTACTCATTGACGAGGAGGGCGAACATTGTTGGGACACGACCGCGTCGACTAGTTTCGTCGCTGCCTAACATGCTATGCGATTTCGTGTCGACCATTTCCCACTGCTATCACTTCTACAGTGTTTACTCGTCTGCCATCTACAACGTAGTATGCGCCGAGCCAATCGCCAGCTGGTTCGTACGGTCATCCTTACGATCACTGGTGCTGCATTGGGCCTATCGGTGACCATGTGCTTGCACGCTCTCCAAACTTCGCCCATTCACAATGGCCCGCTCGGGTGTGCAGCATCGGCCAGGACTGGAGTCGCCGATGGGGAGTCAGTCTCGTCGACAGATCAACATCCACCAGATGTTATTGCGGGACAAGATGGTGTGGACGGTGCCAGTTTCTCCCGTCCTCCAAGAAACCTACTCTTCGTAGGAGTTATGACGGCACAGAAGTACGTGGATAGTCGAGCATTCGAGATCTATGCCACCTGGGCTCAAAGTTTATTAGCAAATGGAAGTCTGGGTTTTTTCGTCAGTTCGAGCACGGAGAGTCGACTGGCCGGCGTGTCGATGCCTTTGATACGATTACGTAACGTGGATGATTCATACCCGCCCCAGAAGAAGTCGTTTAGTATGCTAAAATATTTCTACGATCATCTTTTAAATCAATACGAATGGTTTATGAGAGCCGACGACGATGTCTACGTTCGGCTGGATAAACTGGAAGTGTTTTTACGATCGCTCAATAGTAGCCAACCTCTGTTTATTGGTCAAGCCGGATTGGGTACGCCCGAGGAGTACGGCCAGTTGAGTTTGGGAAATGACGAAAATTATTGCATGGGTGAGTTGTTTGTGTTTACATTTTTGAAACTGATGATGGGTCTATTAAATTGTGTGTTTAGGCGGCACTGGAATCATACTCAGTCGCGAGACACTCAGGCTTATTGGGCCGCATATCGACCAGTGTCTAAGCTCCATGCTGACAACGCACGAGGACGTGGAAGTGGGACGATGCGTGAAACAGTTTGCTGGAATTACGTGCACGTGGTCGTACGAGGTACCGTACTGTTTTCTATTCCGAGTCTGCGATGGGTCGAATGGGAAGGAGGGAAGAGCAATGTGAATGCGAGATGGGTTTTCTCGGCACCTGGGATGTTCGGGCCGGATTCGCGATCAGCAGCAGATGCTTTTATGTCTAGACAACCATGCGCCAGCTCATCACAAAATGCGCATGGTTGTCTGGTCGATGGATCATGCAATATTAATGATCCATGGCAAGGAAGGGTAGGAGCAGCGGGGGTTGAAGAAGGTGGCGTCGATGAGTGTGTTCGACGTTGACTGATACTCGCCCCCGAGATCAATGCAGGCCGTTTGAACAGACCGTATTTCAACTGTGCTCGAAATAAGGCTTACTTGACGGCGTACATTCGCTGTAGTGTGGGGTGTGCAATGACAGCTAGGAGTGCCAGTCTAGTTCTAATTCTAATGTGTGCTTGTTGCAGATGCAAACCGTGTTCTACAATAATCAAAGTGGTCTGTCGGCGTATACGGGCGATTTGAACGTACCTGAAGTTCATCATTCCTTTACTTTACATCCAGTTAAACAGCAGACGACCATGCGAAGGCTGCATAGTTTTATGCGGGGCTTGAAGTTATCGGATTTAAGGTAAGTGGTGTTTGGGACTGGTTCTGTCACACATAGTAACTAGGACCAAAGAGTCTGTTTCATGCATATCTTGAATTTTTGGGGGCTCAAGTCCGTTCTGTTTGTAGCCTCTCGTCCTGCAGTGGTGGGAAGCACCCCATGCGGCTTCCTGTACCAGACACCAGTGTGCTTAGGCAGTGGCATTTCCCCTGGACTGTCTACTCGCTTAGCTTCCGTCGTTCAGCTCGGACAGCTCCGTCTCGAGAGTATGGGGGATTCACGCACAGCCAGGCAAGCAAGGTTTTCCTAATCGATCTATGTGGGTGGAGATAGAACTCAAAACAGCTCCCGTAGCTGGCTATCAAATTCTGTAATATTCTTGATACTGTTTACTCAAAGCCAATCAGGGGAGAAAGCTGAAGCTTTTTGACCGTATTATACAGTCTTCATCAGCAGAACTGGTATGTGAAGCCAGAACGAGGAGACACAATCGGATGACTAAGATATTGTAAGGTGCACATGCGCCTTACCCCTCTATCCCCTTACACCACTACCTTCCCTTAACCCCCTTTACCACTTTGCATTCTCTACCCACATTGTAAAGTGCACGTTACAGTAGAATATGGATAGAGAGTGTTGCCTGCTGACATAATCCTGTCTGACCCCGTATCTGTTTTGTGGTGGGAGATCTCCTGGTTGATCAGAAGCCATACTTGTAGCGGATTGAGAGTCCAGACGTCGATGCTCGGGAGGTCCCTGACTGATTATGAGTGCATGGTGCGGTCCATCTTTACAGCCGTGTCGGAATTTCAGGTTCCGGTCAATGCAGTTGAATCGAGACGTGCTGATGAGCATACAAGAGCTTGAAGCGATCAATATTCCATCTGTGGAGGAAGAACTCAGTAAAGGTAAGCTGTTTGCTACTGCTACAGTGCATACTTCTGTTTACTGGTGTGGGTCACTTTATATACTTACGGAGTGATATTTGGTTGGGTTTAGTTTCACACGTAGCTGGCAGAGTATGGGTGTCATATTTTATATGAGGTGTGGGACTGGTTTCATAACCTGACGTTCTGTACAAAAACTATTTCACAGGTCTTGTACAACGCAAAATTTGAATTTTCCACTGTTCGTCTATGACAGTTTGACATACATATGATGAAACGTACCGCACTTCGAAGTTGGAGTGCGTGAGCTTGTAGAAGAGACACGGCCAGACACGGTTATGGTTTTTAGAAGAAATTTTTTATCCCTATAGAGCTGTCACAAGCGGCTGACTGCGGGAAATTCGAATTTTTAGTTGTATGAAGCTTGGGAAATGGTTCATGTTATTATTCCGCTTCGCATTGCGATATTACTTATGGGGGCCCCCTTGAGGATGAATCGAAGGGTTGACATCCTGTCTGATGTCTGAGTCGGCCTAGTCTAACCAGTAAGCAAAAATAGGATAATGCAGATAAAAATCAAGAAGGATCGAAAAACGAGTCTCTTGACAACTTGGATTTGTTACGAAGTGTGTACTTTTTGAAAATGATCATTTTCCTTCTTTCTTTCAGTTTCGGACTATGCACAAACTCCGTCGTTGACCAAATTTATTCCTTCGAAACACGAAGATTTGCTCAGCTGGGAATTCCTGTCACCAACTATCGCCTTTTGTCTGGGCGCCCCGAATTGCCCTCGTCACAATATTGAATCTTATTGGCGCTATGCGACGACCAATGTGATTCGGCAAGTATGTGCAGATTTGTGTTTGGGATATCCCAGTAAGGGGTTTAGTTGCGGGTACTTGGTTTATCGTCAGCAGGATGGTTTGGTCCGCTTTTCATTCTTTTGTACCCTCTTCCGCCTGATTGAAAGCATTTCCTGTATTTTGTCCATTTTAGGTCATGGACATAGTGAATAAATACGCTCGTCAACGGGGTCGTATATTGGAGTATCAAGACGTTCTTTACGGCTATCGACGCGTGGATCCTTTGCACGGCGTCGACTACGTTTTCGATCTTTTATTACTTTATAAGAAATTTAAAGGGCGTCGGGTGACCATACCAGTACGTCGTCACGCTTATTTGCAACAAAGTTTTGGACGTTTGCAACTGATTGAGGACGACGCCATGAGACAACTGGAAGATAACGCGGGTTCGGTGAGGCCGAGTGACAAGCAGCTGGTTCATATAATTCTGCCTTTGTGCGGTCGTTCATCGACATTTCAACGTTTTACCGATTTGTTGGAAGAGACGTGCTTGAAGAGTGGCGAGCTTATCAAACTGTACATCGTCCTGTTTGCATCGAATAACTTTACGGACGATCGAGTGATTCGAGAATCGATTCGACGATTGCAAGACAATTACGGACGGTCTCACGATATTCGCTTATTCGACATGACTGGGAACTTTAGCCGTGGCAAGGCTTTATCGTATGGTGCTTCTCAATGTCCCCCCGATGCCCTAATGTTCTTTACGGACGTGGATGTGGCGTTTACGAGAGACTTTATTCGTCGAGTTCGATTGAATACGATTCGAGGACGTAGAATTTATTTTCCAGTCGTCTTTAGTCAGTATGCACTATCCAAATGGAGAAATGCAATCGCGAGTGGTGGTGATTTCGTACGATTCGATTATGATTCTCAGAATGGATACTTTCGTCATTTTGGCTACGGCCTTGTTGGATTGTATCGCAGTGATTTCGATGCTGTTGGTGGATTCGATTTGAACATTCGTGGGTGGGGAATGGAGGACGTGGAATTGTTCGATAAGTTCGTTAAGAAGAGTAATTTGAGTATTGTAAGAGCGCCCGAACCGGACCTGGTCCACGTGTATCACCCGATCACGTGCGATTCTCAGCTACCACCCGGTCAATACGAAATGTGTCGGGGGTCGAAGGCGGCCAGTTTGGCCAGTGTGCAGACATTAGCGGAGGCATTTTATGATTGGGCTCAATTCTTTTCACTCGTTTCGAATGGTGCTAGTGAGAACGAGCAGCGACATCTGTCAAAGAAGATGACCGCGAGAATGTTGAAAGAATTTTTGTAGAAGCTCAAGTTTCAGGATTTCGTATTTTTTGGTAATATTTTATTTGAAGTGCCATTCTTGTGGAGTTTTTCATTTCGATTCGTCTTGAGGTAATTTTGATTGTCGCCTTCTCAAGTGCCTTATTGTGTAAACGGGAATAAAATTCGAGTGGTTGGGATGGATGTCCGTGGTCTGACACCACGTCCGCCCTAGAAATGGCTGCCAATCTGGAGTTGGGAATGCGACACCATAGCTGCCATGCTCGCTTGCAGAAGAGACCTTGATCACGCTTGTCTCCTGCACAACCATGGAAGCATGGCGAGGTGTGCTGGCGCGAATCGAGCACATGGACAATACTGTCGCGAACACGAAGCAGCCCGAGGGGGAGACCTGATAGGCTAGGCAGGGTGTGTAAAGAGTACAGAATATTGTGGAGATGACATGGTGCAGTTTTGTCCGTGAATCGATTGTGCTTTGTCCATTCGAAATACCGCCAAGGTGTCAGTGTCGGCCGCCATGGAATCCCAGGTACTTGAACTGTCTTGCTGATTAGGATTTTATCCACTGTCACAGTGCCGTTGATCTGGGCGCCAGATCTAAAATATTCTGTTCAACGTGTAGCCGCCAGCAAATCAACTTTGCACTGCGAGCAAACGAAGACACAAGTCTTGCATGGACATGTGTGCAATGCGTCTCAATACTCACTGAACGACTGTGAGCAGAGACAAGGCAGGCACGTCCACCTGTGGTGATCTGCAGAGAACACAAATATCAACGCTCTGGTTCTCTTGTTCTAGACTATTCGCAGGCTCATTATTATTACAGGAAGGTGGGAAGAAGCCTAGAAGAGATACTGTAGCTTCGCCACAATTTCTCAGATTCTCGAACACTCAGACTCCGAGAAACACGCCACTGATGAAACAGGTACCGCTTCAGCGCGACGTTGAACCCAACTACAGATAATGTATAGGACTATGCAGGATTGTTTCCCGTTTCGGCCAGTGACCCGTTTCAGCCAGTATCCCGCTCCGGCCAAAAAAATTCCCAATCCAGCCAGTGTCCCGATTCGGCCAGGATCGTTTTTTGGCCAGGGTCCCCTTTCGGCCAGTCCCAGTTCAGCCAGAACGCTGGTTCAGCCAGTCCCGTTTCGGCCAGCTAGGTATTGCGAAAGAAACTATAAACCAAGAACACAGTGTCTTATGGGGTCACTGTATAAAGAGCTTCGAATCTTCTTGAATGGTGGCATGCTGATAGCAATATCAGCTTGTTCTCGCTTGTCAGGTATCTGGCGGGCAATCTCGTCAAGTGCAGTTTGATGTGACGCTAAGGGCCGCATTCCGTCGTCGCGGCATTGTTTCCTTGCAGTGCGAGTGATTTTTATAATCTAAAAATTTGTTTCTTATGAGTATCACCTCCCAAACCCAAGGGGCTGGGCTGTAATGGGCACACCTCCAACTCCGCTTTTGTGACCATTTGACATTGCTCGCGATGACCGATAATCGGATAAGTAACGATTCGACCGTTTTGTACAGTAACCCGAGCTTTTCCTTCTCGATTATGGTCACTATTATGGTTTACTAAGTCGCATCGACATTATGGTTGACTCTAAGTCGTTTAAAAAAAAATAGTTGCATAGATTCGCAGGATGCACGTAATCAAGGATCTGCGATTTTATATGTATATTTTGTCAGGACGAATTGCGCCCGGCCAAAATTTGCAGCCATGGTCACGTTAAAACGCTAGTTGCAATTGGAGAAAAAAGAGAAACGGCCGACTATAGCAGAGTCAGAACCGCGCATTTAGTTCAATTCACCTAGACACTAATTATCACTAACTGGTCGCCATCCTTTGCTGTGATTCTTCAAACAACAACGCATGGACTGCGCACCTTGCAGCCTGGCCGGAAAGGGACGCTGGCTGAATCGGGACTGGCCGTAAAAGGAGTCCGGTCGAAACGAGACACTGGCCAAAAAGGGACGCTGGCCATAAGGGGATTCTGGCCACAACGAGTCGCTGGCTGGACGGAGATGGGACCACTATGTACTCCGTTGACTGCACACATAATGTTTCGCTGACTATACAACCGTGTTCAAACGTTTGCGCACATCTTCAGGGGGTATGTATGGTCAGGAGGTCGAGTGGACAGTTGATCAGCTGGCCACTCGAACTCGACCTGCTCTTTATTGTCAAGCCACCTAGTTCATGCGGTCGCGACGCCACGCAGGACACCAGCATGTGCCAATAGTATCGTCTGCGGCATCACACACACTCACTGTCATTTCGGAAGCCTTATAGTCGGAGCTTGGATGGAGCAACCAGAATGCGGTAAAGGACTTTTAACACGAAGACCCGCAGCTTCGTCCTCCCAAGTCTGAGGGCAGCCGCGAGATCTGCTCCCAAGGCAGCGGCTGTCGGTCGGAGGGCTCACGCCTGGCCCGCGGCCACGACATCATGAGAAGCAGAAAAAACTTCTTTTCGCTCCGTTTCCCCTGCGACTGACCATGCTAATCACAGGCTGAAGTGGCACCGCTGCCTGCATCATCCGTTTCTAAGCTGCTGGGACCGCTGACACGACTGATTCTGTTGATATTGTTTTTAACTGAATAATGTCGACCAGACACGATGCTGTGGTAAGCAGTCGGTGATGACAATAGGTGCAGGGTCGCCACAGATCACAAACACCACAGCTTACACATATGCGAGCGTACTCATCGGCTTTGTTCATGTTTCACCAAACGCTCATGCGCACTCGAGGGTGAACGGGACCATGCACGAGACGAAAGGATTAGCCGGGCCGCAAGTCGAACACTCGCCCATAACTACGCAGCTGGCGTGAGAGGCAGACACTAAGTCACACCAGGCCATGAGCCCAGTAGCCACAGGCTATACCACTGTACTGTAGCGTTAGCCAAATTGCACGTGTGCACGACACAGAACGAGCTACCATTACGGATATTATTGCGTTCATCCTGATGCTAAAACGCTTTTTACTTGACCAATGGCATGTGGTCGAATCCACTGGCAAATTAGATACGTTCGAAAAACTCTGGAACACCAGCGTGTAGCTGTGCAACCCCCTTGAAGTGTGTTGCCTGCGCTAATAAACTTGCAGTAAACAAGCAATAATACAGGTCCATCCCGTAGAATGGGATAAGGGCATCGCAACTCCCAGCTGCCACTGAAGTGACTGCGGTGTCCTGGACGGGGTGTTTCCTGACATCCTATTTACGCCAAATAAGAAAGCATGAGATTCTTTGCTGGCTTTGATTAGTTTTCATCTCGGAATAGCAGGGGCAGAAGGATGAGTCCATGGTTGATACGATGACGAATAGCCCAGACTCACAGCCGCCCTTATTCAATGTTTGCCAACATCATACTTCACAGTCCAACACATGATGGGCCCACCGGTACCGTCTTGGCATATTTTCTGAGTGGCCTCGAAAGATGATCAGGCAGTGCCCGCCATTGGCTTGATTCCCACCATGTGCCCCAGAAGCACCATACGTCCCTGCACGTCCCTGCAGAAGCTTTTGTACCACACCAAACACCCAGGGCAGCCAACCAGTCTTCCAACCAGTCCATGGCTGACGAGTGACCCAGCTGCCGGCTCCGTGCGGAGGATCGATTGCCAGACGAGCCTCTGCAGCACTGTCTAAAGCCAGCAGCCAGCCGTGTGGACCGTGGTAGAGTGAGCAGGTGTCGTCTTATGGTGCAAGTCCCCTCTGAATTGTAAGCAGCTGTCTAAACTCTACCGAGAAGGCCTCTCGGCAGATAGAATGTGGGCGGTGAGAAAAATTTCTCTGACAAGGGCTGGGACTAAGAAGTTTAAGGGGCTACAGGCTTATAAACTACGGAGGGAGTGTGTTATTCTCTCACGTGTATCCTTGATACCAGCCATGCTTCAGGGACCAAACATTACATGCCACCGATCTGCACTAAGGGCACTCGCACTCGGTATGGCCTGCAGATCATTCCTGGACTTTGGTGTTATTAGGCAACATTTGGCCTCACCGCCTCAGCTGTCGACCAGAGCAGCACAGCATACAATACTTCCTTGCAAGTACCCACGGACATCATTCTCTAGACGCGTATAACAGGCGTGTTTGGTTGTGCACTTGGTTGCCTTATACTATGTGCACTATCCCTACCTTATACACGGGGAAGAGCCATAACTCGCCTTCGTTGACTCGTCGATACACTCTCTCAATGCGAGGCAAGTACCCCTCTAGGCCTATCTCGAGTGTTTTTTGCGGACCATCTCTCGCCACACACAGTACTTTCGCAGTCTCGCAGACATCTGCTTATCCAAAGACCTGTCCCAAGACAAGCCCGCAGCCACGTTGTCCCGCCATTCGAATCCCCTATCACACGTCGAGTATACTCTTTGCATCGTGTACATCCTAGCATGATATACAACCTTATTGCGCACAATTACCCACTGCCTCACACCGCATGCAATCACATATCGAGGGCACTCATAAGACATCTGGCATAGCCCTAGAAGAGAAGCGAGAAAGGCTAACAAACAACACCAATGCGTGAACATAAGCGAAGCCGCACGACTTACAAAGCCATAAGGAATGCCCACCACATTACTGTACACAATCACCATAATCTCATAACTCAAAGCACTTGGTCAGCGACCGGACGAAGAAGACGCATGTGCTCGGCACCTTTGATGGGGAGCTTGTTAACGGAGTAGTAGCGTATCATTACGGGAATCGATTCGAACGGTTGACTGAAATATCCTAATATCCAATTACTCTTCTCATCCTGCTGAATTTTCATATGCATAAAACCCTTGGCGCTTCTGAAACCAACAAAACATCGAAAGTTATCGAACCAGCACCAAGTATGTCCCCAAGCAAATCCAGCGCCCACTATTATACTCCGAAAAGGCAGCCTTATTCCACTCCACCGAACTCTCCGTAAACCTTTTTTTGGTCCATCAAGGAAGTTCGGCATTGGCTAAACGGCTACGCATAACTTCCCTACTATCTCCTACGTACAACCCGCGCGTCACTTAAACCAGACGCACCTCCCTACTTCTCTTTCCCCTGAGTCCCTCTAACCAAATGATAAATGACTCACTTGAGAGATAAGGCGTATTCCTCGCCTTGACGAATTGAGCTTTCGCAAACTCGAACGAGAAACGAGCCTTCAACAGCCTTTGACAAACGCTGCTCAGCTTCAGCCCGCGTTATGTTACCATGATACCACCTGAAAAGGGCGCGCATTAGCGTACATTATCTCATAAGGCAACTACTCAAAGCTTGAACCACGACAGGTACTGAAATATACCAAGGGACGCAGTCTGCACTTTTAGCAGTCCTTCGGTCAGTAATGACTGAGAGCTAGAGGCCGATTATCCGCCTCGTCAACAGCATATCGTCGGTCACTGATAATCAGTCACTCCTGGCCACGCGGTCAGAAGCAAACTTACACAATGAGTCCTACATTTTCTACTGCTCGAGGTACCAAATTCGCCATCGAGTCTTAGTCAGTCCCCCACCCCCAATATCTTCGCATCTAACTTACATCTGCTCGTTCAAAGGCAAGGCAGTATCAATTTTTGCTGACGTCGGATTCAGACCAGCGCAGCCGAAATTCAATGAAAGATGTTGTCGATTAAGTTTCGATTTTGATTCTGGTTTTTTAAAAATGGCTAAAAAATAAAGCCATTAGAAACCAATTCCTTCATATGAAAGACTGCAACTAGCCACGCTACGGACCTACACACACAATATCCCAGTTCGGAACAGTTGTATCATACCTGCTTGCTGCGATGGCTGCTGAGTATTTTGCAAATCTCTGACCATTTTTGCAGTTTCAGGTGAGCTGGTGAATTCCCAAGGCGTGTCGTAATCGGGCATGGGTTCTTGTTCGATCACCTCCGTTCTCCCTGCCGCCATTTTCCGTACTCGGTTCTCATCACTGTCCACGCTCCTCGACGCGATCACCACGCCCACGTGGTCACTTCGCCGCCCTTCGTCCACAAGTCGTCGATCTTTGCTTTGCACTTCAGCCGAGTGCCTCGAATTGTTCACACTTCTCCTCGCGCTGCTCTGACGTACTGGGGCAACCACCGCGTCACCACTGCATAGTTGTTGTATGAGCTTGTCCGTGTCTTGCACCTTTTTCTTCGACCCGCTCGTCGCCATCGTTGAAGGAGACGGTTTTGAGCAGAACGCTGTTTCCACATGGATAGGAGTCCTGGCGCTACCATTCGTCCTCTTCTCAGTCCCGTTCCGTCCATTTGCCGTGATCGCAAAACTGTTTTTGGTCACGACCACATCCGGATACTGCTCACTGATCATTTGAGGAACCGATCTCCTGACGTCCGGTCGATCGCTGTCGTTCGAACTTGCCGTGATGGCGCTTCCTCGACTATCACTCGATCGCGATGTTGACGAAGGTGAATTGTTGCTACCCAAACCGCCAGTACTGTCTCGACTCGCCCTTGACGACAGACCGAGAACGGCTTTCCTAATCGGATCGGCGCTCTTGTTCACGTCCCACGGTTCGTCGTAAATTGCGTCGCCGTCGGTGGACTTGCGCACCCCAGTAGCGCCATCGGAAACGGGACACAGACAGGACGGTGTCTCGCGACCAGACGAAAGGCGTTTACAGTCCCAAGGCGCGTCGTACTCGCAGGATGGGCGGGCATCGTGTTCTGGTTTCCGGTATTCCCAAACCACGCAACTGGCTAATTCGTCCGATGTCTCAGCCGCACTGGTATTCTTCGATAATGCCGGGCTGGATACGGTTCCCACGGGTGTACATCCCCCACTAGCGTATCTCTCTTTGCGAATGCGTTGAGCTCGTATGCCGCACGGCGGCGTATTAATAACGCTGTTCACTGAATCACCGGGTAATTTATTGAAAATGCAAGTCGACGCGGACGAGCAAGCCGAACTGAAATCACCACCATTCGAAATTATTGACGGTTTAGGAGCAACAATTGGAGGCTTCTTTATATCACGATTATTCGGTTCATTGTCTTTTTTGCATCCGTTCACAGACGTATCTTCGCCAGCCGAGAAGCGTCCCTTCGTTCGTTTCCCAATAACGATTCCCTCGGCGCGGGCCGCTTGTTGGAAAATGTCGTTTTCATTGTTGCTACTTCGGCCGACACCAATTCCAGCCGCCAACGTTGTTGAGCCCGCCTCGACCATGGGCATCGTTGAATTGGTGCCAGCCGGTGATCTGGTGGCTCGACGCCTAACGAATTCCCACGGTACGTCGTAGCCTTCATTTTCCCGCAAAGTTTTCATCGTCATGAAATCGATTTCGTTTCCGTAAACTCCCATCCAATTGTCGCGTGCATATTTCTTTTCTCACCAGCACACGCAGCCCAAATTTAACGCAATAACCAATGTCTGAAAAGGAAAACATCCGTAAATAAGTCTCCATTACACACTCCAATCAGTCATATACTTCCATTCCCAACTTATCAACTTGTTCGAGAGAGCGGGACATAAACCCCAGAGAATCCTCCTTCGACGTCCCTCGGCAAAAGGATACAAAGAGCAAAACGGTTGACGCGTCTTCGCCCGCGTCCAGCCAGTCTGCGAACTGATGCCATAAAAGAGAAGTAATCGTTTAATGAATTGAAAGGAAATCTGGTACGTTCGCAAACACACTGGCGATGGGAAGGAAAGGCCGTTTTCAAAACGGCAACCCCCAGTCAGTCGGTCTGACCGTTTTTAGACAAACGCCTCTCGTTCCTCATCGTCAGACCAAGCCAGCTCACAATTGCCTAAGCCAGCAACGCGTACAATCGGTCGATACTAGAGATGAGTCAAAAGCTCAATACAAAACCCGATTTCCGTTTACTTACCCCTCAACAGCCCCAAAACGACCGCGCGCGCAGTCAGAGCAAGCCACCGGACAAGGGGTGAGGTAACTAGCGGGTCGGCCAGTAGCCAAGAAACCAATAAGGAAATGCGACATATGGACCTGTTCGAGGCATGGAACAATCAGTCACGGATACACGTTTGACGAGAACGGGCAATAAATCAAACGAAATTGTTGTCAATTACATTAATTGGACAACGGCGCTGCATCAAAAGCACTAAAGCGGAAATCTGGATACCATCATAAATAATTACTATCCGAGTATAGGAACGACTTCATTGCTTTGCTCCTCCGAGTCGTTAACCTTATTGCCCTCTATTTGTATTCATGGCGAAGTTGGAAGCCTCCCTAGCTCAATTAGCTATTGCAACAACACGTCCGTCCATTAGGCAAGAAAACGGCGCATCACGCATGCCAGTTGCATAAGCTAGGTTATAAACGAAACGAATAAAAGGACCAAGAATTTAGATCTAGGAGAGAAATAGTGCAAAAACAAGGGATACAAACCCGATTCGCCGACTCACGTGTATGACAGATTGTCAGTCAGCACGTCATGGCATAAAAAATATGGTGCGAAGGACGTTCACTACTCACGAGCGCAGACTCGCTCTAAAAAACGCTGAGATTTTTCCAGTCAGACAAGCACGACGACCGACATATGCGAAGAGAACAAAACCCGGTAATGTTACAGACATCCAAGAAGTCTCGCCTCCTTCATAGCAAGCAGTAGACTCCGATTCCGCCAACTGTATGTAGGCATTTAGTCAGTGCGTAAATTCAACTGCAGCAGCCAAATCAATGCAGCACTTACCCCAGTATCTATCTTAATCCGATACTGCCGCAATGACACTCGTTTCTTCCAAAAACGCGAACGACGATTGGGATACGGGAGTAAAGCTTTATGTTGTTTTTATGGCATGTGTCGCAATTTACGGCTAATGCGCACCTGGAATCCCGTACGGCTGAAGAAATGTTGACACAGGCGAAGACAACTGACCACGCTGTTTAGATAAAAGTAAATAACGGCCGATGGGAATTAGACAACCCCACACAATGCTATGGCGTAACGACGGCCAACCGGTTGCGCAGAGCCTTCGAAGCAGCCAAGCGAGCGAGCAGCGGCCATGACGCACAAGATAACTTCCGGTGTAAGATTCAGATTCAGCCAACTTTTTAGCACATTTTTCGGTTTGTTTAAGATATAAACAAGAGCTGATTGCACTAAATTCAAAGAAATTGCAACTTGAGCATATATCTAGATGTTACAAAAATGAAAACAATGTTTTAAAAATTTTACCCGAATTCAATATTTACTCAGTCAGAAATATCGTTTCTCCCGCCCTTTCGCAGACATATCTTTCTTTGGAGAGAACGAAAGCGAGATCCATTTATAGAAAATCAGTTTGCTAAAAATGGGTGAAATATTATTTCCATTTGTTTATTGGGCGCAAGATGAAACGAACATATTTCTTCGGGTAGACTTGAGAAATGTGGACGTAAGTAAAGGTCTTTCGGTCCCATTTATATTACTTTTGTTTTTTAGTTGGGATCCGTTTTTTTAGAATCCGGAAGTAACTATACGAGAGAAGCGACTGATATTTGAAGCAGTTGGAGAAGGTGCCAAGGGGCGTAATCAGTACAATTTTGCGTTGGAATTCTTTGCACCGATTGATGCTGATGTAAGGTTTTGCTTCCTGGATGGGATTACGATCCTCCAGGCCGCTCTGTAATACTTTGTTGTAAATCCTTGAATCCCCCCACCCCCCGTCCCCCCTTGTAGTTTGTTAGGTGCCTGGAGAGGGGTTGCATTGCCATTGGTATGTCTACCTATTGTAAGCTTGCAGCGCAGGCCTACCGAAACGTAGAAATGTTCACATGTTCCCGACGCCGTTTTGGAGTCCATAGGCCTCCATTACCTTCATTGTTCCTGCAAATAGTCCAGTGATTCACCAGGCCATAACTCACTGTTTCCTTCTTTGCTTTCAGGACAGCGTTTACAAGTTGACTCATCGCGGTCTCGAATTCACGTTGAGAAAGCAGAATCGTGCAGGGGATAAGTGGTGGCCACGTCTGACGTTCAATCAGCAAAGATATTCATGGCTGAAAATTGATTTTGACAAATGGAAAGACCCTGATGCAGAAGGGACTTCGGAGGAGGACGATCCTATGAAGAAGATGATGGGCGGTTTCGACATGAATGGCTACGAGGTAGGCAATCGGGAATACACTTCTGCGATAGACGTATTCACGCCTGAGCACGCCTGAATACACTTTCGAGGTCTCTTACGATTAGGTGCATTGGTTGGCACACTGAACGTAGTTCTTGGTTTTTTGTTTGAGACTCCCTAGTACGCCTTTTTTCAACCATTTTTCTCGCAATCAGCAGCAACACTCTTTCACCTAGTGCGTACACTTATTCTGTCTGTTTTTGTTCAGGAACGACAAGCTAAGGAAATGTACGAACAGCTACGTCAAGATATGGAGAAAGACGGGTCAGGGAGACCGCCTCTGTTTGTGAAACGTAAAGAAACTGCTGTTAATTTGCGTCTCTGAACTCTGATGTTTTTCTATTTCAGCCCCTCATCTGACGAAGATGTATTTGTTGACGTACAATGCTGCAATGTTTTTCGGATATCTGATCATACTTTGTCAATTGATCCAGGGTTATTCTCGCGATGGACCAGGTTAGTATGATTTGAGATTATTCTATTACTTTAATTTACTAGATATTTTTTAGATTACTTTGCACAAGCCTGGAGCGATACAAGTTCAAAAATGATTTGCTGTCAAATGGCGCAGTTTTTCGAAATTCTTCATTCTTTAGTCGGATACGTAAAGACTCCTTGGACAGCCCCATTTATGCAGGTATGATTCGATCTGATTTGGCTCGCGTTTATGCAAGGGTTTTACGGGAAGTTAGAAGGGTTCCTTGGCTTGCTTATTTGTATGAGGTACATGTACTGTAGGGGCACTGAATAGGCCACTGTAATGCTGTCTGAAGCATTTTATGTACGTGGATGTTTCAGGTTTTCGGACGCGGTATTGTTCTTTTCTTGGTCCTCACACCCGAACCGCGTCTTCACGATAAGCCGTTTATCTTTTATTTATTTGCGGCATGGTCTTTAATAGAAGTGGTCAGGTAAGCATCATTTTGGTCGCTTTCCTTGACAGATTCTTATTGATTCGATTTTGACTTATAGATACCCATTTTACTTTTTTGCGGTACTGAAAAAGAACATTGGATTAATCACTTGGCTGCGTTACACAATGTGGATTCCATTGTACCCCCTAGGATTTCTGTGCGAAGGTACGTACTCCTTTCCTCGATCGACCCTATAAATATGCCTTGAGTTTGTAGGTGTGATCATTATCCGGGCCTTGTTATATTACGATGAAACTGGCAAGTTCAGTCTTTCCTTGCCGAACGCGTTAAACATGTCTTTCGACTTCGGCTTGTTCCTTCGGTTTTATCTGGTGGCTTTGTTTCTACCAGGTGAGGCATTCTGTAATTGGTCTTTCTATGGTCTCGTGAAAACTGTGTTTTTGCTTTGCAGGCATGATCTACTTGTTGCAACACATGCGGAAACAGCGGGTGGCAAAACTGTGTGGAAAGAAAGGTGGGAAGACAAAGAGTCACTAAATGTGCTGGCGTGCCACGTTTGTGCACTTTGAAATTTGAACCTGTTGAGTAGGACGACATCCTCCGTTTTGAGAAGTTCCCTGCCCGAGGGTAAAGTTTCCCCGGCGTTAGACTGTAGTGCAAGAGTGGATGCGATGAATGTGATCTAGTTCGGTGTCCCGATTATGCCTGCGTCTCGTTGCGTACTCTCCCTCACCCACGTTCCCCTTTCTTATGCATGTAGGTTTTTTGTGGCATTGACCTTGGGCACTGTTTGTGAAAGAGAAAGTAAAAGTTTTATGGCGTGTCTGATATGATAATTGACTGGATTAGGTCTCATCCTGATACTCGAAGTGGTTGTGTTTTTGCGGAGTGACTTTGAGGACTATTCTCTTAGGCGCCCGACTTGTCCGATACAGTTGCAAGGGCGTGCGGGTGACGCAAAGGTCGTCTTGTTCTGGTTGGTCGATATTCGGTTCGGGTACAGTTCGAGTGGCGGGCGACTAAAATGACATCGGAATCGAGAGATGGGCGGAATGGGGAGAGGCGAGAAGGAACTGAAGACGTGGAGGCGTATAGTGTAGTTGAAGATTTCCAACCGTCACAACGCAACTCAATCCAAGTCGGATCGGTTGGGCAAGAGGACGACTCACATCTCACCGGAGATATGGCCGCCGTGCGAGCTATGCTTCGGCGTTTGAAGAAATTCCACGCTCCGGAACATTTCTACGGACCGAATCACCTAAGTCCGTTGGCTCAGAAGTATCCGTTCATTACTCGAGAAGCGGCCGTTTTGGTGCCGTTGCTTCGTGATCGATCGAATGGACAACTGGAAGTACTGCTGACTCAACGGAGTCAGTTAGTCCGATCTCATAAAGGCGAAGTGGCATTCCCGGGCGGAGTTAGGGATCGGACTGATCACGGACCCGTGGAGACGGCTTTGCGAGAAGCGTACGAAGAGGTGGGCTTGCCATACGAGTACGTCACGGTCGGTGCGGCCTTGATTCCATTGCTGACTCGGCATGATTTTCTGATCTACCCGGTGATCGGATACATAACTGAACCGGACTTCGAACCTGTCTGCAACGAGGAAGTGGCCAAATGCTTCAAGTTGCCCTTGAAACGTTTCTTGTCCGATCATGGTCATTATGTGCGCAAATTCCGAGCTGAGCAAAGTGGGCGCGAATTCTTGGCGCATTTCTTCGAGGATCGTGTCAACGGCGAAGTGCAGGTCACGTTTGGAATCACGGCTGTGGTGTGCATGTGGGCAGCAATGCTAGTGTACCAGAGGAGCCCGTCATTTCCCATGTACTTATTCGAAGCCGAGGAGATGTCATTGCCTTTCGATCAGCTGATGGGCGAGTGGGAACGACTACTCAATACGTACCTGGCACGACGCATGGAACAGATCCAAACTGTGAGCAGGCTGTGAAGTGAGCACTGAACAGGGTGTAGGTGTCTTGGTGATTATGGGAATATCTGTGTTTTAATGTCGTGGCTTTGCAAAAATTTTATGATTCGATAAATTATGCGTGTTGGGAATATGATGAAGTAGTTGGGTCAGGTGGACTGGGTAACTCTGGGGAGGGGTATCACTGATTCTATGTCAGTGCTGCCAAGCATAATATACAACTATTATAAAACGATACCAATCGCTGGGTGCATAGACGCGCGCATCACTCTAATCACAGCGACACATCGACCGGGATTCGAGTATCCGAAGTCAAAGTTGAACTGAGTTTTCGAACTGCTGCGGCTGCAAAACTACTGTTTGCATTTTCATCTGAAACAAAAGGAAAGCGTGAACGTAATTAGCAGTCGGTGGTGTACAGTGTGCACACGTGTGGTGGTGACGGTCTGACTCATGGGACATGGTGCAGTCGGTGCCGCGCATGCCTGGCTTACTTACAGATTGCACACTTCTCGACAAGCGACGATATCCACGCCGCACACTTGCTGTTACAGCTGAAAGTGTAAAGTGGTTCCTATACTGTACACGCATGCCGTTGCGCATGCTGCGTGTGCTACAGGCTAGATGGCGTGCTCTACAGCTCTACAGTAGGCTGCCCTGCGTACCCACTACGTCTTCTATACACACCTCGAACACTGGCGCTACTGGCGTATCCAGACGCCGCAGTGGCGACGGACGTTTTACGACTCGACGAAACACTAGCCGCGTAGACGGTGCGTGAGATGGGCGAATGACCCCGATCGTAGACACTGCTGATGCAGAAGGCGTATTGGGCAGCCCCCTCGGACAAGTCATCCAGTCGTAACTTGTGTTCGCTGGCATCCACTATTATTTTCGTCCATCGCTCGAACGGTTGTTCTGGATTGCTGCTGTAGTAGATTGCGTATTTCTGAACGTACACACGCTGTTAGTGCCTTTCGGGAATGTGCCGAAAAGGGGCTTACTTTCACGTCCTTCTGTTTCTTATATGGCGGTTTCCAAGTCAAGGAAACCGACGTGGGGCCGAGCACTTCTACCGCCAAGTCTTGGGGTGATGTTTCGGGTTCTGGGTACCAGAAAAATGCATGTACATGGTGTCGCAGAAAAAGGCGATAGGCTTTTCCCCCACTGAAGCCATGCGCGGCTAACGATGAGAGCTATTGATGCAAGAACTAAAGCGCCTGCGTTTTACTGGTGCCATTGACACGCGTTACAGGTATGGGATGCAGTGGCTACCCGGGGTCTTATGTGCAGTGCATGTACCTACTTACCCGTAATCTGTATCAGTTTGACCGAATTGCTGCGTCCCACTCGATTCACACAAGACAAGCTAATTTCGTAAATGGAAAACGACTTCAGGTTCTTGATCTCGATCTCACCCTCGCAGATGTTGGAGATGTTCACAGTGCTTTCACTCTTGCTGTGTCTAATGGCAAGACAGAAGATATACACCTCCTTCGCTCAAGATATGACTCTGCACATACTTCATTTTGTATTTAAGAACATATTTGGCTTTGGTGGGTGCATTGGGGCGAGTCCAAATAAGCTTGATCGAGTACGGGGTGATGTTGGTGACTCGGACTTCGGTCGGGGGAGGTGGTGGCACTAAATGCGCGAGGAAACATCAGACAAGGTCGCGGGACCATATAAGGGATGGACTTACGTTTCAGTTCCTCCATTTCTTTCCTCAATAGAGTTCCTGCAACGAAAACCATCTTTAGCATCTGTTTTATCAGAATTGAGCATCAATTGTACCTGGGGGAAAACGCATTCTATTGACCAACGTCAGCACGGTCATCAGCGATTTCATCTGTAAGGGTCGAGCAAACTCAGGTATTGCAAGAACTTCATCAAGCAACAGAAAGCTTGGCCAATTGCTGTAGGAGGGGCTTCACTGACCGTATCTCACACATCAGGCGGGCATATTAATGGGTCAAGGCAGCTACTGCTATGGGTATATATCCCAATTAAGAACGCGTACTTTATAAACTAAACTAAGGATTCAGGGGCCTTTCTATTACCGTTAGGCATTCTTACCCCTTGTGGGAGTAAAGGTACCAGGAGGCCACGGAAGGGGTACAAGAGCGCCTCATGTAGGATGGTCTCCCTGTGTCTCTTACCGCCTCTCTTCGCTTTCGACGGTACTTGGCTCTTTGAATGACGCTCAGGTAGTCCGCATGTTTCATCTGTCTTCCTTAAATGGAACCCGTTCAGTGCTGTGAACACTGTTGAGAAGAGGCTTACCCAGCTGATGGATTCTTTCCAGGTACTGCGAGCCTGCAATATCGACGCACATGGTGGCCACTGTCAGGCCGAAGAAGATGTAGAGGATGGAAAGCCAGGAATAGTTGCGATTGGCTGGCAATAAATCACCAAATCCCACCTTTAGTATGCTGATGAAAGAGAAGTAGAAGGCTTCGAAGAATGTCCACTGCTCGTACCGGCTGAACAGCCACCCACCCATGCTCGTATAAGCCAATATGATGACCAGAATGATGCCAGCGTGTATCTTGACGTAGTGGACCGAGTCCACATTGTTCCACACATACTCGGCCATACTCTCAGTGTCGTCCACGTGCAACTCGTGCGACTTTCGCCGAAGAATAAGTCGATTGAATTTGTCCGCAGCTTGCGCCTTCCACTTTAGGTAATGGATGTACAGGCGAGTCAGACCAGACGACATAAATTTGGCTATGTCGGCGGTGGTGACCAGAAGCAGGGGTACACCAATGAGGCCGTAGCACATGCAGAAGATGCGACCAGCTTGAGTGGCTGGGACTACGTTGCCGTAGCCTGAAATGAAGTGTGCAGTCTGGACTTCAGATGAACGAGGGTCAACATGCGCGAGCTTTGTCACCATACAAGTATTAAGAAAACATGAGGCTAAATCCGACTCCATTGAGGAGTCAAACTTACCAATGGTAGTCAGGGTAGTAAAGACAAAAAATACGGCAGCACCAAAGTTCCATTCGTCCATCCATCGTTTGGTCGACCTGGCTTCGTCATTTTCGCCTTTCCATTTTCCTGCTTGATGCAACGAGTGCAGAGTGACAGCGAATCGCTCGAACTCCTTTTCTCCCTCCTCGATCGGACGACCATCTCGACTCAATTGGTACAAATTGTTCAATAACTCATCGCGGTTCTCCTTGATCTTAAGTGCCCTATCCTTCTGCAGGTCTCGGGCGTAGGGCTCTTCCAGACGGATGAACACTGCAGCACCAATGAATGTATAGATGAGGGAGAGGAGAAGCAAACCCAAATGTGGGGCTGCGGTGCGGAGGATCTGAAAAGGTCACAGGGACGAAATGAATAAGTGAGCTCTTCAAAGTGGAATCTTGTCTAGGCTTATTGTTTTAGGGAAATCTGTAATAGCAAGGCACATTTCGAAAAGATACACCAGCGTCGAAAAGTGCTTGAAAGTGAGAACGTATAAAATATACCAGACGGCTAGACCCTGTGAGCTCGAAATAACGCTGACTTACCCCTTTCCAAGTCAGTTCTGGTTTTTTCACCAACGCGTCTTGTCCATCTGCGGTCAGCGGCTGCTTCTCTTCTTCGATCTCATCTTTGGGTGGTGGTGTTGGTGGCTGATGTGAGTCGGACATCGGCACTAAGCCATGACTGAGTACTGCAGCAACAGCTGCCACAGCCACAGCGTGCGAGGCCTCCTTAGTGCACACTTTCTTATCCTCTTGCGATTCAGCATCCATGATCAGTCTGGTGGACGCGGTGGTGTCCTCTTCTCCGTCTTCCTCGTCCTCGAGCCTCGTCTCGGTCGTGACTGTCGTGGCCAAATGGTGTGAGTCGCTGGCCCCCGACTCGTGCTCGGTCGTTTGGCTGGTCATCATCAATCGACGCAGACTGCTATCGTCCAGAGAAGTGTTCATAATCGACAAATCGGAAGTCGTTGCTGGTGCGGAAACGGAAAGTGACCTCCTCGCTCAATCTGAGACAAGAAAAAGTGTTCGAAACTTCAGTGAGTAACTTCAATGACCGTTTTACTCACGCCTCGCTGCTTTCTGCTTCGTCTCTACGAAAAGAGCTAGACGATGCGCCTAACTTCGGGCCGGGAAATTAGGCTGCGGTTGCTTTTTCCATACTAGTCCTTTTTCATGGTCGACACGGGACTGCGGCGAAAACGAAATGTCTTCGAGCCGCGTCTTATCCTCGCGTCCCGCTTGTCCTCCGAGTGCCTCTTAAGCTGTTATTCTTGGACGTCGCTATTTGATTTTTGCCTTTATTATCCTTGCTCAAAGCAGAGAGGACGAAACTGCTCGAAGCGCATTGGCTTTTTGGGGATTAAGGCCCTTGTGCGTGGGCTTCGTGAAAAGACCAATTCTCAGGACATTGTCCGAAAAATAATGTACGATGCCTCTGAATTTATGTTTTTCAGGGGCTGTAAACAAGAGAGCAGCAGGCTCTGCCATCATGGCAACTGGTGGGCGGGCCCCAATCATTCGCTTCTTCAAGTTCGAAATTCCAGATAGTATTGATGACGGAAACAAGTCGAATTGGCTGATGTCGAGATGTTTAACCAACATTCCTGATCGTGAGATCAAAACTCTTCCCCAGCATGGATGCATCAGGCCAGTATATTTGGTTTAGAGGGAGCCGTTTTTGCCGATAGCCGGCCAGAAGTCAAACCTTGTAAGCAAGAGACCAGCGCACACAGCAGTGTCCGTCGGCGGCTAAAACGTCTACTAGGGACACCATCCTGGACTGGACATCGACTTCCTCAGACGATGTTGGGTGGTCTGTAACCCTGTCGGTATTCGACAGCCCAGACTGTCCACTCGGAGCACCTCAGCGAGGGTTCATGGTTCGCAAACCGACCTCCATCACCGAAGGATTGGACCCAGGACGAGCCCAGCCACTTGCTACTGAGCAATACGGAATGCTGGACTGCCGCTGCACCACCGCGGCCGCAGGGGCTCATACATGAAGCAGCCCTTACAGTAGGTTTGTGACGCCAATGTAACCAGCGCACACAGGCGGAGGGAGACAGTTATGAGAAGTCTCTGAGACATCTATTGAGGTGAATAGGAAACGGCTAAAACGTCAAACTGGCTGGCCTGATCACTTCCTGCCAGGGAGAGCTTTGATTCCCCAACTACCCAGGAATGATGCATTTGCACCAAAAACGATCACCGGTCAATAAGCGTGGGGACTCGCAATATGATGACAGTGCGCAAATGCGTCCACGTTGTTTGATACTGACCACGGACGCGTGTGGATGGATAAGATCGTCGATAGGATCTAAATCGCTTGTAGACTTGCAGAAGATTCCCAGTGCACGGAGTAATCGCTTCCGCTGGTACGGACTGTTGACTGTCCTGCCACGATTTCTGAGGAAATAAAGTCGGTAACAAAGCGCATTCTCAGACCCCTCAGACTTTACCAGAAACCGGCAAAACCAGGCAGGAGCGCAGAGGAGGGAGACTTCCGTCATCCATCAGCTATGAACCCTGAAGAGCGAGCATCAGCAAAGACAAGCAAAGCAGCGACATTCACGGTGATGAAGCTGGACAGAGTCAAGACCATATTTGCGATCGTGCTACATGATATGTACAAGGGCTACATGCAAAGTATGAAGACCCCTTCCCGTACAGTACGCTGCAATTCAGTCGCTAGAGTTTTTGCCTACATATTCATACAGTACTGCACATACCCCGCACCCCAATGCATGCTCGTAGTTTTGTTTCCGTTGAATAGTTCTATGGCCACATACTGCAGATTAAACATGATGAGTTTTTGCAGTACCCTCGGTGCAATTTCTAGAAGAATTTTCCCTATAATTGAGTTCAAACCGTCAAACAAATCTTTTTGATGAAGAAAGTCATAAGCTGCGTACGGGGATCATGTATCCGTACTAGCCAAATTGTTTGAGGTTTCTATAGATGTGATATCCGAGCTCTCGCTTGACAGGGCTGTGTCTACCTCGCATTTGTCGGGCAGATCTCCTATTTTCATCCACTTACGAGGATGAAATGTCCCGCAAGTAAAGACCAAAACTCTAAAGATTTCGTCAGAGCCGAAGTTTGTCTACTCCTGCCGCTGCGAAGTCTCAAGAGATTTCTGTACGGTTAGTAGCTGGTCAACTCTGTTCATGTATCACTTAATTCTTTTTCATTTCTCGGCAAACTCAAAGTCGTCAGCTATCATAAAATCCTGACCTCGTACTGCCAATCGACATCGAAGTCGTTTCTTGCACAATTCATCACTCTGTGTTTCCTCTTTGTCCCATCAGCTAGAGGTGCGTTAACATTGTAGAGAGTGACTACCAAGATTTGATTCACTCCCTCATTCCAGCATTGCCTCAGCAAGCAGCGCTGATGTGGCTGGCGTCATTGTGGCATCGATTCTCGCGGCAAACAGAGTCTTATAGGATCAAGGAAACTCGCTAGCGCCTAAACAGAATGCGGGTGGTATGAGTAAGGCAAAACCTTCAATAAACTAGCCGTTCGAGTTTCGAGAGAAAAAAGGCAATCTAGTTGCAACGACGGGCCCTGCCTCCGAGTCCTAAGTGGCCAATGGACGCAGCTGGTGGCTGTCTGCCACGCCAGTTCGACTAATTCAGTCCTCCATTTCCAGTTCGGGACCTGCAGAGGCAGGGTTCGTGGCCAGCGTATCATTCATGTATCGTTCATTGGGGGAGATGAGTACGAGCAGTGGTGGTAGCGAGGGCGGGACCAGTTCCCGAAGTGGACTAAGCGATGCCAAAATGATGAGTAGAGCGTGCCGCAGTCTGTACAAGTTGTCCGGACTGACTGATTATCAGTGTTCGTATTGCGCTAACGCCGAATGCCTCTTGTGCTTGTGTGGAAATTGTCGGGCGGCTGCCTACTGCAGTAAGGAGTGCCAGCAGTTGGACTGGTCCCGCCATAAGAAACCGTGCAAGTTGAAGAATCCCACGCATTTCCAGCCGAAGTATCGCCAGAAGGTGGAGTCGTGGTTCCTACACTTACCCGATGACGAACTGACAGCTTACTTGGTAGACGCTTTTCGATTACGTTGTTTGGATGAACAGCAGATTTGTGGCGCTCTGCCGAAGCACGAGGATGTTCCCTCAAAGTTCCTGAGGTTTCTTCACGCTGCCAAAGGTAAGGCCAGGAATGGACCGTCAGCTGTGGTTGGGTTGATAGAGTTTCACCCTCCAGCGCACGCCTAAGTGCTCTCAATATCAGATCCGAGACTGTGTTTGCAGCACGAGACGTGTGCTTTCTGAATGTGTACTATTCCTCTTTTAGGAGCCAAACTATTGCCACCAGATTTCAAAAAGTTAGACTTCATGGCCACCCGGAACGAAGCGGTTTATAGATTTAAAGTGGGTGATATCGCTGAGGGCAAGGGTCTGGAATTGGATCGGTACGGGGACCCGAGGACAGCCATCGAAGACCTGCGGGCCTTACATACTGTTATCTGTGGTCCTGTCTTGACTGGTGACCAGCATCCTAACGTCATTTGAAAAGCTTTGCATGTGGCGGTGTTTGCAGTAGTGGACAGTGGGTTAGTTGTGGCTTGTTGCTATCTGAATCTCAAAATATGAACTCTTTTGCGCACCTTGTCGGATGTGCATACCAGAACGGATCAGCGGAGTATGTAATTGTGCGCACTATACTGTACTTCTCGTGTCATGTCAGACTGTTGCAGCAGGTAAATTGTGAAGATCTCGTGAAATCACGTGTGCCAGATATGCACAGTAGGTACCTGACAGAACCTGATCGTCTGCGGCAGAATAAGCGTCGATCTGCACCTACAAAAAAAAACTGGTTCATTGAACCAGTGAAGACAGCAGAGAATAGGCGCCGATCACTCCAGTCATGCGACGTCAGCAAGATGTATCATTTATCCGAACATACTACCTGGCAGTCTTCGAAAGGGTAAGATAATCAAAAACTACAACTCAAAATAAGACTTCCAATCCATCAGTCTAGTCTGACAGTTCGAGATCTCAAATTGCATGATATTTGTCAAGGGAGCTTCGGATTTGCACTTGCGCCCAACATCGTATTTCACAGGAAGCTCAAAATCACAAATGCGCAGTGGAAGGAGTTCAGATGGACCTTCACTATCTGCACCAGCAGATTTGAATAAAATATGTTCAATATAAAGAAGATGACGACGCATCTCTACGAACTACGTACAGCTCGCATCAGAGTGCAGACCTTTAAACTGCGATGCGCTCCTAATGACCTTAAACTTTCGCAAACAGAAAGCTGCGTTGTTGACTTTTCAGTGTGTCTAGAAGGATCCCAAGTGCAGTGTACAATAAACGCGATCACAGTTAGCAGATGTCTCCAGCAAGTATCCCAGCGCTGTTATGGTGAGCAGTCGCCATGTCTGTGCTGCTGTACGCTCTTCTGGGGTTCACAGTCTGCTGGACGACGAAAGTTGTCTTCGTTCTGCTCCTCCTACTGTTGTCTGCCGCCTTCATCAGCATCGGCATCCCGCTAGCAATCGGCCTAATCGATTTCGGCACGCGCTTTCTCACCGACTTTATTTACTCGGAAATCGTGACTGCTTGGCAGGATGGTCAACAGCCACTACCAACTGAAGACATCAGTCCGTGGCCCCACTGGCAAATTGCGGCCCGATTGACATCTTCGTCGAACGAAATACTTCACAAGTTAATGTTGTGCGATTCGGATCCGATCGACGATCCTCTCCATCCCCACGCGTCCGCGCTCAACGTGGTCAGCGTCAAACAACGCGGGTCGTATTTGCGCACTGTCACCGTATGGCGAGTCTCCACACTGACCGGCCGGCGATCGTATCTGATGCATTTCAACCAGTTTGACTTGTTCCCTTCCGTCAATACTATCCGCTTTCCACTCTTCGCATGCCAAAGCCGCGGCGTAGTCTTCGTCTACCTGAGCCGAGTGCGTCGGCCTGAACGTCGCCCGTGCAGCGTCCTGTTGGTCTACGATATCCGACACAAGAAATGGGCAGAGTTCAACTTATCCGAGTCACTGCGTATCGGAAAATACACTCGCCCAGTGGCCATTCTCTGCCTGGGACGTCGGATGAGACGAGTCGGAGGCAGGTGGGTCGTGGATGGATGGCGGATTCGATTTCTGGGCACTGCGGTCAAGATCGAGGAAGTCGCACACCGAGCACGAACTCTTTTTGTGAACGTTGTGCTCGACTTGTCCATCTCTGACCCTCAGTCGTCGACAGTACTCCACCAGGAAGACTTGATATTCTCGTGGGCGCTGAGCCTGAAAATCCGATCGTCCGATCACCGATTCGGCGTCTACCAGCGGAATCCCCAGCGCATCGTCGTCTTTAACACTCGCACGAGTCGGTTTGAACTATTTCGGCGTCAGGAAGATTTCGTGGCCTCGGACAGTGTTGTACGCGAGTACTATGACCATCGAATGACCGGCGGTTCGTCCTACCTGAACTACTGCACTCCGTCCGTTCTGACCGACCGGGAGGCGGTGCTGTCCACAAACGCGAACACAGTGATCATGCGAACCAGGTTTAGGTTCCAGGTACAAACGCTGCGTATGCTAGCCTCGCAAGCCCTCTTCACTGCGTACCCTGCATTGGCTGGGACGAGCAGCGATCGCTTTCGACGAGCGACTGGGATCGATCTCGACGGCCATTTGGCGCAATGAATGAATGTGAATGGAATGAGTTGGTGTTTGGGATGCTTACTAATACGCTCCTGATTTCTCTGAGTACAGGATATTACTTTGGTGGGGAATAAATACTGTATTTTAGAAGCAGGCCTTGCAAACACTAGCTAGATCCCGAGAACTAGGGAAGTGCAATGCGCGCATAATACAGATGTTACTTCGGTAATCATCCGCAGGGCTACAGTGGTTTGGCGTTTGTATTTGTGTGCGTGATGCTGTGAAGGGCGGCTAGGGTCGTCCTGTCTTCAATCCCAGGCTATGGAGGCCGGTTTATAAGCCAACAGCGCTCACTGACCTTGGCCAGGTCCCAGTAACTCATCTGGTACAGTCAAAAGGTGTTTCGAGTCGGAAGGCAGATGAATGTACAGTCTTAACCCCATTGTGCGAGGAACTTTCCATGATGCGGAGGTACGGATGTGGACGCTGCCGTGTGACAGGCCCCCACGGCGGCAAAGCTTGAATACTTGCCAGCAAAAAGGAGAAGTGAATAGGGTTAGTCAACGGGCTTACAGTATCATCATCACCCGTCGGATTTGTCCTGCGGGTCAGGGGCTTCTAGCCAAGAGGCGTTATTTGGCTAACGGGTAGAGCGTCTTAGCGAGTAAGAGCGAATCTGATCAGAGCGTCTTTTAAATGGTAGCCCAACTTATACACACAACGCGGTGGTTTCGCATCGATTTATGGACTGGCGAACTGCCGCGTGTAACAATTCGTACGATGAGGTTTTTTGTAGATCTATTCGCAAACTATCTCTTCTGGACAGCTCAGGCAACTTTTGTTCCCACTTGTACTAGTGTCGTGGACCATTAATCACTTATTCACTTGTTATATGCCTCGACCGATATTATTTTGTCATTTGGTCTCTCAGTCTGGTCTTTTGGTTTGGTCTTGTCATCACGATATTCATGCAGACTTCCTTATTCCGCGTGCTGAGGTTCCTTCGACTGCCGAGAATTCCCAGTCAGTGTGAACATGACGCCATGCAGAATAAGAAGTCAGCACTTGTTTGTGACCACTAATATTGCGACTGCAATGTCAGGGCAGTCAGTCGAATTGCAGTTATGGTTCACGATTGTACTAGGTCCGGATGTGCTTGTGCTGCAATATGCGTGTAATAGGCGGAATAGGTCTACATTGGAGAAGATACCGCGGGGAGCGGATGGACACAAAAACCCTTCAGGCAGGTCACCTAGTCGTAGGCAGGTCACCTGGGACATCAACCCGACGGGTTTCAGCTTCACCTGGATGAGTGTATCGAGCGGCCAACGAAGGCAACTGATACGCTGTATGCGGCGGCCAGTCAAGGCAATCACATACTGCTCCGTGCATAAGGCGGCCAGTAAAGGCAGCCTTATACACTACCTTCTTCTCAGGCCAAACACACCTACCACATGCGGGACATAATTATGCCGAATCGTACCTTCACGTCAGCTCTAATTCCTAACACAGTACAGTACACCAGGCCGATTCCGACAATGTGCGCAACATGTTTATCGAACTACAAGCTCTACTGGGAACTACAATAACCTATCTCGTTCAGAACCTGGCACCAGTTTCAGACGTGTGGAAGTCGGTTGACCAATTCGAACTGCTCGATCGTCCCATTGAAGATATTCGCGTAGAATCCACGGCCTTAGGTGAAGCATCGCTGCTGATATCTCCGATTCCAATTGGTGTATTGTCGGCTGGCGAGGCCAGAGTGGCTAATTGCAACGAGCGGGAGAAGGTTGCCAGGCCCCGATTATGATTGGCCGAAATACAAAGCACGTATGACGTCATAGGCTGGAGGTCTAGTAAATCGAGTTGGTGTTCGTCGGCTGCAGTTTCGACCTTGTGCCATTCACTGAATGGTGTGCTCGAATCGGAGGTTATGTGCAATGTGTAGCGCTGAAGAAGAAACCCAGAGTTTGAATGAGCAGGGATAAGTAATAAGTCTTACCCTGGGTCCCAACTTGTTTCTGACTGGTGGGTCCCACACTATCTTCGCCATCGTGTCCGAGATCGTGGCTGCACGAATGTTCAATGGTACAGTGCTCGGTTCTAGAATGTTACGCAGGAGTCAACACTTAGACAGCTGATCTATCCTCATACCTGTGTATTCCTGGGTGTGCACAGATCTGCTCCTTCCATTCTTATTGATAGCAACCAAGGAGAACTGGTAAAGGGCGAATGACTTGAGGCCATTCACAGTGAACGAAGTTGTCGTGTTGGGCACGCGCTCGATGCCAGTCATGCCCACACGGCGAGGAGCCAACCTGAAGGAAAGTCCAAGTGCATAGATTGAGCTTTATCGCTGCGTCTTGGTGCCCATCATCATTTTCCAGTAAGTTACTTAGGCGCACCAGTCTCCTCCAAATGCATCACCCACCACAAAGGATCAACACTGACGATGAGACATGCAGTGAGGAAACTGCTCTTCAGGCAATTGATACCTAGATACCCACACGTACAGGAACTGGAAGCCTCTTCGAGCAGTTCAGGCAATGACCCCCCGCACCAAACAGGGGAAAGCGCGCACCACAAGCAATAAGCATAGCAAACCTGAATCGAGGTGTGCTGCGCGAGGTCGACACCTCCTCGGCTGCAGATTCGTCCGCCTCGTCCACGTCGGACAGGTTGATGCACTCGGTTGGATAGGTCATGAGGCCGAGGGACGATGCTATCAGATCGTGCACAATGGAAGTTGGACGATCACTGTCAGCATGCCGTCTCAGATTATGATCACAGACTGTCCTGATAGGAGAAGCGGCATAAGCAAAGGGAAGGAAAAAGGGCAAACAGTCATGCGGACGAGTGGGGTTAAGAGACAGGGTTACCTGAGACGATAGGAGACACTATAGTACATATCCTCGGTCACACCACTCAACGGTGGCTCCCACTTCAAGGTGACCGAGTGCACACTGATGCTGATGGCCCGGAAATTGCGAGGTGGACTTGGAACAGCTTCTAAAAAGGTGAAGGTAGTGAACTGTGACTTCTGGCCATGACAATTTCTGACTTTGTTCCATTCGCTGCGCCGAGGTCGTCGTAACGGCCAGTGAGATAGATTCAGGTATGGCTTGAGATTTCGACTGGTCGTATTCTTTCTGACTTAATGAGTTTTGCGAGGTTGGACTGGCTATTGTGGCATTGGATATGCCTTGGCCACTCTCTCCTGACTCAGGATTTTCCGCCAGCAATGTTTTCATGTTATTGAGTAAAGCCGGGTCTGAAACAGGCAAGACGCATGTTAGGTTTAGTCGCAGTCAAACAGTTTCCTGATGGTGAGAGACCTGGCTCGTGAGGTACATAGAGCAATGTGTTGCATAGTCTTCAGGATCCCTGGAGGTATTCACTGAATTGCAGCATAAAGTTAGGCTACAGAAGGCAATACCTTCCACAAGAGACCCTGCATCCTAGATCCCGTGTCCCAGGTTATGGAGGTTCTGCCAGAAGCACATACCAAGCCTCATGTAGTGCAAGGCGGTCAAAGTATTGATCAGTGCAGCCATAGCTTTCCGTTTCATATTCCTCAGTCGTTTCTCTTGCACTTCTTTCAGCCATTGAAGCGGATCTACTTTGTGCAATTGACGTCCCCAGAAATGCAATTTGTTGATGTAGTCTACGCCCACAATATCGATGCACGTTGTGGTCAACACGATGCCCATGATGACGTAGAGAAGGGAGACATAGATAAAACGCTCATTCCTGGGCGTGTAGTCGCCGAAGCCAATAGCCAGGATACTGATTAGCGAAAAGTAGAAGCCTTCAAAGAACGTCCAATCATTTTCAACTGATCGAAAGTAAAATCCGCCCAGTGCCACATAAGACGAGATCAAAGCGAACATAAGGGATGCTGGGACCTGAAAAACAAACATCCGTCATTCAAGGGTGGAGGCCCAATGGCGTTTAGTTTTTTACATCGGGTAATCTGGAAAATATTACCTGATGCAACAGAAGACGATGTTAACCAAATTACCAAGTGGGTACTCAGCACTCCACATGCAACTCACCTCCACAAACTCGGCGTTGACCAAGTTGACCCACAAGAACTCAGCCACTTCTTCATCACTGTGCCCTTTTGGCGATACGATGGCAGCAGCAGCGGCTGGTGACAATCCGTGCAGACGCTGCAATCTAAGACTCTCTCTCCTCTCCCTCCGCTTCAGTCTCCACGTTCGGTACCAGGCACGGACCTTCCACTTGACCATTAAGTATCTGATAAAACACCAGAGGATAAAGTGGGACAGAAACTTGGCGATGTCGGCGATTGTGATGACCACGAGAGGCAGGCCCTAGAACAGAGGCGGCCATGAGATCGTACCGTAGCTGTAACATTCTGCGGCGTACTCACAAAGAGCGCGTAGAATATGCAGAAGACCTTCCCGCCTCGAGTGGCTGGCGTTTGGTTTCCGTAACCTAAATTGAGAGGGATGCAGTCTGAATGACCTTCGAATGGGACCCGGTTGGGACTTTGAAGCAACATTACTGCACAGAGAAGGATCTGCACCATGGACAGAAGCGTCCATCGGCCAGCGCACGCGACCACCATCGTACCTATGGAAGTCAAGGTGGTAGCAGCGAAAAAGAAGGCTCTGCCGAACTCCCATTTGTCCGCCACGCCCGCGTCCAAACTCGACTGATCCAACTTCTTGTGCAGGTCGTAGATCTGGGTGGCGAATTGTCTCATAGTCTCGTCTCCGATGGCCTTCCATCTGGACTTGTTGACTCGCTGCTGTCCGTCCAACGGTCTGGTCAGGTTGAAGAGCTGCCAGGTGACGGCTTGGCTCGTCCTGTTGATGGAGCTATTGACGAAGCGGGACGCTGCCAGACTTTCCCTGCCCTCCAAGTGCATGAACATCAAGGCACCGCCGACGCAGTACAGGATCGACAAGGACCACAGGCAAACGTGAGGAAGTGCGAGCTTGATAACCTGAAAGTGACCGCGTCAGCTGGGGCTAGTCGACTGCGGCGGAGATAGGGAAGCAGAGAGACAAGTCAAGGTTACCAAGACATTGTGACAAGGTCAGTCCAAACCTGTGATTACCAGAAACTTGGTCAATCCGAAATAAGGCACCTCCCCGCTGCTTACGGTCTTCCTCTTCGTCGGCGCCATTCAATCAGAGCCCCGGGCTGCGTGTAGGCCGGCAAGGTTTTTGCTAACTAGCTTTATATGATCTCCGAGCACTCGTCGGTTCAACTCGGAACCGGATGGCGCAGGGCGATATGGGCCAGCGAGGAAATAGGGCGAGGCCGGCCCGATTGATTGCTTGCATGAAATGGATACCTATTACGCCCGTCAACTCACCCCCGGCCCCTGCACACTGAATTGGGCCATCGTGTTTGAAGGGGAAAGCTGTTATTTTTTAATCCCCTAAGGCGTGAATGCGGGCAATGTAATGAGCTGGGAGGAGATTGCTTACCGGACAGGGACTCGTAAGCCAACCGCTTTCAACAGCATTCCAAAAAACTTACTCGAACAAGTTTAAAAAACTTCGTTTTCTGATTCTGCCCATCGTCTCGTTCCCGTCCCGACACGCCCATGGTCTCTCGGGCACGCTTTGGAGAATGAGGAACTCGACAACAGCAAACGCAAGATGGCTCTACTTGCGCCCTGCTCCTTTCCAACTCAATCGACTTTGTGTCAGCACTCTACTAAATTAGCTCTTTCTTAACCTTTCATGTGAAAAACGTCTCTCTTGCTGCGCCCATGGCCCGCTCACCTAAATGACTTTCTCCTGATGGTTGGTCTCGCGTCTGGAGTGCCTAGCTCTGAGTTCGGGCCAAACAATCTATCTATTATGTACAGGTACAAACAGGGAAGCCCAAGCGCGCACATTCCTGCGCGGGTATACTCCAACACAGCGAGAGCAGTAGTCAAGAGGCTAATGTATCACAAACCATCTACGTTAACGATATAGTTGGGATAAAAACGTAGCCCTTCAATCGTCTCGTCACGACACAGTCGACCATACTGTTCGGCCATCAGTAGGCTGAAAAAGTCAACATTGCATTAAGCCAGTAGCAGCGACATATGGGTAGGCGTACCTAAACGTGATCAGAAATAGAACCAGGCACGGCTGGTTCGGCTCAGACCAAGGTTTCTTGGTAACTAAGTTAGTAAAGCTCTGATTCCATGCCTTCCATAGGAACACCCAGGAACACCTAAGCCTTTGGGAGACTCCATTTTTGCGCTGCCTGGTTTCTTTGCTGTGTACTGTGCATAGTGTAATGCATTAAGGACTTCATTCACCAAATAAAGTAGGAGGCTACAACGTGCGCCACGTACCGTTCCTTGGCCAATACGACGGGCAAGCCAGATATCCGTGCGAATTCTTCTGCAGATAAGGCCACATTTTCTTTTACCTACGATAACTGCTAGTTACGAACAAAATATCGACAACCACCAAACAAAACTCCATACCCGCTGCTCAGTGTCCTCAGCTGCAGCTTCGTCATTGAAATCGGCCAGCTGAAGAACCATGACACCACTTCGGAACTTCACTAGCCTGAAACAGATCCCTGATCGTGCGTACGAGGAACGAGGGGACGGAAGCAGCCCGTGTGTACACTCACCTCATTGGCAGTTTTAGCGGCTCCATCAAAATGCATGCGTCCAACATGTCCGCTGGTGAAATGAGCTAGAAATAGACCAACCGTACATACAGTAGGTTAAAGGAACATGATCCGCGAATGTAAAACCAGAAACCCAGTAACCTAACTCCTTCGAGACAGTCCCTCCATGCAGCAGGCATACACAGCATGTCGTATACCTCTAGTCCTCTCGCACGGTTTATCCTACAATACGCATCCGTCAGCACCATCACTCCACCAGTTTCCTAAAAAAGAATGCATTTTTAAAAAAATTGCTTGTGAATGGAGCAAGATACCCTCGCCTTATACATAACTAAACCTATAATACGCCCACCTGAACAGGCTTGACCAACACGCGTGATATTTCTTTGGCCAAATCAGCGAAGTACATGGACTTGGAGCCTTCTCTTGTCACCGGATCGTCGACGCCCAAACTGAGTAAATATGATTTGAATTGGATAGTCTATAACTCGAACTGTGGCTAATCAATCATCGCTGTTTGAGTGGCCGTGACAAACCTCGTCATCCGATATCGCCCCCGTCTTCGCCCTCATTTTCTCCGAAATACGCTTCGCAGTATTCACCATGTCTTTGGCCTAGAAACGAATTACATCAAGGAAAATAATAAAAGACACCCAGATGACTTGAGAAAACACAGGGGAAGCAAAGTTGAGTTCACCATGGTCATCAGATTCGACAAATCTTCAAATGCCTGACTGATATTACGGGACGTTGTCAACTGTTTCTCCTCGATCTCTCTTTCGATTCCCACAATTCCTGCACGTAATCGGCGATCTGAAATAAAGAATGCCATGATGTATTATTGTCCACAGATCTACTTTTCGGAAAGTATCGATTTTCAATGACTTTCATGATGAAAACGCATTTGCAACGATTTTAGACGATCTATAGGGTAGGTGAGTCCGCAATGAATGCAAGAAATTATGACAGGCATCACTGATAAAAAGGAAAGAGTGCTGTGCGGAAACCAAAAAAGGCACGCCTCCTCCGTTACTTCACCGCTAAGAATCAATAATTAGATCCTTACTAGGAAAACCACCGCTGGCCATACTGATCGTGTTCCAAATATTGCAGGTATTTTTTCCTGTACCTATCTGTCTGGCGTAATGGCAATCAAATATCGAAATCGACCGCTAAAAGCTGGTTCGCCACATCTGGGCACGGCTAACCGAAACACGTGTGGCGTGTGCTCATGATGCATATAAGTTAGCCGTGGGAACGTTGTCTCGCGTTGTCGCGTGTTTCGTGTTCCCGTTCTGCCAAAACCGAAAAAATTGCCAAGATAACATAAAATTTGTAATTTTTTATGCCCTTCAACAATGGCACCATCACTAAAACGTATTTCGTCGCCGATCGAATCGTCGCAGTGGCGTTTGATTCATGGATATTTACTGGACGAGGAAGAAACGGATGACGAGTTGAACACGACCAAAGATGATAGTAATCAATGGGAGGATGTGGAGACGGAAAGTGATTTATCCAAAGAAAACCTGTTGAAAAATGAACATCCAGCACCAGTTTCTTCGATATTAAATCGAAAAGAGAAATCGTGGTTACAAAATATTTTCGTGGCAACTATTCCCACATTCGAAGTGTACGTTTTTGCGTTTGAGAAAAGAGTAGTGGTTCTGGAATCGATGGGAGGAAACGAACAATGGAAAGTTCTTTATCAAAAGGAAATGAAAGCGGAGGTTACGGCTGTGTCGTGTTTACCCGTGGCCCCGACGAGGATGACCGATCCGAGACCCTACGAATGGACGGCCGTCTTGGTTGGTAAGTGATATCTGGGAATGTGAAGGAAGTCATGCTTGTGCTGTCTTGGATAAATGTCCAATGTGGGCAGACCACGATCGACAGGTGATGGTTGTTGTCCACTTGCATTTGTGGACAACAGCCACCGGCCTCGTCCAAGACCCATCCTATTCTGGGCGTTTTTGCCGGTGCTGGCCTGGATGGGTTGTGATTGCAACACTGATCTGATACCTTTGCAAAATTTCAGGCACAGAAGATGGTCAACTCACTGCACTGAATGAACGAGGCGACGAGTTGCTCAGCCATCGATTCCATACGAAGCCTATCGTAGAACTGCGGTTGCAAGCCGATCAGTTATTCGTCACCTACCCTGACTATCTGACTGCTGTAAGCGGATTGACATTGTTGGCTTTACTCAAGGCGAGTCGACAACGAATACTTCGGCACCACCGTGGTTTAGAACGAGGCGATTCATTCCCGTCAACCGAATCTCAGTTAGTTCACGAATTTTGGCGATTGGAAAATGTCAATCAACCGATTTCTGTAGCTGCCACTGGGCCGCATCGAACGAGTATTTGGGAGAAAATGGTGACTGCAAGTGTGAAAGGTAAGGTGGGTTGTCTGTAAGTGGTGTCTCAGGCGGTCGGACTTTACCTTCACGCACTGCGATCTCAGGTTCCCTGACGAATAGCGCATCTAGCCTGCAGATTAGTGGCCTCTAAGCATAAGGCCTACGCAGGGAGTTCAAAAAATTCGCAGCCTCTGCGGTTTAGGCCTGCGTGGGCTGGCAGGCTGTTCTGGGCGATGCTTTTCAGTTTCCACACTGGCCTGCCGGGAATCAGTTCACGGCTGGAGGATGACTGCGTCTTTTCAATGCTCCTCCACTGTTCAAACGCTTACTTGGTTCGCATTTCAGGTGGTTTCAACGCCAGCATTAGCAGTCGGCAGCCGTCCTATGAAACGTACTGCGCAACCAATACCAAAAATTTTGTGTCATTCAATTGGTGGACGGACGAGACGCCGCCAAACATATTGGCAGGATTAGCCAGCAAGTTAAAATCAAGTGTCAGCGTTCCAATTTTCTCGTCCTGGTGGTCGCCCTCAAGACCGTCAGCTAAAGCATCAGACGCGTCGTCAGCCGCGCACCCAGCACCTATCACTGGTCGAGACGTGCCTCAACGTAGCCACTTACCAGACAACGGCCGAATCGGGGAGCGATTGGTCTTAGCACCAGGCGATCGATTGGCTGCCATATGCGATGACTTGGGGCGTGTGTCATTGGTGGATGTGCATCGACGATTGCTGCTTCGAATGTGGAAAGGATATCGAGATGCGCAGTGTGCTTGGATAGAACTGCCTTATTCTGGACAGGAGAAGAAGGATGACGAGAAAAATCGGTGTAACGTTCTGTGTCTGGTCATTTATGCACCGAGACGCGGAATTCTAGAAGTGTGGTCAGCTCAAAACGGCAGAAGGGCTGCCGCTTTCAACGTCGATCGACAGGGCATGTTGGTTTATTGCCCCGCCACAGCACTGACAAAATCTGGATCTATCGATTTTTCGCAAGCCACACGATTCCTTGATTCAAATGGGCACTTCTTCCATATCGATATATCGTCAAGCGTGGTTATCGAGCCGCACGAGACGTCTACCTATTGGACCGTGCCAGCAAAGGAGGATTTTCGGAAGCGATGGGCCAATCAATTGGTGGAGGAATCGCAATTGGCTGCTCTATCGGAGACACTGGGCCGAGTAATGTGGGCGAAGGATATTGCGTATTTGGTGGACCACGTGGTCGGGGCGTCCAAAATCGATTACAAGCTATTCGTCCGTTTCGTCGACGCTGTCGTCACCCGTCTGACGAAAGATCAAGATCAACATCCGGACGTTCGATCGCTGTACGCTCGATGCCTGGCGTACAGGCAGATCACTCATTTTGCAGCCTTGCTACTGAAGTACCACGACCCGAACTATCGAGGAGACGATGAAGAAAATGAGGAGAATGAGGACGATATTCATAAGCTCCTAGCGCTGCGATCACCCGACGAATTGGATGCACTGTTAGCCGATTTGGATGCAAATTTGAGGATCAGACTTTGTTTAAGCAACGCGGAATCGAAGTCATTGGATTCGTCCGGTGTTCTTCAAGAATTCTTGTCGGCTATTGATTATCGATTATTATCACACATTCCATTCACACCCACTCCGACCGCGTCCGAGCATACGCTAAGATTACGATTCCGAAGAGAAGTTGACGACGCGAATGTTCTGGCTGAATTGGGCGATTTTGTATTCAAGCCGTTTTTGGATGGAACGTGTTCGGTAAATGAATTCAGTCGAAATGCGCGGACACTGTTGGGATTAGTGGATCGAGATTGGACTCGTCTGTTCTGTTCGTATTGGTTGCATAAGAATCGATCGTATTCAGTGCACCCCCTCAGGCTGTACAATTTGTTTCGTGTCCTATCGGAACGCGACGACGGAGGTCGAGCATTGGTGAATGAATTCCTCCGAGAAGTGCGGCGATTGATTATCGACTGTTCAAGAATCGCAGAGGCTCTTTCGTTGTGTATGGTAGTACGTGCCATGGTCAAGAATACTGCGTCTGATGAGAACGAATCATCGGATTGGATGAAGATCGAGAAGGACGTTGAGGATTGGGATCTTCTTCAGACTACTCTTCATAGCGTCCTTTTGGTCGACACTTGTTGCCGCTGTGTTATTTCGGATGAGAAGGGGAAAGATGCGGAGCCGATTTCTTTGCATCAGTTATTAGTGACTGGTGCTGGATACTTGAGCGAGCACCTGGCCAAGTCATTCGTCGTGGCTGATCGATTGGTAGATGGGAGTCAGTTCGACAACTTGAATGGAGGCGATGCCAAGTCGTCGTGGCTGACGGCTTTGACCAGAGCGAGGCAACTGCTGCCATTGAGTTTGGAAACAGAGCGATTGGTTCTTGGAGTTTTATGGGAGTATGTTCGAGTGTGGCACAAGACACCGAACCGTGTGGACTGTTTGTCGGCAGCAAGTAATCTACTCGGCGACGTACAGGATGAACGCCATCGTCAAGGATTTGCCAGTTTGGCTTGGCGTACGTTCTTTCGTCAACACTACGAGAAATTGTGCAGCTTGATGATGGCCTCGAGTGGAAAGGACTGCAGCGACGCGTTCGAACGCGAAACTGGCGTGCCGGCTACGAGTTTATTGGAGTTAGTGCGTTTCGTCTACACGCTGTTCAATGTGATGAAGGAAAGCGTGGAACGATGGCAAGAGGACGCATCGAAACGGTACGAAACGGAAGATTTCTTGAACAACTTTTTCCTGGCATTTCGACATGACGTATCTGACGAACGGGCAAGCAATCGGGAGTCGTTGTGGGATCTATTGTCCAGGCAACCGGCCAATAGCAAGAACAAGATCCACTTGCATTGGCAATTGACAGCGGCCGTTCTGGTGGCTGTGTCGACAGGTTTCGAAACACGATTGATGCCTCTCGGTTTGTTCTCGTGGGATCAGAGATCGGATTTATTCAAGAGCATATCGGTCGGGTCAAAGGGGGATCAAGAGTCGAGATTATCGGACGAAGATTCCGAGCAGCAGCAACTGGATAACAGGCGCCTCTTATTCTTGTTATCCTATGTGACAGTGGCGATCAAGAGTTCATTGCCTTCTATTTCGCAAGCGGAAGATTCAAGCGAAAGGAACCTGTTACCCGATTTGTCATTGGCTGTGAAACTGGCCCGTGCGTGGGACTTGAATTTTGATGCTGTGCGTCGTCAAGAAGTCGTGCAATTATATTTGGCTGGATATCCCGATTTGGCTTCGAAGTTACTCCCGTTAGTGGAAGAACGACGCCAGCTGGCGTCGACCCTGTTGGACATCGCTGGGTGCGCCTTGAGCGATCGATGGGCATCGTCGTCGACAATGGTCAGGCCGAACATGACCGCCAATTTGTGGCGGTGGCTGATGGCTAGGAAATCATCGATTAATGCCAAAGGACCCGAATTGAGTTTGGACGCGTGTGGTTCCATGCTTGCTTACGTCTCATCTTCCATGCCACCCGGATCGGCAGAATTTAAAACGAGTGATGAACTGAGGATGCTGATTGAGAAGATGAAATGATGATGTGGGAGTGTGTTGTGCGAGTCGGGGTGCCTTTATTAGTCAAATACAATTTGGTCACTTTCATGTTAATGACTGTCAGAAATTGAAATAATCGCATAAGGTGAAATATTATTGCCTAGGTTTCTGGTCATTTCGATTTGTACCTTTGACTTATTGCTGGGTCTGAGCGAAGAGCAGGTTTTGTAATCTGCTCATTTCACTTTTCAGCATGGCCAATTGCGCTTTCAGTTTCAGGTTCTCTTGTTCCAAATAGGCTGCGCGAAAGGCGATTTCGTCTTCCTTGGCTTTGCGAGCATCTCGTGATCGTTTGGCCGCCTCGTTATTCTTGCGCCTACGTTCCCAATAAGCGTCGTCCTGAAACAGCGTCGAAGATTCGGTAAGTGGGTGCAAGGTTAATTGGCGAGGGGGCTGGCGTGGGAGGTGATGTTTTTCATGGTCGGAAAAAGGTGAAGCGGATTAAGGAGATATCCTGCAGTTTGTTATGACATGTAGGTGAATGACACCCAGCTGCGATCACGGGTCGCATAGGCCATCGCCTACGGTATGGGAGCGTGACTGGTGGTATTTACTGTACAGTAGACCAAATGCGGATAAAAGAGCATGTACGTGTAAAACAGATGAAATGGCTTACTTTTCTTTCCTCGGGAATCGATCGCAATTTCTTGGCGGTCGCAATTTCATCCCCACTTCCGCTACTGATTCGTCGTCGTCGCCTGTGGAGAGCGGTCAATGCTAAGGAGGTGGTGGGAAGGAGTTGATTGGTCATGAGGGTCATTGGTGGTAATTGGGCCGCCAGACCGCTCACGGCTATGCCACCGGACGAAGAGAGCAGTGCGAATGGACTCAGTTGTTCCAATAGTTGTTTGCGGGCTTCGTCCAACGGGGGAGATCCAAAGAGGCGATTGCAGAATGTGTTTGTTGGGGACATGTCCGATGGTGTCGAGTTGGTCAGCGAGCTCATGTTAGTTTGTTTCAGCGAGAAATCCAGCGCCTCCTCTTGCATTATAACCAAGAATAAAGGTCGAAATGCGGCACCTGAAAAGGAATTAGAGATCGAGTCCAGCTTGTGCTCCACCTGGGTTGGTCTTTTGGAGTCCGACACCCGCGTTTGGAGGTACGTTACGGGCGCAAGACCCGCATGCAACAGGCAAAAAATGTGCGAAGTCCTGCTGATTTGGACTCGGCTTGGCTAGGCGAGTGGTCTAGAGTATGCATGACTACGGACCACCAGGGGGTGCTTATTCCGCTTGCTGCATCGGATTCCAGGGACTGGTAGGGAGCAGAGCATACTGTAATGGTTGGGTGACAGGCAGAGATGGCATAATTTACTTGTCCTGAACGAACAAATACGCGCCTTACCTGGCGAATGTTTTGTTCCGGCTTTGATTGGGTTCGGGCAATTGACTCCTGGCTTCGGAGTTGTGCGAGTGGCTAGTAGGTGAGGCAGGCGGATGCTAGTGGCAGGGAGGGGCCGGAGGGGACTATAATGATGATGAGCGGCGTTATCGGATGTTGATTAGAATGATGACGCGCCTTGGTTCTTACGAGTGCCCTCCGACTGTTGCTAGACAATAATGTTGACATGAGCGTGTTCGTAATTATGATGTCGCAATGTTATTCGGCGGTTGCCCGCTCACAATCGGGTTGCCGGCCAGCGGCGCTGTTGGGAGTCGTTGAATGCGCATAACCGTAGGGCGTTGGGGACTCGGAGATAAGGCGTATAATTGATAGGCCCGGGGCAAATGGAGACAATTGCCTCAATGAATCCTAGCTCACATAGTTACGTAGTTGACACGGGTGCGGCGCGGGGGATGCAATCGCGCCGCCCGGTGATTTCTCTTACGTGTCCACGTTTACTCGGACAACTAGTCTCTAGTGACTACCCGTTGCCAAGTGTGCTTTTCACTGGCCTCTGCTTGTACGTCCGTCAAGTGGATGGCTAATCATGCGCATATGGTTTTGTTCGACGCGAATCGGGGTCGTTTTCTGGACTAGCGTGCATGACAGCAGAAATAGCCGACCCTATAAAAAGCATGATGTGCCACTGGGCCGTGGATATAGTTCAGTGTAGGGATGGCGGCTGCAAGCCGGATTCCCTTGACCAATAGTGCAGGCGGACTTTGGATAGTTGTAGATATTGTCCGGACCCCTGCTGTCTCTCAGGCAATACGTTATCAACTAATCACTCATTATCTGCTCATTAGTGGCGTTGTGGACTACTGTACATGGACTCCTTCAGATTCGCTTTCTCTTCGAGCTCTTCGTATCAGCACAATAGCCAATTATTCACTGGCACTTGCGTTCGGCGCAGAAAATGCACTCTGAAAACGCGTTATATGATTAAAGTTGGCAATGAAAGTTTAAGTGGCGCCCTTGCTATGCTCTCGTTATCGTAATCGCCTTGACTTCGCCAAGCACCAGTTATGACTGTTTGTGCGACAATCTTTAAGGTCATGTCATTTCATAATGACGATGTCCTCCGCTTAGACAGTGCGCCTGCTGAGTTCATTGAACGAAAAGGAAATCAGGTTGACGAGGAAAAACAAGTTGTTTTTCGCACTTTGTACAAGGATGCGAAGGAACGCCTGATGAGCATGGCAAACGCTGTCGCATTCAAAGACATGCGGTGGAAGAGCGAGGAAAAAGTTAGGCCGTATAAAGGCGATTGGTGCCTTGTCAGTGATACAGTGCTTATGGATACATTATATAATGCAGAGCGATAGTGCACCGTAGTGTGAGCACTTTTTACTGTGCTGGAGCAGACCTGGGATGCTGCTGTGTGCTGATAGAGAGGCTTTGCTCGAGGGCAAGGCCCTAAAGACGGTTTGGAGGGTCTTAGTTAGCGAGCATCTTTGTATTTTTATGCGAATCGAGTAAAAAGTGACCTCATAAGGACCCAGAGAGATCCCAGAAGAGCCAGTTATGAAACATGCAATTGTGTGGACAGCTGGGGGGGGGCTAGATTGAGCTACCCGTACTGCTTGGTTCAATCCCCTGCGACAGAGATTGGTTTGTAAAAGTCATTCTGTCATCCTTGTGAATTCAGGCTGACGATGAGATCACGCTGCTGTACATGTCAAGAATCCCTTTCTAGTGCAACTTTTCGTCTCTGCTCGGAGAAATTGTTTCTCCCAGTAGAGGTCCAGACTATTCGCGAGTTATTCCTGGGATTAAATGATTGCACTATATGTTCCCGTTGAGATGCTTCGAAGGCCATCACATTGACATTGTAAGACCAGCGGCTGTGACATGAGGACCCAGTAGTGGTCCTGAAGGAGACTAGACTGATCGTGAGATGCTTCCACGCTCCCTGTTTATGAGGGTTTTGCTGTTAGAGTAGAGGCTTTGCTCAAGTGGGCGAAGTCCATAAAGACGGAGTGGTAGAAGGTTAATTAGCATCGTTAATTAGCAAACAGCTTTTTCTTTCCCCGAGAACCAAGTATATAATTTCCTAGTAATGGCATCGGGGCGTCCAGAGCGGATTATGGAAAGATCCCGATAAATACGAGTTTGGTATTTAGTTGAACGAAAAACAAAACTAGTCTTGTTTATGTAACTTGACACGGGTCAGAGGAAACCTTAGCTGCTGTGTAACAGACTTGACGGGGGTCTGGTTAGCAGCTGCGAGAGGCTTGCTCATTCGGCAGTGACGATCTGCCAGCTGGAACGTGTGACTATGGCCTGATGAGTATAGCGCTTTGTGAAATATATGACTAGCTTTCGTGTTTTCAGTTCGCAGCCTGGCACGTGGCGAAGGTGGCGGCGGCAGTCTTTCAAAAGGCCATCGTAGGCAATTAGCAAAGTTCGGAGATTCGGGAAATGGCAGTACTTAAGTTTCTAGTCCTCGTAACGTTGTTCGTTGGTAATGGGATCTTCGCTGACCCTACTCCTTTATTGTTGCCCAAGCTGCAAAATGTTACGACAGGAACTGGCTCTGTGGGTGTCGGGTCACCGATCATTTTGGGTGAGTGACAGTGAGTGCAGTTCTGTGTGATCGTTGATCGTGTACACCTGGGTTGGATCGGCATCTGGAACCAGGTGTGCAGTGTGACATCTGGAGGTGTTGTCTGGATGCTAATAAATGGATGCACCTGGACTGGAAGCTTGTTGGATGGATCGGCGCCAGCGTGTTCTGACATGGGCTAGATGTCCTAGTTGACAGTCTGTTTCAGTACCTGGGGATGGCGGAAGTCAATTAGAGGCCAAGCTGAACCGTTCTGATGCCCCGCATTACGTTTGCTACAAGAAGACGAATACATATTATAACATATGGCTCAATCTACAGCAACTACTCACGCCGTTGGTAGTGGACTGCTGGGTTCAGAATATGATGTAAGCTGGGTGCTGAAATAGTAGACCCGAGTCACAACACTGGCCCTTTCCGATTGCAGACTGAAATATGATAACGTTAGTCATACGACAAGCAACGCGGACGGTGTCGATATACGCGCTCCAGGATTTGGCGATACGGACACGGTTGAATACTTGGACCCCTCTCGATGGTCTCTCAGTCAATATTTCCACAAAATAGTCGATCTGGCCGTCTCGATGGGCTACACGAAAGGGAAGAACATTCGCGGCGCTCCGTTTGATTTCCGCAAAGCTCCTAGTAAGGACACGAGCTAGCTATTAGTTGGGAATGGGGAAGGGGTGAGCATTAGAGCAGCCAAGACTGACTACTTTATATGTCAGACGAATTCCAAAGCTGGTATGAGAATTTGACCTCAATGATCGAGGACTCGTACTATCAGAACGGGAACAAGAAGGTGATCATTATCGGGCACAGTATGGGCAATCCAGTCATGCTGCATTTCTACCAATCCAAACCTCAGGTAACGGGCTCTTGGTCCTGTGTGTTCGAGTTGACGAGGTTGGCTATTGATTGCAGGCGTGGAAGGACAAGTTTTTACGAGCACACGTCAGCATTGCGGCACCATGGGGCGGCTCGGTGAAGACTCTGAAGCTATTCGCATCAGGTGAGAGTCCGCTGGAGAGAAGAGTTTGAGGTTGCCTGAAATTGGGATACCTACTCCCTTTGCGTGGTCTGTAAACTACAGTGGGCACGGATGGTCTTATCATCAGTGGCCAGTGGTGTAGCTGCGGTGCTCACAATCAGTTCTTGCCGTTTAGCCGCCTATGGACATTGGTCCGGCTTCAGTGACGTTGACTCAGTACTTCCACTTTTAGGCTACAATCTGGACCATTACCGCATCATTGTGAATCCATTGACGATTCGCCCATTCCAACGTTCGATGCCCAGTTCGGCATACTTGATGCCATCGCCGAATTTCTGGTCATCGAACGAAACACTGATCCGTACGGATCGTCGAAACTATACTGTGGCCGACTATAAGCAGTTCTTTGACGATATCCAGTACCCGAACGGATGGTTGATGTTCCAAGATACGAGGAGTCTGTACGGCGAGTACAAACCACCTGGTGTCGAGGTAAGTCGAGTGCCCTCGTCCAGCAATGGTCAGCTCTAATGCCACGTTTTAAATAGGTTCATTGTCTATGCGGAACGAAATTGGATACGCCGGCAGGTTTCCAATACGGCAAAGGGGCATTTCCGGATACTCAACCGACCGACATTATGGGCGATGGCGATGGGACAGTGAACCTGCGATCGTGCCAAGGCTGCCTGAGATGGGTCGGAAAGCAGAAGCAGGATGTGGTCTACAAAGAATTCGTCAAGGAAGAACACTTGGACATGTTGTCTAGCCCTAACGTCGTGGCTTATATCAAGGCGTTACTGCAGCAACCAGTCTCCGACTGGTCTTCCAGAGCGAGAAGAGCTAGAGGGTAGGAGAATGGTGCTATGATACGAGTATACACTGATTGCGTCTCACCATGTACAGTGCTTGTTTACGATTTCGATTCGAATATTTTATCACATGGAAATAATAGTGCTCGTTTTTTGAGCATGTGAACTGGATTCTGGCTTTCTTGCTGGCGGCCAAATGCATTAGTTCATTGGAAAGTGTCTTAGGTGGACGTGTCTTGTAGAGAGATAAGCTAAAATTGAAGACCAGCCTCCTCATTCCGCTCATAGCTGGAATTAAGGCTAGCTAAAAAGTAATTCGTTTAGGCTCACTAATTGCATTGAGACCGGGTCTTGGGGGTGACACCAATTACACCCGCGTTCCCGTGTGGAATCAAGACTGGATTCCAGCAAGGCAATGAGTGCAAGATTCGTTTCCACTCTCTTAGCAAACGATTTTTTTTCTTGCGACGAGAGGAGCTGGAGGCAAGGTACTGTTTACGTGCGAGGTAATAATTAATTCATATATCGCTGAAAGGGAATGGTTTTACGCTATCGCTGGTGCGTGTTATGTACATACATGGGTGACTGAAGACGACCGGACGATCATCGATCATGTCCATTTCTCTGACGAGGTCGGTAAACAACGACTGCGGCCAGTGTGATGTTGACGAATCGGATCGAGCAACCGGACGCCCTGGGGGGGGGGGGGTTCAGCTGGCCACTGGTCATTCCTAATGGCTTAGCCGTATTAGGCGGGAAAGGGGAGACTAGAATGACGCGTCAGTGGCAGGGTTTTGACACGGGGGTTGGGAAAATTGCCATCCGTTCCAATATTGTTTACGTTTCGACCGTTCTCAATAGTTTTCCTGTCGACCATGTTGACTACGAAGGAGTTTTTATTTGGGATGCGCGCGTGTGGCAGACGGGTGCCTGCAAAATTCGTCCTGTCATCTTCGTGGAGCTGGATGGCAGCGGGGTTGCCTATTTGCCATTTCGACGTTGACTGGGGCTGGCTACCGGTTTTCCTATACGACTGGCAATAATAACAGTGCCGTCGGGTAACCTGTTCAACTTTTCTACACTTTGAGGGTGAGCCCGGTGTCGACCTAGATTCCTCGTACAGGACTGTTCGTGCTGGTTACGTTGCCGAGTTGGAACAAGTCCGGGGGCTATTTGCAACGGCTATACGAATACCATATATCTTCATCCGGGCATGGGCAACGTGTGAGAGACGGTCCGAGACGAAAGGCTATTTTCGATTTTCACTCTTCCACATTGACATTTGTGCGCATTGTCGAAATTGCTGTACGAGACTGGACCGGACAGGACTGGCTCGTCGTGACAACTCCATAACTGATGCCTACTCCAAACCAAACACTCTAGCCGCCCCTCTCTTCGCGCTCGGGTGCCCAGTTGAAAAAAGGATTTTCGACTAGTTATTAGCATGTACCAATTGTGAAAAGCCTGGAACCCATCATAATCTGGCTTGCAACTTTTTCTCTCTTCTGCCCGTGCTCGCATTAACGACTCAGGGTCGACTCCCGAAAAGCGAATACCACTTTAGATTTTTGTTGAAAAATATTTTGCAAAGCTGAAAAAGTGTGTTTGAGGGAGTAGCCTCGTTTGGGATTGCTTTTAGCTTATTCATAGGCTTTTGTGGGTCCTGTTGGCAAGTCGACTGTTGCATTGTTTCGCGGACTCCTGGAGAGTGCCTGGTTCCTATTAGCTCAGGCGGGTGAGCTGAGTGGACGTGTGGCAGTTATTTTCGAACAGTCAACTCGAATAGCGGTCTTTTTGTGGGGGACGAGTTGGATGTGATGGCTCGTTTGGGTTCGTGTCAGGAGACTTGTTTCCTGGCTAAATAAGAGTCCGTCAATTTCGAGTCTCGGTCGAATAAAAAGACGGACGAGTAGCGAAGCGGAAACGGGTTCGAGGTGCCGATGCAATAATCGTGCTCGACTCGATCTACGTCATCGAGGTCTGTATTGGACACGGGCTTCTTATATCGGGCCCTCGTTAATGGCTTTCGCTTCTCCGAGCCGACCTATCTGGCCCTCTCCGCAATCCCTCTCTCCTCTGCGAGCGCTCAGTGAGCTGGAGGGATGCCTCGTGTCTTGTGTTTATATGAAGAAGCGGAAGGTGGTGCTAGCTGCCTCCTCGAACAACGGGCCCAGCAGGGCAGGTGCACACGCTTTGTGCACTACTCTCCAGCTCCTCCTATCTTTCCTACAAAAGCTCGGCCGGTAACGACGACGGCATTTTATGCTTTTTTCGAAAGCCTGGCCATGAAAAAATATTGGAGGCGGGTATTGGGAGGCTTTCGACGTCTTCGAGCCAGTTAGCTAGTCGACATTGGGCTGCTGACGGCTCGACTGTGTTTGCTCTCTTCCTTGTACACATGGACGAGGGCTGGCGGAGAGCGAGTATTGTTTTGCTCGTCGTCGGCCTGGGTAACGATGGTGTATTTAGGGTAAGGGGGAATTGGAAACGGAGCTCGCTTCCGTTTTATTATGGCTTGTACCTGGCTTGGCTTGTTTCCATTCTGGGCAATTTCCAGCGCTTTTTCTTTTTTAATCTGGTCACGCCAAGGGTCCGTTATCGGGCAAGTGGGTGATGTATGGGCGAAGGAGGCCAAAGGTATTCGACGATTGCCACCGGTCTCGCCAGCATTTATCATCATTTCTCGTGGAACCCGGATTTCCCCCCGCGATTCTAAAAAATGACGACTCTCGATGGCGGCGGTTGCGATGTGGGGCGTACAAGGTTACGGGTTACGGATCGGGGACGAATTTGGCCTTTAGCTACTCAACTACTAGTTGAATAATAGACAAGGACGCCTTGTAGGAGTGCGGACTCGTCGCGTGTGCCAACATAATACTTATTGGATTTCAGAGAGGAGGCTGGCAGCGCCGAGGGGAAATCAACAAATAAGGCCCTCAGCTGTCTCCAAGCCCCGCCACTCCAGCATATAATAAGAATCCAGTTGGTCAGCACTGAGGCCAACGAATTCATTATTCCTTCTCCCAACTCGGTTTCCGGTTTGGCAAAAAAGGGCAAACTAACGGATTGACTGCGACTGCCACCACCATGTCCGGCGGAAGCAGCTTTATCATCGAGGAATGGCGAGATTTATGGACTTTCAAGGGCGATTTTATCATCGTCGCCCTGGCTTATGTGTTCGCTCCGACCAATTTCATCAAGCTGCCCCAGCTGATGCATCGACACGCTGGTGGTAAGTCCTGTTTTTGATTTCATCTTCCCGCCGCAACACGGCATGCAACAGTGGCCCATCACTCATAAGTTATGCAAGCCATACAAGGTGGCCGCCCGCCCGGCTGATACGCATGAGCTGGTCGGGCTGTCATGGAGTGCCTAGGCCATGAACGATGATTAATGCCCGAAAAGCCTTCATTTAGTTGGCTGATCCTAAAGTGCCTAATCTCAACTTCCTGCCTTTTCTGTCTCCTTGAGAACTGAATCGATTACACCTTCGACTGAGCACACGGACTCGTGTTGGAACAAGTGCACATGCCAATGCTTCCTGTAGAACACCTGGACAACGGGTGCCTGGGCGTAGCTGTTTGGCACACGCCCAAACATGGAGCCCCGTCGCTTAGCATCCTACTCTTCGTTTGCGAATGTCTTACTGATAAGCCCTTATCAAGGAGCGGCTCGTTTTTTTGTACCTTTCGCTTTATAGATCCACGCTAGAAGGGTCAGGGGATTCTTGCACTACTGCCATGAAACCACAAAGGCTTGCTTAAAGCATGCACAAAAGAGGCAATCGAAAGGGGCGCACATTGAAAATAGCAGCGGCAGAGCGTTTGAACAGAGTCGCAAGATATGTCGGAGGCGAAAAATTTTTTTAAATGTGGTTTTACGAAGTTTTTCTTGTAGGGGCTTTCGCTGTGGCGTACATCGGCTCCTTGCTTTTCTGCTGTCTGCCGTTGATAATGATGGAATTGGCCATCGGCCAACTGAGCGCCAGAGCCCCACCACAAGCATTGCACGCGGCCTGCCCGCTATTTAAAGGTAAGTCATCAGTTTCCAAAACGACCCCTCATTTATCATTAGGATAAAACTAATTTTCGCGCTTCTCTTTTCTCGACCAGGAGTCGGTGTGGCATTAGTGTTATACACGATTATATTTATGTCAACATTTGTCGTTCAAATATCGCATCTTTTGAATTTTCTGACGCAACTATTTCTTCAAGTCAACAACGATCCTCCGTGGCTGACGTGCGGCCAGTGGTGGAATAGCGATTATGAACAAGTCCATGACTCCTTGGACGAATCAGACCCGCAATTCACGCGACCCACCCTTCGATGTTTGCCATTGAGCAATTACACACCCACCTCGGACGTGAGTCCTCGTCGAGATACCAGTCTGGAAGAGTTCTATGAGTAAGTTAGCAGCTCTTTGACCGCGCCTCCACTACTACATAATTGATGGATAAGCTCGAGTGAACACGTTCGGTCACTTCCCCGGGGGAGGGGGGTTGGTGAGCCAGCCGGAGAGACGAACTGGTTTATGGACCTCTTATTTTACCTTGTTCTCTAGTTAATGAGTTTTGGAACTCGAATTTACGAGCATTTTATGAGTTCAAGTCTCAGTGGACTCGGATAGTGTCATTAGGACGAGGCCCAAGGGGGAGGGCGGGAGGGGCTGATCCTGCTGTGCGGTCTTGACTAGACTTCCATTTTAGAAAATTCTTATTGAACAAAAGTCACAGCATTGCGGATCCGGGCGAGTTCCAATGGATGCTGCTGAGCGGATTGGCCGTGGCCTGGTTCTTGGTTTTCCTGGCCATCTTCCTGGGAGTGCGATGGTTGGGCAAGGTAGGTCCCGTGATTGGGAATTGGCGACGCGTCTTGATACTATCGCAGCTCGATTAATGTTGACCAAGCAAGGAAAAACTCGGGCATAGATGCCTGGGATGATAGCCAGACGTGTTTTGAGTCATGCGCCGACGACTGGAGTTAAATCGAACCTTTGCTATTTGGTCTACGCACCCAGGGGGCTGCGCTGGCTGATGTTATAAAGCGCACGGAGGGAGTGGAATGCTATGCGAAAGAGCAAGGGGCTGTCAGCATGTGTAACATGATTCTGGGAGGGAAGATACGGGAGCTAGGGCCAATCACAATGTTTACAGTCCGTCCTGGTAAAATAAGCAGGTATATGTTTTCCTTACTCTAGGTGGCTTACGTAACATTCTTCCTTCCACTTCTCCTGCTGTTGGCACTTCTCGTCAAAGCCCTAAGCGCGGCCGGCGGCGAGTCGATGATCAGATCGCTATTCCAAACGGACTGGGATCAGTTGTTGAGTCAAGAGGTAAGTCTCTCACTCTGCTCCCTGTCCGTCCCGGGGTCTAGTGTTAACTGTTTCAGCTATGGGAAGACGCATTCACGCAAAGTCTCTACGCCACTGGTCTCTGTTTCGGTGCATACATAACTTTGGGGTCGTATAACAAAAGAGACAACAATCTCGTCGGGTAGGCCATTGCTGTTGCGACTTGAAGGACTGCCTCGAGTTTATATCGATCTTTTTTAGAGATTCTTTCTTGATCGTCTTTGTCCACTTGATTTTATCACTTCTTCAGCTGATCACTGCTGGTGGACTCCTCGGTCATTTCTTCAATGCGACTGGACACAGTTTCACGACGAAAGGTAAGAGGCAAAGTGGGCAGAAGAGGGGTGAGTAGGAAAGACTCGTTCAGCTGGGTGTACAAGTCTCCAGCGTCAGCACAGAAATTTCTGTCCTTTTTCAGCATTTAGTCGAGACGACACCAATCTCTTGGTAACGTTGGCCACGGCGGCCTTTTACGAATTGCCACAAGTTTGGTCGGCCCTATTAATATTCTTGTTGGTATTCCTATCACTCAACACGATGGTAAAGGACAGTGACCCGATCACCTGGTGGTGGTTGACCATTCGTTGTTGTTTCAGTACGTGTTGACATTTAATGTTCAGTCGGCATTGGAGGATGCCTTGGGGGACAAGGCATCTCGCTGTCTGCCTCGGTTCGGCATAGCGTTCGCTACATGCTGTCTCGGTTTCGCTGTCGGTTTGGGATACACACTGCAGGTAAGAAACTTGGATTGCAGGCTCCGTTTACCCATAGGCCACTTTTTTGACCGTACCACAACTTGTGGATGTGCTAACCTCTCTTGGGGAGAAGCACGGGTTTAACTATTAACCTCTTATTTTCTAGTCTGGTGTTTACGGCGCCTCGTTGGTTCGCTCCTTCCTCGATCTACTGACGCCGTGGGTATTGCTGGTATTCGAGATTATGGCCATCGCTTGGTTTTACTGTGAGTACCATTTCAGACCTTGTCTGAATATCCCTCCAACTCTCTACCTTTTAGGCGCCCATTTGCTGGCTCGTGACGTCAGTCACATGCTGGGTCGATCGCCATGCTGGTTGTGCAGTTACACTATTTTGGAAATCCTCTACATCGTGGCTGCTGTGCCAGTCGTAAGTTGATCTCGAACCTGGTCGACTACATTCGAGACCGCAGTTTTTGGTTTTAGTACATTTTGGTGAGGAAATTGGGCCGATATTCGTTCAGTAAAATTTTCACACACGACGATGAGCACGGCTCGGCGGCCGATGCTCAATGGCCGGAAGCCATCGGCTGGATCGTGGCGTTGTTGCCGGTGTTACCGATTCCGTTATTCATGATATACATCGTGACGAAGACTTGTATTCAGGGCCCCGGCATCACTTACTGGGAGGTCAGTGCCGGACACGGTAACCCTGTGCCGTCCAATTAACGACTCGTCTTCTATTTTCAGAAGTTCAAATACACGCTCATATCGCCTTTACGCTACGAAGTAGTCAAACCTACGCCGGCGCCTCGTTATTCATCAAACGCACCAGGATACGTTCTCCTGCCACAAGCGCCGTTGGCCGAGCCCGAACCGTTCAACGAAGTCTACCACAGCGAACGAGCCGTCCGAGTCTCCAACATCTAAGGACCTCGTTCGTGTTGGTCCTCCCCCTCGCTGTATACCTTCGATGGTAGAGGTGTGCAAAGTGTGGCTGCTATCCTCGCTGCCGGACAATCCCATGCTTTCCCACCATCCCCGTCCAGGGCTTCTTTAGATTGCTTCTTCATGTGGTACCACTTAGAATTGTACATTAGATAGACTCGTATGCTGTGCTCATAGGATCAATATACCCACGTCGTGTACGTACGCATGCCCTCCGTGTACATACCCTCCCAGCGGCTGGTGTTGGTCCATTGTCCCGTCACGTATGTATGTGTCCGTAAAATTATGTTTTCGTCTTTTAGCTAGCGTCCGAGTGGTCGCGTTTCTTTGAAATGCTTACTTTAGCTATTTGCTGTTTTATATTTTCTAAGAAAACTTATACGCTGTTTGGGTGTCTGCCATTGAGCGTGTTACCCAAGACCACCCTATCCAAACCAATCGGAAGCTTTTTTCTAAGCCACCAAAAGTAAATAGCAAACCTTTTATGGGCATTGACATTCCTAATTCGGCCATTAGCTCGCACGGAGACCGAAATGATCCATTCGTCAATAGCCGTGTTCACAACTGCCCCAGTAATTTGAACCACTGAAATTTTCTCTTCAATTTTATTCCTGGCAGAAAGGGAGCTGCTGATAGCAGAGCCCGAGCGCAATAGGCCCCAGCTAGTCCGCTTCGACACGCCACTAGGCAACGTGGTCGGATTGGGTGAGTGTCCCTCATGTGCAGGACATCGTCAAGGAACCTCGCTTGAGATTGGCATGCCCTGACACTCGTTACTCGACCTTGAGACTGGCTGACAGGCTCTCCGCAAGGCCCAGCACAATGATGAGCACCCAGGGGCCTGGTCATCTAGTCGTTGCCTGGTGCAATATCTATCGATCACAGCATTATAAATCGACTGCTGCTCAGGATTTCAAACTCTTCTGGCACGTGAAAAAGGGCAGGTTTGATTTCCACGCTCAATAAACCATCTCTGGCTCGTTCTAGACAATTTGCCCCAAGTAATTCACTTTTCATTATGCACCATGGGCACAGAGTGGCAACGTCGCCCTCAATTTCCTCCTGGCTCTGGGCCACAGGAAATGATTTTATGGTGGCTGCCAAACTGAATGCATCAAGAGCACTCTTACTGAAACAGACCCCATCGCACTGCCGTGTCTCAATCTTATCTCTGTTCTTGCTCATGTTCTCTTCAATTTTATCAATGGCAGAAAGGGGGCTGCTGGTAGCAGGGCCCGAGCGTAATAGGCCCCATCTAGTCCGCTTCGACACGCTATCTACTGCAGCTACTGCACGAATTTTCTTGTGCTCAGCCAACCTTTCCTCCAGTCTATGTAGACCCGTAGGTACACGCCAAGCTGGTAGTTCAGGTGTTGTTCCATAAAAATATCGAACGATCATCAATTTAATGTTCACAACCGAGCACGAACAGTATCCCATAAAGAGAACATTTGAACCCAATACTATAATCGTCATGCAGATACGTACATTAAAAAAAGCACACCAAACAAGGAAACATCCGTAAAAGGTGCAAGCCCCTAACTTGGAACATAGCCAACGCTTCCCTCGCCGCTCCATTAAGTCCGAAGCCCGTCATAAGTAAAAGCAACTAGCACAAAAAATGATACAATTCTCAAATCACCTTATCTACGCACTCAACAAATGCACCATGTTCAGGGTAAGTGTACAAATCTGGGAGAACTGCTAACAATACAGACACTGCCCTCATTACACCAAATCCCCAGTCAAAAATAAGAAAAGCCAAACGTGCATCCGTAATCGGCAGAGAAACTGCACTAAGGCAAGAATCAGCGGCTTTCAATAAGCATATTCCATCGCTTAATTAACCGCGATAGCACGCGACAAAAAATCATAAAACCCAAATTAACCTTATGCACAACGGCCAGCGCGAAATCAAAGAAAGCGTGCATACTAAATCTACGTGGAGCCTGTTCTAGCCAGTCATGGTGTGCGCCGATCCATTGAACGTGCCCTCGATCTCGCGTTGCGCACTAGACGCCTTCATCTTCTCTTTCGGCGTCGACTCACCGATTTCGGCTGCGAACAAACGCATTTTATCCTTGAAACTCAATTTCTCCGTTTCGGCCTGAAAAATCAGAGGTTGGTCTATGTCGACGCACTCTATCTCTCCGAGGCATACCTGTTGTTTACGAGGTTGCAAATTCTTCAGCCGTTCCTGTCTCGGGTCTCGATACACCTCCTGAGCGCCAATCACCAGAGCTCTCGGTTGCTGGTCATCCGGATTAGCGTCGTATACGTATTTCTTGGGCGGTTCTGGCTGTGGCGGTGGAGGTGGGGGCTCTGCAGGCGTTGTCACTTTCTCATGGTATGAGTGCGACGCTGACTGCGATAACAAGGCAGGCGCGGCCGCTATCTCAGAGCCATATTCCGGCGTGTCGTTGAAGACGACTCGACGTTTTGGTGGCACCTCAGGCGGTTGCCTGGACGATACGGGCGCTGATTCGTGCCCGTTAGTTTTCGGTTTTGGCCTGAAATAACAGAGCAGTCACGATACTCAGTAATCCACATTTCGATTAGTAAGCGGGAGGAGGCACCATCTAAAAGCCCTGATTTAAGCTACTGTTCACCCTGCACCACTTCAGAGTAAGCCTGATGCAGCACTTCCCCCAGAATGATTTCAGCGGCAACTCACTCTTCATCAGCCATTCCCACGTTCTGCAACTTGGCTTGCAGTTCGTTAATGTGTATTCGAGCAAAATCGCGTTTTCTTTCTTCCTCTTGTTCCTTAATCGGCTTTCTTTCAACTTCCTACAAGAATAGTATAATCAAGCCATACATACGACACGCAAAAGCTCTCGAGGGGGCCACAGAACTGGCGGCGTTAAGTTTTCCAGCCGCTTTAAAACTACCCCTCCCCTCCCCGATTAGTACAACACCTCCAACCCTTAACAAAAAATTGACTACCCATTAGCTGGACTGCTCATTTCCCCAAATCCATGCAAACTATCCCACCTTCTCATGACGCTCCGAATGCCTTTCCCTGGCCGCAGCTTCGATATATCGCTGTTCAGCTTCTTCGAAATAATGATCACGCATTTGTTGTCGTTTGATAGAATTTTCCAGAGACGATTCCTGGCCTTGCTCCGAGCTGAAACAGTCTCATCAAACACGATGCCAGCTCCCAGCAACAATCCACGCCTACCTGTGGCGCCATTCTCCAGCCGTAGTTTGGGTGGCTTCCCGATTCGCCATAGACGAGACGGGTTCTAGCGAGCGTAATATTTCCTCGAATTCATTCTCCACCTTCATCATGGACGCGGACGAAGGAGTCACGACACCCTCCTCTCCTGCTCCATTATCGTTGGTGTAATTGTGCAGGCGTCGTCGATACTCCAATTCGAATTTTAATGCCCTATACCGCTTATGTTCGTCATCCGAGAGATATTCTTTCGCCTCCAGTCTGGCCACTTCTTCTCGCATCAGTCTTTCAACCTTAAAATCATCCAGTCAGTCAGTCAGCTCAAAATCCGCCATCCTAATCACCAAGTTTTACCTCCGCCTGGATCTGTCGTTCTCTTTCCTCCTCCTCCGCCGATCTCCATTTCTGTCCCGCGGCCGCCGCCACTGCCGCTGCTTGCTGACCCAGGCGTTGTTGAATCGGTTGCTGCTGTTGATCTTGCGACCTTGCCACATATTCGACCGTGGGCGTTGGATACCGAAGCGGTTCCTGGGAATCAGTTGACGGGGCACGATGAGGAACGGGTTGACGCGTTGGCGGTGGCACAGGCGACAGCTCTTTGCGTTTAGCACCGGCTGTCTGGTTAACGTATTGCTGTGGTGATACGCTGTGCTGGTAAGAAGCTTGGCGAATGTGCTGTTGGTGCTGAGGCGAAGCGGCAGCAGTGCCGTCGTAAGCTGAGGGTGTGCTAGGTCGACGCCAAGGCACCTGCGATACATTCGAACCGTCCGCGTGGTTTGTAGTCACATTCTGATAATCGGGCAGCTGAGACTGCGAGTGGCGATGGGCATGGGCAAAGCCGTTAGTTTGGCTCGATACGCCGTTCGGATAAGCGTTAGTGCCATTCTGATAGTAAAGCTGATTGGAAGAAGCTGTAAGCCCAGGCGGTTGTTTATAGATAGAAGCTCCGCCACGTACGGCAGTCGGAGGGCAGTGCGAAGAGAAGCCGCTAGAGGTCAATGAAGCAGAAGAGACAGGTGCGGGGGCGTGGCCGAAATCATTATTCTGATGCTGGAAAGCGGAAAACAAAACAAAAATCAAATAAGCGTGGGGTTATTGCTGTGACGAAAAGCAAAAACCAGGGATCGGCAAAGCCTACTTATTGGTCCCCTACTCCCAAAGCATATCAGCACCAAAAAATCTGAAAAACTTACAGCTCGATGAACGTGAAAATTCTGCAAATCGGCCTGCTGTTGCGGTGTCGGTGTGGATGGTAGTCGATGATACTCCTGGTTCGAATACGCAATTCCGGGCGAATGCTGCTGTTGCTGATTCAATGGCATCCCAGAACCATAATCCGATGCTGACATACGTCTGGCGACAGACCCAGTCGCAAGTGGATATTGCTGTTGTTGGGTCTGGTACTGGGCCAAATTCTGATAATATTGTTCCTCGCTCGATGCCTGCTGTTGATGTCGCGATGGAATAAAGGCTTGACCAGTGGCTGGCGGGAATACGGCAGTCGATCTTGGCACAGGTGTTTCAGGCTTGGCTGCCTGTTGTTGATTCTCGTATTGAGGTTGGTGTTGAAGAAGACGTCTGACTTCTGTCGGAGTTGGAGCATCCTCTTTCAGATTCGAAGCCGACATCGAACGTCCAGTATTGTAAGCGGTGGAGGCCTTTTGTTGCATGTGGTACTGCACAGGCGGTGGACCAGCTTTCATCGAGTTGGCATGGGGCTGGGGCTGCTGCTGGTAATGATGAGCTTGTTGTAAGCTACTGGACGACGGGTACCGTTGATGTTGCGGCTGCTGTTGCCATTGTTGCTGCGGAGGCTGCTTTTGGACCGAAACGGCTGGCAAATTCGAGTAATTTGGCTGAACGACGCCTGGTGCACCGCCATTCCTTTGCTGTTGTATAACGTGCTGTGGTAAATGCTCAACACTTCGAACGCGGCTGGCAGCGCCATGCTGTTGCGGGAGGCCGCCCGGGGAACGTAATCCGTGGGGTGGCACAGGTCGATGTCCCACGTCCGGCGACTGTTGATAAATGACCGTGGCGAGCCCGTTGTACAACACCGCCCCTTTAGCCACCTCGAAATGAACCGTAGGACCGCTGGCGCCCATCAGCTTAGCCGCTCTAGAAAAACCAAAAAGAAAATTGAATTAGTTCAAGCCCGAAAGAACAAATCTTTTTGGCAAACGAGGATGGAAAGGGCACTTGGAAAACACAGGCGAAAAACGTCAACCCAGCGCGCAAGCAAGTAAGTAAAATCGATAGCACACTTACGCTTCTTGAGAAATTCCGACGAGGCTATGACCGTTCACTTTCAATAATTGATCGCCCGCTTCTAAACGTCCGTCCTGCAAATAAAGAGAAAAGATAAAAATCGTTGCCACAAGCTGTGCTTAGAAGGAAAATACAACATGTGTAAATTAGATCAACTTACCCGCGCCGCTGAGCTGCCTGGCACAACGTTTTTCACATAAATACCCGCCTGAGTCTGTCCAACGCCCTGCAAATAACCAAGATATAATTCTACATCAATAATACAAACCGCCGAACAGCTTTAATTTTAATGATGACACGAAAGTGTGTTTTCCTAATCCCTCCCACTCGCTCAACAAAACCCCAATCACGAATAACACTCGCTCAAATGAAAAACTCATTTTTCAACTTCGCCTTGCTCGTAAAACATGTTTGCGCCGACGACAACAATATCAAACCCGACTTATACGAAATCATGCACTGAAATGGAAAGGTTCTTTCGTTTCAGCCGGCTATTAATTTTCCGTGTTTTTACGAGCATCTTTAAATGAGTCAGCGGGATCCCAGAGAGACAAATAACGACTTCGTGGAAAAACGAGCAACTCTTTTCGCCAAGTGCTTTTTAGTCACAGCACTTGCAAGATTGCTTTCCCTTCCTCCACTAGCGAATGGTATCGGCAACATATTCGTCACTACCCAGTTCTTATGAACGGTTGTTAGTGATCCCACTTACTATTTATACACTTATCACTCGTGATCCACCCAGCTCGAATATGGTCAGCCCCGAACAAGAAACGCGACCCGCAGGCATTCCGCACTCACCTGTGCTTGAATAATGCTAAGACCAATGCCGCCGTCACCTTTCTGAAAACTGATGTGCACAATTTCTGGGTTGTTCGGTTGCATCGCCAGGTTGCTGTTGCTCGAAACTGATCCAGATCGGCCGAGCCCGATGGTAGGCGACTGAAAGCCGTTGTTCTAGAAGACAGAAAAGAATATTAGATCTCACACACATCGTCACGACACCTAGCAACAAACACACACAACCTATCCCTAGTCATCCAATGCCAGCACCTGCAACTCATATTGCGGACCAAATCGGCAATTGGCTAAATAATCATTGTAGGAATGGGTCTGTTGGGCAGTCTCGTGCCGAGTATAGTACAGTTCGACAGCATCCAGACTCGATGGTGGATAGGCGTAGCCGTGCCCACAAGAAGTGTCACCCGAGCTGACTGGCCGGCGATCGCAGCTACTGCGACGTCGAACAGCGGCGCCTCCATTGCCCGCCGAAGTCCAAGATCGCACTGATCCTGGTGAATTACAGAAGTTGGGTACCACGGCCGCTTCCTGAAACGGCGTTGGCACGGCTCCGATTCTTTGAAGGAAGTCCATGGAACTAGTGGAAGCAGCCGATTCCGGTCTGGGAGAATACAAGGGCCTGTCGTGCTCGTAATAAACATCGCCGTCGTGATGCACTGACGGCGAGCGACCTTGAGCGCCACTGCTGCTAGCGAATCTCGTTTTGCGTGGCATCGCGCTCACCAAAAACGAATCGTCATCTAGATATAATTCACAAATGAATTCCTTCAAAAGCCCCGACGCGAAACGATCGAGCCGACAAGATAGTCCACACTATTCGAGCCCCACGCCCTCGTGGTCCGATTTCATAGTTATCTGAGCGAAACCAACAGGCGCCACCAGCCGGTTCGGCATGTGTATCGCATTCGCGATAATGTATTCCGTCAAACGACCCAGCCAGGCCGTGGGTTGCTGAGACCAATATTCGAACGCTGATTACAACATACAATATAATCTCCCACTCTCCCAACCAAACCGGCCGACCCGACGAACGTTTTTCGAGTATCGCCTAGCAAATACCGAACTAGATAACAAGTAACGTTAAGCTCGGACCAAAAGCTAGCGCTCAAACGATAATAACAAGCCGACTCACAAAAACCGCACCATACGGCCACTATAGCCACAGTCCAAGTCTGTTGGGAGGCACGCCCGGGACCAACTGGGCGCACGTCATATCGTTTAAAAAGTATCCAATATCACAGGCGCCCCCCTTACGCAACGCTTTCAGCCGAAAGCTGGGACAAAGTCGGCTCGAATCGAGCACGCGCTCGACTTTCCCATGATCGTTCCTATTCAAAGGGTGGACAGGCCGCAGAAAAACATCTTTTAGCTTCGGCCTCGCTCCGTCTGGCCCGTCGGCTAGTCAGCGAAGGGAATAGAGGCAACGAGGCTATCTTCCTCGACACAACATATTCAACCAGCGCCGAGTCTCTTTCTCTTTATCCGAGAATAAACGCTTGTCTGTAAGAAGCTAAGGTACACGACTGGCTAGGATCCCGATAACAGCCTATCGATTCGCCGCCCCTTTTCATGCAATATCAATACGTTAAGAGTAGAACTAACTAGACACCACCTACGACGACTAAGCTAGCCCGTTACTGCTCAAGTGCTCTTACGGGCGAACGGCTCGAAATGACCACAGCGCAGCAGAGATGAGAAGGAAGTCCGCAAACTAACTATCTTCCCGTCCACCAGCCCATGCTGTGATCTAACAAAAATAGGATACGACCCGTCGTGTCCGAGCCCCCTTCTTCCGTCTATCGACGCCTTCCTTCTCCGATGGCCGCTTCTGACAGCCCGCCCGAGGCATTTCCGTTCATTCGGAACGCCAGCCGACTGCGTCCATTTAGTGCTGAAGTATTCCGGTCGATGCCAAGGAGCCCATTATACGGAGCTTAGCGCGCTAGCCGATGGTCGAAACACCGCCTTCGTCCTACGGTCACTAAAAATAACCTCCTCGTGCGCGTATTGCGGACACTGACACTCCCCTCTGGGAACACGCGAGCGGCCCTGGCCTTCTTCATTTCCCATTAACTGGCTCGAGCTCATCTTGGAAAGCGCTCATCAACGACTCGCGCAACGCGCTCACAAAAACCTTTTCCAACGCCCTATCGCCCCGTTGCAAAAAAGAATAACCGAATTCCCAAAACGACTCATTAGCTTGAACTGTCCGTGCCCATCAGCGTTTCATTAACAGAAACGTACACAGCACCGACGCGCTCGCTCCACGCATGGCCACCCGTTCGTAAATTGCCGCACACGATCCATTTCGACCACTACGCCCGCCAAAAAACCCCAGACCACGCCATTTTGTGCCAGGCCACGGCCATGTGCAGACCCGCTGCGCCACTGTGCCAAATCGAATTCCACGGTGCGAACGCATTCGTTCCAGAGTTCGCTGACGGATCATCTCAAGCCGAGAATGCCCCCTATATCCAATTTCAAGCGGATTCCGTCAACATTGTCAACACCGCGAAAATGTTAAAATATGTATTATAACACACCACTGTTTCCGACACAAGAAAATCGATGCTCTATTCTTTTCAAAGTACACCGTGTCCAAGAAGTTCAAAACACGCACAACTTGAACAACAGTGATTTCTGGAAATAGCTACCGTTTCCGTTCTCACCCTGTACATTCCATTGACTTACTTATCCATAATCAAACGGGCGCCCTCACCTGGCAAGTCGACCGACCATTGGTCAACAAGGAATTGTGGCCGAGACCCTTGTAACACGGATAGTACAACCCGCTGTATCCATTCGTGCTATGATTAAGAGTATGACGAGTCAACGATTCGTCGGCGCGGTGATAGTAGGTGCCATTACAAACACCATTGGGAACGTAACGAAACGACGATGATCTCAGCCACATTTCGGGCGTGGACGAAGCCGACGACCAACCAAGAATCGCATTGCGAGGGCAAGAGGCCAATGCGAAATGACACCCGTGGCACTCACCGTGATTACAATTGTTTTTTTCCTGCCCTTCCATGCCACTCGGGCTCACAAGACGCATTTTCCAACTAAGGCCAAAAACTTCGAGACGATGTAATTACGCTTTGATTTGTCACGGCGACACGGCAATGCCGACTATAAAACGCCACAATGCATTCTTGTTGGTCCGTAATCTAGCGAAAGTTTATTGAATAAGAAAAAAATTGGCACTCGAACAATTTCCACTCGCCTCTCGTCGGACAATAGGGTCGTCGACGGTAGTGCAGGCCGCGCACTCTTACGCAAAGCCGAGATCGTCGACACGGATACCGAGGTCTCGATCACCGTTTTTCGTTTTAGCTCGAATAGACAGAGCTTGTTCTCCAAAGTAACTGCGCCCAGGGAGCCGCCCCACTACTCGTAGTCTATCAAGCCAGATACGCTCGACCACCTTCTCAAAATCGACGCCCACCACTGGCCGGAACAAAATGAACTACCAATGCGCTAAACGACGACCACTCGAGAACAACGATCACTCTACCTCGGAGGGCACAATGAATGGGCAGAGCAAGCAAACGGCCAGGCCATTGAACAATTACATTCGGACGACGAAGCCAGCCGCAAGCCACGGTCCGCCGCTGACGGACGACTCGAGCAAACCATAGCCCCTCCACATCCCACCCGAGTTTCAAACAAGGGCGCTGCCGTCGAAAAAACCCTGCGAAATGCCCTAGCACACATCCGTTATACCTACGGCTGGCTCGGAGAATGTGTCAAAGGACAGAGTCGGGCAAAGAAATTTATACCGCTGACCAGCCCGTCGGGGCGACGAAGGGCTAATAAACAATTGCTCTCAGAACAGCACCTAGGCGGCGTCAAAATGTCGTCTCCACAGCCAGTCGGGTACAATCTATCATTCTCCATCATCATTCAGTACGCGAGTGTCTAAGATACCATGTCAAATCGCCAGTACCCCCCCCCCCCGAATTTCCTTTTCCGCCACTTAACAAAATGCCAATAGGCATACGCGGCCTCGTACTTTCTCGTAATTACGCTCAGCTCAATCGCATTCAGACCATTTGCTTTGAAAAATTACCTTACTCGCTCCATTTTCAAAACAGCAAACAAATCTACTCACCTGCCCATTACTCGGCAGTGCCGACCCCGCGCCAGCCATATGCACTGTCCACGACCCGGACGAAGAAGGCTGCAGAATCATACGGCAAATACCTGAAAAAGAACACACTCCTGGCGTATTCTTCGAGCGGTGCATAACCAGAAAACCTACTTCGCTGCAACAAACTCTCCACAAATTCTCTCAGTCCATTCGGTATGCCTCGGACCACTTGCGGAGAATACCCATCGTCCGGCAGCAGAAATGGCAACTGCAAATCGAGCTCTTCTTCCAACTGCACCATTTGCCCATCCAAACGTAACGCATCATCAACTTGGTCCTCAGCCACCTGCACAGGCCAACCCTCAAAAACTGAGCTATTCAAAAACCGTTTCTACCCCGTACTTTGACCATGTTTTCGATTAAGTCCCTTTCAATAGAAGGCTCCCCGATTTCCGATCGATAACGTTCAAGAATACTCCTCATTTGCATGCTGTTCAATTTCGTTGTAGCCGAGCATAAAGCCGCGAAATTCTCAGCGACTTTTGGCATTTGCAACAATTGCGACGCCTAAATGAGATGAAACGAGTCCACTTACAAACAAACGCCCCAGCCGATCACAAATATTACCTGAATGATTCTCTCCAGACGACATTCGGCAGCAGCTTCTAATCCTTGTTTTTCCGCCCATGCTTGAACATCGCTCAAACGCCGCCTCAGACTGACACCCCATTGGCGCATGCAGTACGCTCCACCTTCCCGACTCACCAACCAATTGAACAGGTACATGTTCACGTAATGGAAGAGTTGAGAAAAGATTTGAATCGTCAAGGCCGCGTTCACTCGGCAATGGCGTAAGACGCTCATTGCTCCGCTCAGCATGTGGATGCAAGGACCTAAAAAATACCTCAATTCGCCTCTTTTAGGTCATCTTGTTCAAGCATATTTGCTTACTCGTCGACGCGTGATCGTCCAAACTCAAATCCAACACGGATGGCATAGCAGCATGCAACTCTTGTTTGAAATAGGCCGCCAAGTGGTCGTAAGCTTTTTGCACCGCATCCGCCATCGACTCCTGCGGTTCAGGCACAGTGCTAGCATTCAACTCGCAGTCCAATTTTACAAAATTCAATAATTCAGAGCAATTGGCCATCCAAAACGCCAAAGGCATCGCTTCGTGGCAATGATCCTGAAAAAAGCTATCTTAGAAAAACCGAGCACGCCTTAGAACTGTTGCCAATACCTGAATGGTCACATGCATACGCCCAATGACTTTTGTCAGAAACTCGGCTAGTCGCCGATTGCGTTCTTCTGGTCGGATTCCCGTCCGATAATGAGGCGATACGCGATATCGGCAGCACATGTAGACGACGTAAGCGGGAGCCAATTTAAAATTCACGCGCTCCGCTTGCGTATCTCGCAAAATCGCCGACAGAAATTCGTCTTCGGCTGAAAACCAGGAAAGTCAAATATTCTACCTGACAAAAATTCTCAAATTGCCCTCACAATTATCCAGCAGTTCGATAATTGCTGGTATAGCATCACGGCCAAACAGCGTAGTGGGTCGAGGCGGGCCGACTTGGGCTGGCTGAGGAAATATGGGCGGCGTGCGACGCTGCTGAGCATGAGCCGAGGGTGGTCCTTGTTGATTCAATAACGACTCAGGCACTGGAGAAGCAACTGGCGGCCTATTGTAATGCGGCTGTTGCAAATCTTTTTGTTGCACAACAGGACCCATCGGGCTCGGCGTCAGTCTAAAAACAAAGGTTGTAAGTGAACGTGAGCAACGCCACCACGAAGCTTTAAGTCTTGGAATTTCTTCGGAATAAGGTCAGTTAAATGAAAATATCAAGCAAATTCAAATAAAACAGGCAGAACTCTCGAAATTAGACTCCATCAGCAGATTTTTCATGCGGCCTCATAACCCAACAAGCGCACAAGGTGGGAACAAACACAAATATTCGTGGGCAAACAAGAACAAAACTTACGCCGCAGACGAGGTGTCGACACGATGCTGCTGGTCTCTCGTCACTTCATTAGGTGATAACTCATAGCCAAACACTCCACCACCACCACTAACAGCACTGACTGGCGACGGTGTTTTGACACTTGTCACAAACGGTACAACAAATGTTTTCACATCTCCGTCCACATCAAACGTTGTAGCAAAACGCTGTCCTTCGACAATTAATCCAATTTCTGTTCCTCCTCCGTCCTCGAAACTCGGCGATCTCGGTTGCGACGAAAACGTTGCATTCAACGAAACTGTTCCTCGTGCGGGGTTAGTACTGTCAGTAGACAGCGCATGCAGAGATTACACATTGTCCAATTGCAACAAAAGGTAAAAAACATGCAGTGCAAAATGCCTACAACCATTACACATACCTCGAGGGCGACGATACACTATGAACCATGCCTTGTTCGGACGGTGTCCTCTTCAGAATCATCGCTTGCTGTTCCTACAAAAAAGACGACCTCTTTAGGCACTCTAGCCGAAAGGAAAGAAAAATAAAATTCCGTTTTTTTTACCTGCGGCGAGGAGCGAGGGCCATTAGACACACCCAAATCCACGAATCGATACAAGTGTGATCGACCAATGCGAATCGTCTGGCCACTGTACAGCACTGTCGTCTCGCTTATTGCTCGTTCATCAATCTTTAATTCGGCACCAGGACTGCACGGAGTAATTGTTACGACACAGTCCATAAACGCGAGCACGCAGTGGCGAGGATGGACGTAAGGCCCGTGAATCTGAAACAGTCAGACGTAAATCATCAACCGCACTTTATTGCAACAAAACTATTACTGCACAACTTACCGACAAACCGTAGGGTGGAGTCAGAGTCCGATCGTTTCCGATCTCAGTCACATTTGGATGAATCAAGTGTCTTCTTGTCTCGATACCATCTGAAAACGAAACCAGCATCTCAGTCAGCGAAACCAACAGCACAGCCTTGCCATACCATTATTCAATTCGATTAGGCACGGTGTACGAACTTGCTGCTGTTGCTGGTCCATCAGCATGGCATCCGATATTGAGGCTTTCGATTTTCGACGTTTTTCTACTTCCCTCGCAACGGCAGGAGTTTTACGTCGAACGTGAAACGTGATATTGGCTACAAGCAAAAAGCTGCAAGTCACGGCAACATATCACGGCACATTTTCCATGTTACCTTTATTAGCATCATGGGCATATATCAACAACGGGCAGTCGTCGTCATCCAAAGCCCGTTCCGTCTGCGGTTGTCCAGGACGATGTTCCAAATCGTCATCGACGCCTTCCTCGTCCTCGTCCACGAGCGGACTTCGGATTTCGGCCAGATAATAATCATCGCCATTCCGCTGGTAATCGATTCCATATTTCTCCAAAGCTTCTTTCAGAATACGGTCCGTCCGATCTCTGATACTGACCAACAAAGTCACGTACGGCTTCGTTCCACCCGACACCTCCTCACCATATATTTTCAAACTACCACCTGCAAATCACATTCGATTCGATTTTAAGTAGAGTTCGACCGAAAAAATTCTGGATTCCTAACCACACACAAACACTCATGCTTCGAGTTTTATCGGGATTTCAAGTAAAAAAATACATTTTTACCTTCTCCAATATTTTTCAATTTTTCAGCTAATTTCCTCTCCCTTCTCTTCTTCATAACAATTTCTGGATTCGAAATTGTCCTCGTGAATGTTGTCGGCGGCACCTCGGCATAAAGATTGGCCGGCTTGTCGCCTATATCTTCGGCCTCTCGTATTGCGCGTTTTTCTTTCTTTTTCTGTTCTTTCTTTTCTCTTTTCGATAATTTGCGCTTCATTTGTTTTTCATCCAATTGAGCATCGATCTAAAAAAGTGCGAGCATAAAGCATCTTCTTCTTCGTCCTCGAAAAAAAGCTCCGGTAGTTTTCATACTTTCAAGGGCATTCCTTTTATGTCCATGTTATCTCGTCGTAATAGAAATCGCCCCTCCCGATCGTCTTTATGCCAATTCAATTGAACCAATAATGGTTTTTCGTCCATTCTCAATTGACGTTCCTCGCCGTTTTCGTGAACTTCCCACAATGAATACTTGGGCGTCGACAACATCCGCAAGTCGGGATGGAATTTTTCGATCAAGGCGTCGATTACGGCACGAGTCGTCGCCGTACTCGAAACCCGTATACATTTCGTGGCCACCTTCTGACCAGCTTCTTGGAAAAAGAAGCGCATAACGCCGTGAAATTCCAAGTCCTAGAACAAGGAATCGCTGAAAGTTAGACACCAAGACTATCTACGCCTGGCGCCATTACCAAGCCCCTAATATCAGATAAAACCTGACTTTTTGCTTTCAACATTCCATGCATCAAATTCAAACTATGAATGCATTCCATGCGATTTTATTATTTTGCCAAATATATTTACCGGCTATGCTTATTTTTGCTCCTCTACAAGCCATTTTAGCACATGTTCCCTTTTGTTCTATTGCAGCGTTTGCTACGCAGCTTCATGTTATTCACGCTTTTTGCGCTGAAACCTCAAATTGTCCTATACGCAGAGCTTACTGTTCCGTGAACTTTGGTGACGAAGAGCGGCTCTTATTATGAAAACTAGCCTCCCCTTTGGAAACTTGATAATGCACTGAACACCGAATATGGCGAAATAGGCAGGGGAATGAGCACTCGCTGCGATCATCTGACTGATGAATGAGGACAGCGAACGTAACAACGGTTTTATCGTCTGTTACACGGATTTTAGGCCAACTATGATGTCCTGCTGTTACTATCGATACGCGACATCGAGTCGAGACTGTCTCCAGACACCGAGTTGTTTTGCATTTTAAATTTAAACACGCATGACTGACATTTTCATGGCTGGCCGAAAAACAAACTGCCTGCATTACGATCCCGCCTTTCTTACAGTCAAATACAAAAGAATCGTTGAGCCCAATAATCGAGTACGTTATAGGTCGGGCCCGCACTTGGAGATTATACGGTACTGTAGTGCGTGAGTACAAGGCCGTCCGCAAATAAAACACGTATAAAGAGCATAGAAATCTGAAAAACTAGTTTACTGCTGGAATAATGGGCCTGAGACAGGTGAGTAGTGTTGCAAGCAAACATTCAGCTTGACCGAACTCGATTGTTTATTCTGCACTCTTTCGTAGGTTACTCACAGGCCAAACACCCGACAATTCGCTCTGCAGACGAGAAGCTCTTCAAGAGTGAAAGGAGATAGCGAACTGCTCGTGAGTTCATTTCCAACTCGACAATGCCCTTCAAAACGCCAAGCATCCCCTCCTACAACTGCTAATAATTGGTGAGCCAGTTCCGAGTTGTAATTTTTAGTGGTTACACGCTTAGGTGGGCACGGCGACGACACCTACGATCCGCAGTTCATGCGCACGCTTTCAATTGGCCGTTATCGAGCAAGAAAAAGGCCATCGGCGCCGACCCGTTGACCTTGGGCCGACACAGGCAACCGAGCGCCCTTTTTTGTACGGGGCACGAACCCCTGGCGGATTATGATCGTTCTCGCCGCCCTCCCGCTCGTCCCTATCGAAGCGGAGCGAAACTGCAAATGGAGGTAAATCTAAGACAGTAATTCCTCAAAGAGACCACGCGCGGAGTCATTCGACTCGTAAAGTCCTAACGTGTACAGTACGTACGAATGGTGCCTATATATGGCGTTTACTTTGGCAAAGACGACGTCTTCCTAACGACACACGTATCGGAGAACGCGATGACAACACATCATCCAAGACCAACGTCGCAAACAGTTTGCGCCAATACATACAAATGAAAATGAGCTTTCCTTTTCATTCCTTGGTGATTCGCCCCGTCTAAATGTAAACGGGAATACACGTCAAAGTAAACTCGAACGCGCCTGAATCTTGTCACTTTCTCACCACCTCCATGCCATGCAAGGAGCGAGAGCGAAATCGACTTGCAAATGCTTGACCTGACACCCCTGTGCCCGACCACGATCAGATTCCAGTAGAAGTGACAGATGACAGCGAGAGAAACAAGAAATACTGATGCCAACACACGTACAAGTATGTCAATGGGAGATGGATACGATATCAATGCCGTACCCACTTCCAACACCCTAGCAGTAGCTTCTTGCCTGAAGCAAGCTTTCCTACGTATGGGCAGAAGGAAATGCGTCACGGTGGATAGGTAACTGGGTCCACGAACGTGGGCGGAAAAGATGACGTATCAACTATACATAGGGGAACACTTTACAAAGCCCTTAGTTCTCCGTAGTTTTCTAGAAGTCCAACAAAATAAAGCCTGCTGGATCTACAGTCACTGGTCACCAAGCACAATTTCCGTATCTTACCTCATTTGGCTTGCTCAACGCAAATAAGTCCAACCGATTGGCGTTCCAATCCTCGATTAATTTACATAACTGCAAACGCATCCGTTCCTTTTCAGGATCCATCGTAAAATAAGCGAACTGCGTGATATGAAGGCGGCAAATATTCCGCAACCAATTATTGCATAAGTAGCCTTTTTCGCATAAGTATAGCCTATCACAACTTGAAAGTTGGTCCGCCAACGTTTTGGTCCAATGTGCTGTTTCTCAACAGACGGTGTCAGAAAACGCTGAAAACTGCAGATGAAACAGCTCTCATCGGTTACAACAAACCAAACGGTAAACAAAGCCAAAAAAGTTCGAATTCAAGAAAAATTACATAAGGCTTTGTCGAATCAGGCGCAGAAACCAGCCAGTCGCCAAGTTCTGTCTGTTTTTTTTGAGCCGAGAACTTGCGCGCACAGTCATCCCTAAAACTATTCCAAACAGAGCAGCATAGTTTTGATGCGCAGGTACCGGGAATTTCAAATGGGACAAGGGAGCAATGGCCAAAAAACTAACAATACAGTGACTCTTATATTAAAAACTCATCCGCGGGATCGATTGGCAGCTTAGGCACATTCCTTAGAGGGAAAAACGCCGCAATCGTAGATTTTCAAACCAGAAAAACCATTCACAGTCACAGATTTAAAAAAACCTAAATTACTGTAAAACTAAATTACTTTAAAAAAGAAAAAACATATTGTGTTCTAGGGACAGAGTGACGGGGGAGACATATTGGGTCAGAGGACTCGGGCGGAAATGTGCACAGATTTCGTATTCATTCATTCAAGTACTGTAAATAACAGCAAGGGTGCTGGTGGATGTTCCTGGAGCTTCGTCTGATCACACGGAAGACGCTAGCTTTTGCCACACCCGTCATGAAGTTGAGGATGATTGGAACGAGCACATTTAACAAATGAGCCATGAGGCTCCAATCCATCTAGACAACCTCATGCCCGTTTTTGATCTTGTTGACTGGATCTGCTCCCTGAATGGCAGTCGGACTAATTATAAAAGGACTAATCCCTAATTGCTTCTAGATTACAGCAAAGGCCTTACAGCGCTGTAGTTGACTACCTGTATCAGATCAAGTATAGAAGGTTCAGAAAAGGCCTGCCTTCCCTCCCTTTCTTTCAGCAGCAGCCTCCGCATTCTCTAATTATAATTATGATATGCGATATTAGCAACTCGTGACAGCATCACATCTTCTATCCATGACAGCCTGATAAGGCAGACTGCAAGAGAAGTTTCAGTCACGAGTCTGATTTGGTCCAAAGATACGTGAGCAGTCCAGAGTGCAAGCAGATATTCCTCCGGTTGTTGCCTTATTTGCATCACAATGTGCTACAGGTAGACATGACGTAAACTCATTTCATCAACTCCGCTATCAAAGCTATATACAGATCTTTGAGCCGACATCGTGATTTCGATTTAATAGGCCATTTTCAACACTGATAAGGCAACGCGGTGTCTGTGTTCTTAGTTGGCACTCAATGGTGACTCTTTTAAAAGGCAATAAGATATGTGCTCGTTACAAAGGCTACAAATTTGGTTCCCCTCTCATTCAAGACACGCCCAACTTTGTGATGGGAAGCATCCTACAGCCTGGTGACTACCAACAAAAATGCGAGCCTTCAACCAAGCGAGCAGAATAAGCAAGAAACTAAGCTTCTGTAATCGATGTCTTCGTGCTTAAAAACTTGCCATTGACGCACTGTAAATTGCGTCAAAAATGATAAGCGATCTTGTTATCACTGTGTCCTTTCGGTTGAATAAACGGCACGGCAAATCGTTTTGAAGGGGCTCGGCATCTGACACCCTGAAAGTAGTCCACACGTAATCTTGGCGAGAAGAGAGTTGCCCCGACAAACGACGAGTGGGTGTTACTGTACAGGCACTGGACGAATTGACAATATGCCAGCAGCAGACAACGACGCTTATTCGGGGGACGAGGAAGAAAATATCACTCGCAATCGTACAAATGGGAATCAGAAGAGTGCATTCGTTCCTTCCTACGAAGCAACCGAATTCACAGATTGGGCGAAGGAGGGAGGCAGTAAGTCGATCCTCTCTGACACTGAGAACCGCTCCTCGTCGGGGTGCATGACAGAAACATCTCCTTTGCAGAGGGAAACGGACTTGAAGTAGCCCAGTTTGAAGAACAAGAACCTGAACCTGAAGAGGCCAACAAGGTATCGCATGAGCTGCTGTCTCGCCTGGACGTAATGGACGGAAGGATCTTTTTAGACTTGTAGCGAAGCATGGCGCGAATATCCAAAAAGTGTCATTTTCATTTTTGGGTAAGTATTACAGAGAAAGCAAGAAACCAGTAACTGCTAAGTGTATAGCTCCTTTGCTTTTTGGACTCAAATATTGTACCTATAGCGCCCCAAATGGCACTTGACTTGCCATAAAACCATACTTTAATTTTTCAGCAACGAATTCTGCGAACGTTTTTCTTATTATGGCATGAAAGGTATTCTTTCTGTTCCAGCTCGTCCCAAAACCTGGCCAAAGAAAAAAGTTTTTTTAGCCGTTTTGACACTGTATTTGCGAAACATACTCAAGTTCTCGCAGAGCACGTCCACTATCCTGTACAGTGCTTTTGCTATGCTCTGCTACTTCAGTCCGATCCTTGGCTCGATCTTGGCCGATGGCTATATTGGGAAATTTCAGTAAGGGTGATTTTTGATGGACCAAATCTATATGCGCGGAGTCATCTACCTATTTTCAGTACAATCATGTGGGTTTCGCTTTTCTACGCCGCTGGAAACGTAATCCTGGCGGTGGCAGCGACCCTGGGCAGTTCCGTTCACCCGTAAGTTGGCGTTTTTGATGGCCTGAGTAACACATGGACGTGGTCTAGCACCCAGATGATACAAAATTATACAATGACCTCTTCACAAAATGCCCATTCTTAACCACCTCGCCCTGCCGTACGGGCTGTTTTTCATCTAGCTAGCTGCATCTAATGACGTCATACAAGGGTCACTGGGGTTATTGCTATATAGAATAATATTCATTGGCTCGTACAAAGGATGACACCAAGACAATGCAGCCCACAAGCAAAGGATGTTACTTTCAAATCACGCATACACTGCATTATTGCATATCATACATATATACTGTATATACAGTATATATATATATACACATATTTCATATCTTCATATTGTATGAATATATTATCATATCATCATCATATCCGTCATATCTGTCATATCATGTATAGTTTCACGTCGCACCGTACTGCTTACCGTAATCATAAGCGTCGAGTCATTCCAGCTCACCAATAAACAAGTAAACTTTGTCCAGGGCCATCAGTTTTTCTGTGAGGAACCTTGCATGATAGCCAAATTGTAACGCTTCAGTCAGAACACCCAGTGCAAATATGAAATCGTTTGTTTGTATGAGGTGCAGTGAACCTACTTTTTCCCTTCTGTAGGTGGCTCGACTTTATCGGCTTGATCATCATTGGCCTGGGCACGGGCGGTATCAAACCGTGTGTGCAACCGTTCGGAGCGGATCAGTTCAAGAAAGGCCAAGTACTTATTTCGTATTCTTTCTTTAATTATCTAGCTAAATGAGCCATCGTTCCAGGAGCGGCAACTACAACAGTTTTTCTCAATATTTTACTTCGCAATCAATGCTGGCAGCACCATTTCGATCATCGTCACTCCCATGTTTCGAAGTGAGAAACCAGAGAAACCAGACTATTTCCTTCCTACAAACATGAACTATACGTCATTTAGCCACACCATGCGACAAAATGAAGACTTGCTACCCCCTGGCCTTTGGAGTGCCTGCCGCGCTGATGGTTGTTGCAGTCAGTAAGTATGATTCTTCTGTGCGACGTGCAACAGTGGCCTGACGTGTCCCCATTTCAGTCTTCTTTGCAATGGGCAGCTTCTGGTACAAGAAATCACCACCTAAGGGCAATGTCTTCTCAAAAGTAGCGAGGACCATCGGAGTAAGTATCGAACCATAGCTGCAGGAGTGGTATGTTAAACTGATTTTTTCCAGACGGCTTTGAGAAACAAAAGCACATTCGAAGTAAAGCGGGACCACTGGCTCGATCATTACATGGACAGCCACAATTGCATGTACGATGACGAGTGTCGTGAAGCTGGCTCGTGCCAGAAAGTAACTTTTGTGCCCTGATCTCCCTGCACCAAATAATATACAAAATGGGCTGTCGATGTAGGTATCATTTGTGGAAGACATCAAGGCCTTCTTCAGAGTATTGATTGTCTTCGTTCCCTTGCCAATTTTCTGGGCTCTCTACGACCAACAGGTAAACTGTTTATGACATGGCAGACAAAACTTTCACGGGTAGCTACAAACTTCAGGGTTCGACGTGGGTCATCCAAGCGACTGAAATGAATTCAAAACTCGTAAGCACACTGTGATTCCATTTTGAATAGTCTATATGCATTGCCAGTTCTTTTCCATTCTAGTCGCCGGGCGTTTATTTCCTGCCCGACCAGATGGGGGTAAGTCTAGTTTGAACTGCACGAGGCTCTGGCACTGATAAGCTCGATCTTATTTCAGGTGCTTAACGCAGTGCTTATCATGGCTTTGATTCCAGTCTTCACCCTCGGCGTGTATCCTCTTGCAGGCAAATTTGTCAAAGTGACGTAAGTCATTTACAGAATCCGCAATATCCAGCGTACTCAAGACTGAATTGCCTTCAGACCCCTTCGAAAAATGTGCGTTGGCTGTTTCTTAGCTGGTGTGGCCTACATTGTGTGCATGATAATTCAAATCAACATCAAAGTGAGCAACAAGCAAGTATATCTGCAAAATTCTTCTTCAACCTTGCTTTTTTGCATTGCAGCCAACTTTGCCTGCCTTGCCAGAAAAAGGCGAAACTATCTTGAACATTGCAAATTATGTGCAAGGTTGTGCGGACGTGCGATTCGTTGCTGTGAACGACAAGAACATCACAGTTATTGATAAAACCTTAGCATTCAATAAAGTGAGACCCTTGTCAGGTCGAACGTAACAATGCTGCAAGGATAGTCTCATTTCAGACAGAGGCATTCCGCGTATCAAGCTCTTACTTGCTCTGGGATGTGCAACCAGGTAGCAAGCCATGCGACTGGGTAACACGGAACCAGGGTCAGCTGACGCACCCCAACACTACTCTTCCCCCAAACTTTGCGGGCTATCTCATCTTTACTGACAGCAACACCGAACTGGAGGTTAGTTACCACCACGTAGGCTAGTCCCTCATGCTGACCACTTTTGTCTCTTTAGCTCCACCAAGCTAGCACAGCTAAATCGCAGTCTGGTGAAGCGGTGTTTTCTCTAAAGTAGGCTTCTCGCCTTCCTTGCTGACCCTTATACTCGACCCCCCTTGTTTATAGTGTCAACTACTATGCCGGTAATGGAATAATACCAGAGAAGTTGGCAGTGGCATTTTGCCATAAGGCGCAAACGGGGCAGGACTGTGTGACGGATGATGAAGACAAGTACGCTGAGTTCCCTATCAAAAATAGATCATCGGACTTCAATGATGTCAAGGCGGGAGAGTAAGTCGACTTCGAGACGGTCCTCTGGACTCCATAATTCTAACTTTGGCTTCTGCTTGCAGATGGACCATATTCTTACGCGAAAATGGCACATTCTATCCAACTGGTCTGAGCTTCACCTACAATAATTTAGGCGGTATCTTCTCGATGACACTGCTCCCAAAGCAGCAGAACGTGGACGAGGTAAAACTAGAAAACTTAATTTTTAGGCCTGCTAGCTTTCAGACAATTGACAATTTTTAGTTTTCATATGGCTGGCTGCAACTAGCGCCCGACAATACATACAGCATTCTATGGCAAGTGCCCCAGTACTTTGTGATTTCGGTAGCCGAAGTCCTGTTTTCGATTACCGGCTACGAGTTGGCCTACTCGCAGGTAAAATGAGTCACCAGTTCATCCCACGTCAATCACAGCAAAAGATGATTTCAGGCCCCGCCCAGCATGAAGTCGGTGGTGTTCGCTTTTTATCTAATCACTGACGCAGTGGGCAATGTGATTATTCTAGTCATCACATCTGTCACGGACTTTGGAGCTGACATGACCTGGGTATGACTACGAAGGCACTTTTTGGATGGACTGATATTCCCCTGCTCTCCATTGCAGATGTTCCTCGTCTACGCTTGCCTCATGTTCTTCGTTACCATCGTGTTCATTTTTATTTCGATTCGGTACAAATACACGACCTATGTGAACGAGGACGAGGACGAGAAGAAAGGAAAAAAAGACCAAGACTAAAATTATAGGTGATTCGAAAAGCCCGGATTCAGATCGAGTCGCGTGGAAGACGTGATCTCGTAAGGTAAATGATGCCAGGCACATAATGGGATTATATTTGATATACAGCTTGCATGTAGTCAGTCATAGGAGGCGTGTACGTATGCAGATGATTATGTACAGGAAGGCAGAGTGTGAGCACGATAGTCTTGCTCATATCAATAACCAAACTTGAATAAACCACTAATAAAACCTTGACTCTGATACCGTATCGTGAGTGAATTAAATCTGGCGGATGACCGGAGTGAACTGTGAAGACGCATTCCAGTCATTAGCCGATAGGGATTCGATTTATGGGCAAAGTCAGGACAGAGGAAGCACACAATTTTCGTTGATTTCCGACTTGCCTATTTGTCGTCACAGGAGGAACACTGAGATTGCAAACAGATCATCCATGGGCTGCTTACAGTGCTCTTTGTTTTGGCTTCCGTCCAACCCGTTTTGCCCAAAACTGGGCAGCAGTAACAATGCGATAAGCGAGGTTGAGCCGACCACTCGCACGGCAGTTCCTCTGTAGGAGTAGCTCCTCTAAAGGTATTGCACCAGCGTCCAGGGCTGATCATGAGAGCGAGCGACAAGGGCGGGCTCTACCCGGCTGGTGTTCGAGCAATTTCCGGATTCTCCACTCGCTTGGAGTTCGCCAGTTGACGGCACAGGATGAATCAGAGCAAGTGAAAAGTCACAAGCCGGAACAAATTTGCGGCTTCCAAGTCAGGGTTTGTGAGCCAAGCAATACGGAACCAAAGCTTGAACTAACTCACTGAGCAATCGCGGTTCCTCTACGCCTGAGTCGGATGTCAAATATTTTCAACGGACAAAGGAATCCGAGACTGATTAAGCCCAATTCTTAGATTTCTCGGAGCCACTTTTATTGCTAGTCAATAGGTCGAAGTACAGTCGTAGTTATTGTTCTGTACTATGCGCGTACAAATGAAAAACGACATGCTCGTCGAATAAATTTTGCGTTTTCTGTTTATTCATGCCGTTCTTGTACTCGCCTGTAATCGTTCCTACTGATAAGTGTTTCTTCCGACGCAAGCTAACAGCATCGCAGAGGTGTATCGCACGTAGTCAGAGTGACCACGAGAAGCCATACCGTCAGAAGAGAGAGCAAACGCTGGCCCACCAACAAGGTTCAATTTCACCCAAACTATCACTCGTTTTTCTTAATAATCAGCGAGGCCACTTTCGTTCTGACTTTTTCACCGATGTAAAAATCTTCGCCCACTGGAGCTTCGACCACATCGACAACGCTGTCAAAATGAACGCGACCTCGAACGCGTCTTTGAAAGATTTCGCTCTCGCTATGGCTTTCGCTATCGCCCCCCGATCGCCTAGTTTTGGCTCTTATTTTATTCGCGCGAGCGTAATCGGCAGGAGTCGGTTTGGTCAGTCCGAACGTTGTTACGCTATTGGCTGCAACGAGAGCGTCCCATGCTGCCGGATCTCGACGCCGCAAATCGATCGATTCTTCGGCCGACATTTGAGACCGCTGCCTCTTCCGCTTCTCCAAGGCTTGCATCATGGCCGCTTGTAACTGAGAACGAGGTTTGCATGTTAAAACGAGATCGAGTCTAAATCAGGCCCACTCACCAATACTCGGTGCAGCATATTGGACAATGTATGCGATGCCATTTCTTTCACCGTTGCCTCATCTACAATCATTGACTTCGGTTGCTCTTCGACTGCTCGACTATGCTTTGATGACTTGGCCGTAGCGTCCGCTTGGTGTTGCATCTTTTCGATCCATTCTCGTCGTTGATCGTCCAATGATGGCCCTTCTGGATGCGCTTCTGCAGGCGTGTCTTGATTTTGAGAGCGCGGCGGTGCTTCTGTATCATCAGTAGTTAGTTTGAGCGAAGGACTGTTAGCAGATGAAGCCAAAGCGTGATCTGCATGTTCCTGCAGATATTGAGACACGAACTTCTCGCTTCTCATTTCACATCTACAGTACTGTCGAGTTAAGCTTACCGTCCCCGTAGCAAGCTGCTCTTCGCTCGTCCTCTCTGCTTTCAACTGTCGCTGACGCATCATTTCTTCTGCAAGTGCTCTCTGCACTTGTTCTCGTTCCTTCTTGGAGCGCAAGTGTAACAAATCAGTCGCCACTTCCAACGTCTTTGTCGCACTTGATATCGGCGTTTGGACAAGGTCTCGGCTACTCGAAATTTTGTGTTTAACTGACGGTGCAGAGGCTGAAATACCGTCAAATATGTTAATTTTTGCGTCGTAGTGGGGCTTTGTTTGGAAAAAATTCATTTTGAACCTTTCAGCTTAAACAGCTTACTCATGCTCTTTTCCCTTCGGTGCCCCCAGCATCCGCAACAAAATGACTCCTCGCTACCGAGGCTTACGCTTTCTGACTAAAACCGGTAGGGATAGAGTTACTTCTCACCAACACAAATCAGTTATCACTTACCGACACAGGCCTTTTCTTTTTTGTTTTCATGACAACACCGGCCAGCTCGCCTGTGCGCACTCAATGATATGGCATCTAAGGAGCTTGAACGAATTCACGAAACGAGGGGTGTAAAGTCTGCGACGATACTTAGGTGTGGTAATGTACTGTATCTGCGGATTTTGAACATGTCCTTGATATCTTTTCTGATTGTTGGATGCCCCTGTGCCCAGCCGGCTAGTGGTCCAACCTTTCACTGGGTGCGCCCTTATCAGCGAGTGTTGGAATCATGGCTGGATATGTGCGATCGGCGATAAGATAAAACATAAGCACGAATGAACTGTATCGGTAGCACATTCCATCAATACTGGCAACCTGGGCTGGACTTTCTCCTGGGCAGTCAACGATTCTATGTGATTTTTTCAAAAAGAAGCAAGGAGAAGTTCACGATAGCCGGCGATAGATGTATGTGATAGCCGCACGGAATGCAAGAAGCCCACAGGAATCAGAGTGCAGGCGGCATGGTGTACTTGTATGCAGTATGCACTCGCACTTTGAAATGCGCGTGACTCCTGCAACTTTGCATTCAAACCTTGACGACTGTCGTACTCCTCTTGTAACCACAGGGATATGTAGCAGATTAGCACAGTGATATACACCTAATGTACCGCACCAAAACGGACCCTCAGTCACATGTCCGATTTAGTCGTCTCGTCTTTATTTCTCATCATAATGTCACGACTACGAAAAGATTATGATTTACGCACTCACATTCCACATCCATCCACACCATCTGCACGGAATTCGAATTGATAAGAAAAGCTATGTGTATATATTATGCGACGACCCCTAGCGTCGCCAATTTTAGCGCACTGTGCACTGAACGTGGGTTAGGCAGTGTCATCTGGCAGATAATAACCAATCTCGGAGCTATGTCGACTGCTAGTTCAACGACACTGTTATTTTAGCTGCCCAGGTGTGCACGAAGGTTGGCAAAATAAGCTTAGGCTAACACGTCATAAGGTTACTACCCAGCTAAAAAAGTGAAAGAACATTGAGCTGATGCGACGAAATGATAACTTTACCTACCTTTCTTATCGCTTACTGACGAGAATTTTCTCATGTTTGACTGGAGCTCTAGCTGCTAAAATAGCTCTTCATTCTTCCATTTTCATTTCGTCGTACAGTGGTTGTCGCTTTAGGAGTTGCTATCTGGCTCACCGTCAGGAAGGATGCCTGGAGCTGACAACGATGCTTTCTATCACGACGGCGACGAAGCCGAAGCTCATGAAAATGCCCACCATCACCACCACAAGCATGACAAGCACTTCCCTCCTGCCTACGAAGAACGTGAAACAATCAGCAATGGCAGGGGCATCGAAAGTAAGTAGATCTCAGGAAAAGGTCCTGCTGGTCCATGCTTTGGCCTCCGGACCACTGCTCACTGCGTCTTCCTGTTACTTTTTATTTTAGAAGGCACTCCTTTGGAAGTAGTCGAATTCAAAGAACACGACATATCGGAGGATGAGTCAGTAAATCAAGTCAGCACTGCACCGACCTAAGTAGCCAGCAGACAATAATGAGCCCTTTTTCAGACATGTGGTGAGGTTTGGAGAGATTATCCAAAACATGTCTTCTTCATCTTTGGGTAAGATGATTGTAACTTCTCAAGCTGACAGGACTTGAAATAATTCCTTTTAGCAACGAGTTTTGCGAGCGTTTCTCCTACTATGGCATGAAAGGTAAAGTGGAGCGCTGGCACTATGAACAAATAACAGATAGCTTTGCTGCTTTCAGCTGTCCTGACACTTTACTTGCGAAACATACTCCTCTTCGATCAAAAGACATCAACGAGTCTTTACAGCGCCTTCTCCATGCTCTGTTACTTCAGCCCTATCCTTGGTTCCATCTTAGCTGATGGGTACATTGGTCGATTTCAGTAAGCAGTCCTCAGACGTACTGCTGAGTGGGATGTGAGCATCACGGCTTGCCACTGTTTTTAGCACGATCATGTGGGTGTCGTTGTTCTACGCGTCTGGCAACGTGATTCTCGCAGTTGCTGCCAGCCTGAAAACAAGTACTGTTCATCCGTAAGCCAGGGTGTGTATGCGCCTAACAATCATGCTAACAATGCTCGTCCTCGTTTTAGATGGTTAGACTTCATTGGTTTGATAATCATAGGTTTGGGAACAGGTGGTATCAAACCGTGCGTCCAACCATTTGGAGCTGATCAATTTCGAAAAGGCCAGGTGCCGATACCTTGATGCCACGTTTAGCTAATGATTCATAAGCAATCATTTTAGGAGCGTCAACTGGAACAGTTCTTTTCTATTTTCTACTTCGCCATCAACGCTGGCAGTACCATCTCTATGATCCTGACTCCAATTTTCCGAGGTAATTCCTCTTGTAGAGGCTCGACTGGCAATCGATACTCTGCACGGAGCCAGCAGCTGGGAGCGTCACCCGTCAGGGTGACGTTTCAGCCAAGTACTAGGTCGGAAGACTTGGTAGACTGCCCTGGGTTTCTGGTGTGGTGCAAAAGCTTTACTGGTTACCCCTCCAGTAAAACGGAGCCAGTCGAATTACTCTCTGCGGAAAAGTTTGGCCCACGGAGCTCCTAACGACATTTGTGTCTCATAGTGACCCCTTGCGAAAACCAGAAGACCTGCTACCCTCTGGCCTTTGGCGTTCCGGCTGCATTGATGGTTATTGCAGTCAGTAAGTGCTGAATACAAGATTTCAGGACGACAGACACTCACCCCTTCTGCCTTTAGTCTTCTTTGCGGTGGGAACTTTCTGGTACAAGAAGGAGCCACCGAAAGGAAATGTATTTTCAAAAGTCACAAGAACGATTGGTGTAAGTCTGCTTATGATCTTTTCTTGTTTGGAAGCCCCAAGTGTCAAAGGGCAGACATCCTTGCAACATAAATATAAAATGGCTCATCTGATGCTATTGTCATGGTAATTAGTCTATGTCTCAGATTAGTCTGTGTACAGTAGGAGTGCTGTAGCTCATGCAAAAGCGAAATGAGCCTTGATCCAGTTGGATAGCAGATGTGCAAGCACGCTTCTTCCAAAACGATTAGGTATGTTTCTCAACTTCCAGAACATTTTAGGTTGCCATTAAAAACAAAAGCACATTCGAAGTAAAGCGTGATCACTGGCTCGATCACTACATGGACAGCCACAGTTGCCATTACGACGACGAATGTCGTGAAGCTGGCTCGTGTCAGAAGGTACCAAGAGCACAGCCCTCTGACGAATAATTTCCCAAACCCTTTCGCCTTAGGTCACACTTGTCGAAGACATCAAGGCCGTATTTCGAGTGTTGATCGTCTACGTACCGCTGCCCATATTTTGGGCTCTGTATGAGCAACAGGGAAGCACTTGGGTGATTCAAGCAACAGAAATGAATTCCAAAATAGTAAGGCTTTCATAACGGCCTCACTGCTACAAAGGCAGATATAGTTGCGTTCGTACGCTTTTAGGCGAAAAATACCTACTTCCTGCCAGACCAAATGGGGGTAAGGCCTAATGCTCATTTATTCTTGTACTCCGGTCACTGAGTTCGGGTAACTGCTCAGGTACTGAACGCCGTCCTGATTATGGTTCTGATTCCCATCTTTTCACTCGGGATTTATCCTCTGTTCAACAAAATCGTCAAACTGACGTAAGCAACCTCGAAAGACAATTTCTGATCATATATACGTGAGCAATTTTTCAGGCCATTACGCAAGATGGTGGTCGGTTGTTTCCTGGCTGGTGTGGCCTACATTGTGTGCATGTTAATTCAAATCAACATCAAGGTACGCTGACAGCCCAGCCAGCATCACCAGTATCATCAGCTTTTTTCAGCCAACATTGCCTGCCTTGCCAAACAGTGGCCACACACTGCTGAACGTGTCCAACTATGTGCAATCGTGCCCTGAACTCAAACTATCGATCAAAGGTGCTAACAATTACTTCGTCAACGATACGTTCCGCAAGAACGAGGTAAGGCGAGGAAAGCTAAGATTTTTCTGAAGGGCTCTAGTCGTTTGTTATTGCAGGTGCGTCTGTACAATGTAAACAGCTCTTATTTGTTGTTTGAAGTTGAAGAGGGATCAACGCCTTGCCCATGGTTCACCACGGTTCAAGGCAGCCTGAAGCCACAAAATGTGTCAGTGCCTTCGAACGCAGTTGCCTACACCATCCTTAGCGACCTTTTCACTGATTTCAAGGTATCAATCCAAGGGATGGTAAACCAGCTGAGTCATCACCCCATTCCATTTTTAGATTCATCAGTCAATCACCGATGGTAAACATTTTGCTAAATCACAATCTGGCGAAGCCGTTGTCACAGTCAAGTAAGAATGAGCTTATCTACATAGTTGGATGAGATCATTACCATGCAAAACCGTGGCATCTATCTTTCAGCGTAAACTACTACGCCGAAAATACGGAAAAGGTAACGATAGCCATGTGCAAAGGGACAACGGTGGCATCGGAATGTGTTCATGGCGATGAAGCGAAATTCGCCGAGTTTGAAATGGTTGATCAAATATCGAAATACAAAGACATCAATGTTGGAACGTAAGTACGGTACCGCTGCCCGTCCAAGTCACGATTTCAATAGGATGTTTCAGGTGGGGAATATTTGTGCACTTCGGCAATGACAGTGAGCTCATGCCGACCAATTTGACGTTTAACCGCGAGGAAATGGGCGGCATTTTTACGCTAACTCTTTTGCCTGATTCAACCAACAAAACGGTAAGACTGCTCTGCTAAAGATGCGCTGCAGGCTGAATACAGGAGTGCGTCTTTCTTTCTCAGCTCATCCTCCAAGTCCTGCAACAAGCCCCCGACAATACTTACAGCATATTGTGGCAGGTACCTCAATATGTGGTCATCTCAGTGGCTGAAATCCTATTCTCCATTACAGCCAACGAGTTCTCGTACTCCCAAGTGAGACTGCCCATTCCCTCAACAGAACCGCAGTCCGATAATATCCTTCCTTGCAGGCCCCTCACAGCATGAAGTCCGTCATCTTCGCTTGCTATTTGCTCACAGATGCCATCGGGAATGTGATTATCTTAATCATTACATTGGTAGCAGACTTCGGGGCTGACTTGACTTGGGTAAGTGCAACTAGAACGCGGCCTTATCACTTCTCCGCTCACGCAGTTCTTATTCTAGCTTTTCCTTATCTACGCCCTTCTCATGTTTGCCATCACTGGAATTTTCATCATCATCGCCATTCGCTACAAGTACAAGACGTACGTGCGGGGCGACGGTAAAACAGAGGATTAACCATCTAATTGGGACCGTCGATTGTACCATATACACTTTCTATTCGATTTAGCATCTCATACAGGGCAAATAAAGGAAGAGTAAATATTGCAGAACGATGAGGTCAGGCGGAAAGCCACTGGGAAATCACTGCACACAGGACTTGCACAAGCTGACTACAGTACGGGCTCAAAAACGGATTTCTCACAAGGGCATCAGATAATTGCGCTTCGTCACCTGAAAAGAAGGCGAATGAGGAGCAGGGAAGGCGAGGACGTGTAACATACTTGATAACGCCGATGATTAATGTATTGCGATAAGCGATCCATGGGCAACTCAGTGCACTGGCTTAGGTCCTACAACGAAGGCACGAGAAGAATTGCCTGTACAGTCAGAAAATGTTAACTCCGACAGCGAACGGCTGTACATCAGAATATGTAAAATCTGCCTACCCTCTGTATGTGACTACGATTCACAAGAACGTACCTGTTCGAACCACGAATGGTTTAAGCATTTTTCAGCGGTAAGGCGGTTTCTGCAAAATACTACGATTATATTTCTGTACGCTTGGTGCCAAAAGTGCATACCCTGGGACTAATACTAACAGATGTTCGATCAGTTGGCGAGCCGACGACGACACGGAAGCAAAACGATCGATGGGGAAAGTATAGTTCATTGAAAGCATGTTACGCCTGGTCTCCTCGACGGTCTCATCCAGGAAAGGTGATAAGCCCGATAACAGAACGTAAGCGAGCACGCCGGCACTCCTGCACGCAATAAGTGAGTGTGTGAACCAACTACAAGAGACTCTATCAACAGACATTTGAGTCGAATTGTGTCTGGACTTCAGGTCCTACGCTGTCAAACTGTGCGTACTTACTCACCCTGTCACTTGCACTCGAGCAAACGGCAGCTGGAAACAGCAAGCCGTTACTTACCACAAGTCGGTAGCGCAAGATAATGGTTTCGAGTCAAGCTGTTCAGGCGCTGCGTACTCGATATTACCCTGGTAGTAGGGCAATCGCACTTCGGTCTGCGACTTGAAGCAGACAGCATCGCCGAAGTCGATCAAAATTAGCCTGGATTCGGATTTCGTCGGATCCACGAGAAGATTTTCCGGCTATAACCAGCGAGGCTATCATCTATGCCCATGGCAGCCTTATACAAGTACAGTATACCTTGATGTCCAAGTGAGCAAATTCACGGCTATGCAAGTAAGCTAGCGCATCGAACAGTTGCCGCATGAACTTCTGCGCCACGTTTTCATCGTATTGACCGCTCTGACAAATGAATTCAAAAAGTGGTGGGCCCGGGACCCTGAAATACACAAAATAGTAACCCTATCATGCCATCTTCAGTGTTAGCTTACCATTGCAAAAGCAGCATGTACTGCCTTTCAGTCTCGAAGAGGACTCCTCCTGGAATGATGTTTTTATGTTTCAGTTGAGTCAAAATCGACCACTCCCTTTCGACCGTTTCTCGGGCGGTATCCTTTTTCTGAAACGTCTTAGCAGCGATCGGTGCGAAGCTGGCTCTCCCATAGGCTTGCTTGACCACAGCGAATCGTCCACAACCAGCGTCAGCAAAGAGTTTGAATCTTTCCTCAAAATCTGTGTGCCATTCTGGCGAGGCTGGACTTTGATCCTCCTGTTTGCCCGAGAGTGACCAGTTCGATTGGGCCAGAGCGACTGTTGCGGCATCTGATGCAGACGTGGCGCGAGAAGAACGCGCGCTGCAAATTGTCCCTTCTTCGTCTTCCGTAGCCAGCAATGCTGTCGGAACAACGACAGGTTTTGACGGGAGACTGGGCGGGCCAACGAAAGCCTCATTATAGGCTCGTACTCGGAACCAATATGTCCGACCTGGTTGGAGGTCATCAACGACTATGTTGCTTGAACGTGTGCAGTCGATGGCGATTTCGAAGTCTTCCATGTCTGTAAGCATATGCAGCTGCTTGTATGACGCGAGGCTGCCAGCCACGCTGGGCCTACCTTCAGTCCTGTACAACACTGAATACCACACGGCGGTGGATCCACCAGTGCTCGTGGGCGCTGTCCATTTGAGACGGATGGTTGTGCCCTTAAGCTCTGGTATGCTCGGCTGGCCCGGTTCAGAAGGCGGAACTGAAAGGATAGCTTGTTGAAGGGAGCATGGCATATACTTTCTAACTCAAGGGTACCCAAGACTGTGAGTAGCATAGCCGTCACGCACCGTCCGTAGTTGTTGACCGCGGTGCAGCCTAAAAAAGCATTGATTCCATGGAAGACTAGAGATAAGAGGGCTGGCCAATGGTCACTTTGCTTCTACAGAGCCATAACCACCCCGAGCCACATTACTACTTACAGTACTGTCCTGAATCGGCCGCTTGGGCATCTGTGATAGTCAATACAGACACTCCGTTTCCACGATTCTAAACTCGCAACGTGAATACTTCGTCAACTCATGCTCCCCATAAAACCAGCCAACTTACCTCCTGACTGATTCTAGCCGCATTGATCGCCGAAACATTTTCGGACAAGGCGGGGCCGGACCAGACAAACACGAAGCTGCCATCGTCATCTTCGAGCCCGGCACCCACTGCTTGGCACAACATGTCGACTCTACTGTGTTCAGGAGCCTGCATATGGTTCAAGGGCACCACGAACGAGGGTTTCTTGTGTAAGGGCACCTGGAAGAAGCATCGAAGACCGTGTGCAATGGATTTGAAGCAGACTTTAAGAACGTACCTTTGCCAGCGCCTGACTGGCAGTCGGCATCTGAACAGGCGAGGCTGGCTTCAGCGAATGAATCAGCGAACTGATCTTATGCAAATGAGGCGCCGGAGCGACAACGGACAAGGGGGACGGTGCAGAAGCGTTCCTCGGACTGCTTGACCTCGGCCTTCGATTACGCCACCACCTTTTATTCCTACATCACAATCAATGCCTACCACCACAATGCCCTCCACATGCTCGCTTACTCGATGCTCTCGCTCGACCCCGCCCGTCTCTCCGACGGCTCCACAATGTAGTCGGGCACCCAACCCGAAATGCAACGAGCTCCTTCCCCGCACGCCTTCACCACAAAATATCGTCCCTCGCGCTGATCGAAGACTCGAACCTGTCACATCAAAGCATTCTAGCTTGCTTCTTACCAAATCCTCATGTGCTTACGTGATCCCCACTCCGAACAGGCACCTCGTCTCCCCGCACAGCGTCGTACTTGCAGAGGATCCTGGCTCGACTTCCGTCACCTTCCTGCGAAAAGGTTGGCCCATCACTATCAGCCGGGCAAACAGCTGCATGGGCCAATGGGCCTGAGTCTAGTTGCACCCTGGCCTGACCACCCCATTCGACGACAAGGAGCCCACTACAACTGTCCAGAGCACGATCAGGTTTCGGTTTCATTGCACTCACGTAAGTAATCTCGTACTTCCCATATCCAAGCCGGCGCGTACACTACACACGAACGGACATATCAGCTGCAACCGGAGATCAGAATGGCAAATGTGCACACGCATGCCTCATTCAAATAAATGGATCGTACTGCCAAAACAGGAAATAAGCATAAGCGGTTACAGTTTAGTATGTACACACCCACTACGCAATTCCAAAAGAATCGTATGCCCTAAAGTCCGTACAAAGCCAAACTAAGTTTATAAGGTAGACAACTCCTCAAGCACACCTGCTCTTTCATTCCCGTCAAAGAGACCAAGTCACATCCTCGGCGTCGAATCCGCCAGAAAAAGAAACACATTATAAAACTCTACTCCGCCATAATTCCTCCTATCACATTCCTGCATATTCCGCATGCGTCTCGAATTAGTAGGAAATCCAATCAAGAATAGGTGGCCCGACAGCCGTCCTCCAATCTTCGTAACACACAATTCCAGCGAGAGCATCTCGGTGCATGCCGACGGCAAGACATCAATCGGATTAGAAGGAGACCAGTGAATTCCAAGCATTAATCAAAACTGAAGCTGTAGGCGGTTAATTTTGTTAAGATGCATAATCCAGTGCGTCCATTCTTCGGAGCCATTCCAAACTTATTCGAGTCGGGCGGAAGATTCTCTTATTTACATTAATCCACACGTCGCAGAGGCCGCTCCAGCACCTCAATCACTTCAGTTTGCTTACCGGCGGTGGCGAAGATGGCGATTTACTGCCCAAGCCGCTCGATTTCGATTTTAGCGTATTACGGAAGCCTTCGAACAGTTTCGATCGGTTCTTTGGTGACGCCGTAGCCATGGCCATAGCTGGAGAGTGCGCATTAGCGTTCCTATTTCCCGATTCCTAAAGCACACCTTCGAGTCAGTAAGTGCGTAGTAACCGTTACAACGATCGCATTCAACTTACATCCGCGGATCTCGGTGATTCCGGAGGCGTGCTGCCTGACCCAGCCTCTCCTCGAGGGGACGACTTACCGCTCGGCGCACCAGGTTTCAGTTGAGAAAGCCGACTGATAATTGGCGATTTTGATTTTTTGCTTATCTCCGCCTCTTCCGCTCTAAAGCAAAAGGTATCATTTTGTATTCGTCAATTGCAGCCTCCTTATTTTGAACGACCAATACTTACGCTGGGTTTAGCTGCTGCTTCTGATAGGCGATCGGATGTTGAAGAGCTTTCAGAAAATCCTGCTGAGTGTCCAATAATTGTTTGACTTGGTTAATCCACTGCTGCTTTTCCTCAATACTACTCGTTTGCACAACCACGTCCGTCGGCCCAGACGTATCCTTGTTTTTCAATATGAAACGCAGTGGTTCACCGGCCACTTCCGCCTCCAATGCCATTTTGTTAATCTAAAAGAGGTTTCTCTTCTATTCAGAAACACACGTCCACAAGGAGGGCCTTTATCCTAATGGATCTTCCCCTCCCACGTCTCATTGTTTATCAAGAGGCCGCCAGCCATTCACTCTCCCTGCCCAAAGTAAATTGACACGTTTGCAAACAGACTGTCAAATAATGAGTCAACACATACGGCGATGTGCAGCTTGAACACGTAAGTGGGATTCGAATATTCCTTTTTTGGTAAAATGCAATCGGCGATAATTAATGACTGCTCGAATAAGAAGACTCGCCGATCCTTTCCTTTGAACATTTGCGAAGACGGATTGTCACCAACCAACAACGTACCCTGCAAAAACACAAATTTACTCCTCCCGCACCTTCTAACACACCACCTATCATACCTGGTATAGCAGCTTGCCCTGAGCCGTAATTTTTCCATCAAAATTCTGAAGCCGACCGACGTGCATCATGTCGTCACAAGCCTTAGGCACTACATGCATGACTTGAAGAGCTCGTTTCAACGTCGTCGTGTCTTCATTGGCTCGCTCCGTATATTTCAAGATATCCTTAAAGGCACTGCGTTCCCGCAGTCTAAACCTCGCTTAGCAGATGACTCACTTTCAGTAGCAACTGATACTTCATGATACGCTGCACCGGTTTGATCAATAAATCCGCTATGGACAATTTGTGGCCTAATTTCGCTTTGATATCCTAAAAACAGCACCCTTCACACAAATTCTTCAAAAAACTTATCCAACGCTTACGTTAAAAAACGTCTCGTATTCTGATACTAAAAACTCCGACTTGGGTTTATTTTGGCAGTAGACGACGTACTGAAAAGTAAACGCGGCATGAAATTCGCGCTCAATCGTACAAACCATCTAAACACCAACTCCTGGTCTTACCATATGCAGTCGCCGTTCCTACAAAGAACAGCCACCAATTAAAAACACCCGAGCAAAGGTGCAATTAAGCACACTCGCGACTTACATATTTGACGAAGGCCGAACCCGAGAAATTATAGTCATCCAAGCATTTCTCTAATTCGGCGCAAAAAGACCTAAAACGAAGAAAGAGGGTCCTTAGCACGCCAACCCTCCTAAACCTTTGCCCACGCCAACACTTACGTTTTATGGAACTCTTGAATCTGCTGAATATTAGCAAATACAATGCGATCTTTGCCTTTCATATCCTCGGGTAATTCCATAGAATTTATGGTGGAGATATAACCCTAGAGAGACCAAAGTCCTATTCCAACACCCGCGCGCGCCTTGTTACAAATTCAAATACTCTTCACACTTACATCAACGATGCTACTCAAATCTTTAACATAATCGCGTTCGGTCTCGACCAGCTCCATAAGCACATACCTAAAAGAGAGAAAGTAAATAAAGAAAAACGACAAGATTATATTCGGTTCATCCTGGACCTACCGTCGCTTTGCTTTAGCTTGAGCTTCCGGCGACAACGTTTCTTGCGTTTCCGACGCCGCACACGCTTCGTTGCCGCTATCGCCTTCGGCTTTGTCAACTTTTTCGTCGGGCGAGACGCCTTCGACCGGCGCACTTGAAGCTAAAGCCATCGAATCTGTGCCGCTAGCCAAGCTCTCGTCGTCGACGCCGTTCGATTGACCCTGCTGGAAAACGTAACATGTCCAGCACTCCCCTCAAAACCCCTTTTCGCCCGCAGAATTCTCCTGAGGCAAGAGATGAAATGCGCAAAAGCCACGTACAGATGGTCCCATGGAACTCTGGTCGGCTACTTCGACCCTTTCCTAATGCACGCCGTTTGGCGCACTATACATTTAAAAAATCAGGGTATCCGTTTCTCGCCAGAGCGAAACAAACACTTCGATAGGCTTCGTCTTTGGATTGCCCTGCCCAAGAAGTCGTATCAAAACATTGGGACCTGACAGTCGCAGCTGATGCTCTTCGGGTAACTAGTAATAAGACCCCATGTCCCGAATACCCTATTCAAAAAGTACTCACCAGACGCAATCGAACCATTTGTTCAATTTCTTGAGCCATCTCTTCGGCGCCGCTTTCTGCCGGCGGAAGCGAAGGCACCTGAGCAAATAAAACAAACCGCCTTAGTTGCTGAGCGCGAAGCGAATTTCGAAAAAGGACAGGCTAGCGCGAGCGGGACTGGCGGGCTCAGTGCAAACACACTTTCCAGGCAAGGTGGAGCCGTATATCTTAGCGCTAATCTTTTCTCCTTCCTTTCAAGACGATGAGATAAAGCGAGTGGAAGCTCCGACCTTGACTAGACACGCAGGCATTCGTCTCATCTCCGAGACAGCTGCTCGAGGCACTGGCTATTGTATCGATCGATCTGGCCGACCAGGGAATACGCTGTTCCAGGCAACCGTGGCCATCGAGAACCGACCAACTTGACCTTCGACGACCGCCGGCTTGGAAGGAAAACTACGACGAAAAGGCAGCTTATTATTGTCTTCCCCTGTCCCCTCGGCGACCGCCTTCCAGCGACTCGGCCGCTTCTAGCGTATAATGAGTAACTCGAGGCTCGAAGAGGGAATTGAAAAGAATCGATTCACCAATACTCTTTTACCAGGTGCAAAAAACGGGCGCATACCCGAGCGCATACGGACGCAATGGCAAAAACTGATCGTGCGAAAAAATACTTCCAGGACAATTAGAAAAATTGAACGAGCCCGCCACCAATCCCTTGCACGCCCCTCCACTACAGTACACTCACCGTGCTGGCACCAGCCGTCGAACTCGGCACGCCGCCGCCGTTCGAGATAAGCTTCTCGGATGCTAGCGTATCCATGGGCGGAGGAATTTCGATATCTTGAACCAAAGTATTCTCGTCCTCGTTGCCGGCGTTTGGTCCTATGGCATTGTCTACGACCGCATTCGTTTCCGCCGGCGCGCTCAACAGTAAAGACGACGGACTGGCGACCAACGACGAGGCGGCCACGTTCTTGCTATTCACGCTGACTCGTTCCTAAAAACAGGCTAATGTCATTCGGCAAATAGAAACGCAGTTGATAACTCTCCTCGCTCGCCCACCCTCCGAGGACTAAGCAGACCAACCCAACCAGTCCCAAACAACATTGCCAGCTAAAACTTGCTCAAAATTAGAATTTATATAAAAAGCAAAAGCGAGGCTGATCGAAGTGAAGTGAGGATGAAATACAGACCGCACCAGGCCCGCCTATTTTAACGCCTTTCACACATAGCCGACTCTCCGTTCATCTTGAGAAGACCCAATTCTGCCGACGGGTCTGCGTACACAAACTTCAAGCGCAATCAATTCCAACTTCCCCCTCGGACAACGTTAACACGGCCGGCCCGCAGCGAGCACCCCGTCCGACGGGCCGCCGAGCCCAGGCTAACACGTCAAAACCATAAATGGGAAGTAAGAATAAGCAAGCGCATACACTTTCTGGAAGATCCTCTTCGGAGGCCAACGGTGGCGTCACTGGTCGGAATTTCGTCTCTGATAAATCCGAAATACGTCTTCTCGTTTCGTCTCGCTGCGTCAGCTACAACACAACAAAGGCAACGTCTATATTTTGCTAACTCGTTACGCAAAAAGCGTAAGAAAAAGCTAGAGCAGGGCACCAGCCCCCGGGACGATGTGAAGAGCAAAAAGGGGAGGATGCGCCTGCACGCTTCATCCATCATACTTTACGCCCACCCACACGGGCCCATGATCAAATCGGAGGCGAGCGTAAAAGGTTGTGATCGGGCGCAGTGTCAAGACATACTTGTTCTAGGCAAATGAGAATTGGATTATTCAAACCCCGACCACGTGAAAATATTGTCGGAGCGTGATAAATTCGAGTACAACCCTTTCCTTATCACATTTCTCCAGACCCGCCCTTCCAAACGCGGACCTCTATCGATCACTGCGGCCTAGACGAGTGCGAAAGGAATGACGGGTGACGATTTTCATCCGTCCGCCATAGGCGGCTCAATCGCAAGCAGGAAGGAAATAGCCGGTACTACAGGCTCGGCCGCCGCGGCCAGCCTAGTCAGTTCCAGTCGGCCGAAGAAGACAAGAATGAGCTTTAGCTCGAACCGCCTCCGCAATGTGCGCCTAGCCTTACAGCCGCGTACGGTGGACCCGCGAGCTCCCTCAGCCCCTGGCTGGCAAAAGTTCTAAATATCATATTACGCATGCGAGCAGAAGGAAATAAAATAAAAAAGCGCTGGCTCAGCTCAGAACATTTTCAATCCTCGCTCGAAGCGCCTTCGATCTCGTTTGACGTTAGAGAAATCCTCCCTTTCCCCTTCCGTCCGCCTATGCACCATTTCCATAGTGGCCATACTGCCCGTTAAAGGCGCCATCATACCCATTCCTCTTTTCAATTCGCTTACTTTCATTTTGCCGTACACGCTGGCACCTTTGCGGAACGCGGTCGCATCGCTCATCAGACTCGTCTCAGCTTCTTTCACAGCCGCATCCACACTAAGCTGACGCTGGGCATTCTTCGGACGCTGCACTACTTGCTGACCAACGCCACTCGTACTGGCTGTTGACGTAAACCACTTCCTGAAAAACACCATCATTATCGTCATTAGCTCCTTGAAACTCGTTTGCCCCGCGGCTAATCTACGAGAACTGACGGGAATAACTCACCAATGTACCAGGCATGCACCGTCCTCCCACAGCTCCTCGACATGGTCCGTGCCCCCAGAATGACCAAATTCGTGTTCGTTCTCACGTTAGCCCCTTCCTCCACCCAATCACAACCACATTACCATGACTGTACCCCAAACTCAGGGGATTTCGAAACACAGACTAGAGCTTCCTGGTAACTTCCCAATCCATCATATGCGCCCACAACTTACTTGAGCGACTTTCTTTTCATATTGGCGTCGTCCTCGTCGGTTGCAGCAGCTCGGTTATCTGCGCATAAAGTCAGATGTAAGCCGGTGTCAACCTCTACTCAGCCACTCTCCCAATAGGGAAGGGTCGCATACTGCTTCCAAGGGCACCAACGGTTAAGTAGACACGTTCACGTCCAAAATGCCGAACTACTATCCCCGAGCGGTCATACTTCCGCTTCCCGAATGACCGTTCGACATGACCATGTACGCATGACAAGGATAAGGTTCAACATGCACGTTGCTCGATCACGCCCTTGCCCAATACAATGCCAAACGTCTCTGCATAGGGTGATGATTGATGGCTATATTGACGATAGCTTGTCTTCGTGAGCTCCAGACGCATTAGGCTGCGCACCAGGGTCCCCTCTCGCCCAAACTTATAATTAACGACTCGTTTCAATGCGAACAACGTTATTAGCCGACACCCCGCACAGATACAAGCCTAGCCATGGTTGGCGGATGTTAGACAATGGCTGATACTGCCCACTGCCCTATAATAGGATTCGCCTGGTCGAATCCGTCCAAGTAACGCACAGGCTCATAATTCATTGTCAACCTAAAACTCTGCTCCACGAGCCAACTTTTTCTGCTTGAATTACAAACGAACGAACGGACAATATATTGGCACAAAAACTACCATACTTCATATTCAAACTGCACGTGCGTCAGTGTAACGGGTAGCAGCTAATTAGATAACGCGATTCAATTGAGAGCCCGCGTCACGTCGTGACTCGATCAGATACAACCCATCCAACTAATATTCCAATCGACACCCCGGACGATACACACGCGAGACAACGACCCGTTATCGCCTCCAGGATCACATACCAGACGGGACATAATCCTAAATAAGCACCCTACTCGCGCCTCGAGTGACTGCGATGATAGAATCTAGACTCGAATAAAGCCCCGCAAATCGATGCCCCTCGATCCCAGCAGTTATTTTGCCAAACGAAACCTTAACCGAGAATCGGGTTCCGAGTGAGGTACTACAGGATTGATAGGTTCCCCCCCAGGCCCCCCCCAGAGTCATCCCGTCGTTTTCCCTATTCAAACAAAACCCACTCCTTATTCAACTCGAAGCGATAAAACGATAAGCGATCTGACCCGCCCAGTCCCGCACTAGAAACGACGGTAAGGTTACATAATCAACAGGTCCTAGTAATCAACAGCAGTGGCCCAACCCTTTCAACCATCCTGTTGTCCTTCGAAACCCACTTATGAAAAACGGGTCTGTGCCATTATCGCTCTCAGCCCAACAGCCGCCCACACAAGTAAGCAAACCACACTTCTCACCTGTTGAAGGCAATGGCTCGTGCGCCGCCGACACCGTCATGACCACTTTCAACTTCCTCAACGGTATCAGTCCCTCGTTGGGCGCGCCGCCTTGAGCCTCACGTATCAGCCTCACAACACACCAATCGGGCGACGAGGGCGAGTGCTCGATAATCTCCGCTTGCTCACCCTTGCAGGCCTTGATTTCGCCCGATGAATCGGCGACTGGCGTGTGGTCTTCGATGACGACTGCTCGATCGCCGGGAATCTGCGTAATCACAAAAAAGAACCATATTACTTGCCAACAAAGGCCATAAAAACAGACACCCAGCATCCTACGCTTTCCATCCATCCCCTCAAAGTGAGATCAGGCACACACTAAACCATAAGCTCAAAAACGTCCCCTAAAAGTTCTTCAATGTAATTTCCTAACCAAATTCCAAAAATTGAATCGATACCCGAATACGTGAACTGCTCCCTCGGGAATACCACGTCTGATCCTAATACCAGCTTAGTCTCTCCTGGACCAAATGAAGTCCGAATCGGCTGCCCCGTGCATTACGTCTACACCCAGTAATTAAAAAACAACTATAAACCTGCAGAGTTAGCGCAAATGGGCACAGAGCTGTCCGAAGAACACATCTGGTGGCGTGAACCAAAACGCCTTCCGGCGGCAGGCACACTTTGACAGCCTTTCGTTTTCGCTTCCTGGCCGCTCTGGTAAACACTTCCCACATTCTTCCAATCATTCAAATAACAAATCCTAGTTCACAAACGAGAAAGTCTACGGTCAGCAATCTCCGCACCACAAACACTCCTTCCTTCGAATAATGTCGCAAAAAGGTAGGCCGAACCCAACGCTTCGACCAACAACGAACCACAAAGAAAAGGATTTTAGCAAACGGCAACGGAGCGACAAATTACAAAAAGGTCCTCGTGCCTAAGCGTAACGGGATCTTGCCAGAAGCCGGAATTGTCTTGCTCTATTACGCCAGCGCAAATCGACCGAATCGTGCAACTAGTCGAGGCAGCTATTTGAAAGAATTAAGCGTCAAAGCGGTCGAGCGGGAGTCTAGCAAGGCCGAAAAGCCGGCAACAACGTCCGCCCCGCCTCGAACTAGCAAAAAAGAGAAACCTCCTGGGTCCTCTGCCGAAGACCGCTCTCTCTTCCCATTTCGACTTAAAAAGAAGCTACACTGGCGGAAAATGAGCCCGAAAATCAATGGTATCTCAATTTCAACGTCGCTACGCCCTGTCCAGTTCAATAGCTGAAGAACCAGTTTGCCCACCAACGCCCACTGACTGCTGATTCGACCAAATTCTTTTACCGCATTAGTGCCCAGCCCAGAAAAAATCCGATTCGCCGCCACGACGTCACAGCGTATCCGTCCTAGCCAGCTCAGCGCGTCTGTGCTTTCTCACTAGGACCACCCGAACAGCTCTGCCGAAAGGGACGCTCGAAAAGAGATTACAATTCATGATCCTCACCAGCTCATTGGACGTAGCCGAAACGCGTTTAAGCGAGTTGGAGTCAGCGGCCAAAGCATCAGCAGTGACCCCCGTTGTTGTTGCCGCTTCGTTACTTCCGTCCGTTTGGTGACTTCCAGCATCGCTATCCCTAAAGCACACACTTTCTGAGACCACAACACACACAGACAATCAAATACTCTTACTTCGATATTCGATTACTGCTACGGTCGGACACTGATAGCGAATCCGTCTGAGTCCGCGGCTTCGGCGGAGGCAAGTAGGGCAACTCTGAAAACGATTGAAATAGAAGCGAGACACCTGATCTCCGAATCATTTCTGACATACCGAAATGCAATATTCGTTCGCTGATCAATTCTCGCAACCGCCTGACCCAGGTGATCTTTGATTCCAGTGACGGAGCCTGTGAAAAGCATTTTATTTGACCCTTAGCCACAAACATCCATCGCATCCAACATACCTTCAGCACCGTCCTCGACTCGCCATTGGGAACACGACCAGTCCATAAAGCAAATTTGCATTCATCACCTTCGATATGTTCCGTGACATTGATCTCAGATGTCTGGAACGAAAACTCAAGTTTAAAAAGCAAACAGAAGGCTGTTCCCAAAAATCTTACCAAAAGGCGACTTTTGTAAAAATATTTCACTTTGCCGTGTGGATCGGTCACACGCTTGCAGAAGACCAAACACAATTCGAACAAGAACACGTGCCTATCACGGCCCTTCTTTATCAATTGACGAGGATCCCACACGGTGAACGACTCTTGCAACAAAACGTCACCCAAGCTATCAACGTCCTAAACCAAACAGCCCATTATAAACCCTGACAGTTCAATACCTATTCACAAAACTTACCGCACAACCTTCCAGCAGGCTCAAATGCATAATATCATTGGCTTTCTTTGGCACGTTGAGCATAACTTCAAGTCCTTCCTGCAAAGGAGCCCTCCTCTCAGAACATTCCTTACAAGTCGCCTCACAACTGCATTACCTTAATTTCACCCTGCCCTTCCTCACAGCAACTTAGCAAATCCTTCAACAACAATTGATATTTGGTAATCCGCTGAACCGGCTTGATCAAATAAGCCGCCAGCGACAAGGACAACTGATGACGACGTTGCAGTTCCTAAACACAAGATTCTTTCTTGCCATCAACGAGTTGCTTACTCGCAAAAAGCTTCCTACCTCGAACGCAGTCGCCGCTTCCGCTTGCACAATTAAGTTGTTCGATTCTGGTTTATTACGGCAATAGAAAACGTACATTTGGAATTTCTCAGCCTAAAAAACCACAAATCGTCTCCTCATAGTCAAATACTGCTCAGTACACATACCCATGTGACGAAACAGTGACCAACATCTTCTGGCAAGCTTTCGTATTTTTCAAGTTCACGCAAGAAAATCCTGAAAAAACAAACATCGAATTATCCCTGCCTTATCCGATTTCAAGCTGACCATGCTTACTCGCTATGAAACTGATGAATATCCTTCATATTCAAAAATATGGCATCTTGTTTCTCCTTCAACCATGCGTAAGAATCGCGGCTTTTCTCCAGCCCTTCCATGTAATATTTAATACAAGATTCAATATCCTTGACGTAGGCGCGTTCCGTTTGCAGGAGTTCAGCCATGATGTAACTACAAATAACACACTTCTCACACAAAAATTCAACCGAATCCCATTCTTCACTTACTCCTTTCGTTTAGTCGACTTCCTCTTCGACTCCTCCATCTCCTTGGCCGCCTCCTTCATCTTCGCTTCCAACCCCGGATCGCTATGTCGATCCAAAGCCAAATCGCGATTAGACACCTGGCAAGATAGCATATATATCCCAGCCAGACCGAGATTTTAAAGTGCTTACTTCTGGTTTTCCCAACGCGCTATCTAACTTCATCCGATATTTATCCATACGAGACGAGAAGTCCGTATATCGTTGTTTCACTGCATTCATCCACTGAATGATATCGCCTGAATGAATATGCTGATCGTCCTTGCTCACCATCGCATTCCCCAAGTCCAAGAAGATACGAACTTTTTCCCGTTGTTCCTACAAATTTCAGTCGATGAACAAACCCATTCTACCAAACATCATGACTTACCTTGGCTTTGGCGGTAAAATTATCACAGGCTTCGATCATGGACTCGATCTGCTGACGATTTTGAGGCACATTCGAATGCGCAAGCAAGAACACTTCGCCCTCGTCGTGAATCCAATCCAACACCTGAACAATATCTGGTTATGCTCCCTCCAAACCCATCGCAAAACCCGAACACCCACTCTCCGCGCGCTAGCTTCCAAAAGCACGAATTCTTGGCACTGATCCAACTGCTTCTTCTTCCGAGTCCACAATTGCAAAATGTGGTTTTCTCGTTGATGCAAATTTTCCAAAGTTTGGCGAACTTTGCCCTCCACTTGTTGAGCTACCACGGTCGCTGCCGAGGGCTGCGACTGATGAAAACTTCGCCTGACATACTTTAAGAACAGTTCGCTGTTCTTACGGGCGTATGTACAACCCTGAAAGAGGACAAGATGGTACGGCCCGATTCTACCTCATCTCTCACTCCTTACCCTCAAAAACCGCTCCTTGTTATCCATATGCTTGGAAAGTTGCTGCGACATAAAAGTCACTCGATCCTGCACGCGAGGTGATGTTTTCGAGTCTTGAGCCGCTTGCTTGACGTAAATGGCACACCAATCCTTGTTCTGCTGATAATCGTCTTCGAGATTGTCCAACACCGGCAGAACCTGCAAAAGCATAGCCACTTAAAGACAGCACTCTCACGGTTATTTTAGGCCACGCACCTGATCCAAGGTCTTGTAATATGTACACGCCGCTGTCAGCAATTTGTGCCTTTCTTCAGTCAAGCTGCAAACTCGATCAAATGATCACCCTCCCCATCCACGAAACATCAGTACCGTCACTTACGAAATTAGCCTTCTCCAACGACTGATCACATCCTCCACCAATCCACGCACACGACCCGGGTCGCATTGCTCTTTCGACAGCATAATCTCCGCCTTCTGTTGCAGAGTCAGGGCACTCTCGTTCGTTTTCTGAAATGCAATTTCTTCCATGCAAAAATCTGTCATGGCCCTACCCACTCAATCTTACCTCAATGGCCACTTGGAACTGTTTATGCTCCGATTGCAATTGCTCAGCTTCGCTCAAACTATTAGGCACTGCGAAAGTGGCAGACAACATTTGCTCTTCGTTATTGATCCAGGCAATCACCTAAACGGAAAAACGCGTCTCTCTCCAAATCCCGACCGCAATGATGAAGACCAACCTGCCCAGCCAGAGCTTGTAATTGACCCAAACTCAATATTTGCTCCAGTTTATTCCGCACTTGTTCGGCCATTTGCATAACGGCTTGCTCGTGTTGCCGAAGACGTTCAGCCAAGCTTACGATGCAATCAACCACATTCTGTCCGTCCGCGGTCGCCAACCGAACTTGCGAGCATTCCATAACCTAAAAAATGGGCCTGCTAGTTCTGCTTTGATTTTAGATCTCCAGCTCGCATTGTAACCTGAGCTGGCAGGAGTGGGAGAGAAAGCGGTCAACCGATGATGGCGGGTCAAAAACTCCGACTGCACGAAGGCGGGTCTAGTAGTACTACAGCTGCGGCTGAAACATCAACCCGAGGGGTTGACGTTCCCCAGCATATGGAGATGGTCATTCTCTCCCCTAGTCATAGCCTGCCAGCGTCTTCACAAGATCCTAACATACTTGTAACAACTCCTGAGCGTGTTGCATAATTTCCATCATCGCCGAAGCAACCTGCGCCGTATTCTCCTGATGCAAAGGCAATACTTTATCGGCTTGCAACGGCGTGACACTGCTGCTCATCCCCTTCATATCTTCGCACCAACCATCCAGCTGCGACTTGACCTAAAATAAATCTTGCAGGCCACGCATCACCATCTTAATTCTATTCCTCACCGTCAAACAATCCTGCTCGAAAATTCGAAACTGCAAAGCCAAATCCAACTGCAATTTTTGAATTTTCCATTGCTCTCGCAGTTGCCCTTGCCGCTGATCGATCTCGCACATCATTTGTTCAATGCACGAGATGCTATCAGCCGTGTCCGTGCCTTCCACCGCATTTTGCTGCCTGAGAACCAAACACACCAGGGGTCAGTCATCAATGTTAATACTGATGAGAAACGTCTTACCTCAACAAGCTTACTAGCTGTTGTCCTTCTCCAATGGCAGTCATCGTAGCTTGTAATGTTGCATCAGTCCTCGCCAACCACTGATCCAAAATCTGTTCACAAACTTGAACCGATTCGCCGACAGTTTGCGTGTTGGCGTCATAACGCTCAACTTCAGAAAACCAGGCCATAATCTGAAAAAGAACCCATTCAACCGCTATCTTGGCCCCGATGTTGCTTCTTAAACAATACCTCCTTGTAATGCGTATGAAACAAAACCGAAAAATTCAATAAGTTACGTCGACTATGGACACGTTTTGCAAACAAGGAAATGCGAGTTCGAAGTTGCTGAGCCACTCCTAAAAACCATATCAGTTGCACTACTTGCTCACCCACCTAGATCCCAAGTTTCTTACCATACACCTCTTCAGGCTGACATTCTCCCGTCCCCGCCAAATCTTCGGCCGCCGCCAACAATTTCTCGGCATTACTGTACGTATTCTTGGCCACGTTCTCAAAGTGCTGTTGGCTCCTTTGCAAGGCTCTGGCGCGTTGCAAACTCTTCCCTATGCCTGTGTTCTTACGAAGGAACATCTCGCCATGATTGTCCAGCCAATCGATCACCTGAAACTCAAAGTCCACTTCCGAAACTACAATAAACGCCGCCTGTAAACTCGCCTGTTTGACATCCTGCTGAAAGAGCAACAAGGCCAGCTTCTGATGCAATTTCACCCTCCTTCCTTGCCATTTCTGTTCCAAATTCCGTTGATGGCCCAAGAGTTCGTGAATGACATCGAGAACGTGCTTCGCTCCCACCGTGTAGTCGGGAGCGTAGGGAGGCGACGATGGTGACACCAATGTTCCAGCTATCGTCAACGGCGGGGGGTTTTTGAGCGCATGAACTAGGGCTTTTCCATTTCGTATAGCCTGAAACGAGAAAGCACGTTACGCCATCACAAGCCAGGGCTAGCATGCCTGATAAGACGCGCATTTACGACGACGACGAAACACCACGATGGACACCGTCTCACTACCATCACACGCACGAAACGCTAATCATGCATGGCCGACACCTCATTCACTTTGCCAGAGGACCCGTATCACTAAATCTCGTACCTGAACTGTACACCTAGCACTACTGCGGACAAGTGCGAATCTAATGTGTGATCTTGACTGACCCATCCCCTCTCTCTACCGAGCATAACCATTCCACCACCACAACATAGCATTAGCTGTAGCACATCTATTATGCCTACGTCGTCCATGAAATCATTGTCGTCGGTGACAGGACAATGACATAGTTGTACAAGACAATCCAACTGGTACAACAGCCGTTTACTGGTCGTGTGGATCTAGAAAAGTATAATAATCCCTCAACCCCAACAGGTACGGATACGAAGAGTAAGCGGCTAAAGCCACGCACGCCACCGTACACCGTTACGACCCACTCGTCCCAGGTTTACACACACGGGCTCGCATAAAACCAAGCACTAAAACTTACCTCGGTATACGCTTGAGTGATGGCGTCCATTAGTTGCTGATGCTCGTGTATGGCCGCCTCGAGGCCAGCCACGGTCGGAGGCAGCTCCGTATCGCCAGCACACTGAGTCGCCCACGAGTCCACATTGCTCAAGTACTAAACGGAACCCTAGCTACGTTTCGCTTAGCTATCCATGACCCATCTTGACTCACCTGATGCGCCTTATAATGGAACTGCAACGACAGCGTTAGCACAGCCGCTCGCATGTCCAATGCGTTCATGAACAACTTCCAGTCCCTCTCCAACCCATTAGCCACGTCTTGGATGACGGACGAAGCGTAATGGTTGACTTCGAGCAGTCGTTGAGCCACGGTCATTATATGGCTGATATTCACGTACGTATTCTAAACAGAGCATCACCCTTGACCCAAAATATATCAATCAAAAACCAAAAAACTCACCATAGCCGTCCTCGTGAACTGCTCGTGCTCGTGTTGATGAGCAGCTGCGCTCTCGTGCGAATCGCCAATGTCGGCATAATTTGACAAGAACAATTCGATGTGTTGTCGGATCCATTGAAACATCTGCAAAACGAAACCACGCATCAGTCTCATTTTCCCCTCTACGTATACCTATCCGTACATCGCCAGGGGCCCTCTCTGTGCTTCTTTTTTTCAAACACATCACATAATGACATGAAAAGTCAGGCACGTTTCGCTTCAGGCGTATGTTGTCTGTTCGTTCGTAGTTGACTGTGTTTTTCACCCTGATCAGAAACGACATAGAACAGAGGCGAGTCGAGCAGTTCGCACCCACCAAGTATTTTCTCAATTAGTATCTCTAATCTCGTCGGAATTGTAAAACGCAGGAGACGAAGACAACGCTATTATGACAACTGGCCTCCACAGTATCTTAACATTTCTAGTTTTAATATCCCATTCGTCCAGCAATCCCCGCTGCGACACGTACACGATGAGGGATGCTCGTCTTGTGTCCGAACCCTGGTCGCCAGAGGGCAGGTTGTTCGGACTCGATGTCGCCGAACACGTCCAACGAGCTGTTAAATTAGCTCCCCGTTCACGCATAAACAATGGTCCCGTGTGCTTTTCTATTGTCACGTAATGCAGAGCGAGCTTTTCTTGTCCAACAGACCGATAATCTTAATTTGAGTTGGCCCGAGCGACCAAGGCGCCACGACGCAATCCAATTAACATTCGATTCAACCAGCGACTCACGATCGGACTCGGCAACGCCCGCAGCCCAATGCAGGGCGAATTGGCATTAGCGAGCGGTAAGTTCATTCCATCTCCTGCTTCACGCATGGAAGGCCCCGATTCATCCGTCGACTATTTCGACAATGGCACAAACTTCGATCCGGAACTGGAGGACGCGATTGGAGGGTCTCTGGGCGCCTACGTGTCCGCGCCCAACATCATCGTCCTGAGCAGTGTCTACATAGTGTTCACCGCCCTCGGTCTCATCGGCAACGGGGTCGTTATCAGCATGATCGTGCGCGTGCTCTGGAGTCGTCGCATGGTCATAAACGTCTACGTCTACGTCTTATGTTTGAGCGCCGTCGACTTCGTGTTTCTAGCCACCGGACCAATGACCATAGCCTTCATGCTGCACGGCAACTGGACCTACGGGGCCGCCCTGTGTAAAATAGCCTTCTCTTGCGAAGGTCTAAACAAAACCGTCTCCATCTATCTATTGGTCATTTTGAGTGCCGATCGATATTTGGCCGTGTGCAAGCCGACCACCTCGGCCCGATATCGATCCATCAAAGCCGCCTCGGTCGCCCTATTCGTCTTATTCACTTGCGTACTGATAACCAACATCCCCATCTATAAGTACGCCACCGTCACCTACAGGGCCATGGAGAACGACTCCAGCACCATCGCCTACTGCGCAATGCTGTTCCCGAAACTAAACGAGACCGGCTCGGACACGGATCCGTGGAATCACTTCGGCAGCTATTATACACTGACTCTAGTCGCCTGCTATTACGTGGCGCCCGCCATCTTAATTTGCTTCTTCTACGTCAAGATCCTCGGACGACTCAAAGACCAATACAAAGCATTAAGGAAACGTTCGTCCACTAGCCGCCGTCTCAAAGTCACCATGTCCATCCTGTCCGTGATAGCCTTCTATTTCATCTGTTGGTCGCCCTACTGGCTGCTTCAGATGATCATCCAATTCTACCCCCATATCACTACCACGTCCGAGGAGGCCCAAGTGGTCTTCCTCTACTTGGCCACCAGCATCTACACCCTACCATACGTCAACTCTAGCATCGATCCAATTCTTTACGCCTTCCTCAACAAACGATTACGCAAAGCCTACGCGGCCACGTCGAAACGAATGATGAAGAAAATGCATCGAAACAACGTCGAGATAACGCTGGAAGAGAGTCAGACAATCAGGCCCTTCTCCATGCAAACCATATCCACAAACCGGGAGCCCAGTTGCTCACCGGCACCCATGCACCGCCTCATAATCAACGACGACGACGACACAAGCTCCGTCGTCTTCCTCTCCACCGACCGTCGCTCCTCCAGCAGACGCATGCTCACCGATGCTGTGCTATGAACTGTGCTATCATTCGGCGCTCTATCATGGCAATGTTGCGCTTTCGCTTATACAATGCCAGGCTCGTTATAATATTTTCAAACAGTCCCGTATTGTGCGTAGAGTGGTACTGTGTATCGAGCCGCACACTCAGTGAACTCAAACTCGTCCTCTATCTCACAGTCGCAAAGCGAGCCGACAGTTCTCCAACAAGCAATCCCGCTTACTGCTATACATTCACCCACGACCCCACTCGCACAAACCGAATCAACACTGCGCCCTTCCAACAGGGGCTACAACGCGCTAGAGTGCAAATACCCCAACCACGAGAAACTAATCCAGTGTGTAAACGAAAACTAGTTCAAACGATAATACTAGCATAAACGATTTGTTTTTCGGCCCCTCCAATCTTAAACGCATGTAAAAAAGCCCATTACTCTCTGCGAAACGCGCCTGTTCCACAATCGAAACTAGCACATACCTTATCGGCATCTTGTTGGAAGAGTTTCAGTTGAAAACACTGATCGAGTCGTTGCTTTCGGGCTTGCCATTTCGTAAACAATTCTTGACGCGTCGAACGTAAATTTTCGCTGAGCGAAGCGATATGGGGGGCAGTTGATGCGAAATCAGGATTCGATGCCATCGAATCGCGTCCGGCGGAACCGTAATCCGAATCGGCTCCACCTCCATTACCCGCACTCCCATCTTCGCCAACGTTGCCAGCTCCAGTCAAACGATAAATGAGCTGCGAATAAAAAACAACAAAGTCGCAATGATCGATACCTCCTCGAGGCAACAAACGATGCCGCAACAGCGGGGTTAATGGCTCTTCCCTTATACCAGTAAAAACAGGCCAGACGACGGGTGCTACGTCAAGTGCCAGTTAAGTATTACATACTTGTTGGCCCTCTTGTTCTAGTTGTTCAACTGGCGCCTTGGCGATGCGTCGTTTCGCTTGGACGTGAGATTCAAGCGCCAGTTTCGCACTTTCCACGTCCGGTGGCAATTCTGAACTCTCCAATTCTTGACGGATCGAGTCAAACACCCGCAATACATCCAGCGAACGCCAGATATATCCTTCAAGCGCCTGAAACGGAAAAACAGTGAGTTACAATGGTCGAAAAAAGTGAGCAGTCGCAGCCATAAAACATGCGCGGAATTCCACATATCACCCAATGAACGCAGGATATTGCACTGAGTCTAAATCATCCGTAAAACGACAATAACTTCCGTCCACAATTGTCCCCGGTTGTTCAACCCTCAACAATCCCACTCGAGCATCAACTCACCGTTTTGTACATAAACACACTTCCCAATTTGTATTGCAGCGTGTAGGCGCATTAAAAAACCCACGACACGGCTGTCAGCAATGCAGCGCTCGATACGAGCAAGAAACGGCTGGCAAACGGTCGACAAGCCGCGCCGGATTTGAAACTTCATCCCAGAGTACCACCCCCACCCAGCTAGAGCATAAGGCACAGAGGACGGGCCGGGCTTATCGACTAATCGTCATCCCGATGGATGGAAGAGCTGGCCGCGAGGGGGCTTAACCAGCACAACAACGAACACCACGACAAGCGTTGCAGCAATGAGGCAGAGGCCGGTCAATGAAAGAATGGTCATTAAGACGACTATGGTGTCGCCTATCGACCAAATTAAAACCAGCTACGCGAGATGTCGACCACGTACACGCGAAAACACCCAAACCAAGCATATGCCAATTCTAGCCATGTCCCTCATATTTCTGCAAGCAGATGCCAGCCGACCGCATTCAACACGGCAACAGTCCAAAAAGGCAAAATACACGTACCACGCGTAATTGAACCCATTCGTCGTGGTCGTAATGCAAAGTTCCATCAAAGTCGGGAGTCAGTTGCGATGGGTCAATGAACTTGATCAGATTTTCGATGGATATCAGCTGGACCTGAACAACGACGGAACACTCGGTCAGATTTTCACGCGCACACGAGAAAATTAAGACTTACGTCAAATTTATATTTGGCACTGGCAATACTAGCTTTATGCTTGTCCCAAAATCGATCTGGCTTGATGATGTAAACGCAATGAACTGTTCCGGGAAAGTTTTCCTAGAACGCCAACTTTCATAATCAAAAACAAATTTTTCCGGGATGAAAACAAAATAATACACGGACCTGTAGGGTCTTCAAAATCGGTTTGACTGCGTTCCACGTCATTCCGTGTCGCATATCGATCAAAACGATAAAACCTAATTCTTTGGTTTCATCGCTGAAGAAAGCAAAAATCACGATTGCCAGGACCTAACTACTTGATTCTAATGCAGCTCAGAATTTGGTCGCATTCAAGAAGCACAGAGAACAATATCAGTTAGAATTACCTTGGAATTGTGTGCATATAAAGAAGCACTAATTTCACTTCTTCAGCTGTAGTTTTCTCAGCATTTTCCCTAGACGGACAGACAAGGACCGGGCGGCCTTTTCTATCGCGACCACCAGTCAGAAGAGCGATTCGGTCCAGCAATAATTGCTTGATATCCGAGGCTTTTACAACGCTGCTACCTAAAGAAGGTTCTTTGTCGAATACTACGGGTTCGCTTCAGCGAGACCACAGTGGGCTGGGATGACCTGTCCATAATTTGAGAAAGTCTTACCTGCGACGGCGGCATTACCAGAACTTGGGCCAGCAACTGGAGCGGATCCGCCAGCCGCTCCACTGGCGCTCATTTTCTCGACTTGTGTTGCTTTTTAGGACAATATTTTCCTCGATGGATGAGAGGTCATTTGGAGGACGCCAGAATACTTGAAGAAGAACTGGGCAAGAATAGGTATACTACCGCTTCGAAGACCTCCGTTTAATAAAAAGCCTAAGAAATCAGGAGTTCCTCAAAAGAACGTATATATAACGAAAAAATCAATAACTTTTCCGCATAAAATAATGCCAATATATTTTTGTTTTTGATGACTGCTGCTGTTTTGTCTAGAATCGCCGCGCTCGGATTGGCTGGCATCCCCAAAGGTTCCTGCGCGCACATTAGCGCAAGGTACGCTGCTTATCACAATGCAACATATATTTAGTGCGAAGACCTAGATCACTGTAGCAGTGTAAAGTATGCGCACCGATGACCTTGCAAGAGTTCGAAAAAATTTTCCAGTTGACTTGTTTCGATTCCTTTATTTATTGTAAGGAAAGGAAATTATAATGTTGATTAAAGTGAAAACGTTGACGGGCAAAGAGATCGAATTAGATATTGAACCGACCGACAAAGTGGAGCGAATCAAAGAGAAGGTTGAAGAAAAAGAAGGAATCCCTCCTCAACAACAACGGTTAATTTTCGCTGGTAAACAAATGAACGACGAGAAAACTGCGGCTGATTACAAGGTAAGTGTGGAAGAAAGGTGAAGCTGAAAGATAGGCACAAGTCGCACGGGATTTCCGATGACTATAGACCTTAGGTTTTGGGTCGTGGTGAGGTGATTTTAGACAGCATGAGTCATGACTCTGAAGGCGCCATTTCATTGCTTACACCATCCTAAAACTTATGATTAGCATGCATCCTCGTGCTCAGGATGGTCGTCTAAAATAAATACTGGCTACGCTTCCGACAAGGACATGCGATCACCATTAGTAAGGGAAGGCAATGCACCTGTTTCGAACATTGCCACAAAATCGAATACTCGAAAAGACTTATTTTTGATCAGTTATCAGTTTGATCATAGAAACTCGTGAGTGAAATCGCTCTGGGCAAAAACAGTTGTAAAGCCAAACTCCGTTGTTTTCCCTCGAAGTGTTTCGGCTGCCATAGGAATCACATGCTCTAAATTCTTGCCTCGTGCCTCTGAACTACGTAGTGTCATCTCCTCGTGTCTATCCCACATCACTCATTTGCTGAGCGAATCTATCTTCTCCCTCTCTTTTCAGGTAACGGGCGGATCGGTTCTGCATTTGGTATTAGCTTTGCGCGGTGGCGATATTTTTGTAAAGAACGACTTAGTACAGATTGATAGTGAAATCACGGATTTTCCAGGTGTGTAGCTAGGATTTTCAATGGGACGTTTTTGGACTACTTTTTCGTCTTATTATACACTGTGGCTTGCATTAGTGAACTAACGTGAGCAGTATGTAAATCGTATTCAAAGTCAACTCGACATTTTCATCATAGGCCTAACCTGACACAGGAGCATGTAATGAATCTGATCACAAGTTACACACGATCAATCTTCATAGCGACTGACTACGGCAAAACATACTCAACGCTTCCGGCTTCCACCCTCGGGCCCCCTCCGTGTTTCTTGGACCTTTTGCTTGTTCGCTCGCTTGCGAACTGTAACTTTTGAAAGTGGCCGTTTGGTTAGGCGTCGTCGAGTTGGTCTTGGCTTGACCAGCACCGTCCTTGGGCCATTTTCGGGCATAGGTGAAACAAGCCGCTACGCTAGCCGGGGATACGGATCCCATCGAGCCAGTAGGACTGTGCGATTGAATGAACAAAAATACTCGATTCTCAAATCAGTGCTCCCTTTGATGAGTGGATCGGATAAGGAGTTCGCACACTGCGTGGCAAATCACATTAGCCGCGTCCCAAGCTGGGTAGTTGCAATAGAATCGACGAGAATCGGGATCCGTCATGTAGATTAGCCTCGTCCTTTTGCACCGCGCCTGACTCGTCTCTCAACTTTTCTGAAACAGTATAACACTGCACGAGTCGAATGAGAGTACAAGACTGCATCTACGCCTCCACTCCATCCGCTCTGCCTCAAAACCGGAACCCCAGCCAGCCACGCCCCGACCTAGTCGAACCAGTTCCTCTCGCCATCCCGCAAATAAACAACCGAATCAACGGACTGTCTTCACAAAACCACACGCTCATTTAGTTTCATCATTTTATTTCCACATTTGAGAGGGGCAAAAGGCCTGAAAACGGTGCCCGACAATAACGTAATCATTCCGCATTCTCATTCAGTGCCGTGTCCAAGTTCGAGAACGCGTCGCCTTACACAAAAAAAGAGAATATTCTTCAAGTTTGAACATTTACCGCTTCAATAAAGTCACATCAACTACTGCACGCTTCGGCCACGATGCCAAGAAATTTTGTCTCATTTTGAAACATTAAAAACGTAAACCCAATAATGAATGTCGCAGTGCGTGCTTCAGCCTCTACCCTACGGAGCCAACGAGGAATATGGAGAACTGCTGTGACTCGAACCGAAGGCCTGAAACACATTCGTTGAAACGAGAGTTAGCCAAAGGGCGCAATCACCTTACTGGAGATTGGGTAATCCCGAAGCTGCGCAAATGCGCGAAGATGGCGGCCATATTTGGCTCAGGCTAAAACGAAAGTGAGTTAACCAGCGACCTACTTGCACAGCATCCCCACGTGTCACTAACACCCAGGAACAAACGTGCTCCCCTACGACGCCGAGTGCCCATCATACACCACCCAATGCATCCTCACCAAAATGGGCTCAACTGGTTCAGCAGGTTTCAGAAAGCTCAAATCGTCATCGTCCAATCCGAACTGCTCGTACTGCTCGTATATGCTCAGCACCTTGGGCTTCACTAACGATGCCGCCGCCGCATCCGATATCTCGCTGCCTTCACGTCCGAAGCTATGCGACGAAGGCGACTCCGAATTCACTCGTTTAACCATTCGACCCCCGCCCGACGACACCGACTCAGCGTTGGACATAACTTCGCATTCGCTATGCTGATAACTGGCCAAGTCGTCCTCGCCTTCCAAGACGCCCGATCCTTCGTTCTTCGCCCCATTAATCTGATCTATCGGCGATGTTCGCGCGAATACTGCTTGCACAGGTGATCTCACCCCACCGCCGACCTTGTATTCGGATTCTTGATTCTTTGCCTCTTCCTTGTTTCCTTTACCCAAAGCCTGGTTTTCAGCGAAACGATTATAGGGCCAAGGCAATTCGGGCTTCTTCACTTCGCGAACAGCTTCGTTCGGAGAACGCGGCCTGACAAAACGGGGCGCGATCGCGTGCCCGTCGCCATTCGAGAACACGTCGCTGGCATGCCTCACATCGAAACGGCGGTTTGGACGAGCGTACGAATTCTCCTTCGAATAACCACCATCGTCTCGATGCGCTCGCCGACTACTCGAATCCAAATCGCTCAATCGAAACACGTCGCTCGGTTTGAGAATAACGAAAGTGCGCATCCTTTCGCCATCCCAATCTTCTTCTTCTGGTGCGCCCGAGACACTTTTCGTGGCGTTACCACCACCAACACTCGCCACCGGCGCGGCTACTTCCACTGGACCGAATACGCTTGACGCCTTGGTAATCTTGAAACGAGCCGCATGGGGAGCGGCATCTCGATTCGAGAATGGGTCTTCCTTGTATTCCGGATGAACATATTGATCTTCGCTCTTCATCCGGCCCCAACCACTGCCTCCACCCGGCCTTGCCAATTCACTTTCCACCACTGGTTTTCCTCGCCCGTATCCACCTCCTCGTCTTTCCACGGGCTGCTCGGTGTAGCCGTAATCGAAATCCCGTTGATGAGTCGGCAATGCAGCCTGATTGCGAGAAGTCGCAAATCCGTCTCGTTCACGCAATCTCGTAAAGCGCTCCGTTTCGTCGTCGCGATTCGTTGAAGCTCTTTGCCCAAAAATGGTTTGGAATTCCCGTACTTGATCAACGACATTACGCTGAGCCCGACGAATCGACTCTTCGTCCAAACTCTCCATATTAGACTTGCTACGCCCGTACGGTTTCTTCTGACGACCACCGAATCCATTATCGTCTGCAAGCACAAACAAAGTCTCGAGATTCAGACCCCGACAAAAGACCATGCTTACCAAAATGATCAGCCTCATCTTTCGAATTCCTAAACGAGCGCTCGCGAACAAAATGACCAACATCCGACTCTCTGAAAACAATATCACAAATAGCACGCTTATCATTCAACAAAAAGGATGTACTTACTTGGCAGCCCCACCAAATCCCTTCATCATCTTGCACCCTTTCGGGGCGGCTACTTGTTCCGCGTGACGACTGGCTGCGTTCGATTGGTTAAGCTGAGACGATCGAGCTTTGCCATCTGAAAAGGTAACTCGTGCAAGTTCCAATCATACCAACAGGCATCACATTTAAATTGCCAGTTTGCTTGACACAGCTGCAAACCTGGCTTCAAATCCGACTAAGACAGAGAACGAGGTGAAATTCTGCGCTCTGCACGCCTGGCGGTATTTATTCCTTTGGGTCGATAAACTGACGGGCTGTAATGGACCGGGAGGCTCCGGAATCCAGGTCCTCTCATAGATCACAGGCTGGGTTTTAGTTATCTCACGGGGTAACTGCCGACACCGTGGAATGGGAAACTAACATGCTTTCTTGCCTAAACGGGCCCCAGTTAATATTCATGTTCATGTTTTTCCACATCACCAAACGCTTATGCGCACTCGAGGGTGAGGACACATTATACACGAAATGATTTACCGGCCCGCGAGTCGAACACTCGCCCGTAACTGCGCACCTGGCGTGAGAGGCAGACGCCCAACCCACCCAGCCACGAGGCCCAGTCTATGGCAAGATGGGATACGCTAACCACCCCTTCACCACGCTGGAAAGCGATCCACCCCGCAAATTGGCGTTCGTTCGCGATTCGCTCAATCCCGACCAGGATCAGGATTTTTTTAGAGTGCTTTTCCTCCTTTCTTTATTCGCTGTAGATGGCCAACAACCCACCCTGAGTAGTCAGCACACGTAGAACCAAAAAGACTCAATTTCCTTGGATAATTTCAAGTGCAGTATTTATCATTGCATTCAAAATCAGGCGAGCAAAAAAGAAAACAGGCGAGAAGCAGACACCAATTAGCAGGCAAATTCCTTCCTTCCTCTTTATCAGTTTAATTATCCGCCAAATTTTCTCCGACTTCCCCTTCTGGAACATTCCCTTCCTATCCCATTCCCCTTCTGAAACATCTCCTCAGCATTCAATCTGATCATTTTCTATCGGGTTTGGGAGGGGCAATTCCTACCCAGGATTGGGATCCCGAACGAACGCTACCGCAAATGACCAGGGACGGGTAAAAACGCTGTACATTGTGGGTATCCCCCGGCAGACGGAACCATCTGAAGAGACCACTCCAGTCCAGTCGTGACGTACCTCCATCATATCCATGTAAAGTTGAGCCAAAACCTGAATGCCCGTTTTGATGTTTTCTCAAAACCGTTTTTCCATATCCATCATCTACAAGCGCAAGCTCTATCATGAATTATCCAGAAAGTATCCGCTCTTACCTTCGAACGATGCATCCGGACAATTAGCAATATGCTCGTCGTACTTGGCAGCACTGACGTGATGGTTGCTATTGTACGGGCACACTCTTACTCCAGATCCTTTTTGACCCTGCAAGCCCTAAAAGTACAAGACCACTAATATTGCCTGCATACCACTCCACTCCGACACGTACCTTGCGACACACGGTCAAATGCTGCTGAATGAGCGAGACGGGGATTCGGTGCTGCTTGTTGTACGGGCAGATCACCTCCTCCTCCTCCTCCTCTGCGCTTCCATATCCGCTAAATCGATTCGATCGCGGCATTCTCAGCTCTAAAATAATGGACATTAGTCAATGGCATCAGCCATATGACATCAAAATACTTTGACCCCAACATCAGGGCTTGCAGTCAAAATGCACCTAGAGGAAACAGAATATCTTTACTGACAGCCCAACCCAAATTTACACGTCACCAACTATGTCAAACTCATTCAGCGGCTCTTCTTTGAACCTGAACGATCTGAGATTCGGATATTTCTGCACCAAATCATGCAAATCAGTGAACTCTCTTGCAGGCAGCCCGGCCGCAGTCCGATACAAACTCTGACTGGTCGGCAACATGTACTGGAGCAGAAAATGTGCATTGCGTCGGACCACGTCCTGAAATGGTAACGATGCACTTATGACAATTACAAGGCCTCCGACTGACATTTATTTCTGTCAGCAGGGAAGGGTCAAGCATTTAGAGCTCGTTTCCAATGGTCAACAACACCACATGTTTGCATTTTGCGGAGCAGAAATATTAAATGTTGGTTCTGAACTTCTACCGCACCTATAAGCCCTCCTAGCCAAAACCCATGACCACTCACCTCATTCTGTGCTCTAAAAGCCTTGTCCAAATGTTCCAATTGCAACTGCCACACAGTGCATAAGGCCGCATCGCAAGCATCCGTGTGTTCCGCCAGGCGTAGAAGGGCGATGTCCCTCGAGAACGGGATAATATTCCGAGCAAAGTGGCAAACTTGCGACGTAAGCCAAAGCCAACACCGCTCTAAAAGAACCAATGCCCGCACGACGATAGCAAAGATAAAGCAGATTATTACCTTTTGAGGGCGTCGACAAAGTCGGCGGGTTTTCTATAATCAATAAGTTGGATCAAAGCTAAAAATATACAAGTGCATGTCTGCTCACCACAGACGTATCCATCGATTGAAATCCCGAAATCCTTCATTTCTTCCAAGTACTTCCGCAATGCCGTCTCGCTTTGAAGATTATACGGACGCCACTTGTCCTCCTACAAACGTATCCCGCCATTGCATCCACCTGCTGCCCCCTCCCCCAAGATTCAGTCTCGCCCACTCACCGACGTCCGCAGCTTAATAGCCTCAACCAAGTTCTGACGGCTTTCTTCGATCGTCTTCACCAAATGGGAGTGTAACAGCTTCTCCAGCTCGAAAGTCAAATCTAGACCGATCTTGGCGGTCTTAAAAAATTACATACCAAACATGCAATGTATTATGCGATCCGTTTTTAAACTCTTCTTACTTCTGCACAGGCATCGAATGCCATTCTGACACATCTGCCGATCACAGATAAGCCAGTCGTCGAATCGAAAACGTGCCTGACCAACAGAGTCACGTAGTTCTTCAATTCACCACTCGCCCACAGGAGCAACACTGAAGCGGGCCCGCGTTTTTCCTTCGTTGAAACCAATAAGCACTCAGAAACTTACCCGAAAAGCAGTGTGCATCGTTATTGAACAATCGAAGAAATTCACGGCCAGCTTCGGAGAGATTGTACGAGACGATCTGCGTTAGGTTATGGACATAGTTCAAGGGGTCGTCGATCAACTTCAGTTCTCTGATAGAATGCTTCATAATTGAGGTGCGTGATTTCAGGAACAGATCACAAGCCTGAAAAACGTTATTCTGAAATGCACAGGACTTTTCTTGGACAGTAAGAATGGCAAACCTGCCACGACCGATTCAATCGGATCAATAGCGTAACAGCCTTTCGAGCTGCTTTCGGTCCTCCTTGCAGCGTCTTGTCTCCAGTCGTCTTTAATTCTTTGCACAGAACCTCGGCCAACTGCTGATGCCTCTGCTCCAGACGATCTCCGACTTCCACCACGAGTGCTCGATCATTGCACTCGGCTAAATACTCTTTTCCTAAAACGAATCAAGCACTGAAAAAATGCAAAATAAGTTGCGAGTTGACCAGGATTTAAACCCGCGCATCTCGCATCACTGAGCTTCATAAAACCATATGTAATCGTAATCGTACCTTCGAACAGCAATTCCACGGCCGTGTCGAAATCGCGCTGTGCTATACACACGTCCAACTCGTCCGGCAGTTCCTTCAGCCATTCGATCTCTGACGAGCTCTCCTCGCTCTTTGATTTCTTCCCTAAACGGCCAAAATCGTGAGGTGGGGCGTGTACACGAGCCAGCCGCCTGACTCACCTTCAGCAATCGAAACCACCAAATGCTGCCCAGGACTGCGTTCTTTCTCCTTCCTCAATCGAATCGTATTCTGACGCATCATAGATCCTTCCCGTAACATCCGTTTCTTAGCCATGTCCACAGAATCCATCCACCTTTTCTAAAAGGCAAATCCACTTTAGTTCAGAGATAGTTTAATCAAGCATAATCAAGCATAAAGAATCAAACATACCTTAAGTCGAGCAGTGTCGCACTGGAAAAATTTGTGCTCAGGGAAGACCAATAATTTAAAAATATTTCTCGTTCCGCCGTCATTTTCGCCTGCGTTTATGACTGCTAGATTCTCCAACTGGTACAACGCCTCGAATTTGTATCGAGTTGGACCCATTCTAAAATAAACACCAGAACGAACGGACTATCAGCAAGATTCGGGATTAAAATATACTTTTTCTACCTGTGCGGTATCCATGACGTCAGCATGAGGCCATCGGTAAGCAAGAAAGCGTGGATTTGACGAACAGGCATGAACGACTCGCCGTCCACTTCAGTCAAATCGCTGTCAATCAGCAGTTCACGTGCGGAATTTTCCGGTAGCTGAAGCACACATAAGTCAGACGAAAAAAAAGGCACAAAAATTATTCTCTTACACTACAACCGTCCACTTTTTCCAGAAGGTGTTGCATTGGATTCCTACTTTCCACAATACTTTGTTTTCGGGACGATCCATCGCACACGCTAGGTTTGTCTAAAACATTGCCCTTAGTATGTAACTTCAGTAAATAATCGTGATTCAGGATTACCTTTTACTTCGGTCAAAGATAGTTCCATCATAGAGTCGATCAGTTGACGTTGCTCCGTTAGAAGATGACTTAATTCGTAAACTTCGCTTTCCAAATCTAAAACATGATTATAATAATACGATTCTATACCATATAACAATAAGAACTACGTATAGGCTACACACACAAGAGGTTCGCTGTGGGGCCTCCTCGGACTATCTCTGATCAGTCAGACTTCTGTTATACCCGTCGCATAGAGTATTATTCCTAATTTGTTCTTAACAATATAATTAAGCTTAGGTGTAACTTACGCGAAATTTCTTTGGCCGTTTCGATAAACTGGGCGTAATTTTGGAAAACATTCTTTTTCATTACTTGAACCGAATCATCAGCAATTGCTCGTATTTGACCGCGTAATTCGCGTAGTCTTCGTACGTCATCGTTCCCATTTGACTTTTTCGCGTATTTTTTTATGACTAATACAGAAAAACTTTAGTAACACGCGCTAGAAGGCTGATTCCGAAGGACTTCAGAAAAAACTTTTTATTACAACTTACAAGTCGACGGATCGAAATTCGGGTTTCCCAATTCTTCTATCATAACGGCTGAAAAGTTTTCTGTTTTCTTATATACTGAATAGGTCTACTGTGAAAGATTCTATTCAGTAGATAAAACCAAACAAAAACAAAACAAAAAACAACAAGTTAGAAAATTTGCATATAATGACAGCGCCGCACAAAGATCCCAAAGGTAAGATTCGGATTTGAAGATGGACAAGATTTCGGTAACCGGTAATCTTGAATCTGAAACTTAAGTTTCGTCTTTCAAAATTGAATTTCGTCTTCAAATAAGTACATAGTTTTTTCCCGGCTGACCAGTGCGGGATGAATAGCTGAACGAGTAAGGTCAGATCGTGGCGACTGTTCAGAGTTTCTCAAAAAATTTTCGCCTTCCAATTCCAACTGCGCAAACATGACATGCCACTACTGTACGCACGCAAGCGAGCCCGACTGATGATATCAGATTTCACGTCATGATACGCTACTGGTGTCAGAAGTGACTCACTAAATTCTACATGCTGGAATAACAAGAGCGCGATGGCTATCCAAAAACCTGCGGCCCACACCAAACATGAGAACACACAACCATCGTCACTCTCGGCCTTGCATCAGTGCCCTTGTCAGTGTAAAGCACGATGGATAGCATGTCTATATGAACAGGTCATTCCCTGGCATTGCTGGTGGACAGCGGTCGGCATGGATTTGCTGCGGTACGCTTTCGTAAGATGCTTGGTCTTCTGGGCGGCCTTCGTCGGTCTGAGTGCGGTCGCTTGCTGCTTCCTTTTTGCCTTGGCCGTGGTCATCGTGTGGTTCGTGGCCGAGCTCGTCTACCTGAAGAACGTGAAGGCTTATCGCGACGACAAGCGGTCACTGCCAGCGCACGTCAACCCGTGGCCCGGTTGGGAAATTGCGGCGCGACTGAATCCATCGTCCGGCTTAAAAGTGGCCGTCTCGGAATTGTGGGACGGGGACCCGGTCGACGATCCATTCTACCCGCACGTCTCGCTCATGTACGTCGTCGCCGTTCGCAGGCGCAATTCGTTCTGGCTCACGCTGACCATCTGGCGAGTGTCCACACTGACTGGCCAACCATCGCGCGAGAGTCGCTTCGACGATTTTGATCTTCTTCCGCGTTTCATGGCCGAGCCGTATCGAGTGTCGGCCCACCAAAGTCGGGGCGTCATCTTCGTGCACACGTATGGCTACCACGGGGACGAGTGCTCGTGCGTCGTCTTGTTCATTTACGACATCCGATTCAAGACTTGGGCCAAGGTCGCTCTCCCACAAGATTCGCCGGCCATCGAATACCCGTGGACGATTGCAATTCGGTGCCTGTCTCGTCGGCTGCGGCAGGACCTGTCGACAGTGCACGGGTGGAGGATACTCTATTCGGGCTACTCCTATCGTTTCGATCCGGGTGATGGAAACCGGAGAATCCACGTTTGCTCATTGATCACAGACTTCTCTGCCGATTCGCAGCAGCTGAAGACAATCAGCACGGAAGAAATCTCGTTTCTCGGGATGCCCTGGGCGTGTATTCGATCTTCGGACGGCAGGATTGGCTTCTATCGATACGAAGGCAGTCACCCCGTCGTCGTCCTCAACTTTTCGAGCCGTCGTTTCGAGTTATTCGCGAGCTTGCAGGAATTCAAGGAGGCGGACGTGACAGTGAGCAAATACTTGATGAGATGCTTGGATGGCGGCTGGCTGTTCGTCTCTCCATTGGCGCTAACAGATCGCGAAGCCATTGCCCCTGTGGGTTTAGACAAAACTGTCCTCCAGCGCACGACGTTCGAAGTGCCCACGTTGCGAATGCTGGCCGCCCAAGCTCTCTTCAAGGCGAATCCCGTGCTGACTAGAATGACAGCTGATCAGTTCCTCGGAGCGACTGGGTTTGACTTGTCTGGTCATTTGAAATTTTGAAAAATGACGCATGGTCGTGTCTACTAGCTTGTGGCTGTGTCTGCCGTCTGCTTGTTCTCGCCTAATTCACTCATAGGCCAGATAAACTTTTGTGCAATCGATCCGTTCACTTTTGATCGTACGCGATTGGTGATGCGAAAAGGATTGTAACCAGTATTCGTGGTGGTCGGGAGTAATCGATACGCTCCCCTCCCTGCTTGGGAGACGTCAACCCCTCGGCTTGATTTTTCCAGGTCAGCTATAGTCGCGAGACTTGCCTAAACCCAGTTGGAGTTTTTTGCCCAGAGACTTCGGTCTCGACTATCTCCCGCCGCCTGGGTACGCTGGTTACAACATGATCATGAAACAGTAGTTCCGCCAGTGGTGATACAAAAAGTTTTTTGGCTCACCCCCTCTTGATACGGCAAGTGTCCTGTAATTTCACTGTGGGAGATGCTTCAGTTCGGCAGCAACAGCTACGATCCGTAGAAACCGAAATGGTCATTGACAGTGTACCAATCAAGTACTGATCGTGAGACATGTGGGTGATCGCAGCCTTCACTTTTGTGTGTTGAATATGGGTACAGGTCGGTAACAGTGTTACCAAGAAGTGAACTCACGCATGAGCGAGCCTAACATGCTTGCGACGGCGGAACTTGGAATGAGTTGTTGAGGATGACTTGGTCCATGAAACTGCATTTGGGTTTCCGGTAGAAGGCGCTCTGTGCCGAATCAATACTGCCGCGCGTAGGCTGATGGTGTGGAAGGTGTTGTGGAATTTCGGGTCTACTGTAACATTATTTCTTGGGGGACAATCGGAATGGAGATGGTCGAGAAGAAATAATGAGTCCGTCTTCACAATGGCCTCCTACGAATCTGCTAGGCGACGGAGAAAATTTCTAGTTACGCTTAGCTGACGGCCATTAGCTCAGGCCTTGGTTCATCGAACACCAGGCGACGAATAATGGACTCAAGCCCGTAGCTATGGAGGCAAACTTCGATTCGCACTCGGGCCTGGCCCACTGATCCACTTGGCAGCTATTCATCGTTTCGGATCGTCGAGCGAGTGGTGGTCAGTCGGATCGAGGATGACGGTCAAGCAGATCTTGCGCGATTTCAGCGCCTGGACATCGGCCCATGGCATCCCGCACATCGGCAGCGCACAAAACAGCTGCCTGCGCATATTCTGGGCATTGGTCTTCTTGGCCTCTACTGGCGCCTTCGTGTCGCAGATGGTCTTGCTAGTGCAGAAATATCTCAAGTACGAAGTCACCGTCCAGACCGAGGTGAGTGCCGCCGGCTCGGACCACTCTCACAGTGTCCAGGGTGTCTGTGTTTAGCTGAAATTCGAAGAGCGCAGTTTCCCGGCCGTTACCGTCTGCAACCTGAACCCGTACAAGAAATCTGCTTTGGGCACCTCCACCGTCAAGACACTGGTAAGACCTAATCGTCTCTCGGCCTTTTGAGCTCCTGCAAACCTATTTTAGATGGACGAGTACGCGCAGGCCTTGCAGAGCAGTAAAACCAACGGTTCTACCAAGACAGCAACCTACCAGCTGACGGTGAGTAGTACTTTCTTTACACCGGCAACCGTAACATGGTCCGTCGTTACCTGCCGTAACCATTGCGGTCGCGCGGACCGACCGGAGATCCCCACCTATGAGCAGGGTCATATCGGCAGGGTCGGAACATACAACTGTTTAGGGTGATGCCGTGGCAGTGCAAGCCCGAGCCAATGACATCCTTCTGTACCTGGCCGCCAATCTGGACAACGCCACCAAGTCCAGCTTGGTCTACTCGAAGGAGGAGTTCATCAAGAACTGCGCCTACAACACCAAGCCGTGCGATATACAAAAGTGAGTCAGGACGAGGAGGGTGGGTCAGGCTGTTCAAACTATGACCACGGTCCGCGTTTCAGTGACTTCGAGCAGTATATGGACCCCGTCTACGGCGCCTGCTACATATTCAACTACAAGACACCACCTAAATACAACAGCACCAGGGCTGGTCCCTTGTACGGTAAGTACTGGCTTTTAGTCGTGTGGAAGAGTCAGACTGAACTTGCACACTCTAGGTCTCCGTCTGTTGGTCCAGAGCGACCAGAGCGAATATCTGGACTTGACCGAGTCGGCTGGCGTGAGGGTAACCAGTAAGTAGCCATGCCCTCTGCAAGCTCGTCTTTGACTCGAGGTTGTTTCAGTCGATAGTCAAACTGAGACTCCATTCCCCGACGCCTTCGGCTACAATGCGGCTGCCGGGTTTACCACCTCGTTCGGTATCAAGTTTGTAAGTCCCTTGCATTCGGCTTACTCTTAAAATGACACTTGTTTCCCGTTCAGATAAAAACGGTTCGCAAAGGACCGCCCTACGGCAACTGCACGGACAACCCGAACACGGACTACTTCTACAAAGGTCCATACTCAACTGAGGTAAGTCGATAAGCGACCTGCGCTAATGAGCACATAAGGGGCTAGAGGGTGGCATAAGCTCATCTGCAGAGCTCCCTAACAAGCAGGGCGCCATCGTAGGGTAGCGTATGCTCTTGTCTGAAGGGTATCCTTGTAAGCAGGCGTACCGTAACCGCTCGTAGTATCTCATGTAGCAGAGTATCTCTGGTTCCTGGCGCTAGCGCTCACACTACCCATAAACAGTGGCACACACTGGCCTCTCGTTTTTAGGCCTGTTTCCGAAGCTGCTTCCAACGCCAAATCATCAAGAACTGCAGCTGCGCCGATCCACGCTACAATCTGCCAAATGATGGCACCAAGGCGTCGTTCTGTGACTGGAAGAAAAGTATGGCATTCTACTTCTTTGTGAGGACACAGTGTGAGCTGTTGTTTTTCAGTGGACTGCGTGAACAGTTACACCAGCACGGGCAACAGTGCCGGTACTCAGAGCTCGTCCAGCCAGCAAACGTTCGACCCAGTTCAGCAGTGCGCTTGTCCCCAACCGTGCACGTAAGTTGGCTGAGACATGTTGGGAGGATGGAGATGAGATATCCTTTTCAGGGAATCTACCTACGGTGTCACCGTGTCCACGGCGCTGTGGCCGTCCGAAGTGTACACTGTAAGGCCGCATTCGTGTGTGTGCAGTATGCCCAGCTTAACTGGAGCGTCCTTTTAGCCACCAGACTGCAAAGATGATTCACCGCGGTGGGGTGGCAACAAGACGTTGTGCCAGAAGTGGTACAGCGAGAACACCATGTTGATCGAGGTCTACTACGAACGAATGAACTACCAAGAGCTGACCGAATCCGAGGCCTACGCTGTGAGTGACTTACCGCCGAGCCTGGAGACTGACCCACGGATGTGCCTTGTTTCAGTTGGTCAACCTTATCTCGGACATGGGTGGCCAGTTGGGTTTGTGGATGGGCTTCAGCGTGATCACGGTCATCGAGTTCTTCGCCCTGATGATCCTCCTCCTCCTCTACTGTTGTCACAAACCCAAACCACATCCACCTGTACAGCAAGACCGTGTGCACCCCATCGACGGCCAGCAGAAGGTAAATCGAAGGTCACGTTGGTCTGCAGTCACCGCCATGGTCCATTTTAGATGCACCAGTTCGATGGTCGTGCGCAGAACCCTGCCCCGCCACCCTACTACGAGTCGGAGGCTGGTCGCATGGCTCGTGACCAATCGGGTCCACGAAATCGGGCGGTCAGTGGCAGGGCGTACTGATCGGGTCGACATACGGGATGAGAGATTTAGCCAGAGTGTATCTACAACCATATATCATATATGCAATACCTTGGATACGTGTCGTGGTCGCCCACTCAAATCGGGCACTTCTGCTCGAGGCGATGTTCATGCTTTGCCCGCACTGCACGCGTGTTGCCTGCTGAGTAAAGTGCACTTGAATTGTGGTGTCCAACAAGCCAATTTGGGCTCAGGTGAAGAGCAAGCCACTACGGACGGTGAGTGCCCATCGTCATAACGATAGCAAAGCCCCATGCTTGCTGCAATGCTGCTATCAGGAGTGAACCTGACTATGAGGGAGCAAAACCATGAACAGTACGCTGGCAGAAGCAGCGGCTGTCATACTTATATACGTACTTAGAATTTACTCGCACTGAAACGCGAGTGCGAACTCTGGAGGTAAGAAATGCGAACGCTAAGACCAATACGGATAAAACTCACAAGTCACCAAACTTCAGTGCAGACACCACCAACCGTGTTTAAAACAACCACGCTGGTCAAGTTGTTCAGCGCTCGGCTGCCCATATTGCTCGGTAGCGAGTGGCTGCGCCCGTCTTGGATTCAATCTCGGTCTGTTCGTAAACTAACGGTAATCTTGCGACTCTGGCCGCGGTAGCACTATGCTCAAAATCACTTATTACTGCCCTGTTTAGTTACTTTGTATCACCCGAAAGGTACGTTCGCGCTAGAGCCTGTTCCTGTTTTACCACATCATCAAATTCTGTCCAGGAGCTCCGAGTGAAGACGGAAACCAAACAATGCCAGCCTCTTATGTGGAACAACGGCAGTGTTCACAGCCCACGCGCTGGAGGAGAATCAGGGCACCCAGTTCGGGATGCCCTCGACTCCAGGTGCTTAGGATTTAGTGGAGACGCAGAGTATAGGCCATCCTATACCCCGGATTCACTCTGTCCCGATCAGCCAATCACCGACCGCCATTTCCACCCACCCACCAACCGATCGGCCGCCGACAGTGCCCCCAAGCGAGAATTGCCCTCGAAGGCGTCCTCCCATCCATTGAACACCACAAAATCAGCCGACGATCGATAGGTGGACCAATAGCTGGATACCATCATATTTTTCTGACAGAGAATACTTCATTCTTGCCACTTAACACTGCCCTCGCTGGCCTTTACACTCCTGAAACTTCACACTGCCCTCGCAGCCAATACATATAAGCGCGCTGCTGGCCGTGTCTGGTCATTCCGATTGACTGCTCGTTCACGAATGATAGTCTTGGCTGCACAAATGTGGGTCTCGTTGCCCACGCCTGTCAGTCCGCTGCCATCGCCAGTGAGCCAGTTGCCAGCGAATGTGGGTCTCGTTGCCCACGCCGGCTGGTCTCGTTGCAGTCGCCCACGAATGTTGGTCCCGGCCAACGCCAGATGGGTCTGTGTATCGGAATGGCTGCGATGTGACGACCTCCCCGTGGTGCAGCTGGAAACTGGTCTCCCGATCAGGCCAACGTCACACAAGAAAGAACCGACGAAGCGGCAATCGAATACAACGAGCGACGGACAAGACCACGGGTAAGCTCGGTTTGCTCAGCAGACTGACTTCTAGCGTCTTACTTTCAGGCCCGACTTCCGACGCGAGTGGCACATGGCTGAATGGTCTCGTTGGATTGATCTCCAACGTGCTGGTCGACAATGAAGGACTCGGTGAGTTGAGTTTGGTCTCTTCCACTCCCTTCGAGATTCTAACCAATAGAGTTTGCTTTTCAGCAGTCAAAGCTCGAGTCGCCACTCGTCGGTGCGTCACGATGAGAACCTGTGCACAAGCAGCAAAAACAGACAAGACCGAATCCGCATACACGGCCAAAGCAAACGATGAATCGAGCTTCAGCTCTGCCGTCGACCATTGGGCGTCTGGGACGATGTTGCGATCGTCGGTGTGACATCCAGTGATCTCGATCGTGACAACTTGTGTACGGCGTATCATTGCTTGTATTGGTCATGGCCGTGTGCATAGCGTCTGTTGGATCCCTAGGAGAAGGGTGGGTCGTGGCAGCGACGACAAAACGATTCCATGCCTTGAAAAACATGTTACCTCAGACACGCCCAGGGCCCTAGTGCCTACCCCTTCCGAGCAAAAAACCAAGGCAATCGCGGCTGTTGGTGGCTTAAAACCAACTTTGCTCTCGTGATCAGATCAGGAAGATTCGATTAGGAGTCGATCGATCTCGTTGATTCTTGGTCTGCCCTACGGCAGTGCACCTCACTAGGAATGCTTGCCCACTGTTACGGTTTTCCTGGGATCGAGACATGTCTCGAACTGTGGTCCATGACAAAGGGAAACGCTGGAAAAACGTTGACGACCGCACGAGGTTCTGGTCAAAAGTGGCAGGTCGTTAAAGTGACTGGTCAATTCTGAATTTTTTGGACTATTTCAAGATACTGTATCTTCACGCAGGCTGCCTAAATTGCGAAAATTAAATCGATCAGGAAAAGGAGCAAAGCGAATCCGGTGTATAGGATGGCCTATACTACAGACAGAGAGGGAAGCTGCTGTGTGAGTTGGTCACCCAGGGATCTCAATGCTGGCCAGCTAGAGGAAAATTGGTTGTGGAAAACTGTTTCTGTGGCGCACCCCCAGCTTTTCCATGGGGGTGCGCCACAGAAAACAGGAAAATGTAGTACAAGGGCAGTTGTTCCACAATCTGAGACATGGCCACCCTCACAGTCAGTACGGACAGCCTTGCATCCGCCGAGTGGGGCAGAGCTTCAACAAGTCACGAATATTTTTTCATATTCCGCACTTAATTAAAACACAAGTACGACCTATTTCCGACAGTTTTTAACAGAACGTAAAGATTTAATATTTAAATATTATAAGCATTTGAAATCCACCTTCAAAAATTAAAGCAAAGGTGCATTTTCCCACGTCTCACTAGTTTTAAGCGAGTGAGAAATAGTTGCTATTTCACCACCGCCAAGAATTTCCGTAGATCTTGTTACAAGAAGAAACCGATTTCGATTTATTCGGGTTCTACCGTCATTAAAAATTGTTAATCAGAATTTATTATTGTCTAGTATTAGTCGCTAAAAAGTGATTCATAGAAATGGTAAGTTTATTTTTCGAAAATTTTGAACATTTCAGCCTAACAGTTTGATTCGTTCTGTTTTCTGAATAATTTGCAATAGGCCTTCGCTTAATAACTTGTGTATACAATTAGATAAAACTTGGTCTGTGCTGTTATGTCTATGTTTATGTAGTCTAAAGCAGATAGGCTATCTCTATAACACACGTACCGTAGGCTAACCAAATAACGGTCCAGAATCTCGTCTCGTTCAGCCGTGAAATTTTATACTGTAATCTGGTTGGATTTTGTTTTGATACTGTTATTTCCGGATAGTACTTGTAGGTAATTTTTTAGCCGCAAAACAATTATATCGAACTCCATCGGAAGCGTCACGGACGTCGACTAGATCATGAAGAGCGCATGTGAGTCCTTTTCTGGAATTCCGCTATAAAATGTCACTCGTTTTATAATTCTTGTTTCTTATTTCAGGCGCAAAAAAGAAAGCCGCATGGCTCACACGAAGGCAGAGAAAGCCAGGAAGTTGCGTGGTTTGAAAGCGAAATTGTACAACAAGCAACGTTTCTCTGAGAAAGTTCAAATGAGGAAATTGTAAGTTCTTCGCTCCGCCAACTTTGTTTTTTTTGGTGGCATATATCACAGCGCATGCATGTTAATCCTGGTCTATCCATGCCAGTTTGTTTTTTAAGAGTCGGGGGCATTTAATCATCTACGACCCTAGAGATATGTCCCAAAGCTCGCTATGATGTAGGATCGGATTTCTGATGTCCGAAAGTTCAGAACACGCAGATGTGTTGAATGTTTGTAAAAGTGGTCCCATCCATATAAAAAGCGGCGATTTTTCTTGATTTTAGGATCAAGGCGCACGAGGAGAAGGAGCGACGTAGCACGAACAAAGATGAGGCCCCTGAGGGAGCCGTGCCAGCGTACTTGCTCGACCGTGAACAGCAGACCCGGGGCAAAGTTTTGAGTAATATGATCAAACAGAAGCGGAAGGAGAAAGCGGTATGGATTAGAGATTGGTATGTATTACTGAAAGGTCAGGAGTGGTTATTTTAGGGCAAATGGGAAGTGCCATTGCCAAAGGTGAAGGCTGTTAGCGAGGCTGAGGCGTTCAAGGTGGTTCGAACTGGAAAAACGAGAAGTACGTTTTTTATCTCGTATGGGCTAGTAATCTATCTGCGTCGGTTTTGGCCCTGTAATCTTGTTTCGTTCACTGCGCTGGTGGCCATGTGGCTACTCCGTCGATTTCTGCCACCTTTTTGATTCTCTGAGTGACTGCCCACGATTCTCGGTAGGTGACTTGAAGGGTTATTCTAATGGATGGCGCCCTCAAAGTTGTCACTTATCTGGCACTAAAAGTTCTTGAAACAGGGCTCATACAACTTTGGAAAACCGAGAAAACCTGAAAAGGTCAGGCAAGAAGGTCCTGAAAAAACCTAGGAAAATGGGAATTAGGGAGAATTGGGAGAACTGCAGGAGCCAAAATCAGGGAGAAATGACGGTTGCATTTTGAGGCTTCATATTTCGAGTCACATGCCTTTTCTGTGATCATGCTGGAAATCAGTGAATCGGTTGAAGTACATTTAGTAATTTAGGACAATGTGAAAATACTCAGGGAAAAAAATCAAATTTTTGTCTGGAAAACCTAGCAAAATCATTTTCCGTTTCTTGTATGAACTATGTAAAAGCTTATACATAGAGGCGGGTGAAGCAACCCTCGCGGTGGCAGATACCGACTTGGGTGTTCCCTTGCTCATGTTAGAGAAGCGACGCTTTTTTCTTGCTAGTCAGAAAAGCGTGGGAAGTCTTTTGTTCTAATGAACTCGTCGGGGTATCTCGACTGTTTCCCGATATCTCAGTCAACTACGATAGTTTCTGTGTCCTGTGTCCGAATATGTGTTTCTAATCCGTTTCTTTCCTTATTTAGAAGAATGCAAATCTCTATGCTTTTAGGGAAGGCTTGGAAACGGATGGTGACGAAAGTTTGTTTCGTTGGCGAAGGCTTCACGCGCAAACCCCCGAAATACGAACGTTTCATTAGGCCGATGGCAAGTGATGCTTATCTTCCCTTCTCAGGCCTTGACGAGGACAACCCTTATGGGGTGGGGCTCTCGAATACAGGTCCCCTAACGGGGCACGGGCTGGGTATGGTGCCTCACGGGGTAACCACCGACATCGCGGGGCTGCGACTAACACGCCCCCTTGCTCGGCATGCATCCCGGATGAACCCTAGTCGATGGCAAGATAGGGTCAACTAACAAGCCCCCTAGCCCGCGTGTAAAGGGCCAAGACTCGACCCTCCCCTGGAACGACCAAGACGGGTAAAAAAAGCTGTGTTGTATGTTTTGCAGGGCCTACGATTCAAAAAGGCGCACGTGACACACCCAGAATTGAAGACTACTTTCCACCTGCCAATCATAAGCGTGAAGAAGAACCCGACCTCGCCCACGTATACTCAATTGGGTGTCATCACCAAAGGAACGGTCATTGAAGTGAACACGAGCGAGCTCGGTTTGGTCACGCAAGGAGGAAAGGTAGTTTGGGGAAAGTACGCACAAGTGACGAATAATCCAGAAAACGACGGATGCATAAATGCCGTTCTGCTCGTGTGATGAAGGTGTTTTCCATTCCGTTCTTACGCTGACGGTACTCTGCTCGGGTTGCACCTGTAAAAGAGATGGGCTGAGGAACGACTAAGCATGCGGCCAGGGGAGAGGAGAGATGGATGTTCCCGCTGTGGCAGACGAGTAGTTTGTTCGAAGTGCTTTCTCGTTTTTGGCTCGAGCTTTGGCCATGTTGTTCTGGGCTATCAACTTGTCCTCGCTCGTCATACTTCCAGTTGGGCGTTGGCACCACAAAGAACTGGTTTTCTTGTCTCTTAGCCCGGGCATCCGCTTCGTAGGTGCGATGCTTGGCAGTGCTGATGTGTATGTGTATGTGTATGTGTGAGGCATGGCACGAAAGATGCAGTTGTGTGTGGCATTGATATTGGCCTATGTGGGCGTCGTGGTGCGCGGTGCTGCGATTCAGGGCAACCTGGTCGAGGATGTGGAAGAGGAGGGTGAATTGGGTAAGTGCCTGGCTGTCACGTTTTGGGTCGTGGTCTAGCGGTCAAGGCGTCTGCCTCTTACGCTGGGTGCGCACTTACAGGGGAGGGATCGACTCTCGCCTGGGCAAGAAATGACTCAAGTGTGCGTTCCTTAGCCCTCGAGTGCGCTGCATGGTACTTGACTATGGATAATGTATGACATGACATGTCACTTTCGGCCGATAAGCCAAGTGGGCAGCGGGTGCACAGGGTCATCTGCTCTTTCAATGCCATCCCATGACGTCCTGTAGTTCAGTTCAGACAAAGGGCCATGAGAACGCCAGACATGGGCTTGTCCGCTGAGGTCGTACCGCAGATGGCGGTGGTCTATACCATGCTCATGACGCCTGTCAATGGTGTGAGTAGGTACATCATACGGCGTCTGGTTCTCTGCGCGACGCTACGCACATCAGCCTAGCGTGGGTACTCTGTCGCACTGATAACATTCTGGGAGGTCTGTTCTGTGGTGGTGGACTGATGGTTAGTCACGCTTGGAGACACGGTCCCTTGCAGCTATGACTCTGAGACACAGTCTCCCGTCCCCTCAATCCAGTTGACTCGCGTGTGACTCAGTTTCACAGACGCAAGTGCTCCTTGAAGTGCATCAGTGACTCACATGCTGACTGTGCCAATATAAGGTCCCTGCTGAGCGTGAGTCACTCTCAACGAACTTCTATGATAGAACGAGTATGTGACGCAGATAACCGCAAGTGTCCTCCATGGGACAAATGGCAGTCGTCCAAGTGCCTGTGGCCATCACAGGCCTTCTCCTCATTACCCACCGCCTGCACGTCGCTCCCAAAGAAACCCGAAATTCCACCCGTTCTGAAACAGGTAACATGCATTGGTCACTCGGGAGTCAGTGGACACTTGCTTTACACAACTTTACAATTTCAGTTTGTCCAATCCAAGCAATTGGAAATCTATTCAGTCATCCAGAACCTGTTCAAGTTGCGCGGAGCTCAGTCTGCGTGCGGATACTGCAGCCGAAAGATTCGGTGTCGTCAACGTAAAGGGGGAGAGTGGAGGAGAGGGTGCAAGTATGCTCATCTGGTCACCGCATCGTGCAGCTATATATAGGCATTGTTCACACTGGCAGGTTTGTGCAAGCCCAAATTGTAAATGAGGAATGCGAGGGCAGCAAGGCGTGCGAGATCAAGCCCGTTTTGGGTGCGTGTCCGCCACCAGTGCCAATGCCCTGGCATCGACGACGACCCAAGCCTCATGGACTGATTACTGAAGATTCTGATCACCTGCAACGGATTGATCTAAATGGAGTGGGGTAAGGCAGGACTTAGAGGTGATGGCGTCGACAAGCAGCACCACTGCCACAAAGGCTCGCTGTGTCGTCCTGTCCAGTATCGAAGCCGATGGTGCTACAGTGTCTTCTTTCAGAGATCACAACCTGGAGATCGAAGCTGGCAAGAACGCTTCGCAGGGTCCCCCGTTGTGGCACTGTGCAAGGTAAGCATATGATGTAAATGTGCGCACTGGCCGCACTGAACAGAATAAGAGTCCCAAAACCATGTTTGGCACGAAACGCAGAGAAAACCATTGGACTAGAGGCTGTTGCACAGATCGTAGTCCAGCCCCATGACCAGTTTCCTCTCTCATAGGAACAAAGACGGTAGCAAGTGTTGGTGCTGCTGCGGGTGGTACTTCCCCGACACGAAAACTGGAAAGTGCGTCAACATTCGCAAAGACGACACTGAAAGTGGCGATGACCAAGTTTGGGATTGGAGTGGGTTGATGGATTTCGAGTCGCATTATCCGTTTGATCTGGATTCGACAATCAATGATCACGTGATTGAACAGATCGAAGCCCCACCTATGGAGTCGGGGCCGGCGGATGAGATGGAGCCACGAGAGGATGGCGACGTTGTCGATCAGGTACCCGGACCCGACCAACCACCCCATGGCTTGGAACCAACGGCGCATCAAGTGGTGGCCCCGGTCACTGATACAATGATTCATAAGATCGAGATGGCCAAGAAACCGGTGCACGAAACCAATGAGATATGAGGGGTTGATATGTGTCCTAGCTACTGTAGCTAGTGTGTGTATCACAACAGTATGTACACAAGATACGTGGCCTATCGTGGCAATCATCTTGTCTCAAGCCCTACTCGAGACGTGCAAAAACATCACTTCTCATTATGAAGCGGGACAGCATAAAAAGCCAGACTAGAAAAAAGTAGGAGCGTGTCGAGAGAGGATCGATAGTTTCTTGTTGCTTTACAAGGGCAGGATGCGCGATGGGAAGGCTCATTTGAAACGCTGCTTATTAGTGTCTTAGAAAGAAAGTGTCAATGTGTACAAGGCAAATGAGCAGGAATGCCTATGTGTAAAAGTGTGGCTTACATGAGTGGCGGTACCGCGGGCATGCGTCAACAGTGAGGGAGAAGCTTGAAAAAGACGCAGTGAATTGGTCTGGTGTAAAGCAGGTCTGAAGGAGTGTGAAATAGGTCTAATCAAGTAGCGCAGTGTAGGGTACGCCTGATGAGAGAATGTAAAGTAGGTCGTGTGAGAGAGTGTGAAGAAGGTCTGGCAATGAGGACGCAGTGTAAAGTAGATCTGACGAGAAGTGTAAAGGAGGTCTGTGGAGAGAATGTAAAAGTAGGTCTTAAGATGGGCCGTAAAGTAAGTCAGATGAAGGAATGTAAAGTAGATCTGAGAAGAGAGCAAAAGGTCTCATGAGGGAATGTAAAGTACGTCTGAGGCGAGGGTGTGACACAGATGCAGTACGGTGTAAAGTGGGCGCCAAAGATGCACCATATTAGGGGCAATCCAGGCACAAAAAACGCTATACAACATTCTGCATCCAGCCGTGGTGTTTGAAAGAAAGAACACAACACAAGACAGCCTTGTCAGTGCCAACCTCGGCACACCCGTCCTAGTACATGTGTCAGATGGGCCTGTGTACAGTGGACGGGACGGCCTTGGCCACACCAAGGCTGCTCATGTCATAAAGAAAACAGAAAACACTGACTTTTGTTGTCTTGTACATAAAAAAAGAAGATGGTGTCTATTTGCACGCCTTTCGCTCCTCTTGACCGCAAAAAAACTAGAGCATACGCGTTTTTCCCGTGGCCACTGAGTTTTTCACTGGCCAAGCCATATTTGAGCTGTACACCGTTTTCGCAGTCACCCTTGAGAGTGGGCGGGCAAACAAGTGGCGGGCACATTCGTATCGATTGCGCAGTTTTGGCGCGAGACGGGCGCGTCGCTGGCTGGCGGGAGGGGAGGAGTGTTTTGAAGAAAGGGGCATTTTGAATTTATGAAACGTAAACAGTGGTTGTCGTCGATTGGCTGCAGAGGGCGCTGTGTCGGCCGGACGCTGCCCAGCGGCGAGGAGTCACGTGCTCGTCCTTGGGCGGGGGCCCGGCGCCAGTGTGTGTCTGCTGTTGGCCTAAGCACAAAGACCATTATTCGGGCGCGGCGCGGACAGTCGCCTTGTGTTGGAGTGGCGGGGCGGGGGTGGGTAGGACGACAGCTGCTGCTCTCCCTACCCGCGCATAAAGTAGAGAAGAGGCGCTTTGTTGTCTGTTGGGCATTATGGCGAATGGGCTGACCTTCCTGTTCTTTAGCCCATTCACCTAGGACGACGTAGTTAGTGTCCGCGCGCGTACCGCAAACCCCTTGCAACCTTCCCTTCTCTCCTCATTTTCACGTTTGAGCGTGTTGGCTGGCGCCTCTCATCCAATTCTCCTTTTCTCAATTCTTTTAGCCGATAGCCGATAATGCCGGGCTTCTATTCGGACGCCGAACCAACCCTGACCAACGGATTCGTCATCAACCCGTCGATCTGGTCCGACGGTGGCGACGAGCAACAACATATTCAAAATTATCTGCATAGTTCCTCGCCATCTTCTCAATATCACCAACCAAACGTCAGTGCCTCGACCATGCAGCAATTGGCCTACGAATTGTCCATGTTCAATTTGAATCCCCGTCGCGGCTACTTGGATGAGAGTGGATCGCCCGTCGATTTCGATAGCTACGATCATCATCGATACAAAAGCGCATCGGATTTGGTTCCTATTTCGGCATCTGCTGCTTCGGCCCTTATCGCAGTTGCTGCTGCAGCCGCCGCGGCCAATGGTATGGACGAGGACGGCGAGAATCAGTTGGGTCTGTTGGCGCGTCGACGTTCGCAAAATACGACCGAATGCGTGCCGGTACCCAGTTCGGAACACGTGGCCGAAATCGTCGGCCGTCAAGGTAAAATTTTTTTCTTTTTTTTCACTCACCTCCCAAACATTTGCGTAATGCGTACCTCTGCAAAGTCGTATTGGTTCGAGTATTGCGCATGCATTGTGTCATTTTCATGAACACTTTTTCTAACCGCACTTGGAAACTCTTTATCCATTGTTGGCGTGTTTTGATTCAGTTTTGGCAAAAAAATTTGAGCGCCTGATCGATTTCGCCGCAATTGGATGTCTGCTCGAGGCGACGGACGTCTGTCTGGCGAGGGGCGGCCCGGTGCTGTACGTATATGCAGACTGTCAGTCAGTGTTTTGACTGCCAGACAAGTTTTGAGACGTCGCGACGAACAGATAGGGATGCATATACGTTCAATCAATGCACACCCGGTCGTTTCCTGTTTCGGTGCAGTCGTTTGTTTCCAGTTGGAGAAGACAAGATTGTTGCAATAGAATAGGCGGCGGGCGGGCGTTTACCAACTAAGGCGTCTAGCCGTCAACGTCACGAGTAGACTAGCCTGCTTACAATTGAAGTTGCAGAGACAGGCGGCGTCGAGCTCTCAGACTCAGCCAGCAGTTGAAGATTTACGCTTTTTGCTCTCGTGCCTTGAAATTCTTTAAAGCGCACATGTGTACGAGGAGCCAGCCTCCGTCCTCCACCGTTGGTCAGACACCAACAGCGCTGCGGATGCTATTTTTACAATAAAGCTCTCGCCAGTCCGGCCTAGTCGTACGTCGTCGAGCCAGGCTCGAGAGCCAGACGAACCGAATGCGTTTTTGCATTTCGAACCATTTAGTGCCGAGTACACTTTTTGTTTCGTCGTTTAGTCTTCGATGTTTTTCTTTAACGCGCCCTCCTCGGTCAGCTGGTGTCCGCGGTGGACACTAGTCTTTGTCTCGGTTGTGTCCTGCGGTTTGCGGGGACGAAGAGTATTGGTTAGTGCTGGTGCTTTTGCAACATCATTTCCATAATAAGGGACAGTAGTAAACAGGGACGGGAGGCGAGGCATTATGAGAGTACGCTTTCGATCGATTCGCCGCGGCGAGTTCCTGATTCATTTGCAGTAGCGTCACAGACAAGGGCCGACGCGACGATGACGACAAACGTGTTTTGATGTTCTTTGCCAATATTCCCCGCTCACGTAGGCACATGTTATGTTACATAATGACAACGAGGGAAACCAGGCGTCCAGATACAGTAGCACCAAGACGAACTACTCGCGGGGTTTGTTAGGGGCGATAAATAATGGGCATTGTCTCGAAACTGGATTGGCGCAGTTTAGGATTGGCTTTTTATGTTCGGTTGGGCCAGTGTGTGACCAGTTGACTAAAGTTTTATTAATCTCGCTGACGGCTGCCTGGTCGTGCCAGACTCGGTTGGCACGAAGCGAAGGCGATGTGATAGGTTTGTTGTTTGGATCTGTGCCGGGGCGAACAGAGATAGCATTTTATAGTGCGCTAAAGCCGTAAAGAAATGCGTAAAAGCACGTTTGACCCAGCCCTCGAGCCGTCCCGCATTAGCGCAGTACTTCTCATCTGATACAAGGAGTGATGGATTGATGAGTGTCCAGAGGGAGGGCTGGAAAAATGAGACTATTTGGAGTACTTGTGTCTTATCATCGACTGGCAGTGGATTAATTTCGAAGCAGTAGGCTGAAATTGGTGATAGCTGACGCCGAGATAAGATTCGAGCCGAGTCTGAGTCAGCCAACGTGTCTCGTTTTTGAAATGATCTTTTACTTTTCAGGATGCAAAATTAAAGCTTTACGAGCCAAAACCAATACTTATATCAAAACGCCGGTACGTGGAGAAGAGCCCGTTTTCGTAGTCACTGGTCGTCGGGACGATGTGGAGGCGGCGAAACGCGAGATTTTGTCGGCTGCTGACCATTTTACACAAATTCGCGCTTCACGTCGTCATAGTCAAGTAAAATTGGTTTTTCTCAGTTGCCTGCCCCGTGTGTTTAGTCATACGATTCCCATTTTAGGGTGGTGTCCCAGCTCCTGGTCACGTGACAGCCTATGTGCGCGTTCCGTACAAGGTCGTTGGCTTGGTGGTTGGTCCGAAAGGAGCCACCATTAAGCGTATTCAACAGCAGACTCACACCTACATCATCACACCATCGCGCGAGAAGGATCCAACTTTCGAAGTGACGGGATTGCCGGAGAATGTGGAGGCGGCCCGCAAGGAGATCGAGACGCACATTGCCAATCGTACGGGCGTCTACCCGTCGACCACGATCGGCACACCCCAGTCGCAATCGTTCGACGATGAGACTAGCAGCGAGGGCCGTCAGCGATCGAGTGTGTTGGCCAATGATTTCCATTTGAATGGCATCGATACGACGTTGACCAATTCGGACACGAACACGCCCGATTCGACCATGGCCAATGGAGCCAGTTTGTTTTCAATCGATTCGGTCAACTCTGGCTCGCTCCCTTCTTATTTGGGCTCGGGTGCCAGGGCCTTGTCTATGTCATCGAATTGCAACCCGTTCACCATTTCGGCGGCTAGTATCGAACAACGCCGCGCTTCGGCCGATGCCTATTTCGTCGGGAATAGTTACAGTAATGCAGAGCCGGCTGCCACGTTGGGCACTCAGGTGAGAGAACATTTGTGGGAATTAGGGGAGGGTCTTATCTGATTCGTCTGACTTTCCCAGCAGCGAGTGAGCGAGGTTGGATTTGGTGTCCTTTTCAGCAGTTTAACGCTTGGTGCACTTTCGCGAGCGCTGGTGCTACGGATAGAAACCAGGGCCTTCCAGTTTTCGCTGCGAACACTGCCAGTAATAAGTCGGCCACTGCCCGTTTCAATATGGCCTACTCGAGCGACCAGGACGAGGGCGTGTGGTCGGTGGGGGGTGAGTCACCGAACAGCTTGAGCGTCGAGCCGCTGGCCTCGTCGTGCTTGGGTTCGATTTGGTCGGAAGTGGTTGGTGTGTGAGTGTGCGACGCAATATACGCGTGTTAGACATTGGCGGGAAAGTAATAAATCGCCAACATTCCATTTCGCATCTTTTTAATGGTCTATCAATTTTCTCTGAATTTTTTCATTTTTGTGTCCTTTTTTGCATAATGTTGTGCACATAATGCGTTATCGGTGTATTATCACTTACGTAGTATAGCTTACGATTTTACGAGCAGCCGACATGTACGGATCGGTGATAAGGAAATCAGTAACGGAGTATATAAGTATTTGCCTAGTATAGCCAATACGCTTGTGCGTGTAATGTGCTGGTGCATTGTGCGCGTGCGGTTATATTGAAGAATTTAGCACATTTTTATTATATGCGTATATGAATGAGAATTGATTTATTATCGACGTCATGATTGACTGATTGGTGTGCGTATTAATGATTATATTGCATAGATTATGATAAGTGCATGAAAATTGGATTTTAGCACAATTTTATGCCTGATTTCTAAAACAGAGGCGCATTGTATGCTGGGCCCGAATTGTATGCGCACGATATTATACAGTATATGTGTATGGATTGAATGAAATAAAGGAAAGGACTGCCTTTGTCGAGGACACCATCGACCTTGGCTGAGAGTAATTTGGTTTTGGGCGAGCAGCTGGCCTCGACGCGACCTCGCGCCCATTTTCTCAGCACGGCAGCTGTTGGCTGACCGTGGCCACGGTCATCATGAGGGGCGCATGGCACGGGTCAGTGCCTACGCTGAGTCAGGAAATGGGAGATGAGCAATGCGAACGGGCCGTTTTTGAAATAGAAAAGTGGCCGAGGTAACAGCACGCACCTGGTACACTATTGTGGAAGACGGTTCCGGCTTTTCGCCTACTAGACGCTTCATCAGCGGCCAGAAGAGAAATCGATGTTGTTTGTCCATCGGCCAGTCCAGCCAAGGCCGGCACGACCAGGCGCCGTCTAGCTTCTACAACTGACACGAACCGACAGCTGCCTCGAACGAGCACCGGCTAGAAAGTAGGCCCGAGAATGTTTTCCAAGGGCCTGGAACAGAGTCAAGCAAAGTGTTTGCTATTCGGATTGGCCCCTACAAGGCGCCCGCACACAAATACACACTCCTCCCTGATCACAGGCTCATATCGAACTGTTTCAGGGCGAATTCCAGACGCGTCCTCGCATCCATGACCCGTTGCTCCTGCGCCAAGATATCGCCGTCAGTCACGACCAGGGGCTGAAAAAAGACAGGGGACATCGATCGAGGTGTATGCTAATGAGATGAGTCAGCAAGAGATGGAAGAGGGTCGCGCTGACTGACCACACGCGCAATCGATCGGGCATGACTCAGATGGCAAACATGACCTTAGGACTGGGCTCAAGTACGGGCACACGGGCGAGGGACTATTCCAGGTTGCTGTCAGCAATAGGGAAGACAGCAGTGCAATATGGCACTAATATGAGCTCATGAGTGTGTATAAAATAATGGCAAAACAAGATGTGGGCCCCGAAAGCAGTTGCTCAAAATAAGCGTTTAATTGAACTGACTGTTCATGTAAGAAAAGCATCTCATGTCAAAAATTTGAATTACGCGCTAAACTCAAGGTTCAGCCACTCTAAGTTTTATGGGCAATGGTATTATGGATTACCAGAACTCCTTGTTTGCTTTGGACAGTGACTTGCCAAGTCGCGGCTATACGAGCCCTTCCGAGCGAAACCCATGTTGGCCTTGTGTCTGTGCTTGGGTCTTCGAAGATGGAGCAGGTCCCTGAGATCCCCTCGGTTGCGAATGGACCAATCAGGAATCATACCTGCATAAGCGGCTGGTGAGGATTGATGTGAGAATCCGGCTTGGATTTCAATGCTTTAGAGAGACCAGTTTGTCCAACGATTGGAGCACCTCGAACAGAAGGACGACTGAGTGCGGCAGCCAAACTGATCATGGCAACTTGCTCGTTCGTATTGGGCCCGATAGCTGAAAATCAGGCATTACAGTAAGTATGTGTGGAGGGTGGAGAACAAGGTGCAGGCCAGCATCGACTGATCCGCTGATTCGAGGGGGATGGATCCGATCCGACTGCTGGATTTGTAACTAAAATGTTTCGCGCTTTATCTGCTGGAAAATGATAAGGGTGGCATACTAAAATGAAAAAACCCTTTTTTGCTTTCAAATCAGCTTTTAATCCTGCTTTAAGCCCTGGCTAACTCTCCTATGCCCTTTGGAGTGGTCTGGCAGAGAGTGATAGCGAGGAAACAGAACAGGTTGGTGAGGACTCAGTGCTACATACTGTATGTCGTCCCCACAAATCTTTTATTTCTCGAAGCGAACCGGCCGGATCGGATTAGGATCAGACCGATCTAGGCCCTAGGATCCAGGCCTAGGGTCGGATCGGTCGATGCTGGGGTGCAGGACGGGAAAACGCGGCTGCCCAGGTCAGACACGCGTATCTGTCCTGTTAATAGCCTGCCAACTAGCCACAACGCTCGATAGTCGGGCATCGATTCATGTGATTGAACTAATATTATACTGTACATGAGATGTCTAACAAGTACGGTGTAGTGTCCAGGTTGCCATCATCAGGGTTCTAGATTGATGTAAGAGGCGTGCATATCTTATCTGCACACGCAGCCCAGCACCAATCGACCAGTCCCATGTGCGGATCGGCTCCCAGCCCCATCCGACAGCTGGGTCGGAAATTTAAACTTGATGCGCTGTATCATTTTATTCCTGGAAATCCATTTATTTGTATGTCTTATTTCTCCATGTAAAATCCCGCTTTAGGCGCTGGCTGGTTCTCCTGTGCCCATTTGGGGAGGGCTGTACCATGCTAGCAAGGACCCAGACCAGTTTTGGGCTGTCCTAACGGCATCCGTGCTGAAATTTCATATTTTGGTTGGATAGGCTGGATCTAATCGGGATCGGGATGCAGGTTCAAGGTCCGATCATTCGATGGTGGTGTGCGGATAAGATACAGTCGCTCCTTTCTACCAGTCCCGTTCCAACGCCACCTCTCCATTTGTGCCCCACTTACGCCTTATCAATCCACCGAGTGACAGAGGCTCTTCCAGTGCCTCGTGCACGCTCTTCCCTGCACGCACGACCATTGCTCGCAACCCATCCAATCGCTTCGGCCAAAACACTTGCATCGGACTTTTCTTTTTCAATAACCGTTTCGGCTGGCCAAACGTCTCGTTCACAACTTTGCTCTCCATTCTGCTTGTGTGCACCAAAGTGAATGAGCGGTGAAGACTACCCGAAGTTCGACGAACAGGAAAGGCCAAGTCATCGAAAGCACATCGAACATTGGGCTGGCGACCAGGTTGAGTCAAGGGAGCTAAAACTGAACCAGCTCTGGTCATCCCGAGTCCAATATATCCGCAATCTTACAACTGATATCGACCATTAGTTCGGCTTGATCAGCATCGATCGATCGGGAAGTCGATTCCACATCAAGCATTAGCTGCTGTATTTGACAGAGATGTGATGCATACATACCCCATGGAAAGCACAATACAGTATCAGGTGACCTTCCCAGATATCACGTCCTGATACTGCACACATACTATATCCTGGGCTACAGGATGATATCAATGGGGATGTAAGTGATTGCGGGCTCTCACTTCTAGCCCCCAAACGTGCAATGTTCCTTTCCTCAATACTTTTGTCACTGACAATAACAATAATTCCCGATTCAAATGGCAAACACTACTCTAACAAGCGCACTAGACGGCACGGGCATAAAAAACAGCTGGCAGTAAGTCAATTATGCAGCAGATAATAAGGATAAATTTGTCGAAACCTTGCTACTACCGTGGATTTCAACTTTTTAAGATCTAAAGGTTCACCTTGGCCCATTGGTCATTTCAGCCGCCTAGCCCACTAAAGTACATGAGTGCAGTCAGCGATATTAGGTGATCGATATTAGCGATTGCTGATTAATAAAATCATGACGTATCAGAACATGAATAGGTAGTGATTGGTTCCCTCCCGTGGTACGTGTTTAGCCTACCCAACTGGTCAGTTTGAGCCTATGGTGAGGCACTCATGTCCTTGCAAGAGTGCACAGTACTGTCCTACAGTATGTGCCAATGCACTGTCTCGTGGACACTGCCATGATGGAGAGGAGAATTTAGAGAAGCAAAGAAATGTGCTATTCAAATGAATTTCGTAAAAATTCATTCAACACACGCTGATTTGAAATAGAAAACCATCTTTGCAGGATTTAGAATTTGAACGTTATACCTGGCTATAGTACAGTAATTCCATGGGTCCTACCAATTAGCGTTCGCCCAGGGCCAAAACCCCGATCCAGAAAAATTATGGTCCCAAAATCCCAACATCGTATGCTAACAGTACGTGCAACCAATCAATCTTCTTGAGCTATCTAGCAAAGAAGACCCGTGAAGATAAGGAAAATGCTGATGGGGGGGGGGGGGGAATGGAATTTGATCGCGGGCCAGAGGGTTATCTGATGGAGATGACTAATAATTCTGTGCATGCACTTACGAATGTATTACTCGGCTGCTCAGACGCTCGCTCGTTTTGTTTTCATTTAGTACCTATGTAATAAGAAATATGTGATTGGCCGTCTGAAATTTTGTCTTTATTTCTGAGGAAATAAGGAGCACTCTCCATCCGCTAAAAGTATTCTGCACATGCGATAGCCGGGCTTCGACCCGGTCGAACCCTACGCCGAATGAAATAATTTCCCGGGGATATTATTTCAGTTATACAAATTATAGCTGACTAATAAAACGCTTACCTTTTTTCTGTTTTACAATTTGCGAGACTGGACTCGGTTTTAATCTCATTTTTTTGTCTTTCGGCGATCAAAATTCAACGGATTGAAACTATTTCGATCGACGTAACGCAAAAGCCAAATCAACGAATAATTTTTCAAGTTCTCGAATGCTTAATAAACGTAATTTTAATTCGAAGAAACAAGGAAAGCTGGAAATGAGAAAGGTCAATGCTTCGGTAATTTGTGCGGCTACAGTAAGCCGCTAGTTGCGTGTTCACGATCAAGCGGATACGACGGTTAGAATTTGATGACATGACGACGTGGTCTGTCACACTCTCGTGCACGGGGCTTTACACCACGGACTCGTGTCGCTGGTGTAAAGCCACGACAGTGTAAAGTAAGTCACGTTGATTGCTTTACATACGCGTCACGTAACTAAGCGCGTCACTGATGCAAGGGCTATGGCTATGGTTTGGGTTTGGGCTGGGGGAGCCAAGTATATAGTTGCGAGGCATACTAGCACTGGCACACTGATGAGACTCCTTGCGCTCAGTGATATCCTGTTCCTGTTCCTGTGTTACCGCATCACCGAGCACTTATTGTTAGCAGCGCAATCGAGGGTGAAGACACACTATACAAGAATTTATTTTCCAGGCTGCGAGTCGAACACTTGATGATATGACGAGATACAATAGAGATTAGCAGAAATCCGTGGCTTCGACTAAAAGAATACAGTACATTGGTCGTGTGCTGTGTTCGCCCCAGGTTCCTCCAGGGCAGGGCCTTCAAAAAACCTTAGGGCTTACTGTTGGTGGCGCAGTCGTGTTTTCGCTGCGCAAGGCTGAAATTGAGACCATTCTAAGAGTGAATTAAACATGTGCAGTCTCTGCCTTGTGGGTTAAGAAAAGCGGGTCAAAAATTGGCCTCCACTTTAAAAATTGAAGCCCTCCTCGAATGTGTCCCTTTTCAGGCCATAACTGGTAGCATGGCCTTTCCCCAATGAGTAAACTCGGTATTAGCCCCAGACGCATCGACCGATCCACCGATCTGGCTGAACTGATCCGCTGATCCGATTTGTGGATCGGCTCCTGATCCGATCCGACTGCTGTATCGGCCGGGTCGGTAACTACAATTTTTGCGCTTTATCTGCTGGAAAATGATTAAGGGTGGCATACTATGATGAGAAAATCCCGTTTTTTCTTTCTAATCAGCATTTAATCCCACTTTTAGGCGCTGTTTAATTCCCCTGTGTCCTTTGGAGTGGCCAGAGTGACAGCGAGGAAGCAGAGCAGGCTGGTGAGGACTTGTCAAACACATCATCCCCACCAATCTTTAATTTTTTGAAGCGGATCGGGATCGGGCTGATCCATACCCTGGATCGGGATCAGGATCAAGGCTTAGGGTCGGGTAGGTCGATGCTGGGCCCCAGGCCTTACGATTAGACTGTTTTAAATCCAGGGCATCTAATTGAAGATTGTACTATATCTATGGAGCTGCTCACACATGCTTGGTGTGCATAAGAAGGCACATAATGAGGCTGCCTGTCTGCGAGAAAGCTTCGCACTACCTGCGCGAGCTTCTCAAAATGCCCCGACGCCTTTGATACACTGGTCGCGCCACAGTAAGACCTTAATGGGTGCCAGGCACCATAGTAGTGGGCTGTACTGGTGCGAGTAGACCTACTGTGGGTACTACTGATCAAAATACCATCTACACTTCGACTGAAGTACGCGTCAGTATGTGATACCGACTTCCTTTTCTCATCTCATGGTCAGCAGAAGACAAGATAAGTCTGATTGGCGACAGGGTATGATCAGCCATTGTTTGGAGAAATCTTTTCAAAATTGTTTTTGTTTGCTTAATAAGCTTGTTTTGCCTAGCCGGACAGCAGTCAAACTTTCTAAGAAAGGCGGTGCGGGGACCAGCACACACCCACTAGGAGCACCTCCGCACGAAGGCATTCTGGACCCGACACCGGCTTCCTTGGACGATGGAGGGCTGGCTTTGAACCCTGTCAGTGTTCGACAGCCCAGACTATCTACTCGTTTGGCTTCCACTCGAGCACCTCGAGCGCCCGCGAGGTACTGGTGGAGTCACCCGCGGCGTCCAAGGTCAGCGAGGGCTTATGGTTCCAAATGGTGGGGATCGAACCCGGGACATGTCCAGCCACTCGCTCCCAAGCAATACGGGGAGACGAATGCCGACTCGCTGCACCACCGCGGTCGCAACGCTTGGAGAAATGAGCCAAAGCTAATTGGTTCACCTGGTATGAGGACAACTGACTATGCTCAGGGGGGCGCAGAAAAATGAACCATGACTTTGGACTCTCCTTGTTGCACTGGCTGCGGAGGACTCATCATGTCACGCAGGTACTTATTATTCCATGTGGAATGAGTACAATACTCGTACAATCGCTAGCTAGGTACGCAGGATAGATACGTCCGTGTCACGCAGTTTGGCAACGGAGCACAGCCGCAAGGACTGGATCCGCTGTATCAATCGAATGCAGGCAATCAAATGATAATTTTTAAGACATTGTGGCGCATCTGAGGCCTATGCCACATCTTTTAGGATGAGAGATGACGAGCTGTGTGTATGTGTATTGGTTCCCAGACAAGACTCGAAAATTTCTCAACATGGACGGTGGGGGCAACCGCCACAGTGGGGAAACGTCACATGTGAGTCGAGTCCCCACCAGACATAGCGGGGGAATCGACTCACAGTCGTTGGTGAGAGGGTTCAATAAGAAGTCCAGCAGATACTGAAAATATCCGCCCACAGAAAATGACTTCTAGTTTTCCCTGTTTCTATCGCAAATTCCAATGTCCATTTGAGAAGCCACGGTTCCAGGTTTGGTTAAACATACTCAAGATCGCTTGATCACGAGTTCACACCCGTTTCCCATACGACAACTTGTCCCGCATGTCAAAGCGTAATGAATAAAATTGTGAGGGGTGCGCTGAGTAAACACAAACGGATTGTTGGCACCCACAGAGAAACCGTTGTTTTGGAGGCTGGTGTTCACATGCAAAATTGTCGTCAAGAAGAGGCGAAAATCAGTTAACGAGAAAAAAGAATTGCAGTACCTGCTGGTTACTGCTGGTTGAGCTTTTCGAGGCGACGATGTTTTACGGTTACGTCAAGGGATGCGGCAGTCAATATGGAAAGCACGCGGTGGGATTTCATGCAGTACCGAAAAAACTGACGAAGAGAGGAAGCTTGGATCAAACACATTGGTCGACCAACACCACCGTCAGGTCACTGGAACACTGTGAGAATATGCTCCCGTCACTTTGTCGATGGCCGACCGACCAAAGAACATCCGAATCCTGTTTTACACATGGGACGAACTGATGTACAATTGATGAGGCACAGCGAGATTCGTGATGCACCCGAAGTGGTCCAAGTAGTCCAGAAGAATAGCAATAGTCGACAAGTCAATGATGAAAGACTAGTGGCCAGAGCACTTCTGAATTTGGCTGTCAGACCAGTGCGACAATCGGAAGCCAGAAATCATTTTCGACGCCCTGTGTACGGGAGATAAGGAGGAGGAAACTGAAGGTAAGAATGGACAAACTGTTGGCTGCGGGTAATAAAGGTGCAGGGCTGTAAGGAATACTGCATGTACCTCAAGAGAAGTGTAATGCTTCAAGAAATGCATGGGCAGTCCTGTCTAGTTTCAGCGCCTGGGGGCAGTTTCATAATCAGTTTAGGACACGTCCTAAATCCTAAGGCATGTCCTAAATGTAGAACGACGGGGCCGTATTACAGAAGGGAGTGACGTGGAGCTTTTGCACTGCGCCAAAAACCCAGGGCAGCCTACCAAGTCTTCCGACCTGTACATGGCTGAAACGTCAGTCTAGGACAGTCCTATGTCATTTCACAAGCAGCTTGGTGTCCTAGGATGGGGTACCTAGGTGTCTTAAGTTTAGGACGACCTCGACCCTGTCCAAAGACATTTCCTGGTGTCTCGGGGTTGTCCCAAGTTGTTGTCGCAAGTAGTGTCCTGAATCCGTACCCGTCCTAAAATTAGAATCGCATTGTGAAACTGCTGGCCCCTGCCTCAGTCATCAGTGCATCGACACTGCATAGACACTATGGTACGAGCAAAGTGAGGAATCTATGCAAAACCCATAGTGTGTATTTTTCAGTCCCCACTCGCTCGAAGCTAGTATCAAAAACAGCGGTAACATTCAAGATCAAATGGCCAAACCACCCGCCGTCACCTGAGAATCCCCCACACAAACGGTTTACGGGACACAAATTGGTGATGGCTCTTAAATTGGATACGGCATCAGTCCAAGATCAGACCATAGGTAGTGCTAAGGAGCAAGATGCTTGTTAGAGTCTGCCCAGTTTCCAGACATCGTCGTCTCAAAGCGATGCATCCTTTCTCCAAGGACTCGACGTACCTCTACGAGATCAACCGCCATCAAGAGAGCGACCCTATAATAAGAATACAGTGGTTCCATTTTGTAGTATTGACGTCCCAGCTACAGCACCTGTGCCTCGCTCTATCAAGAAATCGGTTCCTGACTGCGAGCCATGCACGTCGAAAAGTAGTCGCGGTATGTTCATGCGATGGTCCTGGTTTGAAGGCAATGACATCTTGACAAAGTACTACACTGGCTTGCCAAATTTCCAGACGCTGGAGGATGTGTTCAAAGATATTGCGGAGGATGCGGCAAAATTGTGTTTGCGGCAGGTGGCTGCGAGGTAAGTGTGGATCGCGCATTCTTATCGGCCTCATCCTGTAATTTTCTGCTTGTAGGCTTGGTTTGCCGGAAGAATTTCTCATCGTTTTGGTCCGTTTGCGCAAGAACTTTGATAATGAATACATGGCCCACCTTTGCGGTGTCATCGAATCGTATGTGTCGCATTTGCTTTCGGTATGAATTCCGTTTCTGTCGGTCAAGCTCAAACCGTGGGTAAGAAGGGTGCAGCAACCAGTTCCATGCTTTTCCCGATTGCTTCGCTGTGCTGGCGTTTTCGATTGCTTCGAAATTTTCATCGAAAAACCTGGATCGAAGCTGGAGCAACAAGAATGCTACAGTGAGTACAAGCACCGTCACTCTATCGAGTATCTAGTGTGTACGTCTCACAATAGAAAAATTATGTTTATATCGCTGGCTCATGCAGGCAGGACTTTTGATAAGGCAATTGGGAAGGAGTTGCTGGGTTTTTGATGGAGTTGACGAGGGATAACGTGCTGCTGGCCAGCAGAGGCTTCAGAGCCCGTGAGTTTTTGATGCAAAATGCCGAGCAGTTATTGGGTCCGAAGCTTTTGACTGTGCCTCAGTTATGCATAGCCGATGTGAATTATGCCAGGTCATTATTATCTGCGAGAATCCGTGTGGAGCGTGTCATTGGCAAGCTGCGTGCATTTAAAATTTTGGGTGAAATTTGTCCTATACATTTGTTGCATCTGATGGATGATGTCGCTGTAATCTGCTCAGCTATTGTAAATATGGACCCCTACCGCGAAAATGTGACTGGTCTTCGGGTTGTCTGATCTTTTTGTCGTTATTATTTTTTCTGATGATTTTGTTCTGCCTTGACATCAAATAGCTCGAATGAGAATATTTGTTCTGTGATATACGACCAGTCAACGATTATAGTGCCTCCATCTCAACCGAAAACAAATACGGAACAACGATGCAAGCATGAAATGAGTCAATTGCCCAGATTCCTCGTCCCACGAAATACCAAGACGGGCCCGTGTGGGCATGAAATCCCACGCAATCCAGGTGATGTCTTAGCTATTCGCACGACGATGTCTTGATGCCGCCCGTCTTTGGTCGCCAGGCATCGCCACTTGCTGCTGCCAAACCAACACCCTCTCTGCTGGTTTCTGGAACAATGTATTGTTGCATTGAACCACTAACAGCCCACTTCGGTTGGCGACGGTATTGTTGGTCTCTGCTGGTCCAGAATCAACGCACAGAAGAGCACCTCGCATGTGTGCGTGCATCACCTACATAATCCGCCAGGCCAAACGCAGCGACAGGCTCGTATTTTCTGCAAAAAATCAAGAATTCATGGTTAGCTGGCACATCTTATGCACTGACACACTAGTGCACTGTCCAGCCCAGTATGCTTGTTTTCCTGGGCGGCACTTCCATGAAAACAAAACATAAAAGAAAAGTAACCGTTGAGCGGCCGCAGTGGTGCAACGGTTCGGCAATCGTCTCTCCACATTGCTTGGTATCGAGTGGCTGGACTTGTCATAGTAGAGTTGTGTCTCCCGCGCATATATCATGTAACTAAGTGTGGGCTATTGTAAAGCTTGCTCCCCAGGGCAGCGGCCAAAGCAGGCGACCTGCGTAGAGTAAGGAGAACCGTAATATAATTCTCGTATAGTGGGCTGAAGATTGCTTATCTTCACACGCGGTCAATTCGGACAGCAACGTGACAGACTCGTCCCAGGCTCGATCCCTGGAAGTGGAGGTCGGTTTGCGAACCGTGATCATTCGTGGCCGAGGGTGACTCATCCAGAACCACCGAGGTGCTCCGAGTGGAGAGACGGAAGCCAAACGAGAAGACAGTCTGCTATCTAACACCGAGCGGGTTCACAGCCCACCTGCCATTGTACGAGGAAGTCTGGATACCCTCGCGTTGAGATGCTCCTAAAGGAGACACGCAGATGACGCTTCTGTGTGTGCTGGTCCCCAAATAGCTAAGCTTCTAAGGTTTCACTGCTGGCCAGCTAGAGGCAAAACGATCTTCGACCCAAAAAAATTTAAAAAAGAGTAACCATCGAGCGATAGAGTTAGCCGAAGCTAGCCTAGAATGCTTAAAGATGAAAGATAAAGCTACTTGCGCACTTGCCTAAGAGCCTAGCGGTGGTATTCTAGGGCTCAAGGCAGTTCAAGCTAGCCACCCGAATCGTCCGTATTTATCTGCTTGCTTTTCCAAGCTTCGAACCAGGATATTCAGTAAATACACTGGGTACACTCTATTGCTAGCAGACTGTAAACCAGGTTGCATTCTCATCGTTCTCAGTCTTTGCAGACCTGTCACATTTTGGTATCAAGTTGTGTTTTATGTTTCTTGTGCTCCTAGTGCGCGAATGCGATTCCACGATTATGAAAAATAAAATATGGGTGAAATATGACAACGACGATGATGTTGGATTCATCGCAAATAATGCTATGTAAAAACATGTGCCGTTTTCTCCGACTCAAAACGCAGCTCCAAAATGTCTCCATGAGTAAAACGTTCGTTCAGATGCGTCGGAAAGTTTTGGATCGAATATCCTATCCGTGGTGGGTCTACATCCACTGCATGCTATGCAGCCTAAAGGGCCTCCACATTGCACCTCGGCTGCCGAGCCAGCCGAGCTTGTCAGCTGAGGTTCACGTTGCGACTATCAGCTCAGCAGCTCATCGTCAGCCCGCGGTTGGCTCGGTTTGTGGCTTGCGGCTGGCTCAGCTTGGCTGGCTCGGCTTGACTCGTCACATTCATCTCGATCTGCGGCTCAGTAGCTCGGCTGGAAAAGTTGAAAATTTTTAACTTTCCCGGCCGAGCCAGCCGAGCTTGGAACGTTCTGGAGTTATTAATAGGAAAGTGGCCAATGCGATAAAATTTGGATTACCATGAAACTATTGAATTATTGTGAACTTATAAAACGGTATATCGGTTTTAGCGGCTACGAATCTCGAGAACTTCAGGGTTTGAACCAGGGGAATTCATTGGAGAAAAAGCGGGCGGAGTCTGATGCGAGGCGTCATCATTTATGTGCCAGGGGAGAACGGGTGGGACTGAGGCGTCAACTTTGGCATTTTTATCAGAAACAGCATTGAAAGAAATGATCTCGAGGTAGTCCGCTAGAAATTTACAGAATTCGCGCTAATTGAATTTAGAAACGAGCTACTGCAGTACATAGAGTTGCGACGCATATTTTACAGCATATTGCTAAAAATGGCGGCAGGAACCGAGTTCAGCGAAACTGTTATCGATGTTGTTTCGCACTGTTCCTTCTCATTCTGATCATTAGATATAGAGCTGTTGACCTGAAACCCCATGTCTCTACTGAGTAAAAAATATGCTCGTTGGTCGGTGCACGTATGCGTGGTTGAGATGTCCGTGATGCTAAAAATAAGCTGATGCAACAGGCTGGACAGAGGTCATGTACTCCAGGGTTGCCAGACGCTCAAAGCAAATCCCTTCACACGTGACCCTAAAAACCTTCACAAAACCTTCATCACTTATCCAAAAGCCGTCAATAATTCCCTCACAAAAAACGCTTGCGGTATCAACGAGCTGGAATCACAACGAGAGACAAAGAGAGCACCAAGCTTTCACTGAACGGCGCCTTGCTAGCTGCAACATTTCTTCGATAAAATCTAATGGCTCATAAGCATCTTCAAAAACAAGATCCAGCTTCTTCAACCCCATCATCAGTAGCGCCTATCTCAGAATTAAACATTTTCCATTTTGGCGCAATGAGGGGGCTGAGCACCAGGAACTTTTAACCCACCTTGAGAACAACACACGAGTCCATGACGCGTTTTTTTGAATTAAGACCAACAGAAGTAAGTAGTACCCCTAAGTGTATGGTGAAGCAGAAGTCAAGAATATATTTTCAACCCCCATCCATATGGAAATACACATAAAAACTTGTTGCTTCGGCGATATGGCCCATATCTCCCCGACCCTTGGTCCTGGAATGATCCAAGAAATATCACAATGATCCCGAGATGATGAGCTATCGAATTTTTTTTAAAAGTACTCCTAGGTCCCATCATTCGTGAGATCCCGCCAGAAGTGAAAACTCAGATTTCTTCGCAAAAAACTTGGGCTTATACTTGAAAAAGGAAAAAATAACCTGGAATGATAATTTCACCAGAGATGCTCCTTGGTGTGCAGATGCTACAATATGCATATGCTGTATGCATTATCAATACATCTGGAGGAGACAATTGCAAGGGCCCGAATTTTTTAGCATCTTTTTTTGGCCATGCTCGTCTTATGAGCTGGATCCTCTTACAGTATAGGCCCTTTTTCCCCACTGCTATTTTTGTTATACAGAAAAATTGGCTTGTTGTAGCCACGCAATAGATTCGTAAAGGTCATTCAGGCACAAAAGCGTGTAGTTAAAAAAATGAAGTAACCTAATTCTTGCTAGTCATCTCACCATTAGAGTTCGGATATGTTGATTCGTCTCCTTTATAGTAAAGCTACGTATACAGTACGAAGAAAAAAAGCTTGAATTCAGAGAAAAAGCCGTGCTCTAAAAAAAATTGGGACCGATAACGGGCAGCGGGTCGATTTGGTGCTTTTTTTTGCCTAGTGTAAAAGGTGTTTAGGAAAATCCCCTCATACCTCCACAAAATGGCAAAAACCTTCACCAAAACCTTCACAGGCCAGTCCCCTCCACAAAAACCTCCACTGGGCCAAAATTTCGTCAAAAATGACGGGAAACCTTCACATCTGGCAACCCTGTGCACTGCTCTTCGTTCAGCCGACCGATAGAGGACAAATTTTAGTTTTATTCTTTTGATTTTGACGATAATAATTCTCTGCAGTATTCTTGCTCCTGCGGAAACTTTCCGCGAGCCGAGCAAGCCGAGCTCCTCAGCCGAGACCAATAAGCAGACAGAATGTTTCAATCGGCGTCGCGGCTTCTAATCTGAACGACCCAGCCGAGCTGAGATGACCGCAAGCCGCAAATTGAGCCAGCCGCAAGCTGAGCCAGCCGAGGCATGCAATTTGAACGCACGTCAGCTCAGCTGACAGCTCGGCAGCCGATCAGCCGAGGTGCAATGTTGACGCCGCTTAAGCATACTCGACATGGCAAGCATGGAGCTTGTGGAAAGAAGAGCATACGCATCATATTCCGGAACATGTCCTGTATTCTGCGCCCTAATGTGACCTCCCTTTGTGAACACGTACCACCACATTCTGTCCCTTTTTGCAGCCATTAAAATTTGGCCCAATATGCAAAACTGCAACAACTTTGAAAAGTTTTAAAAGACCCAGTTTTAACCCCAGCTAAGACGAAGATCGCCTTCCTGCCAATAAATCATCACAGCCCCTCCGATTATTACAATTACCGCGACGTACAGTACAAACCAAGCTGGCATGGCAACGAATTTTTAAATTGCCGCTTAGCGCGTATACGGCTTTACTAACCTATCGATCGCCACGCTTTGTAGTTTTCGTCGCTGCTAGTCTGTATTGTAAAATTCTTTCGATCACGACTGGTCGACAAGGTCGATTATTCTGTTGAAAACTAAAAAGTAGAGAAAAGAGGTACGTTGACTTTTTCAAGATCAACTGTCTTTGTGATATCTAAATTGTGAATTCTTCGTTTCAGGGGGGTTGACGGAGTTTCGAGAATGTCGTGGTTTTCTGAATTAGCGGGCAAAGCGGAAGGATTATTGAACCAGTTGGATCAATCGGCTGCAACCGCATTGCAGAAGACCCCATCACCTTCCTCGGCTACAGCGCAGAGGGCTGCTTATCATTATCATGGGGTTTCGGGGTTGGAAAGTGGTGGCGGGCACGAGAAAATCGGAGGTCATACGTCGACCCCTGTCTACGAGCATCCGCGGCGATCAGCTAGTCATGTAGCGTTCGAGGCATCACCGAAGAGAGAGCATCGGTAAGCAAAGTAGCTCGTTTTACGACTATCATACTGGATGTGTTCGATGGATGATCCGGGCATCAGCTGTGAGAACACACACCCTACTTGCTGGTCAGTGTTGTCCAGTTGATCCTGCAAGAAGTTCTTTCAGACGTAGCAGTATCTCATACAATCCCGAATTCATTCTCAACATTATCTGCCTTTGCTTCTTATTTATCCGATCTTCCTTTCAGCAGCTCTGGCTACGCGTCGTCCGTGTCGAGTTTGCTGGGCTTCAAACACCAAACGAAAGGCGAAGAGGACAAACTGATAGACTATTTGAACGAGCCTGGAGCTGCATCGGCTGGCCGATCGGGGCATCATGAAGACGATTCATCGACTACTGACCAAGCACCGCAAACAATTCCATTGAGTCGACGTTCGAGCTCTTCCAGCCTACGTTCATTGCCGACCCACTTGGCAAGAACGAGTGAAAAGCGTCTTGAACATATCTCGGTGCCGATCGAAGAAAAGGTGGTGAAGGAAGAAGGTACGCGTTCACGCGTTGATGCTGACAGGTCGCTAAAATATGAATTTTAGAGCCGACTCCCGTGCCAATGGCTTCGTACTCGCAGATTCCTACCACTTTCGGCTCATCAACTCTAGAGCGCGACTTGAAGGAACATATGGCTCGTGAAGCAGATTTGCGTAAGGCATTGCAGGTGATGAATATTTACGGCTTTGTCTTCCCTGTCTGCTAAACCTGTGATATTGCAGGCCAAGGATAGTCAATTGGCCGTATTGCGCGTGCGGTTACAAGAAGCCGATCAACAACTGGAGGTGAAAACACAGACATTGCAACGTTTAGAAACCGAGCAGCAACGGTAAATTGTTTTTCGTTTATTCTTATTAACATCTTTTAAGTGTGTGTTTTTTCAGATTACTGAAGGACTCGGTCGACTCGTCAGCATATCGGAATCAGGCGTTAGAGACCATACAACAGCAACTACGAGATGCGCAGGCCGCTTTGGATCGAGAACGATTTGAGAGCAAGCAGTCGGAGGTTCGAAATATGCTTAAGCTTGTGTGAAGTGAGATAGCTTTGGTTTCTAGACCAATTATTTGGCTCGAATTCAAAAATTAGAAGCCGAGCAGAGCGAAATAATGCAGCAATTGACGGCTGTTCAGAAATCGTTGACGGAGGAGAAACGTAGGTTTAGCGTTTATAAAATGTGCCATGCAGGATGGCTCTGTTTACCTTTTTCTCTTATTGTCAGTGCGGTGTAAGCAAACGGCGGAGCAACTAAAATTGGCCAAGTACAACCTCGAAGCAAATAAACAGGAATTTGATGAATATAAGCAAAAAGCGCAGCGAATTTTGCAGGTAAATTTGAAGTATTGACGGGTTGGCTAAAGAAATAATATTCTTTAATTTTCTTGTTCAGACAAAAGAAAAGCTCCTAGAAACGTTGAAAGAAAGTAATGTCGGTCCGGCGAGCGAGCAAGCTGGACTGATGGTTGAATTGGAAGAACTTAGGACGGAACGCGATTTGCTGAAGGAGGATCTGCAGCAGACGCAGTTACACTTGTATAATCTAAAGGCCGATTTTCAAGTAAGGGTGTGGTCATTGTCCGTTTATGGGTGCTTCCAAGTTGGAGTTGTAGGAGCTGGAATCTCAGTTGGCCAGCGAGCAGCGCCAGGCTTTGGAACAGCAATATCAACTTCAAGAACAGTGCCAGCAATATCAGCATTCGGCGGCTCAATATCGGGAGCAGTTTGAACAACTGAAACAGGTTAGTAGCCTTGGGCTAGAAGCGGATGTCAGCTTGATGGCTACTCTGGATGAGTGGTCAACTGAGATGTGCGATTTCGGAACCATATTGACCATGCGCACTTTTAGGAGTACCAGTACATGCAAGATGAGGCGCGTCGGCATCAATTCGCTTTGCAAACAAAGCTGCAGGAGAAGGACGCAGAGATCACTCGTCTAATGAACCAAGTGGGTCTTTAAATTCCAGGTGGGTTTATTGGTTTGGAACTGTTGATTGGTTGTTGTAGGTGACTTCGCGGTCCTCAGCACTGGGGAGCGACTCGGCCGAGTTCGAGTCTCGAGCTCGCCAACTGACGGAAAGTCTAATTCAGAAACAGACGGTTATTGAGTCGCTTCAAACTGATAAGAAGTCTTTGAGCCTCCAATTGGAGAGGATGGAGGTGAGAGAAGAGGAAACGCAGCTTTTATGTTCTTGCTGTAAGTTTGCCTGTTCTAGCGCCTTTATCGGGAAGCGGAAGGTGCAGCGATTCGAGCGTCGTCTACTTCGGTCCATGTGGGATCGGCTGATGAAGGTAAGTACTGCCGGTGACTTTGCCTAGCAGTTCTGCCAGGGCACATTTGAGGTTTTAGGGCTTCATTCTCGAGTGCCAACGTTCCTGCGCGAGACGCCAAACGATACCGGTGTGACTCGTAGTGTCAAGCGTGCTTACACAACAGTGGATAGTCTGAGGTAAGTAGTGCATGCACTGGTCGATCCTGCTATGGTATGGCTGACGCTTTTGGATGTTTTAGTGTGAAACTCGGTTTGTTCTTGCGACGATATCCAGCCGCCCGAGTGTGCATCTTCTGCTACATAGTAAGACAGGTTTTTATTGTTAGACAGCTCGAAGTTGATGGTCTCTGCTGTAAGATAGTAAGGTCTCCCACACGAGATGGGTGAGTGTTGCTCGTATGGGTTTAGGGGAGGGCGAACTAATGAGGGGGCATCGTTAATCGTAAGTGTCGGGTCGTGTTTATCCCAGCCATTCTTAATCACTTAGGCATGAGATCAGCGTATGAATTCGGTGTCGAGTATCTGCAAAGTTTAATTTAAATTATAAAATGATGCAGGTGCCTATTTCCTTGAAATTAGTCCCAGTCTGTTTCGAATAGATCTGACGAGTGTGTTCTCGATGCAAGGCATAGCCTGCCTGCAAAAACGTGAGAACGGTTCCGTCTGGTGACTTGGATGGTGTGTATTTAGCAGCACTCTGTGAGGGGGGCACTATCAGATGTTGTAATAGCTGTCCTTGACACTATTCAAAAATTTGGTAAGTAAAAATGGCTAAGTTGTGTAAAAATGTTTTAAGGGGCCTGGGGATTTTCTGAAGATCTTTTGTAGTTCTGAGTAGTTAGTGTGTGAGTGGTATCCAACATATGTGTTGTTTCAGGTGTTACTCCACATATGGGTTATGATAGTCTTGCTTACGTACACGCCGGAAGCGCATTCATCCGATTATCACGAGCCCCGATCCTCGCAGTGATTCCAGTCGAGATGGCGGCCTGGATCGTAGTAACAATGTGTGCTTGATGTGAAACTGTATTTTTGTGATAAGCTGCCGTGCCTTTTATCGCAATGTAGTCACCTGAGCGTGATTGGTGTCGGCATTGGTATCTACTGGGGAGCCTAACTAATCTTACTTGTGCGCTTGGCGAGTTTAAAAGGCGATTTCTATGGGAAAATGTAATATAATATCTATTGTATAAATTATAGAATCTTGGGACTGGACATTCATAATATGCGTCCTCGGCGCAAGTATTTCGATCTTTGAACCATGCTGTGAAATTTAGCAATGATGACCTGTATTCAGCCGCTGTCAAGTCTGAAACTCGAATTTCCTGCACCTGGTCGTTCTGTGCCGAGAAACCGGATTCGCGAATTGAGCCAGCCGGCTGGCACATCCCTCGGCGAGGTCGTGCACGGTAGGCGCAGTGTGGTTTTTTGGAATTGGTTCGTCAGTTGATTTTTAATTGTAGATGACTAGTGGAAGTGGGAACCCGCCTGCTTCGGGGACACCGTCTCGAAGAAGGCGAATTTTTAACATGCCTGATCGTGATCCCAAGAAGTATGTAGCATTGGTGTGTGGGTGGTGAGTGTAGTGTTTCCTGTTTCAGGCTGGGTATGTTCGGTGCTCCCCAGTGTCGATGCACTCCACTCGTCTTGGCGTTATGTGTGGGACTGACAGGATTGGTGACTGCGGGGGCTGGGGCCTGCATGGCGGCATTTATGTGGTAAGAAGACCTCGGTTGTGTGATGAAGTGGGTGGATTGGCTGTGATTGAGTTTCAGGCATGACAACACTCCGAGAGCATTGGGATTAGCGTTGGTCGGTTTGGGACTATCAATGATTGCTGCCGGAGTGGGTCTGTTCATTTACGATTTGTGCGTTCGATCAATGATGCCCAGGGAGAACGCGTCGGTGTCGTATGTAAGTTCTGATTGCACTGACAGTGGTGCTTACGAAATACGGTTTTAATCTAGACGTACGCAAAAACTTGAGCCTTGAGTTGAAGGCAAGGTTTTGAAAATTATGAAGCCTGTTTTCTGGAAGTTGATCCCGGATGGGAGAGGAATAATTGTGGAAGATGCAATCGAAGGTATAGTCATTGTAGGCATATGAACCCCATGGGACAGTGAATACTGCTCCGATGACTTTGTCGGCGACAACAGTCGGTCGTGGTCAAGTGATGGGCGCCATTATGAATGTACAAGCTATGCCTTCCAACGCGAGAAGACCCGAATCGCACCAGTAAGTTGGTTTTACCGTTGACATGGGTCGAACTTGGTATACTTATCTGTTTTCAGGGGTACCGCCCCTCCACCGTACGATGCCGTACTGGAAGAGGACACTCGCCATCGAGCTGCGGTTACGCAACAACAAATTTCGACCATAAGTCAAGGGCGTACGAGCCAACAATCGACTGCACGACCAACCCGCATCAAGGATTCTGTTGTGTGAGTGCAATGTGGAGTGAAAGGCAAGTGCAGTGCAGTGCAGTGCAATATTTTTATAGACTGCATTTGAAACTCCTTGCAGACCGTTCATATTTTCATTTTAGTTTGAATGTATCAGGGTAGGCGGTTAGTATTGGTCCATTTGTACATGACGAGGTTGTTGACCCGTTTTTGCCCCCTTTTTTGACCATGTTTCGAGGAGCAGCTTTTTTTGCCTGAGTGCTATGATCTGATATTTACTTCTTACCTTGTGGTGTTGTGAGTGACCAAACGTGGTTAGCCTTGTACAGAGTGTAGGCTAGTCCAAAGTGTTGTGCATGAGATGGCAGGTGCGTGTATTGTACCGTATAGGCATTGGTTGTGGACCTAGGCGACTGTGTAGCCTCGTTTTTGTTGACGGAGGAAGAACCGGTTTGTGTCAGCTGCGTGGACGAGGATCGGCGCATTTGTGCCAGTCAGTAATGCGCGAAGTTGACACAGTTACTGTCAACAAACTTTGGGCAAATGGTGCAGCTTTTTAGAGGCTTGAATGGTTTTTAGGGAGCGGAGGATAAGCAGTCATGGAATATCTAGTGAAGGATTCTGGGGCCGGGGCGTGTGGATCGAATTCACGCCTACTCGTGTTGTCGCCTCGCTTTGTACTCGACTGATTACTTGATAGAAACGAAACAATTGAGCTCAGTTACAGTGTCGTGTCTTGATCCTACAGGGTGGTTCATGCGCAGCGGCTATAAGAAGTGCGCGGGTTCGATTCCCGCTCAAGGCTTTCAAGTTTTTTTGTTAATCATATAAGTCTATACGGCGGCAAATGACTGCACACTATCAAGCACTGACCAGTGACTCGGGTCGATACACTTTGACGCTGCGGTCCCAACTGCAGTCGGCTAGCTGGCCAGGCACGTGAAGATTGTGGTCGACACCGTACACGAATTCCGAGTGATGCCTCATCACATGCGCACTCTGGAAGGATCCATTTTGAGCTTCCAACATAGGAGTCCACAGGCGAACAGTCTTATCATAGGAGCAGGTGATCAGATGGGATCCGACGAAGGGCGACCATTTGACGCAGCGTACAGCGTACTGGTGGCCGGTCAGAGTCCCCACGGGTGCTCGGGGTCTTCTCAGGTCCCACACTCTGACCAGTCCATCAGTGGCCCCAGTGGCCAGAATGGCATCGTCGTATTTGCACCAATCGCAAGTGAGCACTTCGGCCTGGTGAGCTCTGATAACCATCGCATTGCCCGATGACGAGCGCGTGTCCCAAACGCGCAAAGTGCCGTCACGAGACGTAGAGGCCAGGAGAGAACTGCGAGATGGCGAGAAGACACCACAGTAGACCAACTCGTCGTGACCACGAAATTTGCGAACGGTGGCCAAGTCGGGTCGATGCGGGTCGAGTACGGATAGAGTCTTATCCCAGGAAGCGGTCAGCAACGAAGGAGGGTCGGCACGGCTTGTGCTGTAGTCGATGTGGTACACTTCTTTGTCGTGTTCACGCCGAGCGTACACCACCTTCTCCTCCTCTGCATTGAAGACAATGACGTGACCATCCGCACTGGCCCCGAATATAAGAGCGGCGTGCTCCTCGGACCAAACAAGGTCGAACACTCCCTTCGGCCATGCTAATCGCTTTGTAGTGCCGTGCTGTAACGAGAATACAAAAATGGCACCCGAACCAGAAATACCATAGTTCTCATTGGCGCAGCATGCTAACAGATGAGAGTGGAATGGAGAAAACTGCACTGAATACGGGTGCAATAGATCGGTGGGAAGTATTCGAGCCGTTTTTATCAGCTTTTCGTAAAACTGAACAGAATACAGAAGCAGCGACCACTTCACCTCGCAGGTTGAACCTTACTTTTACCGCCTTAAAACCAGACATGTGCGGCTGCGTATAGCAATTTAAAACGTGCTTCTATGAAGTGCAGTTTCGCCATTTCCACTGCTCCGCCTTGTTTTCGTCGGTCGCTCCGCCCGCGTTGCATTGTCATTCGTCAATTCAGGGATTGGCGAACAGTTTTATAAATTTAGTTACACCTTATCATAGCCTAGGACGACTGTGAACGTTTTCGAAGCTTTGGGATCTTTAAGGTAAGTGAGTCACTACAATTTCAAACCTTGTCGTTTCGGAACCTAAGAGAAAATCATCTGGCTGTTGCGTCCAATTTTTTTGAAACACTTGATTTCAGCTTTTCCGCTCGTTTGGATCAAGATATCAAATCAGACCCATCCTCATAATGGGAAAACTGTCAGATGTTGCGGCCGTCAGTACGGCTTCCAGTGTGGCAACAAAGGTGAGTATGTAAGAGTATACTATCCGCCGTAACATTTATACGGGTATGACCAGGAACTGGAAGCTATGTTTACAAATATGTAGGCTCCAACCAGTGAACAGCTTCGAATCGCTCAGTTGTTGGTGGATCCGAAATCTGAAGACCATTCCATAAAGGATAAAGTCAGTAAGGTACGTGTTCTGCACATCAATTGTGGGGGGGGCAGACCTGTGGCCGTGGTTGGCGACATTTCATAAGGGTACATATCAACTGACAGTCGTCGAAGATTGATGTGCGCACTTCTTTTCAGGTTATGGAACTAACGCGCTGCAATGAAAGCACGGCTTTAGTTGCGTTGCACGACTGTGATAACGACGTTGAACAGGCGGTTGATAAACTATTGGAGGGTGATCACCAAGTAAGAGTTGCACAGTACGTTGCTTAGAGACGCTTGTAATTTTGGCTGTTGCATTTTAGGGCGAATGGATCGTACAAGAAGGCAAAAAGTCCAAAAAAGTGCAGCATCAGCATCAGCAGCCTCATTATCAGCCTTCGTATGATCAGAATCGTTCTTCAAAAGAAAACCACCATGGAGCAGATGAGGCAACAGGTGGAAATAATTTCGACGAAGAGAATTCGACTTCAACGCAGTATCAGTCGAGAGGACCGAGTAGGGGTGGCGGACATGGCGGAGATTTCCCACCGAGATTCCGTGGCCGAGGTGGCAGTGGTGCCCGTCCTGGAAGTGCGCATTTCGTTGAGAATCATATTCGTTTAATATTTACGACAATCTCTTAGGACGATTTGACAAGGAGAATGAGCCGTTCGAGTACAGTGGCGGCGCTGACCGAGGACGAGGTCGTGGTCGCGGCAGGGGTGGCGGATTTGGTGGAGAACGTGGGCGAGGTCGAGGATTTGCCTCCAGGCAAGCTTCAGTTAGTATCTTCGGAGAGATATATTCGTGACTAGTCGGTTTTTGCAGAGGTGGTAGGCGTGGTGGTGGCTTTGGAAATCGGGATGGTGGCTTTGACCAACAAATGGGCAGCTGGGATTCGGCCGAGGTCGAAAACAACAGTAAGTTCCGATGACCGGTTTAAGGGAGATTGTATGTGTAATACTGCTTTTATTTGAGCGTGGGACAACAGCATGGCGAATTCATGTGGTACAAGAGGTGATGGTGGATCAAGGCGTGCTGATGAGTGGAAAGGAGCTGAAGAGAGTAACACTTGGGACAATTCCATGGCGCAAACAGCAGCACCACCCGTGGCAGCGAAAAAACAGCAGCCGCAACGATCTAATGAGTGGAACAATAATTCGACGGATGACTGGGGAGGTGAAGAAGATTGGTCCAAAGTAAGATCCCGCCCAACGTGGCAGCTGGCCATTGTTTTTCATCCTGCCAGCCATTTCAGGGTTTGGTTATTGAGTCTAGCGGAGTTCAGAAGCAGCATACCAATGCGGCAGCGCCTGCAGCTGCATCCTCTGCGCATACGACCGGGTCCTCTTACGCGTCAGCTGCCAATGCAGGTCACGTTCGAGGCGAGAGGTAATCGCTTGTCGCTCCTGATTATTGCTAGAGTGCTAATTGAAGCGCCTGTTTTAGCATCGATGTCAATATGCTGTTTACGAATCAGCTGCCTGAGACTCAGTCATCGAATTCGACTCAGTCCATGTGGACGAGCAAACAGGCGACGGCCGACTTGAAGAATGAGCTTGGAGTGCGTAACAGCTTTGATCCGTTTTCTACAATGATGCAAGATGTTGTCCTTTATTAGATCGGAAAGGTTTCCACGCCTCCTCTCGGCGCGTCTGCTGCTCCCATGCGACAGCGGGATCAGCTACCCACGAAACCAAATGCTGCTAAGGTATGTGGTTGCTACAAGTTTGCGTCATGTCTGGTTTGCATGTGGGTTGTGTAGGTTGAATTACCGTCGATGGGAAATCGCAATGCCGTTGGTCCAATTGATGTCCAGTTCGGGGATATGACTTTACTTTCTGATTCTCAGCCACTATTCGCTTTTGATGCGCCAGCTGTGTTTAAATCGCAAACAACGTAAGAGTAGTGTGCCAACTTGCGGCCGCGTGTGACGGAGTGTCTGGAATTGCAGTGTTCCACCGTCTCAACCTCAAGACCCGTTGGCACTTCGACAAGGGCAACTGGACTCGTCGGCTGCGGTGTACCAGCGAACGCAAAAGAATGAGCACGTGAATGGGCCGGACTTGTTGTTGGGATCTGGTGAAGGTGGTGCCAAGGGTGTCGACGTGGCGTCCGCCGCATACTCGCTTGGTGGTGGATTCGCGGCCGCAACTCAGGCGCAGCAAGACCACTTCGGTTCATCGGGCGCTACGATTCGACAAATGGCTACGGCACCGACTATGAAGAACTCTAATTCGGGTAGGCGATGATCTGTGTACGGGTGAATACGAAGTTAGGGTGTGGCTCGGTTTAGGTCTATCAAGCCTTAGCAGCAGTCATCAACGAGCTCTGTTGGCGGGCAACAATGGGGGCGCTAGTGTTCCTGGCCAAGTGCCCGTTAATGATTCCGCGGTGCAGCAGTTGTCAAAGGATGTGAATATGAACCAAAGCGGCATTCTGAACGCTGGATCATCGGCAACTGCGGCCAATTTCGGTTTGTCATCAGCGTCGACTGCGTCCCGTTCGCCTGCAACTATAGGTAAGCTCCAGGCGGGGTCTGTGAGGTTGCTACAAAGGAAACGATGCTTTCTTGTAGTCACGACAAAACCTCAAGTTTCTTCGACTTTGAACGTGAATCCTTCGATCGCTCCTTATCAGCAAGCCATGGCTGCTGCTGGCCTGTCGCCGTATCTGGTGAGTGAAGATAGGTCTTCAGCGTGGACTTTTGAAAGTATGATTCATTATCGTCTTTCAGAACATGTACGACCAAATGAGCTTGAATTCCGTTGGGTTTTTGCCACCGCAGAATCTCTTCTTAAACGCCGCTGGCGGTTTTGATATGAGAGCGCTAACGCAGTTGCCGCCACTCGCGGGCAATACGGTCGCGACAGGGCGAGATTCTTCTGGTAAGACAAGACTTTGACCAGACTGTAGAACACAAACTTGAAGCAGTGGATTCTTTTCAGGAGATTTGAAGACTTCGTTTATGCGTCAAGACACTGGGTCGAATTTGGCTGCAACTGCCGCAGGTCTCGCAAATTTGAGCGTTCCGCCGCCCGGCTTGCCAGCACCGACGGTCAGCAACGCGGAACAAGCGGCTCAGATTCTGAGTATGGCTGGAATGTATCCTACGTTCCCACTAATTAACACGGCACCGCCATTTTTGGCGCCACAGTTTTTGGTGGGTTTCGGACGAGGTTTCTGTGCTTGGCGTGTGCTGACATTGGGGATCGTTTTAGGTGCCGAATGTGTCTGCTACGTCGACTGTGACAACGGGAAGTCAGTACCAAAGGGCGAGCGGTTTCCCGCAGGCGCCCGTGTTTAACGCTACAGGTGAGGGACTAGGTGTGGGTGATAGGGTTAGTCTGGATTGAGTGTTTTTTGGCAGGTCAGGGTGGTTTGGTTCGGTGTATAGATGCGCGGAGTTTCTTAAAAGCGACCCCTTGGTTGCAGGTTACGAAGACATTCAGTTGCCAACGCAGGATTTCGGCAAAAGTAACTACAGCGCTTTATCGACGAATAACCAAACGAAGACTGTGTCATCGGGGACCAGCGGAATGACGATCGGTGTTAACGATGGAAACAAAGGTTATGCTGGGGGATTGAAGGTATGGCTATACTAGTTGAAAGCTCTGGGTTTATACAAGGCTGGATGGAAAAGTCAGGGAATCCTAAAAGTGCCTGGAAAATCAGGGAAAACGGAGGTTGCAGTGCAAGGTTTGAAATTTTGAATCACCCGCTTATTCTGAGGATTCAGGAGAGGGACTTTGGATCAGATCGTTTAACCAAGGAGGGGGTAGTGTTCACTGCTCGCAATTTACGGTTGGGTAAGTGCACCTGCAAGCAGTAATTCACTCATTAATCACGTTAGGGCTGGGATAAAGCATGGATATGAAGACTTTTTATAACTTATTGATTAGTCGGGGAAACGATCTTTAAGTGCCTGGGCATCTGCATTGCTAATCCTAATCTTGTTGGTTTAGGGATACGATACGAAGTCGTTCGTGTCAGCCACTGGGACACCGCCTTCATTGGGTAACATGAGTTTTCCATTCCAAACGACAGCGGCCACTGGAGCAGCGTACGGATATCCCAATTATATGCCGCCTGTCAACATGAACATGATGGCTTCTCCCATGGCACTGGCTTCAAATGTTCAGCTTTCGAGTGAGTATTTGCATGTTTTGCTGCTCTTGCTTTTTTGACTCAGATTGTTTTTAGACGACATGTTGGGCAGCGGGCCGATGAATCAGCGCGGGGGTCAGAATGCCAAGGCGGCATCTTCGAGTGTGGGAAAGCCGGCTGGCCAGTATCCATTTCCGTCCTGGGGTAACTAGACGGCCAGGCGAAGCCGAGGGCAGTTTGGGAGTGGAGTTTGATGTTTAATGGGGAACTTGTTTGTATTGCATAAATGGCATATTTTAGATGTCGGCCGGCAATTCGTACTGTTTCTGTGCACTAGCAGTAGTGGTTTTGAATCGATGTCTTGCAATTCGTATCGTTTTTTGGCAGCAAATGGTTAAAAGTATCGAATTGTGAATTTTCTAGTTGCGGAGATAACTGCATTCCTGAAACCGTTGGATTGACAGTGGCCAATCACAAATTTATAGCCAAGCACATGATTACCGAATAGAAAGAAGTAATACTAGAACTGGTTCATTCATGCATTCTGCTGTCACAGGAAACAAAACCGATTACACGGGAAAAAACACGCTGGTCTACGGCGCCAATGACAATAATGGCGCAAAAAGGTCAGATTCTCGAATAAGATTGTGGTCAACTAAGAAAACAGCAAACAGTGCAGACGCATTTCCAAATTGTCAGATCCTTAACGAAAAAAAAACAATCGTCCCTTTGATTAACTAAAACCCGACAAAACACACGTTCGAGTTGAATATGCAATCAAAAATCCTTATTAGGCATTCGAAAAAGCAATTCGCGAAGCCACGAAAAAGGAACAAAAACCTTAGCTCTTAAAGATTACCTTCTTATATGCACCAGACAAGTCTCAAACAGTACTGCATCACAGAAAAAGAAAAAAAGCGAATGTCAACAAACACTATGCCACGAAAGCAAAGTTCGTATGACATCTGACAAAGAAACAGATGCCAAAAAAACGACTGCTCGGCGTGATGAGCCAGTTCGAAAATGTTAGAGACAATAAGCGCACGGTTCACTAATCTCTCCTCTTACCCATACCCCTGTTGTGCATGCAAGCAGGCAGACCTCGGCCAGGCAATAATCTACAGTGCAGTCATCCTAAATAGTCACCTAGTGCACTAAAGAATGGCGCCCAAGCAGTCCCCCCCCATCCTCATTTATAACTCCAATCGATAGGCGGCGCATTTGGCGCCCTGATGCTCCTCCAAATTGACAGTGCATCGACAGCACGACGGAGCCACATCGATGCTCTCCGAGGCCAACTCGTCCTTGTGCAGAGCCATCCACAAACTGAGCGTATCGCTATCGTAGGTCGGAATCAAGGTGACTTCCTCCTCGGGCAGATTCCAGGCCTTTTTACCGACCAACAGAGCTTCCAGAATATCTTTCGATGGACGCAACGAACTCAAAACGTAGTGCTTCGATCGAATGTGCTTGAAGAAGTCGGCACTAACGTAGTGCGGATTGCCTTGGTGTGGGATGTACCTAAAAATGAATGTGATATACTCCGTGTACACTCATTCCTTATCGCCAGGACTACCCGCATGCAGTCAGACGTTCCCCCAAGCCAATTACAAATTTCACTTACGTCAAGTCCACATAATAGACGGCCCCAGGAGCTGCTGGTTTCTTAGCAGCGGCAGCGGATTTCGCTGGCGCAGCAGTAGCCGGTGCTGGTTTTGGAGCTGTAGCAGTTCCCGAGGCGGGTCGGGCGGCCAGAGATGGTTTACTAGCCGTCGCCGAAGCCGCTTTTGGGCCAGCAGGGGACGGTTTTGGAGCAGCGGGTCCAGCTTTTGGAGCAGCACCTGGCGGAGATTTCTTGGGCGCAGTTGAAGCAGAGGCGGCGGTTGGTTTCGGTTCAGTCGTCGCAACGGGTTTCGCGGAGACGCCAGCAGCCGACGTCGTCCTGGTCGTCGCACTCGTCGTAGTACGTTTGGTAGTTGTGGAAGAAGCCGGTTTGCTGGCTTTCGGGTCACTTTCTTTGCTGCTGGCACCAGTCGCTGGGCCGTTCGTCTTCGCTTTGGATGAATTCGTAGCGCCATGCTGGGCGCCTTTGCTGGTAGCCACTGGCGGGGGTGCGGGAAGACCCAGCGGTTCGCCCCATTCCTTCATAACGTCTTCCACTTTCCTACGATCGGGCGATGGTTGCGATGGCGCTGGTTGATCGCCGAAGGGACCAGATGCCAAGTCGTCAGGTCGCTTAGGGGAAACGGCCGCCTCAGATTGCCAGATATTATCTTCGAATGGGTTATTGGACCCGTTACTGTATCCACGAGCTCCTTCGCCAGCTCCTTTCTCCGAAAATGGATCCATGGGCGACGACGAGTGCTCGTGAACTCCAAATCGGTCTTCAGCCGACGGCGACAAGTCGGATTGTTTTGGAATAAACACTGGAGCATCCGGATTCAAACTGAACAGTCGTTGCTGCGTTTGTGGACTGTGCAGCGGCTGAGGTGACGAAGCGACATGTTCAGTGAACAATAGCGGACTGTCGGGCGACTGGTGACCAAACTGCTCTTGGGAACTACGATCATGTATTAAAAGTGTACCCGGATGTTCGTGAAGGATTGGTTCAGCTGGAGCTCGCACTTCTTGACCGGCTTCCAAGGGCGAATCCAATGCGTGTCCAACCGACTGCTGCTGCTCCGGACTGTGTATTTGCTGGTTGGGAGACATTGGCGCAGGCTCGTCGACCACGTCCATCCGAGAATGATCGCTGTGATAGTCGTGCAACTGATCGTGCGACAGGCGCAGCACGCCCGACTGGACAGAATGTCCAATATCGATCGCTTCGAATTGGCTCGCGTGCGCTGGCTCGGCAGCAATCCCGAAACCAGCGTGGTCGCGTTCCGTGCCGAATAGATCCGTTTCTGCGGCTGCGGCCGCTTGCCCGCGGTGAGCGAATGTCTCCGACGATACTGCGGTCGGGCTGACCTGGTGCTGCGACCTCTCATGATGCCCATGAACTGGTTCCAGGTGTTCCGGTTCCAACGTTGGCGATTGAGCGTGTACAGGAACATAATCTTGCATAAGTATATCTTCTTCAGCTGGTTCCAAATTCGGCGATAATTCCTTTAAAGGTGGTGGAGCCACATCGACCAATGGTTCCCCTCCAATCGGCGATAATTCGAACAGGTCAGGCTCAGTTGGTGCTGGTGGATGGGCGGCCGTTGGCTCTGGCTGCCTATGATCGTGAGCGATTGCCTCAGCCACTTTCGGTGCAGCAGGCGCCACTGACGAAACTGCGGCAGCTGCAACCGCGGCGACTGGGGCTTTGTGCGAAGAGAGCGACTTCGGAGCGACTGCTGCCTTTGGCGACACTGAGCCGGTCGTCCTCGCCGATTCCACCGCCTTGACAGCCAAACCCTTCTTCGGGGCTGCGTTTGACGCCGCTGCTGTCGTTTTTCCTTCCGCCGTGCAAGTCGAATGCTTGAGGAAATCCAGATGCTTCAACTTGTCCAATCCTGATAAGATCTTTTCTTGCGAGCAGCTGCCTGGGTACAGAACGCGGATAATCTGATCATTCGGGTCCGCTGGACGCCAAACCAATAAAGCAGCGATCGATGTTTGATCCGTTAACGGAGGCGTGAAATCAGCGGCGGAACCAGGTTTAGTAGAGAATTTGGCCGAGCCGTGTTTATGAATACCCTTCTTCCACGAATCCATAAACTCGTTGAATTCTTTGCTATCCTTCGCCGGGTTCAGAACGTACATGTCCAAACGACCTTGACCAACCTTCTGATATAACGTTAACGGCTCTAAATGCTTCGACGCTGGGCCGATTGACGAGATGCACGGATGAGGTTTCAGGTTAAGATGAGATAGGTGCTCACAGATTTTTGCTCCTTCTTCGTGCAGCGACAACAGCAACGGGTTCTTCGCCGATTCTCCATTTGCTACGCCTCGATGGTAAGCCGGTATATTTCCAAACGCGAATCCCAACTTCGGATGGCATTCATTGGCTGACAAGCGATCCACAAAAGACGAAATACCGACCACATTGTTGCTGCTCAGACGGGAAATCAACAATGCATCCACGCGATCCACGTGACGCAGGAAATCCCAGAAACACGTCTTTCGACTAAAGCCCCCATCCAACAAAATTGTAAATCCGCTGACGCCGAATAAAGCCGCATCGCCTTGACCAGCTGGGAATATATGCAAGGTCGGACGACGGAAACGAACACTGCCAACCACGTTCGACGGCGACATCAACGCTTCCAGAGGCGTATATACGACGAATTGGTGCAAATAAGCCTGAAGATCGGCGGAGCAGGACGGATCGATGCCCGGATTTCCTTTTAATTGTCCCAAATGCACGCGCGCCAGCTTGTCCAATCCGTGCTGTTTGGCACCTAAACAATAAAAAACCACCAATCGCGTGCACATATTCATTCGCTTTCCAGATAACATCAAGAGAGGCAGCCCCCGCGCGATTGAATAACTGCATTTGTAAAAGCCAAAACAAACATACCATGCTCGTTCCATTCTCCTTCAGGAAAGCAGCTGACTACTATGGTCGAACCAGGCGCGATCTGTGTCAAGGCTGTCGTAACATCGACCTCGTGCAATAGGCGGCTAAAATCCTGCATCGACCACGTTCCATCTCGCAATATCCATGAACCATTTCCTGAAATGGACCAACGCATTAACATTAACGACTAACGAGCGCACCATATGGAGCACGAATAATTACCAGCGAAAGCCGTGCCAGCGTGGATGATGTGCTTGTAACCAGAGGCCAACGTTGTAAAATGCAATAAGCTTTGTCGCAGCGATTGGACGCCAGGATTGACCAGTATTTCAACGTACAGATTCGGACCATTGTAACGCAAAACTGAACCGCCTGCAAAAAACAAGGTTCAACATCAATGAAACATTAAGGATCAAAGACGGCAAGTGTAAAGTTACCTGTCTCGAATTGTTCAGGTACTACGCTGGTATTCAAGAAATTCCTCAACTCGGTGTTCAGGTTGACTTCCGGCAGCGAGTTATGATCCCATGCGGACAAACCTGCAGCAAAAAACGAATGAGCCACTCGACATAACGGACTGGTTTCAATTAATTTACAACACTTTCCCTCGTACGGATCTGCCGCACTAAATTGCTTCCATAAATCAAACGAGACATGGGTGGCCCGCGATAACTTCTTTTAATGCAAGGAGAGTACACCATGTTAGTCCCGAACGGCCATGACAATAGGCTGTGTGTAACAGACACGAATTCGATCGTGAAAAACGTCAGCTTGGCTAGTATACGACAAAAAGTCGGCGCATAAGGCATCGCCGCTAGCCGACCAAGCTTACTTTGCTATCGCGTGGCCGCACGAAAAGATGGCAGCTGTCTAGTTTCTAAAATCACCGGCGATTCAATTAGGACCGAGTCTCGTGTTGACGACACTCGAAATTTAAACGGCCCATACTGCCCTCTCGCTGCCTCTTCGTCTCGGTCGGTAGTCAATCGCCGAAACCAAGCCGAGCCCTCTTGGATAAGGGAAACATGTACTCCCGTTTCACTCACTCACTGCCCACTCAGCATGGCCTTCACGCGCATCTGCCGCTACCGAGGCTTGCATGTAACAAGGAAACTGCCTCAATCCCCCCCCCCCCCCCCGCCGACTTCCCGACACTGCGCGCGACGGATTTCGCTTGGCTTGTTTTGTTTACGTCCTTCGTACCCTTCCCCTCGACAACCAGTCACCGCCACTGGCCCCTTTTATCACGCTACTTGCCAAAGATGACACATCCGACGCACCTGAAGGCACCTAGTCAACGTCCCGACAAACTGCTAATGATAAAGTAGCCACACGAAACTAAGAATTTTGGCTCAACAATTCACGCGTTTAAAACGAATGAGACTGAACTAAATGCCCTATCACCCTCTCCAAGCTCGCCCACTAAGATACATAAGATGAAGCTCATACCTTCAATAACTCGATTTATGATCAAGCCCACATGGTGTTCAATAGTCGGTTCACCGATGATGACCAATAAGGCTGGATGAGCGTTAGCCGCTGACATTATTCCTTTCGATTACGATAAAAACGCAAAATGCGTCAAAATTTTTGAAACAAAACTAAAATAAAAATGTTTAGAGCGACAACCGCAACGCAGTAAACTATGCCTCCCAATGGTAATTCCCGGCTGCCACTTTCATAACATGCATTGAACAAGGGATCCTGTCCTCACCAACCAGAAAAGGCCTCATTTGCAAAAGTTCGTTGCAAACGATCAATAAGCCAAGCTAGCAAAAAGTATATGTATGTGCCACTTCTGAAAAACGGAAAGCTAGGACCTCAGCTATGCTCTATGACTAATCGCTATGCACATAACAGTGCAACCCAGGACACAACCTTAGACCTACTACCCACCTACTCCTTGCGCAAATATTTCAGAAGACGAATGGCAAAAGTTTGCCCGTTTTGGAATTCGCAGTTTACGCGTCTCTATCAAAGTTTACCATACAAGACCCTCCGAGACAACTGGACGGAATATGCCCGCTAGCCCAAAATGCCATGCCAGCCACCGCCGTTGCTTTAGCACGGCTAAACAAACAATTATGGACAGTGAGAAAGACAAGAATTGATAAATATTTGGACCGATGCAAAGTACATCGCCCGCCGCAAAAGATATTTGTCACATACTTGTCACCAAAACCCCGAAATAGCGAATTTCTTGGAGGTACCTTGCAGTGAACATTGTTTTGCTTGCTTCACACCTTGCTTTATAATTTAGCCGTGACATTAGGTGCGATTTTGTTTACTGATGTTCAGGTTCATGATACAGTATTTTCATGGGAAAGGATCTTGTAATGGAGCTACTTTGTCTGAAAGCAATCCTTTTCGATTTGTTCTGATAAAACTTTTCCATCGAACTAAAAATCTAGCAGCATGCCATCTGGTAGCGCTGCAGCCGAAGCTTTCATTGTTCGTCTTCGCTCTAAACATGATGCCGAACGTGTTCAGGCAGCCAAAGACTTGTACAAGTAAGAAAGAAGCTTACTGTTTCAACAGTTACAGTACTGTACGTTTCCTTATCTGCTAAGCTTAAAGTAAAACATAAAGAATACAAAGGAAACGTTCGACCGCACCGCGCGGCCATCATACTTTGCCGCTTTTTGTCCGTTTTGCTTTATAAAAAGCGTTGTTTCGGACTAGTATGCCTTCGAAGTTCTTAGTGTGGGTATGCCTATCTGCAAAACTATTTTAGGTATATTTGCGGAGAACTGCGCGAGAGTTCGGCGGAAGCAACACAGCAGTTTCTAGAACGGTACGAAGCAGCAATCAGGGAATTGCTACGCAGTCAAGAGTCGTCGGATCGAAAATGCTGCATTTTTTCGATTGGTAAGTGGTTCATTTTTTGTCTGGAAGAAAGCGCTAGCTCAACCATCAGCCATTGCATTCGGCGTCGGGCATCTTCATCTTCTTGTTGTAGTCTGTCTGGTCAAAGAAGAGACTGTGGCCAACAGCAGTCGGCTGAATCGATTTACCATCTACCTTCGCAATTCGCTGCCCTTCCCCGACACCAGTGTTATGGAACTGACAGCAAAGGCCATAAGTCATCTAGCCTTGGCTTCGGGTGGCTACACGGCTGGTTATGTGGATTTCGAGTTGAAACGAGCCTTTGAATGGTTACAATCGCTCGATAGGAACGAGGATCGTAGACACGCGGCTGTAAGTCTGCTGTAGCTGCTCCATTAATAACTTCCTGATTGATCTAATTTCGTAATTCTAGGTTCTGGTTTTGAGAGAATTGGCCAGAAGCACGCCGACTTTCTTTTATCAACAGATTCATCAGTTCTTCGAGTGCATTTTCGGCGCTATCAGAGATCCCAAGGTAGTGAAGATAGTATCTTTGCTCAGCTCCGTGCTGTCAAATCGTGACTGATTGCAGATCGCCGTACGAGAGAATGCTGTTGCTGCACTGCGTGCTGCTCTACTGGTGACGTCGCAAAGGGAGACGAAACAAGAACAGAAAGTTATTTGGTACAAGGTATGCTGGTTGTTTCGGCATAAACACGCCAATATCAAATCCGGGATTTTCCTATTTGTCAGCAATCCTACGAAGAAGCCGCAAGATGCTTCGAAGAGGCGATTTCGGGTCATGGCGCAACGAAGGAAGACCGCATCCATAGCGCTCTGCTAATCGTTAATGAGCTGCTTAGGATAGCAAATTACGATGGAGAGGTAAGCGCTATGGTCTAGTGGTGTGCTTTATCCGTTGGTAACCAAAGTTCTTTCCAGCGACTGCGCCAAGAAGTCGAAGAATTGAATGAGCAACACGCCCAATGGCAAACTTCAAAGGTACCTTGTGAGAATTTGATCACGGAACAGTCTAAACTGCGTTTGGTTTCAGATTCCTTCTATTCCCACCACGTCTTTCGGTAGTGTGTCTCAACGAGAGAACGAGAACGTGGTCACGTGGCTAGTATCACCACCGAAGCCTATTTTGTTTGAAAGTCGGACGTGTCGAAAGCAAGTGGTCGATGTCTACGATAAGGTGTGTCGTTTTTGGCTCTTAGGCTATTGTCCGTCTGGCTGGTTAATGGCTATTTTAGATTTGTTCATACGCCCTTCGATGTCGAGGGACGAAGACTACGTATAATCAACGAGTACTGTTGCAATTATTGGCTCGGCTGGCGGCGTTCGATAAGGATGGTTTCGTGAAAAGGTACCCGCGATGCCAAAATCTTGGTATTGTTATCTCTCTGACGGTCGTTTTCAGCTATCTGAATGAGACGATGACGTACACGTTGCAACTATTGCAAAAGGAGAAAGACAAGGCCAGTGCATTCCTGACTGTTGGCCTGATAACCATGGCCGTTCAGCAAAATGTTTCACTTCACTTGCCGAGAATTTTCGAAGCTGTTCGAGTATCGTTGCCAGCAAAGGATGCTTCGAAGTGAGCTTTTATTTCTCGTTTCTTTGTTACTTGTACAGTGAAGGTCTTTTGCAGACGCAAACAGGTGCCAGCCGACGTTTCCGTTTTCACATGCATCGCTCTTCTGGCACGAGCATTAGAGAAGGAGATTCAGCCGCAAATGAAGATGTTGCTGGAACCGATGTTCGCTACTGACTTCAGGTAGGGGAATTGCGTGAATAGGGCTTATTATCCACTAAGGGTAAGGTACTTGGGCATATGCAAGGTCAGCACGTATCCATGACCTTCATCCCCTCTTTTAGTCCGAGTCTGACGATGGCTCTTCGCGAAGTGGTGGATAAAATTCCAGAGTTAAAAACGGACATTCAAGATGGACTGTTGAAACAACTGTCCTTGATTCTGATGCATCGTCCGATGCCCAGTAAATTGCTGCCGCCACCGCCGCTGGACCTACCAGCAACACCTGTCAACGTCAGTGCTGCAGATGTGCCTGCCACGGTCCTGGCCTTGGGGACGTTGGGTAGTTTCTATTTCCCTCGTCATTGGCTGGAAATGTTCTTGAAATACGTCTCGGCGGTAAGGATTCGTCATTTCTGTCTGAACCTCTTGTGTAGACTGTCTCGTTTGCTCTTATTTTTAGGCTTACTTGAATTCGGATTGCCGCGAAATCAGGTTGGAGACTGTGCGAGCAGTTTGCAGGTTATTGGTCCCATCGGTTCGAACTTTGGCGAGGGCGAAGAACAAGCAGCAGCATTTGCCGTTGTTAAAATTGATCCACGTGGTGCTATCAAAACTATTGACCGTCGGGGTGACTGATCCAGGTACTGCTTCTAGATTCTATTTGTTCTGTTTGTGTTTGAAGTTTGTTTGAATTTTTAGATCATGAGATTCGTTTAAGCGTCTTTTCGACACTGATGGACCTCGATGTGTTCTACATTCATCTTGCCCAAGTCGAGATGCTGCAGTTGATATCGGTGGCATTGCAAGACGAGGAGTACAGTATTCGGGAGGCTGTGATTTGCCTGTTGGGTAAATTGAGCGAGATTAATCCAGCTCACGTCATGCCGTCCTTAAGAATTGTGCTGATACAGGTTAGAGAGGCTTGGTTTTTAGATGTTTCGACTCATTCGTCTTGGATCTTGCTTTTTAGATTTTGGGGGAACTTGGACACAGCGGCATCAGCCGTAACGAGGAGCAGAGTGCGTGCTTGTTGGCGCAACTTATCGCCAGTTCGCCTAAGTTTATGAAGCCTTATATGAGTCCAACTTTGAAAGTAAGCAGGTTGTGTTGTGGTCTTATGTGGAAATTTAGTGGTTCAGGGTTTGTGTGTTCTAGAAACTGATTCCGAAGCTGAAGGAACCGAACATGCACAACGATGTGATCATCAGTGTGTTGAACGCGATTGGCGAGTTAGCGAACGTAAGGCGAAGACTGGTTTCGTAATTATTTCAGTCATTGTGTTACTTCTTTCTAGGTCGGTGCAGTGGAACTGACGAAGCAGTTGGACACTTTATTCCCAATCTTGATCGAATTTTTTCAAGACTCGTCGTCGGTGGAAAAGCGAGAGGTATGGATTATTCAATGTGCCTCGGGAGAAACAAGTCGACTGGTCTTTGCAGGTTTCTGTATGGGCGATGGCGCAGATCGTAGAGGGAACTGGATGTGTGGTGGAACCGTATCATCAGTATCCAGAGTTATTGGGAATGCTGCTGAAGTTTCTGAAGACAGAGCAGTCGCATAAGATTCGCCGAGAGGTACAGTGTGTGTGTGTGTGTGTGTGTGTGTGTGTGTGTGTGCACTCCTGAAGATAAGTCTGTACTGCAAGTTTTGTTTCAGACTATACGACTGCTGGGACTTCTCGGCGCGTTGGATCCTCATAAAGAGAAGGTCTATAGCGGAGGTGTTGCAACTGCGTTGAATAGCACCGGCCTAGCACTATCGCTCCCTGATGGCAGCAAGGACACGAAGGATACGCGTTTGGGTAAGTCTGATCTTGAGTTATGATCCTGCTTGCGCGCTTTGTTGAAGAGATGGCATTTTTAGAAATCATCCAATGGTTTCATTGGGAGCGATGCTCACTGGAAGAATTCTATCCCGCCTTTGCCATTGTCAATTTGATGCATATGGTGGCAGACCCGTCGTTGTCGCAGCATCACGCAAGGGTGGTCCAATCGGTGATGTATATATTCTCGTCGCTAGGGACAAAATGCTTGCCTTACTTGGATCAGGTGGTGCCGAGTTTCCTGAAGGTTATTCGCAGCTCAGATAGTGGGTTCCGAGAAGTAAGCTTGTTCGTGTCAGAGCCTGCTCCTTGAAACTTTCGTTTTCTTAGTTCCTTTTTCAACAATTGGGCATTTTGATATCGGTAGTGAAGCAGCATATTAAACCGTATTTGAAGGACATTTTCGTGCTGATCAAGGTAAGACCGTGTTGATCAGTCTGGACTGGTATTTGAAGACACCTGGTCTTGGTTTAGGAGTATTGGACTCCGCAAACGCCCATGCGCCACACGATCATCATGCTCATCGAGCAGATCGCCGCCGCCTTGGGTGCTGAGTTCAAACCTTATTTACCAGAAATCATTCCGGCAATGCTGCGCGTGTTTATGCATGACAACAGCGATGGGAAGAGTGTCACGTCGAAGTTATTGGAAGCGTTCAAGATTTGTAGTCCAACACTGGAGGAGTACTTATACATTGTGATACCACCGGTGGTCAAGTTGTTCGATTGCCCTGATGCCTCGCTATCGATTCGACGGTATGATTTTACTCGCACTTAGTCGGGGCTGATAATGGAACTATTGTTTGATCTAGATCCGCCATCGAAACGTTGGAGGTGTTTGGAGAAACCATGACACTGAGCAACTACGCGTCCCGTATCGTGCACTCATTATCCAGAGTCTTGGACGAGTCGCCCGAATTGAGGACTCATGCGTTAAACTTGCTTTGTATTCTTATTATACAAATGGAACGGGAATTCCTGATTTTCCGTCCGAGAATAGATTCCATTTTGCAGCGTCATAAGATCGTCCATAATCGGTACGATGTGTTGTTGAACAAGATCACAAAGGTACGAGGAGTGTGAATTATGGCATTATGCGATGATGTATGGGATATTTTTAGGATGGGCATGTCACTTTGGAGGATGATGTAGTTTACAAGAAGAAGATAGCGGAAAGAAGGGCGAGAATGTCAGAACAGATGCAAATTAGCGATCGAGAAACCAAGAAGGAATTGTGCAATTATGAACAACTGAAATCAGTAAGGCATGAGTCTGCTGCGGGAAGGATGTGTCAGCTATCATATATACATATGTGTGTATTTTCAGGCCTGGTCAGTTAGTCGCTGTGTGTCGAAAGAGGACTGGATCGAGTGGTTGCGTAGGTTCAGCGTGCAACTGATGGCGGAGAACCCGTACGCAGCGCTGAGAGCGTGTCATGGGGTGGCTCAGAATTATTCGCCTTTGGCCAAGTGAGGTTTTGCAAAGTTTTGTGTTGCTCAAAGCTGATGCGTTCGACTTCAGGGAGTTATTCAACGCGGTGTTCGTTTCATGCTGGACTGAGCTACCTGAACAATATCAGGACGAACTGATCGTTGCGCTACAGCAGGCTATCACTGTCGAGGAAAGTCCCGACATAACGCAGACTATTCTGAACCTGGCTGAATTTATGGATCATTCAGAGAAAGTGAGGGTGTCACTTTGCTGGGATGCAGGATTTTACAATGTTGGATTGATTTTAAGGGCCCGTTACCAATTGATCAAAGAATCTTGGGAGATCGAGCTCTAAAGACAAGGGCCTATGCTAAGGTCAGTCAACTGATTCACATTCTGCGTTTCGTTTGATCGCAATTGTAGACGTACATTTTCAGGCGTTACGATATAAGGAAAACGAGTTCCATTCTGAGGTTACGCCAGAGGTTTTGGAGGCATTGATTAGGTAAGGGGCTGGAAATATATACTGTATTTGCCTCTAAATTTGCCGTTTGTTGTAGCATCAATAACAAGCTACAGCTTCACGAAGCATCGGTCGGCGTGGTGGAATATGCGAGACGAAAGGAAATCAGTACGATTGCTGTAAGCATGAAAAATGGTATTGGTGAAAAGGTGTCTTTCTGAACGGCGATTTGTAGATCCGCGAACGATGGTATGAGAAGCTGCACGACTGGGAGAAGGCATTGGATGCTTATGATCGAAAGCAAGAGCAAAATCCGAGTGATTTCGATTTATCGCTTGGTCGTATGAGATGCCTGGAGGCACTGGCGGAATGGTGAGCTACTTGATTTGGCAGGGGTAGTGACGACTTTGTACATAAGTCCTGTTTTAGGGGAAAGCTACATGCGCTGGCCAAGGAAAAGTGGGAAAACGCGACGGGTGATATGCAACAGAAAATGGCTCGCATGGCGGCGGCGGCCGCGTGGGGTTTGGGTAAGAGGTGCTTTAAGATTATTATCAAAAAGTTGGTGAAACACGATGGTGCTTTTTAGGCCAGTGGGATTCAATGGAAGAATACATTTGTCTGATCAATCGCAACACTTTGGATGGTGCGTTTTATCGATGCGTGCTGGCTGTTCACCAAGAACAGTTTCAGTTGGCGCAGACATGTGCCGACAAAGCACGCGATTTGATTGATACCGAACTGACGGCTCTGTAAGTTATGGGTTGCGGACAGGATTGAGATTTGTGTCGATCGACCTGTTATTTAGAGCGGCAGAGAGCTATAATCGAGCGTATGGAACGATGGTACAAGTGCAGATGCTGAGCGAACTGGAAGAAGCCATGCAATATAAACTGATTCCCGAGAGACGGTCATTGATTGCGCAGATGTGGTGGAAGCGATTACAGGTAAGTCTCATCTGCACCCTGCGTGTCTTGACCACATTTCTTTCATGTTGTTACCATCCCTTTGTTCTGTTCAACGATGCTATTCTCGCTTGCTTAGCATTACTTACGCGTTTAGGGGTGCGAAGGAAGTGTTGAAGACTGGCAACGATTGCTGCAAGTTCGTTCTCTGGTGCTAACTCCGCAAGAGATGAGAAAGACGTGGATCAAATTTGCGGCGTTGTGTAGAAAGAGCAACAAAATGGTACTTACAAAATATGGTTAGTGTGACAAAGGGTAAAGGGAGTTCTTTTTAGAATTTGTCCCACAAAACATTGGTAATGCTGTTGGGGGTCGACCCGAGCAAATGTCCTGACTACGCGTTGCCAGCTGATAAGCCTGAGCTGGCATTTGCTTATTGCAAACATTTGTGGCATGAAGGAAAACAGGTACGTACGTTCTAGACTTGACCTGGTTTGCGTCCATGCGACAAACAGTGTTTCAGGAACTAGCGTGGTGTCAGTTAAAACGACTTGTGGACAGTGCTTTGAAACCGCAAGCATTGCACAGAGCTTGTGACGTCAACGAGCAACAAGAATTGCTCAAGCTGAAATCAAAGTATGTCAGTAACTAAAAGAGCTCTGTATTTGTGAAAACTAAAAAGGTTGTTTTGTGTGAATAGATGCTTCCTGAAACTGGGACAATGGCGAGACGTGAATCGATCCGATAATGAAGCGCCGATCAATCAAGTCATTCAGTTTTATCGATTGGCAACTGAGTGGGACCGAAATTGGTACAAGGTGATGAATGCTGCTGTGCTCTCACGCAGGTTGAAGGACCTTCGAATTTTGGCTTGCAGGCTTGGCACGCATTGGCGTGCAGCAATTTCGCGGCGGTGCTCTATTACAAACAACAGTCGACACGAATATCGACGGAAAGCAGCACAGTCGGTGTACAGTCAGTTGTGGCTGAGTTGCCGCAGCAAGCTCCGCAGCCCATTTTATCTCAGTCGTATATTCCCAGCCGGATTGTTGTAAGTGGTCTGTTTTCCATTAGTTGAGTGCTCTTCTAAAAGGCCCGGTGTTTCCTTTTTATCAGCAACATGAAAGCTTGATCACGATGCATGCCGTGCAAGCGGTCCAGTGTTTTTTCCGATCCATAGCGTTGTGCAAGGGAAATAGCCTTCAGGATACGCTGAGGTAAGGGACATATCTTATTTTGGCACCACCCTGGCATGTATGATTGCCGCATTCTAGATTGCTGACCCTTTGGTTCGACTATGGGCATCTGCCTGAAGTTTATGAAGCACTCGTGGAAGGTATTAAATCGGTGCGCATCGAGACATGGCTTCAAGTTATACCTCAACTCATCGCTCGCATTGACACTTCGAGACATTTGGTTGGACGTTTGATCATGCAGTTGTTAATGGACATTGGACGCGAACATCCGCAGGTACAGGAGCTGAGTTGTCCTGAAGTATTTTTTTTTGAGTAAGCCATTGGTTTCAAGGCGTTGGTCTATCCTTTGACCGTGGCTGGAAAATCGACCAACCTGAATCGTCAGCAAGTAGCTAATCGTATTTTGAAGCACATGGGAGAGCACTCGCCTTCCTTGGTCCATCAGGCCTCGCTGGTAAGCTCCTTTGATTCAGGGTTTTTTGCAGACATCTAAAGTAAGGTGCGAGTTTATTTGCAGCTCAGCGACGAATTGATTCGTGTGGCTATTGTAAGTATTCTGCCAATATGGCCTGGGTGTGTTGGGGTCTCGTTTAAGGGGTTGCCAGCACGTGGGAGTAGTTTAGGCATGTTGTGTGTCTTAACAGCCGATCTTATTTAGCTATGGCATGAATTGTGGCACGAAGGACTGGAAGAAGCAAGCCGGCAGTACTTTGCTGAGCGTAACGTGCAGGGCATGTTCGCCACATTGGAACCATTGCACAACATTATCGAGCAAGCTCCGACCACTCTGAAGGAACAGTCGTTTAGTCAGGTGAGTGCAACAGGACTACAGGTATGCTTGTGTCCCTTTCAGTGGTAGTCTGTTCCTTGTAGGCTTATTGTCGTGACTTGAAAGAAGCTCGGGATTGGTGCAAAAAGTTCAAGCAGACTGGAAACGTGAAGGAATTGACCCAAGCGTGGGATTTATACTACAATGTGTTCCGTCGTATTTCGAAGCAGTTGCCGCAGGTATGCTCTTTCCACGGAATCGTCTCATCTGCTTTCACAGATTTGTTGACCATTGCAGCTGACGTCCCTTCAATTGCAATACGTGTCTCCTCAATTGCTGATGTGCCAAGATCTGGACTTGGCTGTTCCAGGTACTTACGACCCAACGAAACCGCTTGTGCGGATTCAGTCGATTCATCCTAGTTTGGACGTGATCACATCGAAGCAAAGGCCAAGGAAAATTTGCGTCAAAGGTGAGAGGGATGTTTGAGTGAGATGGCCGGTGTAAGGTATGAAGATATGTCCGTTTAGGAAGCAACGGGCAAGATTATTGGTTCTTACTAAAAGGCCACGAGGACCCGCGTCAGGATGAACGAGTCATGCAATTGTTCGGGCTGGTCAATACATTCTTACTGCAGGATCCAGCCACATGTCGAAGGAATTTGACTATACAGGTATACTACAATATATGACACCTTAGTGTAATGGGGAACATCAGTGTTCTGTTTTCAGCGATATTCTGTCGTTCCGTTGAGTCAGAATAGCGGCTTGATCGGATGGGTGCCGAACTGCGATACGCTGCATGCTTTACTACGCGAGTACAGGGAAAAGAAAAAGATTCTATTGAACATTGAACACAAATTGATGCAGAGGGTAAGTTATCATTTTTAACTTCGAATAGATGGCAAGTTGCAGGGGTTCACCGCTCCACGAAGACTTCTTGTCGTGTTTATTCGAAAGTCTCCGCTGCGGACTTCAAATGTCAATCAGGGTCTCGACGGAGTGACGTATTTGAGGAGGGGACTAATTTTAGTGGACGTCAGCACATTTTTCAGCACTTTTTAACCCGAAGCTGAATCCCGAGTAAGCATCTTTGATTTAGGGGTAAAACTGGGGCATGCTTGACCGTGAGACCTTAGGGGTAGGGGTAAATATGCACCCTTCGTATGTCCTGTTAACCACTTAAGTAGTCACCTATAATAAAATAGCTCGTGCTACAAATAAAGTTGCGATTAGGTAACTAGATATATAGTGGTCGCGTTAGCAAGAAAGGCCCGCCGATGTTCAGCTGAACTATGTGGTTGGCGCGCCTGACTTTTCGGAATCGGGGAGACCGGGGGAAGGTCCTGACTGCTTTTCAAAAAGTAAAGTATACAAAACGCTGGGACTCCTCTCTTCCATCATGGACCCGCTGGGCCGCCCTCACGCCTGGCGGTACGGTCTCCCTCTCAGCTTACCCGGGCCCTGCCATATCCAGTGTTGCTAGTGGGTTCTAGGAACGGCCAGCCGCACTGGTAGTGGGCATGTCAGGATTCGAGGTGTGCAATGTCCTCATCGTCGATCCCGCTCAGGGGAGGATGCGGGATCTCGTACGGCCCAGGGATCGAGTGGCTGCGATCGAGAGTCACTAGGGATGGCTAGTAGCTTTAGTCCACTGCACACACGTCACTGCAAGTATGAGCGTCGCATGTGCGCCGTCAGGAACCCGTCTTACCGAGACTCGTGCATTCAGAACATTCCACCACCGGCCAACTCCACGTTTCAGCTTCAGTATTTATTCGCGTACTTTTTCTTGATAAAGACTCGGGGCCACCAGGATTCGAACCCGGGGCATCCAGTACGCGAGTCGAAAATCATACCAACTCGACCACAAGGGTCATACAGATATAAGGTTTATCACGGGGGGTTTAACTTCGAGGTGGGGAAATAATGCATGTGAAGAATTCAGCCAGCTCGCATCCATCTTTGACTGACTGAATATCGGATGTAGAGAATTTGGTAACAACTGATGCCTTGCGCACTTTCCTATCACGTAGACACTTATTGTGCTGTCTGTGTCTTATTACGGTCTAACGAAATCTGCAACAGCCATGGGGTTTTGTCTGAGGATATCCCGGTCTTAAGGAGTGCATGTACGTCCAGTTTCACTGGGAAACAACACCATCTCTAAGAACACAGATGGAAGGATATCCTGAATGACAGTGATAGCAAGAAATCAATCATGACCAGGATGTCTGACTGGCAGTCGGGTTGGTGGGAGGCAATAATAATTACAGTAGTACAGCCAATTCAGCACCTGAGGTTGGTGATTTCGTGCACTGAACTGGTTGTTCCTTGTAGATGGCGCCCACTTACGATCATCTGACTTTGATGCAAAAAGTGGAAGTGTTCGAGCATGCCCTCGAACATACGATGGGAGACGACCTGCAAAAAATATTGTGGTTGAAATCGCCGAGTTCTGAAGTTTGGTTCGACCGTCGTACGAACTATACTCGGTCGCTGGCTACCATGTCCATGGTCGGGTATATTTTGGGATTGGGAGACAGGTAAGCGAGCCGGTGGCTATTTGTTGAGTATATGAAAGGCTCTACGCTTTTAGGCACCCATCGAATTTGATGCTCGATCGTATGAGCGGCAAGATCGTGCATATTGATTTCGGTGATTGTTTCGAGGTGGCGATGACTCGAGAGAAATTTCCCGAAAAGATTCCCTTCAGATTGACGAGGATGTTGGTCAGCGCTATGGAGGTAAGGATGTGTGGTGAGTATTCAGGTACGAGACGGCACTGCTTGTTTTAGGTGACTGGTATCGAAGGTAGTTTTCGAATCACGTGCGAGCGGGTCATGTCGGTCCTACGCGAGAACAAGGAAAGCGTTATGGCGGTACTGGAAGCTTTCGTGTACGATCCGTTGATTAGTTGGCGGTTGGTGGAACGTAAGGGTGCATAGTTCCTATTTAGGCGGGGTGGATCGGACGAGACGAGATGTCTTTTTCAGACGCGACACCAAAACGGAATGCGGGAGATGCTGCTGAAGCGCCAGTTCCCATGGAACAAGGAGGTATGATCTTGCTTTTAGATTGAGGATATTAGCATTAGGAAGATGTGCTTTGTCATAATTGTCGTTTCAGCGGCGCCAGAGGACTTGGCTGCTGCGGCGGGCGATGATCCGAGAGTCGGAGGAACTGGTACCAGAACGGCTGACGATTCTATGCAGACCACGGAGATTGTTAATAAACGGGCGCTGCAGATCGTACAACGAATTCGTGATAAATTGACGGGTAAGACCTTCTCTCATATTGGAATCTATGGGGAGTTAGTTTTGGGAGACATGTCTCAGCTACGGGATGGAATCACGTGAGCTTTGTCGGGCATGTTTTGAGCAATATCAAGGTGTCAGCAAAAACGTGCCGACTTTTTACAGTGCAGACTCTCGTTTGTTAAGCGTTTATTCTTCTTTCAGGACGTGACTTCAGTCCGTCCGAAACGTTGGACGTGGCCACGCAAGTTGATTTGCTTATTGAACAGGCTATATCGCACGAAAACCTTTGTCAATGTTACATCGGGTGGTGTCCATTTTGGTAGTTCGTTGGTATTGCTCATTTTTTACGGTTTGTCGTTCTTAAATTGCGCACGATTTCGCAAGACAGGCTAGAGATGTAGATAGATGAGCGTAAGGGTTGCGCAGTTGCGTTCTTGTACTGCGTAGTGCTTCAGAGTTCGCTGAATCGGGGTGGGGAAGCAGAAGCAGGCCTGAGTCATACTATTGAAATGGTTATTTTGTTCGAAGGCCATTTGTCAGACTTGCTTGGAGTGACGTGGTTGCGTTTGTGAATTCGAGTCGTGGCAATAGTGAAATTTAGAAATGTAAAGTAAAAAGTGGATGGAAAAATGGTTTTTGCTGTTCACGCGGCAACGGAGCATGGAATCTGGCGAGCCTTGTGATTTCCCACGCACGAATACGTCAACATTTTTAAAGCTGCTAAAAGCGAGAACGGCGGCGGCGATACGAGCAAAAGCGGTTTTGGGTTTTATAAGACGAATTGTGCGGAGTTGACGTTGTTTGCGTAAGTAGTTGGCAAATTGTTGTTGGCCATTGTAATGTGCTAGTTGAACCTGACTTAAGGTTTAACGACTGCCTCGCTGCGGCCTCTTTCATCCTCACTTCCTAGACGACTAAAAGGACAGCGCGTCCTTATTTGGATGCAGTGTGGACGGATAGACACGTCTGGCGAGGGGCGAGGGCGCGACTCGCACTTTGGCACCTTTTATTTAGAAATTGCTGCGTGTTTGGTCCGATTTAACATGACAATCAATCACACCGACAAGACCCCAATGATCCGTCTGTTTTTATAAAACTGCTCAACGACGTCTTTTGTCGACTGGTCTCACTTTTTTACGTCGCCTTCCGCAGTCGAACAATCGCATTGCTGCTGGAGGCTCGGTGCGATTTCCGACGACGACACGAGAGGCCAGTGCTCACTTGTCGCTTGGCAGAGTGAGTAGTACGGACTGAGAATAATTAGCGACGATGGCCGTTGTGGACATGAATTCTGGTTATGCTTTACTCGACTCAACACAGCAAGGGCCCTTGATCGTGATCAGCTGCTCGTCCACTGTGCCCGTGGCCCAGCTGACCCCCATTGTGGCCGCCGATATGGCCCCAGCACCTAATCAGGCGCTGGCGCCCGTGGCCTTGGACCCGATGGAAGCACTCTGGCATTCGCACTTCGATCACTTGTTTAGCCAATTCTGGCCCTGCAATTGGAGCTTAATCCCAAAACCGCTGGTCGGATGTCCCGTCACGAATTGGCACGTGCATTCGGATGCGGCCAAAGTTAGGTTTTTGTGCCAGGTAGGAGAACGTGTGGCTTCGAGTGATCATTGACGGGGTCCTGGCAGTGCGGTGTAGATCCGTCACAGCAGCGTCGGGGTCACACGGTGTTCAGTGCAAGGGGTCCGATTCTTTTCATCAAGCAAAAATTCGAGATATGCAGCAAAATTTGAAAGTACACGTTCTTTCATCGACTCGAGTTGGCACTTTCGTGAATCATGACAGATCATTATGGTCGCGGGAAGAAATTGCCTCAATTGGAAACGTCATTGCATTCTTTCTAGTCGTTAAATCAAACTTGAGACGATCTAGTTTTGGTGCCGGAGTGGGTATCCTATTGAGGGTGATAACTGGACCAGACCTACCCCATGCGCTCTATAATTCCAAGCTGTAAACCCTTCCTGTAATAACATGTCTCCTTGAGCGTATCGGCCCCCCGACTCCTATTGGAGAGAATTCAATGTGTTTTTCGAATGAATAGTTTTTTCAGCGAGTAGGTGCATTTTGAAGTAAAGCTAGGATTTTGAGTGAATGCGTAGGCAGAGTGCGCACTTTGAGATAAAATACTGCACTGTGTCTTCCTGGAACTCGTACGGCATTCACAACAGGTAGTTGGCCAGTTGCACGTGATGCAAGTGATAAGGAGCGACATTTGGAAAGAGGCCCTTTTAATTTTGTTATGGCTGAGGTTTATTGCTTGAAGAGTGGTGTAAACTGGCCATAAGACGTAAAGGCATCTTGGAAAAATGCGCGTATTTAGGATCCTAAAATGACGTGCACTGAGGAAGTGGGTTTGTGTTAGGCTTGATGAGCTATATTGCGTGGATAGCACATACTAAGTCATATAATTAGCCAGAGCCCTTCTCTCTTACTGCAACCATCGGAAGGGGAGATGTGTTAGGGACGGGAACATACCGGGCTTGAAGCTACCCGCCTTGCAGATATGTGGTCATGGATGGACGTCGATGAAAGGTCGCGTCATGTTCTGGTATAATCTAGAACCGAGAAGTTTATGCGGCACGGTAGCCTTTGCCTTATTTGGTCAGAAGTGCCAAGAATGCAGTAAAGATGGATTCGACAATTTTACTTCGGCCATGTGGTATCAGGAGGAAGTTGTGAAAGTGAGTGCTGGCCGGTGACTCGCGCCCGTCTTGCTCGTTCGAGCATGGTCTTGTCTTTAGGTCATATTCAACGTGTTCAACAGTGTTGGCCAAACGTACTACGGTTTCCAGCAACCGCCTTACGTCAAGATTCGTCGACCCGGCAAGCCTAGGTCCCAGCACGCCTCCGAGCTTTGTCAAGCGTGTCAAATGGGAGTGTGTTCAGTGTCGGCCAATGCCAAGACGTCCAGTCAGTCCTACACGATTAGTCCCCATCCGGTCAATGCGTGCGCCATTGTTCAAGCCAATAGGCCACAACTAGCGTTGACCGAATCGAGCGTGGCTTGACAAACCAGTGACGTGCATTGTGATACAAGTGGCCGGAACATTCTCTGAGAGAGTAGTCCTATGAAGTTGAAGTTTTTCTTCGGGTTTTACTTTTGAGCAGTGCATCAAATGTACACATCCACAGTATATGGGTAGTGAAGGTAATGAAATACAGTAGAGTTTATTTTGAGGTCTGCGCCTGCCGTATGAGAATTTGGTCATTGTAGCACGTGCATTCACCTAAGTAGCTTACCTGCCAGAAATAGGCACAGTACTGGGTCGGTACTGTAAGACGGTAGATCCTCATCACATGGTGCTGATCAGGTGAGGACGCTCCGCTGAGGAAGTCAGCTGGGTGTCGTCTCCTTAGACTGGTTTCGTAAATTCTACATCCCTAACGTGCATTTGAAGTTACTGCTGCTGCTGGTGTCAACAAAAAATTTAGTATGGGCCATTTAGCCAACAAAAAGCGTCCAGCCCTATCAAATGCGTCCTTGTCAGAAAACAAGGGAAGATTCTGGCTCAGCAGCGTTATCTACATGGGCTCACGGTCAGATACGGTGCCTCTCGGGATCACACCATTACTCACCCCCCATTCCTCTGGACTGGGTTCGCGGATCATTATGGTCGCGGGAAGAAATTGCCTCAATTGGAAACGCAGATTGTGTTTGCACGGATTGTGAATGCATCAGAATGCGTAGGTGTCCGTGAGCACCATGGCGCCCACATGAGGCGGCATCAGGCTGGTGTCATAAACTGGAGACTCACTTGTCAGAGCGAAGGCGACCAGAGCTCACCAGACGTGGGCGATGGGATTCAACTTATCTTTCTTGGGTAAACGACCAAAACGATTTTTAGTCCCTGAAGCTACAAAAACATGCAGTAAACAAAAAACTAGCAGTCGCCGCTCGCGGCGAGACTTTTCATATTAGCCGTGCTTAGTTAAGTTAGCCGTGATGCCACGCATACTGTAGTTGTGTCAGCGGGACTTTAAAAGACGAGGCAAGAATTTGGTTTGATTTGACTTTCATTTTCACTTTTATGGCGTGGTAATATTCATACCAGATCAGATTGGCCAGAGAACTATGGCATCTCAAACCGAAGAATACGACCAAACTGCCATTTTGGCCGAATTGGATCGAGGTAAGAGTTTGAGTCGGGTTTCTTTCAGTGCGATCATTAGGCAGGAATGGAGATATCTGATCAGATGGGGAGAGCAGCTGAGCGACTGAAGACTTGCCCGAATAGAAGTGGAATAGCAGACCAGCGTGGTTTTCTTTTGCATACCTACATACTGTAAATTTGTCCAATTTTTCAGTGCTTCGTTCAACCAATTTGGCCGAACGATGCGAGGGCATTATCAAACTTCCGCATTATTTCGAAAAGTATCCATTTCCTGTATTCATTACGGCGGCATTTCTCAGACTGGTGGAAGTATTTCGGAATGGGTAATTGCGCGCCTTTTTGTACTTCTTTATCCAAATAAGGAATGTGTTTTTTTCAGATCAAATCTAACTCGAAAATGGATTTTGCACGTGGCCGAACGCTCTGAGAAACATTTAGACAAGATAATAAGTCGTGACGAATTGATGAAGCGGATTTTGACTGTATCACACAGCAACGATCCCAATGCTCGTGCTTTGACAATGAAGTGAGCTAATTTTTAGCATCTTCGAAAACCCTGTGTTTGAACGTTGCATGCTTCAGGTTGTTTGCTTATTTCGCTCGCATTCTGGCTGATCGCAAGCAAATGCATCATTTAATTTGCACAAGTTTAGATTCCAACGATATCGGCGAATTGCACGCAGCAATTTTCGCAGCTCAACGTTTTGCGAAAGAATCTCCGTAAGTGTAATTTCGAGAGACTGGTCTGTAGACAGAACGGAATTAGTGTTTTAGGGAATTCGGACGGAGTGTGTTCGATAAAGTGATGGAAATGTTGATGAGTATCGATGTGCCACCAGAAACAAAGCTGCTTTTGGTTCCGGTCTTTGAACACTTTTATTCAAACGCGGAAACATCACAGAAAGCAATTATGTGAGTGCTCACAGTCAGCGTATGGGGAACTGGTTTCTTTCTGTTTTCATCCTCTGGTAGTCACCTCTCCTATATGGGATGAGAACGTATGGATGTGGCTCGTTACGGCCAATTCGACTACCTGTTCTTTTATAGATTCTGTCGCGACCAACTGCTGCCTCTGTGCCACAGTTCCACCATGATCGGTGCTGTGCTAACTTCGTTGACCAAACTCTCCGTCCATGCAGTCATCATTGCACCAGTGCAGGTATGTTTCTTCTTCCTTTTGACGATATCACTAGCAATATGTGCTTTCAGCTGTCGCTGCTCTTATCGCATCTTCAATCCAGAAGAACTTCAAAACGAGTTGTGCTGGCCTCGTTAGACTGCTTGCACTATTTAGCGCGTAAAATGCCTCATTTGTGGACCCCTGAAGCGCTGAAGGTATGCTGGGTGGACTGAGCTGTCTGTCTGTCTGTTTTTTATAACGTTAATGCTTAGGTTCTTTGCGACTTCTGCGACTGCTCGGATGAGAAAGATGGTATGTTGGATTTAGCTTCTTTGCGTGCTCTTCGAGTTTTGGCTACGCTGACAAAGAGCCATCTTATTTGCCTGTGGAGTACGGATGAGGGTAAGTGAGTGTCTCAGGAGCTAAGAAACTGTATCAGCTTATTCTGCCGCTTATAGTGTCTCGCATTGCCGAACTATGTTCCAAGCGCTGCTTCGCGAATTCTCATTTGGTCTTGTCCATGACTTGTGTGATTGCAATGAATATGGTGGAGAACTTGAGTAAGTGCATCTCGGCTCAGGCTGACTCGGTAAGGAGTAATAGTTTATTCTTAGCCGAAGGCTCCTTGCGCGGCCAGCTTCTGGATACTCTCACGCTCGCGCTGACGATGGCTGTTCCCGTTTGGCCTTGGAAAAACGACGACGAACAACTGAGGATGGCCGGAAAGGTAAAAATGGTGATGTAGACCTGCGTCTAACTTCATGCACTCCAGACGGTAGTTTTTCAGAACGTTCTACGCTGCGTTTTGGAACTGTCGAAACTAGATACCGAAACTGCCCAAACACTTGCGAGGTGCTTGCTTACTGTTGTCGGGGAGTGCATAGGTGAGCTTTTTGATGTGTCGCGCCTAACAAGTGTTAGAACCCTGTGTTTCAGATCAGAACCGATCTGCTGTCATCGAATGCATTTTGGCGATGTGCGATGCCGATTTAGCAGTGGCCGAGCGATTGAAAGTACGTGTTCATGCGCCATCGGGAGGTGATATGTTGGACTGCTATCTGCAACTCGTACCAAAATCATCTGTTGCGTTGATTGATCAGACGCTGTTGCCGATTGAGCAGCTGATGGAACATTGTTCCAATGGATGGCAGTTATTCCTCCTAGGCCGTAGGGCATTGCGTTACGGCTATGCAAGGGTGGCGAAACAGATTTTTAACAATTTACACAATCTGGTAAGATGCAAGGAGATTGGGTCAGTTTTGGGTGCTGAGGCAGCTGTATTTCTTTTTAGCAATTGACCGAACAGTATTTCCAATGGATAAAAGCACTGGCCATGTTCTCAACGGCGGAAGAACAACTGGTCGGAAACCCTGGAAATGGCCGAGCGGCAGTGGACCGACTAGGCCTGGCTATTTACAATCACCAGTTGGCTTTGATTCACATGAAGGTAGGTCTGTAGAGGGTGGCTGCATAACGTTATATCGAGTCGTCATCGGCTAACGGCAGGCTTATAACGAATGTTTATAGGCAGCTGTAAGCCCATCGCAGTCCCTTTGGTTCTCTATTTTGTTCATCCAACTTCGGCAACAGTTTCTCAGTGCCGTCAAGGAGTTGCATACTGTTTGGAATGTGTCCGTGTTGGTGCCTCCGTCGACTTCCAGCGGTACAGATGCGTCGACATCGAGGCTCGCGGATCAGGTAGGATGCTTTTGTATGAAGTAATAGTGTGACACAGGGAAGGATTTTTAGCTTTCAAATTGCGAAAAACGTTTCGAAGAGCTCAGTTTGAGCTATCAAGCATTAACTAGACGATGTTTCGACGCCGACGATGGAACTATAGAATTATTAAAACTGTTGCGGCTGCAGTGCTTTCTCGTGCAGCAAGCTATTGCATTATTCGTGGGGAAAAAAGGCAGGTACGAATACGTCAGTCTGAAAACTGGCTCGAGTGTGAGTGGGTTTTTAGTCGCTTGAAGCATGACCACTTACAAGTTAACTGTGGTATTGTATGATGAAACGTTCAGGATGGCCATGTCGATTGATCATTACCAGACTCAATCTTTTGTCTCCCATTACTCTTCAGAAAGACGTTCAACGTGCCCGAGTCAACGTACAGTGCTCAAACACGGATTTTATCAAGGCATTTAAAATGGATGGCCAAAGAAATCGGATCTGTGCAAGACAAATTCGATGGGATTACGAAAGAGGTATGAGATGATGTCATTATCATGCTGGGTTGTCTGAAGTACTCTTCTTTAGGCGATCGAGTACCTATTGGCAATTTTGGACTTCTTGTGTTTCGATGTTCCCTTTTTCGTCCCGAGATTTTTCTTTCAAAGCCTGCAGACCTGTACAGTCAAGGTGAGATCAGGGTGTCCGCCGTAACTGACCATCGTGAAAAGCTGGCTTGTTTTAGCTCGTTTTATCCCCCAAGCCCTCCGACCGCGATAACACATTCCGTTTGCCGAGTGATCAGCGTCTGTTGTTGAACGTGGAAGGCGTCATCGCGGTTACGGGTCCCCAAGGAAGAGTTTTGCGAAAGATAGAACGAGTTGTGGTCAGGGTATCGTCCGAGCTCATTTCTGGTGCTCAGTCAGCTCTGGACGTAAAGGTGCGCTTTAGCAATTGCTCTATATCTGGAGCCAATTTTATGATTCTAAATATTGTTATTGTAGCCTCGATCAAAGTCGCCAGATACTCGGAATAAGATGGAGAAAACGGTGCCGTTGAGAAATGATTACTTTTCGGCTGATTTTATTTTGGATTTTCCTTCAGTAGGTCCTGACTCTGCATTCAGATTCTACAAACTGCACATTTGCTTTTAGTCGGGTACAATTAACGTGCATGCGGATTTGATCGATGACAAGAATGGTATGGTCTGGGATGGTAATGCGGAAGAGCAACTGAAAATTAAGGTGCTGCCGACGATAGGAGGACCGGACAATACTGCATTGGGTGCCAGGGCGGGCAGCATCTCGGGACAGAGGATGAGAATTGAGAGATTTGAGATTTGATTTTAGCTGTTGTTTTGGAGGGCATTTTGGATGAACGTACTGTAAATTAGTGTTCGGCCGAGGATGACTTTTTTCGAGGTCGAGGTCCGATTCTTTCGACCCGAGGTCGAGGTTTTTGCTAACAGTCCCTAACTTAAATTTTTAATGCTTCCTGCAAGTTTGTGTGAATTTCCATTCTTTTCTGATTGTATCTTCAAGAGGCAACTCACCCAGTGTCATAAAAAGGCAAGGGATTTGGACGAAGCAGTCCTACACAGTGATTTAATTGAGCTAGCAGCAAAATTGCGCAAATTTTTGCGTCGAGGCACAGGCACACTTGTGCGTCCAGTCTTCAACCTGGGAAACAGCTTATTGATTGCATCTTGCTTGTGAACCTCGAACCTCGGCCGTTTTTCCTCGAGGTCGAGGGTGGCCAACCTCGGTCGAGGTCGAGGTCGAGGCCTCGGCCGAACACTACTGTAAATGACCTGTAGCATCATATTGCTGCATTGAGCCGATTTGTCCAGGAAATACAGTACAATGCGTCTGTCGAGATAAGAGTGGAGCAAGGAAGGAGGGCCCTCCAGTTGTTTATTACCTATCAGTTTGGTAGCACATGATACCGACGTACCTACAGTATGGCACAAACACCTACTTTCCATTCATCATACTGCCCACTTGGGCGGCCGTGTTCGTGGACGTGTTATCCATGGACGAATACTGCTGAAAGACTTGCGGGGAGTTGCCTCCGAACGCTCCCTGAGGTCCACTTGATGCATTTCCATTCATCTGGTCTGGTTGTTGTGGGATTGGCGGAGGGGGCATTACGAAGCCCATAGGCTGCGGTGGAGGTGGCGGTGGTAAGTTGCTGGCCAAAGGAATGGCGTTTCCGAATACGGGATTGGGTTGTGCTTGCATGGGATTAGGTCCTTGGGGCATCCCATTGCCGCCCAACAAGGACATGAGTGCGTTGGACTGGTCGGGCGACGGCTGAGCACCAAATGGCTGACTGGGCTGGTTGGACCATCCTTGGTTGTTGCCAAAGTTAGGCATAGTTGGTTGCCCAGCCTGGGCGATCTGTTGTTGGAGAAGAAGCTGTTGTAGTAGATTCATCAATGCCTCGGCACTGCCGCCGAGTCCGGCCAATGGTTGCTGCTGTTGCTGGCCGCCGAACCCCATGTTACTGTTTACGGAATTCTGGCCTTGCATGGATTCGGTTTGTCCAATGAAACCTTGCATGCCTTGTTGCATGGGGTCACCACCCTGGCTTTGACCCATTAGGCTCATGGGCTGATTTTGGACATTCTGGAGTTGCTGTTGGCGTTTTATGGCCAAACCTGAAACTGAAATGCGAATGATGGCGGATACTGGGAGAGCTGGGCGTACTTACTGTTCACTGCCAGAACGAGGAGGCCCACACAGATCAGAGGGTGCAATGCTGGAGAGCAAGTCATTTTAGAACGAAGGTCCTAGAATTTGGCGGAATTGTTGCAGCCGTCCGATAAGTCGGCAATCGACGAGAGGGCGAGTGAATCGAGAAGTTTCCAGGAAAATACGCACACCACGATTCCAAATGATGACAGCTGGTAACGAGAAAATGGCTTGGTCACGTCGTTTTGCATGGAATGTGTTCGGTATAAGACGGAAAGTGGGAAATGACGGATGATGGCGTGCGTGGGACGAGCACTCGCTGGCCATGATGCAAATATTGACCACATATGGTCGTTGCGAGGTGTTAGACATGAAATCGTGACGTCGGCTTTTTTTCTTGTTTGTTTCGCATGGAAGCCATAGCTGTCAAGGAAGAGGGAACTGCGGGGATGATAAGAAGACGGGGACAACACTGGCGCAGATGGTGATTGTGTGCTGGCTGCAGGTAGACCGTATTGCCGGAAAAGTTAAGAACGATTATGTTGGCGTGGCTTGTCTGGAGGCAGCGCTGCATGTAGCCCAAGTCGCGTGATAGAACTCTGGGCCAGTACTGTACCTTGCTGATCGTGAGGTATGTCAATGCGCACTGTAGGTTACGTGGCTTGGCTAGAGCCACGCCTAAATGCAGGCTCTACATAATACTGTACTGTGCGTATATTTCCGCGCTTACATTGATCAGCAGAAAATCTTGCAATGAACGCAGTGAGCCGCCTGGCTGTGAACGTTATTATATTTTCTACCTACCAAATCTAGTCCGACAAAAATGTGCCAGATTGTACTGTACATAGATACCGCTAACTAAACGGCAATATTATTAGCTCATGTCTCGAAAGGCAAAAACCCAAGACTAGCATCCAGTGTTCGCCATACTGTATGACGCAGATGTATGTCCAGTCTGCCACACCATGTTACTGGGAATATAGGTCATTCATGGACAAGCATTGTACAAGTGATATTCGACCTAGTTATTTCGAATTGACGCTCTGGAAATACAAAATGAACGCACAAAAAATGAACTGTGTCATTAATTCCTTCAGTCATTGCCGAGTGCGAGGTAACTAATGAGTGTATTGGGAGGCCGGAACGGAGTCGACATCAGAGTCTACAGATAATTCAATGAGGATCACAATGGTCTGTTGTGAATTCGTGCCACCCGATTATTGCTGGCGCGGTCAAAGTTATTGCGGAACAGGTGACCCACGAACGAGCGCTCGATATCTGCACACGAAGTTTTCATTCTCGCATTGACTCTACTGGAACGTATGTCGACGTGATTCGGGAAATGGCGTCCATGGTCATATTCGGAGCAGTGATAGGTAAGGGAAAAAATTTTTTCCATGTGTCCAAACACCTTGCCGACGGGAAATTGTCATAGCCTATGCCTAGGTCTTGGCGGCTCAAAAATTTCATGCTTTTCTTCATGTATTTCCTTTCTAGTGGCAGCATTTTGCGCCCTTATCGACTCGAAATGCATAAATTGCACATCACCTTACAAGTGTTGCAAGGACACCTGCTACGACCCTATCTATTCTTCGTGCTGCAGTAATGTGGTGTCGGCAAAGGTGACTGCTGACGGCGACTGCTGCGGCGAAGAAAGCTACAATGGAGCGAGAGATCTGTGCTGTCGCAATCAGGCTATCATACCTAAATGTGGTCGGAAAGCACGTTGCTGCGGCATCTCTTGCCAGAACCCGGACATTCATTTGTGTTGCCAGGACAAGGTGGTGTTGAAGTGTGCAGGCTCAAATTCGGCTTGTTGCGGAAGCGATTGTTACGACAATAGGATAGAAAAATGTCAGGCTAAGAGGATTGTGCCTAAGTGATGACAGAACAAAGTGATCTGGAATTTGTTACTGCGTGCTATGCAGGCTTGGCCAATGTTACTGATTACGACGAGTGGAAACACATTTCTGTACAAGGCCCATGAACTTGTGTGCTAGGAAGGCCCACCATTCGACTTGGGTAGGAGTAGTGCCGGCAAGCATGAGGCAGCACGGCGCGTTACTTTGACACAGTGCTTATGACTAACACACCCTCTGCGTTACCTACCCGACGGAAAGTTTCCAGCTTCATCCCATTCTTATCCTATATAAAAGCAGCACAGAGAAATGAAGTTCACTCATGAAATGTCAACTTTTTGTCATCTTTCCTCGGAAAGCTTTTTGTAATGACGCTATATGGCGCAAAAATAAACCCTTTCTGACGACGACCCTCTTTCACCAGCGCACCTGCTATTCTCTGCCTCCACACCAATACTACTCCGCCAGTCGGCTTATCAAGCTGCTGCTGGTCATGCCCAGCGTAAGACCTACTGTGCATCCCAACCCAAAATTCAAACTGAATTTCCTTCTTCCGCTTCTTTTTCGAAAACGTTCGGGTCTTATTGGCGCTTGGGGTGACTAGTGGCGCGATGCATCTCACCGTCAGCGTTAATTACAAAAGGCCTTGGCTATAATTTGATCAAGGCTGTAATTGAGGCTAGGAGTCTTTGACGCGAATTCGAGTGCATCATTCGTCTTTTCATTTTTCTCTGGTTATTTGAGAGAGTCGGCTTCGGAGTAAGGCGTCTATGCTCTTTGTGATATTCTCTCATGCGAAAGTATAATTAGGCTCAAATGTAGTAGAAGAGAGGACGGAATCGTTTGTGAACGCTCGGGCGAGTATGTTTATATGGGTGTGGCTGGGCGGCGAATAAGAAACGGTCACCTTTTCATTGCTTCGCGGATTAATTAGCCAACGATTTTCATACCCAGGTGACAAAATCGCCTGGGACTTACTAGCTTTGCGAATACGAACTGAGCTAGATTCTAATGAGCCGGCCGAGGTCCGCTCGTCACGGCCCCGAGCTGTCGAGGTTGCTGCTTGGATGATACTGCTTGCTAGTACCTGAACCAGAGGCTTATCACAGCTGAACCCTGGTCGGCGTGTTGCCTACGCGATACGTACTCTGCGTAGGATGCTTATTACTGCCCTCGCCACCCACTTCATATTTTCGAGTAAATAAGCATCAGTTGGCCATTACGGCCTACTCAGAGGTCGAGCAGCAGCCGAGTCCGTCTGTTGATTATTTAGACGGAGGGAATCGAATGTCGCTGACGGGGCGATACAGGGCACCTGCTTCGGCCCATCTTGATTGGACCGAACTATGTAACTGTAATCGGCTCGTGCAGGCCATCTGCCCATCCCCTTTTGGCGTCTGGCTCACGTCAGTCTTCCCAGATTTTTCAAAGACTGTTGGTGCAACTTGTCCCAGCCAGAATGTGTACTGAACATAGCAAAAGTGAGTGAGGCCCGAGGGCGATGGGTGCTAATTAGCTTTGACGCGTCCAGTAGATCGTGCTGCGGGCTGCGGAAGCTATTTAGGAAATATCACGCGGCCACATCGCACAGACTGAGAACCCGACGCTTCTTCACTGCTCGTCCCCACGCCAGTGCCTTGAGCAGAACAATGCCTAACTTGTGTGCGTTATATGCGCTTGACCGACCACCGATAAGGGGCTTCCTTGTTTTTTCCTTCATCTTTTTGTGTATTCAAGAGCGGAAAGGTCAATGAGTCTTGGACGTCTATCCAATGGTGAACACGGCTAGTCTGAAACCATACTAGGCTTCGAATCAGACTCGTCCAATGAACGGCTCTCCGCTAGTTGGCTCATTTATAAGCACAAAACATCATCATTCTAATAAAGTCTCCAAATAAGGAGCCCACGTCCGGCCTCGTTGCCAATCAGCCTAATGTTGTCTTATTACTTCATATGAGCGAGCCCAGAAGACGATGCAATGTTGGCCTTCTCGCCTTACTAAACGCGTCATGCCGATTCCACAATAAGGCCTGAGACTATTGGCACCGGGCTCATAACGACGGCATCATAAAATTGAAAATGGCCACTATTTGAAGAAAAATTAAAGAATTGGCTTTCCTCGGATATGAAAGGCTTCCTTTTTCTTTTATCTTCTACCCTAGGTCTCCTGCGCCTTCGTTATCTTCATATACCCTTTAGCTTTCCGTTGGCTAGTTGGACTTGAAACTCGAATATAGGCGCCATTGATCAAACTGCTTTGATCATGCCAGCTCTCATAGTTGGAATAGGATCAGACTCCTCTGATTCCCAAAATCTCGAACCAAATTACGGTTTTGTGAGTCGACGTGAGACTAAACTTGATAAAGTTCTGAAAGCCCTCTTTTCTTTGTTTGAGGGTCGCGAGGACTGCTTTAGTTAGCATTAGGCTCATATAGTAAAGATTTTTCATTTTAGCTGACCATGCCCAAGATTCTTCGAATACAGGACGAGCAAACTACATTCCTAAAATGGAGTATCAGTAATGAAACCTTGTCCTGTCAGTTGGCCTTATGTCAGTTGGTCATCGTCCTTGTCTCACTGGCTCAACACGTGTTCTCCCTTCTTCGGCACCATCACGTATTTTTGTGTCATTTTAATCGCACGGCGCTTCCAGAAGATGAATACAGTAGCTTTTTGGCATATGATGTGATCATTTTTGGTAAGGATATGTTGCCTGCCCGAAGGCAATCGTTCTCCAAGAGATCCTTTTTCAGATTTTGGCCTGTTCCACGAGATTCTGGGTGTTCAGACTTGCATTGCCAATTACATCGATGGTGGTTACATGCGTTGTATGTGGTGCATTGGTCAAACCATCGCCATCCTGGTTCTGCTGACCTTACCGTGCCTGGCTCGAGTTCCACCTCCGTGGTTGCTGTGGCCCATGCTGACCATGGAGAGCGTGTATTGCATCGGATTGATAATATTCACCATCGCAATAACCGATAAATTAGTGCACGCTATCCTGCACGATCTGAGTGGTCACCTGGTTTGGTTGGCTTTGATATATTGGCTCGGTGCGGCCACTAATTGCTTCCTCAATTACATACTTTGGCATTTTTATTGGCACTTGGAACAAGAGTACAAACACTTGAAGACCAATAAGACGTGTGTGGAGAACAGGGGTGAGCGCGAAACTGATGGTATGATGGCGGAGTCAGAAAGCGACAACGAGTCAATTCGAGTCGATTCGGATGAGGAAGAGGAAGAGGGCATACCTCGCAAAAAGCAACATATCATTTTTATTGGTGATAAGGAAATGAAAAGGAACGGTGTGAAAGCAGTGTGTGTCTGACAATGAGCATGGTTTCCATCGCTAGTGCGGCTGCCAGTGGTGCTGTCGGGTTTCGAGAAGACTGGTGGCTTCGCAGCGCTGTGTTGTCTTTGATAGTTTTACGTTTGGTGCTTCGAAAATGTCAGAGCTGTTTGGTCTTCTTGTCACACAGAGCATGATCAACAGATTTAAATCATGTGATGGGCCTTAGTGTTTAGCGCACGGCAAACCTGCATTCAGCCCGTACACATTTGGCTAACGATTAAAGTTCGACATGAGCGCAATCACATTTCACGCGTCCTCGGTTCTGCTGCACTCACGACCTTGGCTGGTGCTGTGAAGAGACATAAACGATTACATGCGCGGGCACGTACTGTGCACATGAGAAGTATCTGCCGTCGCGTGCTCATTAGTGTATGCACGAGTTCGTCACTGATCAGGGCAATCTAAATCTTCTTGATATGTTTACTCCAGGATTAGCTGAGTATGCTAATGCGCCCTTTCCGGTATGACCAAGGCGTATCGAATTGCCGATAAAAAAAGCCGACCAATTACCTGTGACGAGCTTTATACGGACTGCTAAGCATGTTCTAGGCTTTCAGTGCATTTTCAGAGGCTGCCACGAGATGGCACGTGCGTCAGAGGGTTGAGCATGATAGCAGAGGCCATGTTAACAGATAAAGCCAGTATGCATGCTGAAGCTCTACGGCGCTAATGAGCCACTACTTGGATTAAATGTGTCTGTTGTGATGATGGGCCTACGGAATGTGCGTGAGTCTGTGTCACTGGACACATCCAGTGGCAACCCACCATCCAACCTACTAGTTCGCGGCATCGACCGCATCCTGACTGATAACGTCCGCAGGTGTGGCTCAAGGTCAGTATAGAGGTACACATATATACTGTAGCCGCCTACCCCGTGCTGGTCGCCAGTGCTACAGATCTCGGATGTCTGATCCTGTTCCCCAGCTTGTTTCATAATCAACAGCTATGCGTTTTATAATTCTTCTCAACAAAGATAAATTGATTATCATAAGCTTCGAGCTAGTCTGGTTAAGACTGGCCAAACATTGCGAGCATTAGTAAACGACTTACACTCACTCACAAGCACTAGCTAGTAGATACGGCCTTACTTTTCGTCATTTTTCGAAATTTCAAATGACCAGACAAGTCAAACCCAGTCGCTCCGAGGAACTGATCAGCTGTCATTCTAGTCAGCACGGGATTCGCCTTGAAGAGAGCTTGGGCGGCCAGCATTCGCAACGTGGGCACTTCGAACGTCGTGCGCTGGAGGACAGTTTTGTCTAAACCCACAGGGGCAATGGCTTCGCGATCTGTTAGCGCCAATGGAGAGACGAACAGCCAGCCGCCATCCGAGCATCTCATCAAGTATTTGCTCACTGTCACGTCCGCCTCCTTGAATTCCTGCAAGCTCGCGAATAACTCGAACCGACGGGTCGACAAGTTGAGGGCGACGACGGGGTGACTGCCTTCGTATCGATGGAAGCCAATCCTGCCGTCTGAAGATCGAATACACGTCCAGGGCATCCCAAGAAACGAGATTTCTTCCGTGCTGATTGTCTTCAGCTGCTGCGAATCGGCAGAGAAGTCTGTGATCAATGAGCAAACGTGGATTCTCCGGTCATCACCCGGATCGAAACGATAGGAGTAGCCCGAATAGAGTATCCTCCACCCGTGCACTGTCGACAGGTCCTGCCGCAGCCGACGAGACAGGCACCGAATTGCAATCGTCCACGGGTATTCGATGGCCGGCGAATCTTGTGGGAGAGCGACCTTGGCCCAAGTCTTGAATCGGATGTCGTAAATGAACAAGACGACGCACGAGCACTCGTCCCCGTGGTAGCCATACGTGTGCACGAAGATGACGCCCCGACTTTGGTGGGCCGACACTCGATACGGCTCGGCCATGAAACGCGGAAGAAGATCAAAATCGTCGAAGCGGCTCTCGCGCGATGGTTGGCCAGTCAGTGTGGACACTCGCCAGATGGTCAGCGTGAGCCAGAACGAATTGCGCCTGCGAACGGCGACGACGTACATGAGCGAGACGTGCGGGTAGAATGGATCGTCGACCGGGTCCCCGTCCCACAATTCCGAGACGGCCACTTTTAAGCCGGACGATGGATTCAGTCGCGCCGCAATTTCCCAACCGGGCCACGGGTTGACGTGCGCTGGCAGTGACCGCTTGTCGTCGCGATAAGCCTTCACGTTCTTCAGGTAGACGAGCTCGGCCACGAACCACACGATGACCACGGCCAAGGCAAAAAGGAAGCAGCAAGCGACCGCACTCAGACCGACGAAGGCCGCCCAGAAGACCAAGCATCTTACGAAAGCGTACCGCAGCAAATCCATGCCGACCGGTGTCCACCAGCAATGCCAGGGAATGACCTATTCATATAGACACGCTATCCATCGTGCTTTACACTGACAAGGGCACTGATGCAAGGCCGAGAGTGACGATGGTTGTGTGTTCACAAGTTCACACTGCCAGAACAGGCAAGCGGAAAAGCCCGCTGGGTCTGTGCTCCGATCTCGGTAAGGAAGCATCTACTGTAGATGTTTTTGGAGCAGGTATCATCGACGAAGGGCAATCCGACTATAGCTTTGCTTGCAGGACAGTCGCAAGTTAGTCTCGGACACGGTCTTGGCCGCACAGTAATCCAGCAATTCACGTTGATTGCATGTGCTGGATAGCACTTTTTGTGATAAAAAATGACAGTGATGAAACTTTGACACAAAAGTAGAGTGCACGTCCTCAAACTTTTATCATCTCTGGTACTCACAACCTCGCCTCTAGCACAGGAAAAGCGCCATCATAGTTGACATAACACCTAAATTCATTTCCCAATTTGCTCTTATGTCTCGGTTCGAACGTGTCACATACCCTTATTCCTTCCTTGCTTAAACCAGCCAGGACGAAATTTTCAGCCACGGCGCCCGTACAGAATATGATCTTGCCTTCTGGTTTTAGCAAAGCCCGAACGAATTCGGACACTTTCGTGGCGCACTCTTCGGACAAAAATGGAGGATCCGCCACAACCACATCGAACGACTTTTGTAAGTCCTTACGGGTCGCATATTGCCACAGATCGTCCAAGGGTTGCCGGTAATCGTAGGAGACAAAGTCTTGTCCATATCGTTCGAATCGATTATCATATTCGAATAGCACCAAGTCGACGTTCTGACTTCCATCCTTTTCTGCACTTGGCGAAATGAGTTCTCGCAAAGTCTTGTAGAGGGTTGGGCAGCTGATGCAAGCGATTCGAGGCGTGTCCAAGTGCGAAATCAACTCGAGGCATTCGCGGGCTAACCTTGACGAAGTATCGCCATCGTACCAGAACTGGCTCAATTCCCAGTCCTCGTCGATTTCGTCCTTCCCCGACGACTCGTTTTGCATCAGCGCTTGTTCACGATAGAATTCATGAAGGGCATTCAGGGCATGCGCAGACAACTCGACCGGATCGTCATCATCAGCCATGATCGAAGAAATCCCAAGATTATCAGTTTTCCTCAGAGTTGATTCCTGGATTCTTTTAATAAGGTGTTGCAGACAAACTCGGATACAGATTTTGAGACTTGCGCATCAACTGTTATTGTTGTAGCGACTGCTGCTATCGCGCCATCCCAGGCAGCACAGCGTTGGCAATATGCACCAATGAATATGTACGAGCCAGTTGGGACACTGGAATAACTGTAAAAAAATACACCCATGCCTAACGCTGTGGACATATGCCCTTATGCATACGTTCAACATGATAGATCGTGCATTGTGTAACGATATCAAAGAGGACGCTAATGCAGGCGTGCAGGCTTATTGTACATCCTATAGCTTGCTGTTTGTGTAGCTCTTACAATTAGGTGTGATTTGTGACCTGTGACAGTGTGCGCTGTGGCATGCTTTGGATTTCAACAAACCCAGATGCACCTCGAATTTGCGATCCGTGCGATTTTGTCCAATGGCATATTGATAGATTGAGTGGCATCGTGTGGTGGGGAGTGGCCATAGGGATGTTCAGTACTGTTACTGGACGGATTTCAACTTTTTGGCAGCCTGCTGGTTGGAAGCATATTTTTCGCTTGCTGACAGCGTCTCAAACCAAGAAAACCTTCACGACAGCCTCTTTATCGTATCAGTAGTTGAGCGCTTGATGGTTGTTTCTCATATATCAAGGTAGTCAGTTCATTCAGTTTGGAGATCATGGTAGACCGCATGACTGCAATAGCTCTCGCCAACTGCCTCCTGGCTGATAAAAAAAAATGGGTGCATGTAGATGCCAAAGACGTCACGATCGGCAGGACAAGCCAGAAAGCATGCTGCCATTCTCATTCAGCGCCTTATTATGTAGCTAGTTGTCAGAAAGTACAGAAATCCTCACCTGTCACCCTGGGGCTGCAGGATTTCAGATGGGTCCGACTAGGAGACAATGAGTGAAGGGAAACTAAAAGTGAGGCCTTATCGGATTCTGACCACGTTTGGGGTACACGCTCGCGCACAGTAGTACCATTATTAGGTCTCCATTGGCCTCCCTGATAATAGGCACTGTTAACGATGACGAGAAAAATAAGAGCCAAATTATGAAAAGAATTTCAAGAAAAGGGTGCGCAAAATGTATATCATTGTGTAGTGTAGGTACAGTGCCCACACTTATTTCACACAACAATTTTACCCCCCCCCCCCCGTACAAAAAACATTCACAGTAGAAGTAAATGCGAGTAGTTCATGACAGAGTGAGAGTGCACACGCAAGTTGCCTGTTTCGATTCTTCTACTGATCTCCTAGAAAGTGACATTGTAGTGGCCTAGTGTGCTGTCTAGAGTTGTGTTGCTTATGTTATGTCAGGCCACCTCTATACCTTTTCATGTCAAGAGACGACCCTAACCGAATGTCGCGTGAAGTAAGCCTCATTGTTAGCCACATTAGAACGGCTAACGAGTAGCATGGCTAATAAACTATTGTATGTTAGTGTACAGATGGGTATTATACTGTACACACAGAATATACAGAAGTATGAATTAGGCCTAACTTGTTGTAGAGGCTTGACTGGCAGTCGATACTCCGCACGGAGCCGGCAGCTGGGAGAGTCACCCGTCAGGGTGACGTTTCAGGCATGTACAGTACTAGGTCGGAAGACTTGGTAGGCTACTCTGGGTTTTTGGCGTGGTGCAAAAGCCCCACCGGTCACTCCCTCCAGTAATGGGGACCCAGTCGTATTACATTGTCTCCAACACTGTTGCGTTGGCGCGTCCTGAATGCGCTTTTTTCTCCCAGCCTGAGTTTATCATAGGTGATCGATCTTCTCTTGATGTATTTATTCTCTTATTGCTTTACCAATTTTTTAATAAATTCAGTTTTATGCCCTGTGCTGTTGCTTTTCGAAAAGCGCTTTGCTGCGCCTGCTTTCTGTATGGCAACCGATCACTGCTCAGTCACGAGTTACGGATGATCGTGAGCCTCACGGTGACATCGTGAGTGCCGCAATGACATCTGACGAAACTAATTTCTCCCACTCGGGCGTGCAGTAGTTAGGTAGACCACAGCATTTATGAAATCTAGTAACTTTATTCAACATAAAAATCAACTGCAAATATCAAATTTAAGCACGCACTATTGCAACGTCGATCGTAAGTACCAGTAGTCTCTATTCTCCTAAACCACCTCCAAAAAGCCACTAAATTATTACAAACTAAACTAAGCCAGAACCACGAAAAAGCCATGGCTCATAAAAACACGAGCCAAGCCATCATACAGCAATAGTTAGCTAACTGACTCTATTCCACACTTCTCAACAAATGTCACAGGGAAAGGGAAAGAGTAAAATCAGGGGCACAACAAATGTCAGAGATTAGAAAGCCGCTAGATTATGCAAATGCGTCATTGCTATGTCATTGCATAACTGTTTCTACTGCACATCCTAGTTTCAGATAACGTAAGGGATAACGTAGCTACGTAAGGGAGAGTGTTCCATTGCAATTGACAGCCCTTCACCGTTTGCCTAAAATGGAATTAATGGAGCTTAGCTGTGCGAAGTTGCTGGCGCGGACGGGTCAAGAGAAGAGTGAACTTGACATAGGACAATTTCGAAAAGCCTTGACGGCAAAATGACTTTTCATCGGCTGTCCCACATCCGCACCTCATCCCTCCTGACAGCCATTTCAAAGGAAGTATGGGCAGGACCAACTCATGGGCACCATGGTTGTCTCGGGCAATCCCATTGGCACTTACCCAAGTCTGTTGGTAACTGTTCGAATCGGACAGGCTTGTCGTAGGGCTCGGACACGTAGCGATCATAGGCTGCCTGAGTTGGATCAGTGGCGCCGTAATAGCCAGTAGGGGCCGTTGAATATGCCAGGCTTTCCTCTGTCGGCGAGTAGGGTACATTCATTGGAATTCCGTGAGGGGCTGAAAGACGAAATAAGAAAACAGTTTTTAATATTAGTTTCATTTTCGCTTTCTAAAAAGCCAAATCGATAAAAAACTAAAGACCGACCTAAAGCGTTTCCATGTTCGCCGAGTAAATTGTCAGTTTGATATTTAATACCGTCCACTTTGGAAAATCGATTGATGGCGTAAAATAATGCTAGGATTATCAAACAAGCCACACCATAAGCGCGAAACATGACTACGGAACCTGTCAAAAGAACATAAAGTACATGTACAATCAGTGATCCTACAGCCAATAAATAGTACCCGTGTGCGAGATTATCAGTCCGCCAATCAAAGCGCCACAGGCTCGTCCGAATCCATGATGTAGACCTTGCAAGATTCCTTGCGCCGATGATTTATACATCGGAGGAGCGGCCAGAGAAATGTAAGACGTTGATGCAGCCCAGACCGTGGCGTGGGTCATTCCTTAAAAAGGAGGTCACGTGCAGAGAAGACGTGCTTTGGGCAAGTCAGTCAAAGATAGTTCGGAATGGAGGCCCAGAGGGGAGGAAACAGGCAGCACAGCAGGCAGTCCAGTTCTGTGTGCAGCCAGCGATCACGATTCAGTGATATGCAGCAAGTGTTCTTTTAGTCCTCACTTTCACGCCTCCTCGATCTTAAGAGACGATAAAACCGATGAAGCGCAGTGTCTGAATCTTGCGAGGTCTAAAAGTGAGCAGTTTTTCTAGCTCATCTGCTCATTTTCTGGTTTAACAGATGGTTTGACAACTTTTCTGGCAAAGCCCCGTTTTTGTTCGATCGTGAGCGGGTAAAGCTTGCGGCTGGACCATTAAGCTTGAAACAGCTAGCTGGCCTAAAGTCAACCAGGACTGCGTCAATGTTCAAGTTCGCCCCCATCGCCTAGTCTCCGTATATGGAGCGAAGAGGTGTATAGTGTCGTGCTTTCTTTAGGGCTCCCTTTTGCCCTGGCTCGTTCTCTTTTCTTCCTCACTCTCTCCAGAACCATTTCCATCGTGCTGCTCTAACAAACGAGCCAGCCTGGCCGTTCCTACGCGTCTCGAGCTTCAATCAGACTCGGTGATCAATACGAGGGCCCCTACGAGGCGCGGGACGACTCGAGCAAACTGCTCTCTAATTCGTCTTGCCTCTAACCGGACCGTATCTAGGTACAATCTACGTGGGCGCTGGTTCATTCAGCCTCGGTCTGGTCTGCCACTTCCGGCCGTGCTTACATAGGAAACCCCTAAACGGGCTTCTCGGCTTAGACGTCATGTTCGAGACGATTAGGAAGAGGGACGGGTGGCGGAGGGGGGGGGGGGTGGAAAAAAGCGCACCTTGAACCAATTCGAAGGGTAGGACGAACCAGGGATCACGCAACCAGCTGACGTACAGGAAGCGAGCTACATTGGCCAGAAGTCCCACGTAGAGCACTTTCATGTGACCAATGCTGTTGATCAGACGAAAGCTGAAGAAATAAGCGGCGATCTCTGAAATGTGGTTGATAACCGAGGCGATGCCATATATGGACGGCGAACCACCGATATCTTGCAAGTGCCAGAAGAGGAAACAGAACACGAGGCCCACACCAAAACCGAACCACCAGTTGACGAATAAAAATGCAGCGTAATGCGGCGAGGCGAACGTTTTCAAAACAGACACCCATTTCGGCCCTCGGCTAACTTCCTTCGGTTCAGGTCCTTTGGCTCTGGTGTTCTCGGCCAAGGCTGGCTCCACCTTGTTTGTCTGGATATCCATAATCTTCTTGGCCACAGTATCTGGCCGATCGGCATCGGTGGGGAAACGAAATTGGGTCGACGTGATTAGCGCGCATCCCATGAGCACCGAGAAAGCGGCGAATCCCAGCGTGTAATTCTTTTCGTGGATGTCCATCTGAGGACACTCCGAGTTGGGGAACACCAGGGCGTAGTCGAGGGCGATACCAATTATGAACATGGCCACCGCCCATCCTACACTGCCGTACATACGTTGCTTGCTGAAACAGGTACAAAGTGTGCGTAGCCAGATGACCCTCACGAGCATCAGGTCGTGAGATCATAGAGGAGTGGGAACCATGGAAAACAGATGCTACTGACCCCTTGTGCCAATGAGAGGTTGGGGGATGCCTCCGAGGAGGAAACTTCCTAGGTCTGAGAAAGGTCCGCAGAGGCACCAGAGTATTACAATGAAAGGCTGAGTGATGAATGTTCATGTCAAATTTTGGTGGAGGGTCCGAGCTTTAGAAAATGTGCTATTCAGGTGATGCCAAGTGCCGTTCATGTTTTGTCCAGGATAAGCAGCATTCGATTCCGAAGTGAGGGGTCATTCGGAAGAGAGTAAGTGCGGAGACACCTTCGAGAGCACTTACCCGTAATTTTCCGGATTGTCACCTAAAGTGTGAATTCTTGTTGCGGGGTTTAAACAGGAAAGGTGGCATTAGGTACCTAGATAATTGAGAGTGCAAGTATCAGCCAATGTGATTGCGGGCGCGCTGAAGAACTCTCCAATGACGATGACTAGGAGCAAGAGGAGGAAAACCTCCTCGACGGCCGAGCGACGATAGACACGGGTACTCCAAGGTGGCTTGACCAAACCTGCGTGCTCCCTCTTGTCGAAGCCGGTAATACGGTCGCGATGCTGGTCGATGGTTTCAGGAGCCAAACCGGGAACGGGGTAGCGATCCAAACGGGCCCTGACCAATCGCTCCCACTCCTCGCCCTGCTCCATATCGAATTTGGCTGGCTGGAGGGTGTAGGTGGTTCGATTGAAGACGGTGAGACAATAGGAGGTGGAGGGGTGAATGAAATTCAGCGCCAACGTGAACACGATCCAGCAGAAGACGGAAAACATTAATAGAATCTTGCCTCTGTGAAATCGATCAGCGAAGCGACCCCAAAATGGAGCACTGGCGAATTCGACAAATGGTCGAACGCCGACGAGGACACCGGCCTGCGTAGCGTTCATGCCAAGCTGCTTGAAATAAATTGAGATCAAGGGGAATAAGGATCCAAAAGCTCCAAAGAAGAAAAAGTAAAATAGCTTTGAAACAAGTAAGTCGTGGTGCACTTGAGTGCAGAACAGGTCAACCACGTCTTTTCTTTTGTTAGTGCCACCATTCTCGCTCAACGGTTTCCCATCCATGTCTATATTCTGGTATTCGGATCCGGACTTTGGATCGCTTTGGTAAGCTGGGAATTCATTTTTCTGTTGCCGATACCCGTCCATCGTTGCCGGATGCGGGGCCTCTCTCCTAGCACTAGCTCTCTCTGTTAGTCTCCCTCTGCTCGCTATGGATGAGGCCTTCAGGAGGCTTTCGCCGGCCTTCGGCTGCCTAGGACCCTCGGCCCCTCGCGTCGACAGCGTGTAATCCGATTGGTCGCGGACTGGCGGCGCTCAATGGATAGGATTCGATTGGACGGTCAATAGCGGGCGGCAGCACGAGGCGGGAGATTCGAATTGTCTGCAGTGTGAATCAAAGTATGCAGTCAGGGGTAGCATATTCATGGCAAGCACTGTATTTGGCTTTGTGCAGTGTCAAAACAGGAAGGGTGACCCGTGGCCGTGAGGCCCATACAAATATGGCTTTTATCTACGTCACAGTCATTCTGACTGCCCTTGCGCCTCCTCCTTTCTCTCCCGCCCACCAGAACAGTTCTTTCATAGTGTAATTCTGAATGAAAAGGGTCTCTCGTGCAGCATTCGCTTGCTTCTTCTATGTGCATTCAAGCCATTCACGTCATCAGCGTTCGGGTAATGCAAAGTCAACAAGCAATCATAATAAAAGGGAAAAGGGCGGGGGTCTGTTTATGGACGGCACGTCGGGGGAAGGGCGAAGCACCCCGTGGACACTTATCTTATCGCCGTGCTGCTCAACACAGCACGTGCCCAAACTACTCAACAAACAGCTTGATAAGCAGCGGAACAACCATTTTTTGTTCACACAGCAACTTTGCCTCGTCTGGGGCTTTTGGCGAATCAAGAAGTAGCTAGAGCTAGCTTGATTTTGCAGAGTGACAGCGGGCGTAGAGGGTCAGCACCTGTTTGTTGCGGATGAGGCAATTTAAGGATGTTTTAAAAAATTAATTTGATTTCCCGCACTAAATTTGAATTTATACGATCTTGTCTGCTAGGAGCGCAAAATGATGAATCAGAACGCATTGCGGAGTGGAAATAATTGTTTATTTCTTGTTTGGGCAATGTTATGAATCGGTTGTTTTCCGGTTGCTTGACTGGGTGCCAACGACCGTTTTAGTATTGGAAAACTTGGTTAGATTTCAGCAGTTGTGGGCGACGTGGCGAGCTAGACGTCATTTCGTGAGGCGTGCCGACCTCGTTGTTTTGCAGGGCGGGGCTACAAGGTCGGTTACGAAAAGGGCGCGATGCTATCAAAGCAGCAGTTGTGCTTTACAAATGTCATAATAAAATTTTAGAAGACCTTTCATTGCTAACTACTGGGGTCAGGCTGATGAGTCATGTGCTACCGTACGATGGGTGGAAGTTGGCGAAGGGACCTGATAGCCTTTTGTGTGCATAATATAATCCAATCGTTCGTAGTCGGCGCCTTGTTGAATCGTCTGGGGTGCGATGCAAGGTGGGGTCTGGTTGGTTTGTTGCGAATAAAGCATTTTCGCTCGACTAGGAAGGGTTGGATGGCGGCGACTGGTACAGGCTTTGTTGGTGTACCGTTTTTAGCGTTTGTCGACGGTGGCCATGCAATGAGAAAGCACGTCCCTTTTTCGTGCCGATGGCCCTTACAAGAAGACGACCAGTCCGGTCACGACAGACCGCGTTTTTGTCGGTTTTTCTACCGAAAACGTAATTTCCTCATGGACAACGAACGATATGCGACTCGCATTATTTGATGGACCATGAATATGTTGCGGGCCACTATCCCTATTTTTCGAGGTCATGTGGCAACGCGTGGTTGTCGCTCCGCCAATATAGACTTACTCAGCAGGAAGGGGGTAGAAACTGGTTCTGCGTATGAAGGGTTTGAATATTGGAAAGTATGCGTTCTCGTACTGTTTAGGCTCCATATTCTCTGATTCATAACTAGTCTTGGCTGGCGGCGAGCTGGGGGCCATGACTAATGCGAGCCGTAAGGGCACAGTCATCGGGTTTATCATACCTACTACGCATATCGGCAGGCCCTGTTTTCCCTTATCCGTCATTTCATCGTGTTCTCTCGCCTGCGTGCTGCCGCTTGCTATCCAGTTACGAGACAAGAGTCATTTTCTCATTTCTAGATCACCCGGTTGACTTCTGTCATTTCGTCGCGTTTCGCTTATTTCCCGTAAAGAAATCGTCAGACATGGCTGCCACTGTCGAAAAACATGCTTCGAAAGAGGAATTGCCAATTGCGCCCGAAAATCTGCGCGAAGAAGTGAAAAAACCAGTCAAGCTTCGTCATACGGAAGTGATCGAGAAAATCGTTTTGCCGACGGAGGAGGGTATGTAGCTGAGATCTGTAATTTAATTGGCCGAGGCTGTGGCAGATTCTATACGGTTATTCTGACGTGAGGGTATGTTGCGGCACTGCTGGATATTCCAGACGGGCTGAGGTCTCCTCTCTTTGCTGATTTGTCATGCTATAACCAAAAAAGTTGGCCGCTTTGTCATCATGCGATAAGCCCAAGCTACTTAAAATGCAATTTTAGATATCAAGTTCGAAAAGCACCAGCAATGCAATAGTCCGATTCTGAACGACGTGGCTGCATTCAATCGTAATTCGCTTCGCCAAACTGAAACTGAGGAGAAGACCCTATTGCCGTCTTCCGAAGGTAATGAGTACTTTGACCGACAGTCTGCATTCTAATTCTCTGCTGCTCTCTAGAATACAACCAAATTAAGCACGAGAAAGAAGCTTTCCGTTCGGAAATTTCGCATTTCGATCAGGGTAAACTGAAGCACGTGACGACGGAAGAGAAACACGAAGTTGCTGGTAAGATCGTGCATCCTGGGTTGATGGGTGGACTGGCTTTCCCATGCGGCAATCCCGTTTGACTAGTGCCATCATAAAAGCACGTGTGTACTAGCGCATTCGTAAAGCAAACTCTGAATAAAGGTGCGTCTCGCTAAGGCTGGGGTGCGGTAATCGGTTTGGAAGAGCGCCATCACCCCATTCCAGCACACCCAACCAACACGACCTGTCCTGTCTGGTGTGAGAGAAACGACTTTGACAGATGGTCTGATTCGTCAAAAATTCAAGCTAGGACTAAACATGTGTTTTTTGTTTAGCCATTGATGAGTCGGGCGACAAGTAGAAGAGACGGAGGTTCATGGTGCAATGGTGGTGAATGACGAAGTGTGTCTTACACGCATACCTACTCCAACTCACGATAATATATATAAATATGTCTATTTTGCATTCCTGGTTTACGGTATTTATGATATTGTTTTCATCGGCATGATTCTTTAAAATTCCCTAATTTTCGGGTCGCCATTTTTTGCTGGGTATGATGGAATCCTTTTTGAAAGGAGTTATCTTCAATATGAATTCCCTGGTTTAATTAATGCTTTTTCAAATGTTGTGAAATTTTCGCTGATTAGCTTACGAATAAATGCATTTTGCGTTAATCTAAAAGTCCTCGTGGTTTTGGACAAGTGACTTCGTGATGTGTAGACCCTGGAACCCCATTGAAATTGTAACTTACGTTACCGCGGAAGTTGTCATAAGCAGCATGTAGCCTGTAGTGTGTGGGCGTACAGTATGACGCGCACGGCGCGCTTCGCAATTTTAGTGGAAGTTGCGAAACGATTTTTTTGTGTTGAAATGAGTGAGAAAAAAACGAGAGGGATGTTCGTAAAAACATTTATTGAAATAGAAAGAACGTAGCGGGAAATTCGAGTCGTAGACCTACGAGTCGTATGTGCGCAATGGATCCTACTCGAGAGGACAATCGATTGGAATTCACCGAGGTAAGAGACACGGCCGATGTAACGTTACTGTAAGTCTGCGGTTTCGATGCTAGACAGAAGGAAAGCGGCAAATGGAAGTGCGAGATGTAAAATAGGATCTGATAGGGCTATTACGACCCGTGTAACTTGCGAGAAAATAACGATCTGAGTGTGATTTTTCCTTCAGGCAATGCGCGATTTTCGCAAAATGTTTCCATCGATTGAAGACGAGGTTATCGAGGCAGTCCTGAGAGCGAATAACGGCGCTGTGGATGATACGATCGATCAGTTGTTGGTAATGTCGCTGGATAAAGAAGAGGACAGCGCTTATGCGGAAACATTGCCGAAACGAATTGGAGATTTGGAGGTAGGACAAGTTGTTGCTGGGTTAGTGCAATGTGCGTAGTTCAATCTTAATCATAGCATAGGTACTTGCCTTTTTGCAACCCGAGCCAATCGCACCTAAGCCATGTCTAAAAGACATATTGCGGGCGCGGTATATGCAGTACATGCTGATAAATGATGTCAGCTTGTAGTTCGGTTAGCTAGTTCTCATAGTTACTACAGCATGCTTTTCTCGATTAAATTTCAGACTGCATCGCCTCGCGTCGACGTATCTTCGAGTCAGTCCTCTTTGCCTTCACGTCGCCCGCAACTCCCTGCTGGTGCCACCGCCGCTGCTTCTGTGTCCCCGTATCGGTTTGTCGATGTAGAGGACGAAAAAGCTCAGGCTCAAGCTATTTACAGCGCTGCGCAAGCTTCGCAATCGCTTGTTCGTTCGGAGAAACCGATTAGGAGACATAAGATTTATCGGCCTCCATTGGTTGGCGCCCTTCCAAAAGACTTCTTGCGCATTAGTTCATCGGCGGATCCTTGGGCCGAGACAACCCTGCCTAGATCGTCAGTGCGTCAATCGTATTCCAATCGCCGATCAACAGTCAATTACGAATATCAATACGGAAATCACGAACAAGCGTTTCACGATGGGCCGCCTCCTCCTTACTCGGTGGCAGTCGGACGTCGATATTCTGAACGGGCGACTTCGAGAATGGATCGACCCCATTACAGATCGCCGCAACATGCCTATTTGGGTGTGTTCAGGACGACGACTATGCCTCATCAGCTGTCGGCTAGACGTAGCTTGGTGGGACTGATTTTATTTTCCCGATTGTCCTTGCCTTAGTCGGTTTTTTAAGGATCATCTCGCTCTTAATTCTGATGAGATGGATTATTCGATGACGGAGAACAAGTGGAGACGACAAGTAGCTCGAGATGCGGAACTTGAACAGTAAGTTTATCGCTCGCTTTATTGGATGGAGGACTGAAGCCTGAAGGTTTAGAAATAGGGAGCATGCTGCTAGCCGTACGAAACGAGATTTTTCTGGATATGCAGGGCATGCCAAAAGTGTTTGTTTTTTTAGATATCTCGAAGACGAGCGAATTGCCTTGATGCTGCAAAACGAGGAATTTATGCGCCAGTTACGATCTGATCGAGAATTCTTGGCAGCTCTAGAACAAGGTAAGCAGATTCGTAGGACATGCAGCAGTGACTTGAGTCATGCCTTTATATTTTCAGATGCGGCGGAAGCTAGACAAAGACCAAGAAAAGAATCCTCAAAACCGACGTACTCACAATTTTGTGGTCAAGCTTCATCCTCTCAAGCAACAAACCAAAGCGACACGCGATCAGCCACTAGTGGTGCTGCGAATGATGATCTGATGGAACCGTTTCCTGCTGATCCGTTTCCTTATACGAAAACAATACTAAAACCTGACGATTTAGTTGAGCGTAGTTTTCAAGAGAAGCTCAGCTTGATGGGACGAGGTGAGGCTGGTTTCTTTCGGTGGCAGATGTTGTAGTTGTGTAAATAGGAGTAGTGTGTCCCTTCACCCTCGAGTGTGCATGAGCATTTGGTGATGTGGTAAAACATCAACATGCATATATGTACAGTTTCTAAACACGGTGCATTTTTTCTTCTAGCATCGAAACGAAAGTTTGCCACAATGGCCCGTCGATTCATTCGAAAGAATAAAGGTGCCAAAGGAAAGTAAGTGAAACGTGTATTGTTCCTTTCGTGATTTATTGCAGTTATTTTTTAGTTTGGATAACAACGAATCTCGTACACACGCGTTATTGCTGGATTCAGACGAGGGATCGGACGTAGAAAAGTCGTCCGATGCGAATGTCGGATATAATCAGCCTTCTGATGCGGAGTACAATGTAAGTTTGATTGCTGTAGAGCGGCTAGAGGGCGTGCTGCTTATTCAGGCTCCAATGGGCAGAGTCGACTTGCCCGGAGCTCGTTTGGTGCTAGTGGGGGCTTGCTTTTGCTTGGTTTCGCAATGAGTTGGTTGACTGGCATGGATCGAGCCAGCTTTGATGAATGCGTGGCGAAAACTTGATACAGGATGAGAGCATCTCCTTGAACAAGGCTTACTGAATTATGTTCCCTTTTCAGATCGGACAGCAAACGGATTTGAAGCAAGGTCGATTCTTCTAGTATGGTGATACTGTGATTGTGCACATGTATGGCGAGATGCGATTGGGAGTGCCAGTGGCAGAAGCGTGTGATAGGAGACTAGTGATACATTTTAGTTGCATAGGTTCTTATTTTTGCACTTTTTGTGCTTGTGTGGGTGTGTATTGTCCAGTACGTGAGAGTCATATTTGGAAGTGCTGATGCGTTCGAAGGTCTGAGCCAAGCTGTTTATAAGTGTACTGTGCATGTACGAAAGTGCAGCAAGAACATGGTAGGGTACATTATCGCATGGCTCCAGTGACGAGCGAAATGGTTCGTCTTCGTTCTTCTTTCTTTCGTCTGCAAGCGATGTAGATGGCGAATGGGAGGCCGGCTGCGATGGCCGATGCTCCGATGACCAGAACGACGACGGAGGATCGTTCGGACGTCTTCCATCTTCTATCTGGTTCCAGGAAGGCGGGCGGGTCGTACGAGTTGGCCAGTTTGGACTGGTTGGAGCCATCGAAATCGCTGAGGTCAAAGATTCTGTAAGGCGTGTGTGTCCAGTTGGTGGGGCCTCGTGCCCGAGTCTCTCGCGCACACTCGAGTCGCACGGCGTAGAGGCCACTGCGGTCCAAATTGAGTAAGAGCAGGCCGTCAGAGAAGTTCCTGGCCTGCGATTGGCCAGTGCACGGAGTCGAAATGGTCGTGTCGGTGATGGGTGTTGAAATGTTGTCGACGGGGCAGTAGCGGAGCACGTGTTGTCGATAAGGTGGTAAGAGTGGGTCGGCTATGCTCAGGTTGACCAATGCCTTGCTACTGCTGACCAAGGTGACCGACGTGTTCAGCTGGTCCAGTGTGCAGTCGGAAGATGCCCGAACGTGGGCGACTGACAAGGCGAAGAGTGCGGCGATGAGAACATTCATGGAATCGGGTTCGACAAAGTGAGCACGGCGAGAAGGGGCCATGTATGGTAGCTGGTTAAGTGGCCGTCATGGTAACACTGATGCAATTTGGACACGGCGAAAGGAAGTAATCGAAACCTGAAAGAGCACCGATTATGGATTGAACGGGTTTCACGAATGGCATTATCGGGCATGGATTGTGAAAGGAGCGAGGAGACACCGAGCCGACTGCGAATGAGACGGGCTGGTGCGGCAATGAGAAATGGCCTTGAATGAAGGCAGCAAAGATCGATTCGGGAAAGTAATGAATTTTCAATGCGCTGAGTTAAAAAGTTGCATAAATCACATTGGATATGCCTTAGCAAATGGAGGGCACTATGAGCACGTACCTTTATTGAAGAGGGACTTGAAGACAGCACGAGTGATTCATTCACTGCCACCTCGACCAAAGATGCTGGCCCGAAAAGCGAGTCTTCTTTCGACTTTGGCTCGGGAGCGTAGTATGCGGGCCAGGGCACTGCGGGAGACCGAACCTAGGCAACTCGGTGAATTGATATCGAGCGGAGTGGAGAAACAGAAAAGGAATTTGATCAGCTGCAAGTTGACTGCTAGCCACCAGGCCGAGTGCTCAAACTTTTCAGCTGTCTCCGAGGCCGAAAAGAGCTAGAAAAAATGACTGCCTACTAGCCGAGTGTCATGGCAAGGCTGCAACCAGTCCACGACAGGCAAGTGTGGTCGATAGGACGGCAATTATGCTGGGCCTTAGTGACAAAGCCATTAGAGAGGGCAACAAATGCTATTGTGCCCCTTCCGAATGGATCGAGAACAAGGAGATGAATGCTCGCTCGGAAACGCGTGGAATGTGTTTTTGGAATGTTTTTGATGGCGCAGCCAAGGAAGGAAAGACGAGAACAGCTGACAGTGCTTAGCGAGAGTGTTGTTCTGTGCTTTGTTTAGTCTGATTCGTCACACGATGAGGGCATGGGAAGGTGCCAGAACGATGCGAACGAGTACTGAAAAGCAGATGCCTGCAGCTGTCAGGGCCAAATGAGCCAATCGAAGCATTAGGGCACCTCTAAAACGATCGGAAGATTGACAAGAGCAGATGCTCTGTGCTTGACTAGACGTGATAGAACAGTGACAAGAGGTAATAGGACAACTGGCAGGGTCAGGTTGCTCCCAAAATAAACTACGTTGGCTCGCAGGAGGTTTCTCCTGTGATTTAGTGCGAGTGACTGCAGATACTGCATGTGTCAGAGCCAGTGCCCCTAGAGGCACATGCGGCATGTGAGTTTGAATTCCGCACGTGTTGTTGAATGAGATCTTCCTGTTAGGCCTGTCTCATTGGGTCACTAATCCTGCTGATAAGCTCTTCGCCATTGCATTGCCATTGCCCCCACCTGCGTCCATCTGTTTGTGCGACAATCCACAAAACTACTTCCGTTTGCGTGTTTCTCTCTGTCACCCCTCGAGGCCACACGGCAGTATGGATTCCTGCAGAGTTGTTTTTTCTGGGTGGTGTAGGGTAGGTGTAATAGCACAGTTTTTGGCATTACACCTACCTTAGGGGGTAGATTTTGTCACTTAAATGCGCCTGGGCTGCTACAAGGGAGATGCAGGTCCGCAAAAACACTGATCTCCCTTGTTTGCTTGTGTGGCTGATCTACTCGCAAATCGAGCCTATGTGGAAGGGTGACTTATACGGATGCTGTAAAAAAACGAAATCCTTTTATAAGCGAGCAAGAGACACGAGTCACAAGTCATAGTTTGCGTTTGACCTTGCCCTCTTTTTGGTTGCTTGGTCATCTCCTCGTTGTGAGAGGAGCCGCTAAATAGCATGGCCGACTAGTACATAAGGCCCAGCGAAATTTTGAAATCGACGTGCAAGCTTGGCACAAGTAAGCGGTTCCAAGGTTCCCAATACAGTTTATCCCCTGGATTCCATGGGAACAGCGCTGATCAGCATGAAGCCTCATGCGGCTTTTTAAATTTACCGCCAAATTGATGTAATAATTATAGTACTCGAGAACTCCCTTCATGTGCGCAGCCATGCCGCATACTGTAACCGCATTTCACAGGAAAAGATAACTGATTGATTTGTAAAAACGAAAGATTTTCACGCGTTTATGAGGCAAAATCGAATCTAGAATGATGTTTTCTAATCTTCGTACCGGATTTAGAATTTGCCGTCCATGCACAACGTCGTCAATTGGCTATTTGAGTCGATCGCTAAATAACTCTTTGGAAAATCGTTCAGCAGGTGTCAATCGGTTTTCGCGGTCATTTGGCATCGATGTAGCCTCATTGATTGGCGAATCGTCGTCGGCAGTAGAACATCGATCAGTTCGTTCGAAAGTTCGCCCAAGGCATGCTAATCCAACTCCGACAGCTGCATCCGCAGTGGCGGAAATTCCTCATTGGGTGCAAACACCGATCGATATGTTAATGTTCAAAGCTCAAAATTCCGACGATTTGTGGAATGTGGCGATGAAATATCAATTAAGCGGTGTTCAAGCTGTGGGATTCCTGTCCGCGTTGGCGAAGTTAGGGGTTAGCGAAGGAGGAGATAAATTCAAAGAGATCTCGTCGTCATCGACGAATAAACCTGTTTTTGATGTTGTTATTCGATCCTTATTATCCGAATACAAGACCTTTCCTATCGGAAATACGGCCCTAGCATTGCGTAGTCTCCTAGCGTTGGATGTGCCGGCTGATCACGAGGCGGTCGATCATCTAGGGCAAAAGTTATTGAAAGATTTCTATCTTTTGAGTCGGCCAGCTTTGATTTCGTTTGCTATTTTCCATTCGAAATACGCCGAGTCGTCAAAACTGGGCAAACAGCTGCAATTGAGTATCGAAAAATGGTTATTCGAACGAGTCAAAGAAATAACGGATCCGAACGATGTCCTCTCGTTGTACACTTTGACGAAACGGCAAGACGTCATGGCCAACAATGCCATCGAGTCCAAGTTGCTGGAATGCGTGCCTACTATGAGTGGCGAACAATTGGTCCGTCTCTTGAATATATTGTCATCAAAACGCAATCGATCGCTGCCTTTGTTGAAATCGATCGCCAATAGGTATGCGTATTGCGAAGATGATCTTCCGATCAAGAAATTGGCCGGTGTCTTATCCGATTTGGGTATATTGCGCTACCCGAATTTGAAAGTGTTGACGGTCCTATTTCGAGATATCGAGGCCAAGGTGGATACAATTTCCAAATCATCAGTCGCTGTTAGTATATTATCGTCATTGGCCATAATGCGTCTTCGATGCGAGAGACTATTGGATTCGGTGTGCCAGTGGACGCGGAAGCACTTGGATAATTTCACTGCCGAAGAACTGGCAACCGTGTTGCTGGCATTATCCCGTTGCAACTACGTTCCACTCGAGCCGGAAACGACCAAGGGAAGCCACGGAGATTTGATTACGGAAATATCGAAGAGGTTGTCGAGGAAGAAGTTCGACGCTGACAAGCAAATGTGGTTGGACGCAGTATGGGCCTTGGCCGTTTTGGGACGACTGTCCAAAGAGAACGTGGCGAGCGTGTTGGACAAAACGTTCTACGAAGAGCTATTGAAAGATCTAAGTAAGCTGGATATTCTCGATGGATTTGAGGCATAGATTGATCACAGCACTTTCTAGGCGAAAATGATTTCAAGCGTTTGCTGGCTCAGTTAAAATTACGGAATGTGGATACGGCAGCTCGGCTAGAAGTGCAAGGATATCGAGGTCCTTTTTTGGACGTGACCGTTTTGAAAGATGTGAAGGAGGTAGGAGGATTTTGGATTAGTTTTTTGAAATGTATCATTTCTCTGTATGCAATTTTGTTTTAGGTAAACGTCGTTCAATACAAGGAAGACGCAGTCAGGATGCTCACTGACGCCCTGAACATCTTGGCTCCTCGTGACAAGTACATGAAGACGAATGTTACGTCCCCGGAAGGATATGTCATAGGTGAGTCCATGTTGGTTTTTCTCGGGTTATAGTTTTGGGACAGAAAAGGGGGACTAGCGGCTCTTTGAATGGGAGATGTCAAATTGGAATAAGACGGCCATTATCGAGTTTAGCTCCGGTGTGGGGAAGGGCATTTGCGCCATCTGAACCAAGTGTGGGCAAGGTCTCGATGTTGTGGGGATACAGGCAGGGAATCTTTTCCGTGAGTCTCTCGGTGTAGAGGCTGAAACATGTGTAACAAAGCCTGGCAGGCGCAGGAGAGAGTGTGACAAAAACTCCGACTGGAGAAGTTAAAGTCTTGCGACTATACCTGCGGTTGAAACATCAACCCGAGATGTTGAAGTTTCCTAGCGAGCGGAGATCGATTATTCTCTTCCACTCGCCATGCCCAACTGGGCGGAGGTGTTACACATGCAGTGGGGATCTTTAAGAACTTTTAACCGATAGAGACTCCCATGCCAGTGTATGATGCAAACAGGGTTTCACCTTTTAGATGCTCTACTTCGCGTGTCGGCGGCTGGTAAACCGCTTCGAATTAACGAGTGGAAGGTAGAATCAGCGAATTCGTGGCCGGTAGCTGTACTGGTCAGGCATTTCAATGATACTACGCAAGTGTCGGACTCGCCTATCGGCCTACATGCGATGGCTGCTCGACACCTGAAGGCTTTAGGCTACATATTGATAGAGGTGAGCTGGTCTGGGTGCTGGGGCTTGTGTATTGGTCCTGTGATACCTGGGCTGGGGCATTTTCTAATAATGTAGGTCTCACGAGGTTAGCAGGTTCTGGTGCATTTGTATTTCTCGTTTCAGATACCAGCTAGTGAAATCGAACAGAGGCGGCAGCAGTTGACGCGAGTGCAGTTTCTAAAGGATAAGTTAGACAGTGCTGTTCGGAGTGCGGCCAGCAAAGCATAGTGATTAGCTAATGGATTATCATGCGTGTTCTTTTCTGTTTTATTCTGATAAAGTAGGCAGGAGATATAGCGAGAGTAAATTGTTGAATTGGATTGGGCTTGCGCTGGATTGGTTGCAAATGGATGGTATTAGCCATCATATGATACCGTGCGATTGGAGAGTGTCTGGTTTGGCTGAACTGCTTTGATCGTATTTTGTGCCTTTTCAGTCCGAGAATGAGTTGGAAATACGTTTTGGCCGTTGCTGTCGCACTGAGCGGATTCGTCCTTCGGGTGGCAGTGTCACAAGATGTGTTCAGTTGTGGTGGATTCGTGAAATCGCCTGTGCCAATAGAGTTCTCGAAGGTTATGGTAAGTGTGGGGTAGGATAGGAAGGAGTGTACGGTGAATGGATACCTCTTTCAGGTGAAGCTGTATACGCGCGATCTGCATTTGAAATATGAGACTGATTGCGCGCCGAATAACGGATACTATATGATTCCGGTTTATGCGAAAGGCAGTTACGTGATCAAGGTGCATCCACCAGCTGGATGGAGTTTCGGTAAGGGGAGGGGATATCTCAGTTTTTGTCGCTTCCAATAAAGATTCATCTTCTTTAGAACCGGAGAAATTCGAGTTATCAGTCGATGGTGTTGACGATCCGTGCACGAAAGGCGTTGATATTAACTTTAATTTTTTGGGATTCTCTGTCACTGGGCAGGTAGGTCCTTTTTATGTGTGTTGAAGACATCGGGACTAAATTCTGTAGTCTTTATTTGTAGTGCCCACCCTTTAAGGTCTTTTGTATCATGCATCGTGCCAGATCCAGGAGACTGGGGACAGTTGCATCTTGCTTGTTTGTGATCCTTATCTTGCCATTGACTTGGGTGACAGTGCGTGTTCGTCGCTGCCCCGCAATGTCGGTGGCCGCAGGGCAACCATACCTAGGCCCTGCCGCGTCAGGCGACCCGGGATCGAGGCCCTTCAGCTCCATAAGCCCTCCGTTTATCGACCTTGGAGGGATGAAGTGTGAGTCGCTAACTGGGAGTGCAAGGCATAGAATTTCATTCTCTTGCTGCCGGAATTGAACCCTGCCCCAGGTTTCCAGTTGTGCCCAACAGATTGACAGACGCCTTTTACTGCCACACCACCGAGGCGGCTGCTTATACAAGTTCTAAAGTTTCATCACAGCCCAAACTGCACATTAATTTTTTGTGTGTTTAGGTGCTTAGTAAAGGAAGCGATAGCGGACCGACCGACTTCGCTATCGGTTTGACCAAAGAAGGCGAACAGAAGCCGTTAGTCGTAACCAAGACAGAGGCTGGTGGAAAGTGAGTGAGCCTGAACTGCAGATGGCGACTTCCTTGCAGCTACACTTTCCCTTTCAGATATACATTCAAGGGTGTTTTGCCTGGCAACTATTATATCGCGAACATCGACTCGAGCATGTGCGTTGAGAAGAAACAAACGGTCATAGCAGTGGCGGCTGGTGGAAGCAACGTTGCGCAACCGTTAAGGATAGAAGGATATTCGATCCGGGTGAGAAGTTGAATGTTGCAGCTACTTGAGTGTTTGCTACCCTGTGTACTTTTTTCAGGGTACGGTGTCAAACGATGGTCAACCAGTTGGAGAAGCTCAAATCTTGCTATTTGCGGAGTCCAAGACTGAAGTGAGCTGGTTGACAGCTTTTCATGTATGACATTTGGCTAAGAATGGTTACCACTTTTAGCTATCTGGCTGTGATTCGACGCCAGTAAAAGACCTGAATTTGCCTCCTGCTGCTGGTGGCTTGCACTTTGTTTGTCGACAAGCATCCTCAGCTATGGGCGAGTACAAGTTTTCGTGCGTGCCGTCGGGGACCTACGTTTTGGTGAGGCATAAAGGACTCGTTCGGAGCTTAGGATTGCGGGCTAACAGTTGTCTTCAGGTACCGTATTTCAAAAGGGACGGAGTTACGTTCGATCTTACGCCAAAGACGTCAAAAATTATAGTCAGTCATGGAGCTGTAGAAGTGACTGTAAGCATAAGACGGCTGGTGTTTGCGGGGGTAAATATCGAGGCTTTGTTACAGGAACCATTCCAAGTGGTCGGGTTTACTGTACCTGGTCGAATATTGTGGAAGAAAGAGGTCTGATGTGGGGAAAACCTTGTACTTATGCTCCACTAATTGTATGCTTTGGTTTCAGGGTCAAGGAGTCAATGGGGCTGAAGTACTTGTCAATGACAAATTCACTGCTCAAACGAATCAGAATGGTGATTATCTGTTGGAAAGGATGTCCGCTGGGAAGTATAAGATTACTGCTAAGCGAGAAGGAGTTGAATTCAGTTCGGTGGAAGTGGAACTGTCGCCAAAAAACCATCGAATTCCGGATGTGGTGGCTATTAAGTTAGAGTTGAAGCTTTTTGTTGGTTCCATTTCCACACATGCTTGCATTTCAGGTTCCAAATCTGCGGCAGTGTTACATTCCGCAGCTTTCCATCGTCCGTGCCAAAGTTGACACAACGAAAGCTGCTGTTGACGAATTCGGATACGAAAGAAGTGTTGTCGCTGACCACGGACCAGGATGGGTCATTTTGCCGAATGTTGGAACGAGGATCGTACGTTCTGGAGGTAAGATTGACTTCGAAGTGTTAGAATTTTGCTGCTAACCTTTTAGATTTTGGAAGTCTGGCCATCCGTAGTTGTCTCAAATGATTTTAGTGGTTTCGATCATGCTGGTAGCCTTATACGGAAGTTTAATGTGCTAATGGCAAACAAATGAATCCTTGAGGTGTGGCAAAGTGGTTAGCACAGTGCAGTGTGTAAGACCAATGACTGGGTTCAGAATCAGTGATGCACAATGAATACTTGAGTTATTGCCCCTGAAATGGCGGACCACACCTGCAGTAATCGACCATTAATTGGCTTTTTATTGCAGCCTCAAATTTTGCCCAACGAGAAGCAAGCTGGTGTCATCTTGATTCCGAAAGAAAGGAAGATCAGTGTGGTCGACAAGCCCATAAGTGGAATCGCATTCTCGCAGTTCGAAGCCAAAGTTTCGGGAACGATAAACTGCATCGGTGTGGAAAGTGATGAGTATGCCATGGCTGGTTTCAACCGTGTCTTCGTTGCAGATGTGTGCAAGCAGTTGAAGGTTCAGTTAGTCACAGGCAACAACGAAGAAGTGTCGTCGATACACTTCGCTAACGTCGATGCCAAGGAGGTGTTCCACTTTACGCACTTATTGCCTGGAGCTTATATAGGTGAGACTCGGTTGGGCAGTTGGAGGCCCATGTCTGACAGTGTTCCGTGTTTCAGTGAAGATCCTTAGCGATAATTATTGCTGGGAGAAGAAGGAACTACGAGTCAATGTCGAACAAGCTGATGTGAGCGATTTGAACTTCCGGCAGACTGGGTTCGTATTCTCGGTGCTCTCGACGAACAAGGCCAAATTGACGTACACGTTGGAAGGAACGAAAGGCATTCACGCCACGTTGGACTTGAAATCGGGAACGAACACGTTTTGCCTTCCCGTGGGAGGTAAGAAGGAGCGATTGCCTTTGGAAATCAGTGCATGGAATGGACTTGTTTTAGGAGTGTACAGCTTAGCACTGGAATCGTGCCACCGATTTGAACCATCGCCATCGAAGTACGATACGAGCAATCCGGGCGTATTGAGCATCACTGCAGTCAAACACCTGGTGACGGGTACGGTAACAACGGATGCGAGCGTGGACGATATTTCGATTCAAGTGAAGTAAGTTCTTAGATGAGTGCGGTCATAGCGGCGAGTGGACATCTCTTGCAGTTCGAACAAAGCGGCTCAAGTGCAAAAAATTGGACCATTGAAACAAGGCTCGAACGCTACTGGAAAATGGGTGTACGATTTTGAGTATTGGGCTGAGTCGGGTGAAGAAATCGTGTTCGAACCGACGTCGGGCGTGTACCTGTTTACGCCTGAGAAGCAGCCATTGAAAGTGGAAGGTATGTTGTAGTGCGGAAGCTTTGTGTGGGTTAACGGGAGCTCCTTTTTCAGGTGAATGCCTACTGAAAGCGGTCAAATTTGTGGGCGACAAGGGACTTTTCCTGAGCTCTCGAATCGAACCGGCATTGGATGGAGTAAAGATTACGTTGAAACAAGAAACGAGCGATGAGGTGAAATTCGAAGGAGTGACGGATAAGACGGGTGTTTGCAGGTGAGTGTGAGAGAGTGTTGTCGAGGACACAGGGCGGGTTTAATCGAGGAATTGGTGCGATTTTAGTCTGGGTCCGTTGAGGTCATTTGACGGGTATCAAGTCAATGCCGAGCTGCAAGGATACACCTTCGAGGCCATTGATGGCGCTTTGGGTCGATTTAAGGCGTTCAAGTTATCGGAGTTGATCATACAGGTATGGCATTATTTTGGTTTTGCGAGTGCTGTAATGATTGTGAAGGAACCTCTGCCCTTCCTAATACGGGACTATGTACGCCTAGCTGTCTCCCATGGACGTGGCTGGGTTCCAGTGACGCTCATTAGAGTTGTGGTTTTGCGTGTTCTGTTTTAGGCTGTTGATTCGAACAAGAAGCCATTGGCTGGTGTCCTAATCTCACTAAGTGGTAGCGACTACCGTAGTAATAATCTGACCGATGACAGCGGCACCATCACCTTCTTTGGCTTGGTAAGATCATGACCGCGTTCGACGGCTACTTCTATAATGGCCCTCCATTGCAGACGCCTGGCGAATACTTCTTGCGCCCTGTTCTGAAAGAATTCAGTTTCCAACCAGCCACGCATTTGGTGAAGATCGCTGAAGGAAGTTCGGAAAAAATAGAAGTTCTGGGAAAACGTGTGGCGTACAGGTGAGTGCGTTTTGGTGGCCATTTATGTTGTGGCATCATCATACTTTTAGTTGTACTGGCCTTCTTCGCTATTTGGCCGGACAGCCTGTGGCTGGAGCGGTCTTGGAAGCTGTCTCGGCAGGATGCAATCACGTTCAAGAAGAAGCCACGACGGCGGAAGACGGCACTTTCCGCATTCGAGGGCTGTTGCCTGGATGCAATTACGTACTGCGCATGAAAGAGAATCAAGATTTCCCCGCCACTTTCCCACGACAGTTGCCGATTGCGGTGAGTCGGTGGGAAGAATGGTGGCGTGGGTGTGTTCAAGTTCGTCTGTTACAGGTGAAAGAGGAGGATGTCGGTGACGTGACACTGGTCCTCAGACCTCATCTGACCACGATTGATATATCTGGGCGAGTAGAATGCGAGAGGGAATTTCTGCCTTCGCTAAGGGTAAGTGCTGTTTCCAGTCGCCCGTCGTCAGTGCCTACCACTCTAGTCGTTTAAGGTTGTATTATTCAAAGGAGACTCGCCCACTCCAGTGCACTCAACGCACTTGCAAGCCTCGTTTTTCTATTTGCCACCAGTGAATATCGATAACTCGGTTAGCCCTCTTCTAGTCCTTTCGCCACTCGTCTCGTGACTAGATGTTTCTTTAGATGTATACGGCCCGTCTGGAAAGCTCGTTAAATCCGTCCGAATACGACAATTTGAAATTTCCCGAGATTACGTTCAAAGCTAATGAAACATTCAAGTTTTTGAATTTTGAATTTAAGCCTAAGGTAAGAGGATGAAAGAGAGCTCTTGGGTAGGGTGAAGCGTTTTATTTTCAGAAAAAATCTCCAGAAGCGGAAATTAGCAAGAGCAGTTACGTAGCTCTGCCCGTTACAATTCTCCTGATCTTCTTGGCTTATCATTACGAAAAGGTGAGAGGCACTGTTGTGCAGAGTGATAGTTGAGTTTTTTACCCATCCTGGTCGGTCCAGGGGATGGTCGATTTTTGGCCCTTTCCCCTCCTCCCCCCCCCCCCCCCGGCTATGGGCTTGTTAGTTGATCCTATCTTGCCATCGACTACGGTCAATGCGGGATGCACCGGGCTAGGGTGCGTGCTACTCACTACCCCGCGATGTAGGTGGTTACCCCGTGGGGCAACCATACCCAGCCTGTGCCCCGTGGGGGGACCTGGATTCGAGAGCCTCCCGCTCCCTAAGGCTTCTCGTTCATCGACCCCGGAGGGGTGAAGGGTGAAACCCCCTGAGAACTTGACCAAGTTCTCAGACAGCCAAAGTTGAACTCAGGGCCGACCGGTTTCCAGCTCTGCCAAGCAAGCCTTTGACCGCTACGCGACCTCAACGGCCTAACAAGTTCCTGGTACCATTTTCAGGTGTTGCCTCTGACTCGAGAGTGGGTGATGGACATCGCCACCTTCGTGCACAACCAACAGCAAGCCAGACCCAGCGCGGGTGCTTCGAGCAGTGTGGACGGAGCTGCTGATATGGGAGATCTTGGAAGCGGGGATGCGACGGGGGCCAAGAAGAAGATACGTGCAAGGAAGACGTGATAGTGCTCTTAGGTTGGCCATGCTGTTGAGTTTGTTATTCATTATTCTAGGCTCTTCAAGTAGAATTTTGAAAAGTAGGTTTTTTACAAGAACAAGAAATAAAAAATTTCAAATGTAGGATTAAGTTTTGGAATTTTTGTCGATTTATGACAATGAAATTTTGGGATTGATTATGTAGTGTCTTATATTTGCATTAGGTTTTTAGGTAAACCATCTGAACCTGAAATTGGTAGCCGGGAGGGCGGTGCGTGTTTGCTTTTGTCCTTGGCCACGGCGAGTGTTGCTGTTTACCATAGAACCCTGCTCGGTTCCTCGTTTCATCCCCATTTCGGAATCGATACGATTACGAGAGGTCATCATGGACGTTATTATTCGTTAGTCGATAAGGCGTGTTCAATGCGTGAGCTAGCTGTTCGGACGAAAGAGTGGGTTTTTGTATTTTTCAGAACTGGAATTTGAAGAATTCAGCGCTGCTGGGTGGTGTGTCATTTTTGGAATTTCCTTGAGGATGAAGAATGAATTTAAAGGTAAGAGATAGGGGATATGAAAAGTCCTGGATTGTTAAAAATTGTTTTTGGATGGGATAAGTAGTTGGAAATTCTGTTGTCGACGGGAATTTTACAGTATTTTCTGTTTTGAAGAGTTTCTGGGAAAGGAAAAACGCGAGGTGCCTATTCGGCTGGTTCTGGGGTAGGCTAACTGCGTTATTTTGATGTTCTCCTTATTTTGATGCAAAGCAGAAATATTGCAGCGTTAAGCTACAGAAATTCAGATATATTTATATCTCTGTAATTCAGAAAATAGATTTTTATATTCTGTTTTTGATCGATGACGCGATTTAAAAATTTGCATTTTTTTACGTTTCAGCGCTTGACTGATTGGTAACGAATTAGAAAAGTTGAACCCTGACGGCTTGAATCGTCGCTTGGCGACGGATCGTTTGAAACGAGATGGCTCTGGTTACTGTACAACGATCGCCAACGCCTAGTAATAGTCCCGAATTATTCGTAAGTCAAACATTTTGTGGATTTTTTCAGCAGTTTTTGAAATTTGAAGAATTGAAAAATATTATATTTTTGCAGGATGAACAGCATAGCAGCGTGAGCGAATTGTGTCAATGTTCTTCGGGCACAGCGACGCCTTGCAGTCAAAAGACCTGCCGTACCACGCTTAGGCAACGAAGGTATGTAGTGGGAGTAGAATATTGCAGGGTGACGCATAGGCAGGCCATGGGAAAGGTCCTATTCGCTCACGAACCAGTCTGTAAATGAATGGACCAGTCAGTCAGGCAATAATGTAATTCGAACAAGCCGAGGGCGGATGACTTACTTGTTAGTGTAATGGGCGATCAGGATTGGAAGGGGCTTTATTAGAGTTATAGGAATGGCTTGATGTAGTTGTCGAACAATCGAGGATGGTTAGTTTGGGTTGGGGCGTAGTTGCTGCATGTAGAGTGCTAGAATGTGAAATGGAAAAGCAGGTTTATGTTGATCTAGGAGGCCCAGTTTCCTAATCAGCTGTAAATTTTATGAATTGTGTCCTATGCACAATGCTATAATCGTCGTACATTTGGGCCATGTCTTCCATTGATTGTGAAAGTGGCCCTGGTCTTCTAGATCTTTGGATAGATAGTTTATTGGTCAAAACAACGTCGAACTTGCAGCTGTGGTTGACAGAGTTATGGATCGTTGAGCTGGACTGGAATGACGGGGTGTGGGTGTTAGGTTTCCTATTTCAACTGCTAGTGTCTTCAGTGATGTAATGAAGAGAATGATGGGTGGGAACTGGTGGATTCGAGGCTTGACCTGTGTAGATCGATCTGATGTATACACTAAAAATAGATCCTTAATTGTCAAAACTGTCATTTCGGAAGGATTTCAGTTCGAGTTCTTAACAGTAGCGGCTGTTGGTTGATAAGAGTGCACTGCTCGCCATTATTGGAGGCCACAGTGTTGTTTAGTGGGTCTTATCTGGTCTTGTTTGGGTGGTTTTTCGACTGGCGTAAAGCAGTACAAGGAACGGGGTTGACTGAGCTGTTTTCGATTTCTTCGAATCCCATTAACTTTTTATCTTGGGATTTGCGGGAATGGTTGTCGAGGAGGGGTCGAGCAAAAGAACTCGTGCTAGTGAGTCAGAATGCGGGCGCAGTACGATGCTTGTGTTCCACGGTTGCTAAGGATTAGACGGTTGCAGGTTAGTTCTAGCGTTCGCTTATCACAAAAGTGATGAATGATTTGGACGCGCGTGTTTACAAGTTGGCTAAGAGAATAGGCAAGTAAGCTGCTTCTGATTTGACGCTGTGGCAACGAGAAAAGGCGGCTGTTGGAATTTCGTGGACAGGAAAGACTGGATTTGGAAACAGCTGACGGATGTTTGTCTTGACGGCGGTCTGCAACATTGTCGATTGCAACTTCTTTTTCTGGGGCTAACCTAATTTGAACTTGGATTCGGAACAGAACGTGGTGCATTTTTGGATTTCCTGACTGATCCGACGAAGTAGGGTTTGGAGTGGGGTGGAAGACATTGAGTGGGAACTGGTTTGTTGGTTGGTGGCGGCCAGTGCGGGTCGGTTTGGGAGGATTTGGTGATGGTTCTTTTATGATCATTCGTGCGATTTGCGCCCGTATTTAAAGGTCGTGCCTGTATCCGGTTGCCATTCTCTGCCGTGGCAGTTCAATGGCGTTTATAGTTGGCTTAACTAGCGTGAAGTAGGGTCGACGTTGCCAGGTGCTGTAATGGCATGGCATGACATAGAATACGGTAGGCAATGGGCTTGGTGTTCCATTGTGTCTAGGTGAGTTTTTTCTCGTAGCCGAATGACGCGTAGGTTTGGATGATGGCGTCGGGGTGGGCGTTGATAGCCGGGTCGAGCAGTCGGCGGCCGTTTCTGCGAAAGATACCGTTTTCGTGGTGGTTTGAGATGTTGAATCAAGCGAGTAGTGTCTATAGGTGTAGTGGAAGAGGCGGCTGGCGGTAGGATGCCTAATATTCGTCCTGAGAGAAACCGGTCCTTTTGTGGTTCTTGGGTTGCGTAGTATGTGTTGGAAATGTAGAATCTCTTTTTGTGCACATTGAACACGTGAAACGGAGTTGGCCGAATGTGAAATGTTCTTGGCGAGTTTGAAGTAGGGATGGGGTGCGCGGAGGCCTGGTGCGGCTATTATGGATTGATGGAAGAATAGTTTTTGTAGGAAATGGACGAGGAGTTTAGTTGAATAGGAGACGGTTAGGACCAGTTGGCTCGATTGGAAAGTGACAATACTTTCCTTAAATACCAAATGGCTGAACATTTTTCTCCAGCTTTTCTCGCAAATGCATTTTTTGCGTGTAGTTGGGAGTGGGAGTTGGGGCTGGCTGTTATATGTGCGTCAGTTAAATGAGGCGAGTGGTTTTGGTCAAGTAGTTGCTCGCTCGTATTTCCGTAATGTCTCGGCATTATCAACATTTGCGCAAACCGTTATTGGCTTTCATTTAGGTCGTAGGGTGGGCAGAAGCCATGTTTGCGAGCTGGTAGTGGCCCGTCGCTCGTGCCAGCCGTCCCCTGATGCCGAGGACGAGCGATGGGATGAGCTCACTTATTGCGGCCTAGCTTTGGCGCCCAGTCGAAGCTAAACTGAGCGGACGGCTTTTTCTTAAGACGACAGCCTTTCCTCAGTTTCCGTCCGACTTTATCGACTGGCTAGGAGTGGGCGTAGTTGGTCGACTGGTTCCTTCAGGCCGCATTCTTTGTAGTGTGACCAGGGTGATGGGGGCAAGCCTTAAACGGAACTCGTTAGGGCGCACTAAACAGCTTTTGTAGGAACAAAAGTCAGTTTGTTTGCTAAGTTATTTGTGCACTCTGCTCATTTTCTTAGCTACTGTTGACTAATGGTCTGGTTTGCGCGGTGCTGCTGAGTTGAGACTAGGACAAGAGCAGTGCGCAGATAGGGCCAGCTGCGCTCGTATGCGAGAGATAAGAGGTGTTTTCTTGTGTTTCAGTTTAAGCGAATGTTATTTCGCCGTGAAAGGTGCTGCCGTGATATTGCCGCAGAATGAATGCTTAGCCATGCCGAGGCAGTCGAATTCGGCCGGAGGTAAGTGTGTTTTTGGGTATACCCTTTGGTTTTGCGGGTGTGCATGCATAAATGTAACGAGTTTGAAAATGGGTCTGTATGTGTGTGTTGAAAAGGTATAAAAGTTGTGGAAAATGGGCAGTGCGCGTTACCCAGATGCCGCGATTCACCCGTCAACCACGCCAGCGGCGACAGCGTCACGACTATAGCCCGTGTCATTGAAAGTTTTAGAGTAGGACAACAAGGGACCTCGTGTTTTGAGTATAGTCGATAAACGGGCGCGGTCCGGTCACTAGTGTCGTCCGTCGATTGACTAACACATGCGCTATACAGCTGGCACTAGTCGACGGTCTTGTTGCGGTGTGGGCGGGGTGTATTTTTGAACTTGTGTTTGTGCGAAACGTTGTTTGTCCACATTTCAAGTTTGCAAGTTTTTGTCCGAGTGCGTGTCCGTATTCAGCGAGAAGATGCTCGGCTTTTTTGCTGTTCGAATGACCGTTCGATGTTAGTTCTGCGGGGTGGTAATGGAGTTTTTTGGAAGGGTGTGTTGGGAAGTGAAGGAGTGATGGAGTAGGCATTTGTGGTCAGCTGTCAGTGTCGGACAAGTTGTGGGCGTGATCGATTTGGTTGTATTTAATGGAGCTGTGTTTCGATTTCAGGTGACATACAAATGCATCTACACGCCATGCTGCATTTACTTAGGCCGCAGGATACTTTGAAAATGGTAAGATGAAGAGTATTTTCTTGGTGAACAAGGCCACGATGTAGTCGAGGTCATCGAACTGAGCGAATCTTTTTTTCTCGTGGCATGTCTAGGCGGTTCGGTTGGAGAGTCTATTGGGCAAGCATACGCGTTACTTGGCAATAGTATCGACAAATGGTCGCCAGGACACGCAAGAATCGATTATATTGGGCATCGATTATGTGGGACCTCAAGACATAACCATCGGACTGGTACTGCCCATTTGGGCTAGCACGCGTATCGCTCTGGATGGCGACGGTGGTATTTGTGTCGAATCGAATGGCTCTCATCACGTATTCAAGCCAGTTTCCGTCCAAGCAATGTGGTAAGCTGGCATTTTTGCTGGGAAGATAAGCAGGATTGGGAAACTCTGCGTCTGCGTAACTGGGTTGTGCAGATCCGGTACTGAAACTTTCCTGGAGTTAATTAGGTTTGTGCAAAGGCGTTGCGGATGTTGTAGGTCAGTATTTCAAAGCTTGCATAAGGAACATGGCATCGCTACGAGGTACCCGTATTTCCCTGGAGGTCTATCTCACACGTGGACACAATATTACGAAGCCCGGATAAGTTCGCCGGAAGCGTTTCGAAGTGAATGGTAAGCGAGTGGTGTCGCGATTGCTGCCTGTGTGCGACTTGTCTGCTTTGCAGGCATTATACATATCAAGACGACAGTGATCTCAAGGCGGACAGCTTGGATCGATTCAAAGAGAAACCGCCCGAAAGAGCGGCAGCTGAGAAATTGATTCGGATGACCTTAAAGGACATAATGCAGTCGGTAGATTTGGACGAAGTGACGAGCAAAGACGTAAGTCAAGTGGCCAAGTTGGGGAGACTGAATAAGGTCACGACAAGTGGCATTGTTTTAGATAAGGACAAAGTTGGAGGACAAGTTAGAAATGAATTTGATCGAGTACAAGGAGTTTATCGATGAGGAAATGTTGATTATTCTGGGACAAATGGACAAGCCGTCTCAGATTTTTCCCTATCTCTATTTGGGAAGCGAATGGAACGCGTCCAATTTCGACGAATTGAAACAGAACAAGTAAGGGCAGTTGTAATGAGCTAGTTTCGAAGTTGGCTGATGTACACCGAAGGCAGGGACTTAAGTCCAAGTGTACTTTAGAGGAGTTTTGCGTGGGAATGTATTGTGTGACGAACATTTGCCTCGAGTCGTCGTAAATGTGCAATGTGCACGTCAGTGGCGGGCGTCCGCGAGGAATCGATGTTGTTGGCACTTAATATGTATTGATTTAGGGAGTATAGTTTTCATTACATTAGCTCGGTGTTTTATTGGTGCTAGGAGAGTAGCAGTCTGCCAACAAACGCATGGGGTACTCGAGGCGCGAATGCAAAACAAGAAAAATGGCGTCTCGTTTTGTTAACACAATTAATACTGCAGATATTGATTAGAGCTTGAAGTTGTTTTGGAGTTAACGACATCTGCGGTCTTCATTTTAGTGTTGGCCATATATTGAATGTGACGAAAGAAGTGGACAATTTCTTCCCCGGACTTTTCTTCTATATGAAAGTGCCCGTTTCGGACGAGGAGAGTACAGAATTGTTGAAGTACTGGGATTCGACGTTTAGGTTTATATTTAAAGCCAGGTGAGGGAGGATGGCGCAGACAGCCGTGGAACGGATCTTGGAGTTTGTTGTTTCAGAGAGAAAAATTCAGCGGTTTTGGTACATTGTAAAAAAGGGATTAGTCGGTCTTCCTCGACGGTAAGTGGACGAGAGGTTGAGAGGAGAGAGCAGTTGGCAAGAGGTACGTTGATGGCAGGTCATTGCTTACGCGATGAAAGCGTACGGAATGTCGGTCGAGGAAGCTCTGAAGCATGTCAAGGAAAAGCGTAATTGTATCACGCCGAATAAGGGATTCATGGAGCAGCTGAGGACATACCAGGGTATCCTTGATGCTAGGTGAGTTCAGTTCGGAAGGTTATTTATTGGGCAGGAGATGAGAGAATTTCTCCGGTCTCGTTCCAGCCGCAATAGAAACAGTGCGTTGTTCAATCAATTGAAGTTGACACCGTCTGAGCCGGAGTTGGTTCCTTGGGATGGTTTGGGCGAGGAGGAAGAACCGAAGAAACTGGGTAAGACGAGAATATTTAGCGGTGGCATATGCTGTCAGCTTACGTTTCTTTTTGCAGGCGGCGATCCGTTGGGTGTTGTTTATTCGAAAAAAGTGGACAATGCGTCGGCGGTGGCCGTGCCAGGCCTTCTGGTAGCGTCGGAAAACATATTGAAATCGGGTCCGTCCTCGGAATACGCGTTTCCGCCAGCATCCTGTTCTGCCACAGTGAGCGAATGCGTGGGAAAAGACGAATGTCAACAAGGCACGAATGGAAGCCTAGCTGTGACTCAATCGACCAATTGTCAAGAATCGCTGACGTCGTCGCCGATGGCGGTGCACAGGTGGATCGCGCCGCCGGTGACTGGAGTCGTGGGCAGTCTGACGTCCAAATTCGGAGGCACATGTCGAAACGGGTCTCACAGCGGCGATTGTACGCAGCAGGCGGAGACGATGGTCGAACAAAAGGACTTGGACATATTGGAATTCGATGCACCCATGTCGTGGCGGGAGATGAAAGAGGAGCGGTTGCCCGAGGTGTGCAGCAGGCCGCCCCTTCGACGTCAGCTGCTGAATGTAGAGGAGAGGATTCGAGACCAGCCTTTGACCTTGCGTAGCGTTCAAGAGATACTGATGAGGCGAGGTTCCCACAGCCCGACTACGTCAGACAGTTACTCGTTGAGCAGCGGCGATGAAAGTGATCCGTGCAATGGCGGGGCGACTTCGGGAGCGACTGTTAAACAACGAAGGAACAGTAAAAGTTCGAGTGGCGATTCCGCCATCGCCGACCTGACTCGATTTCCATCGGGAGCTGATTGGCCGAGCGAGATTCAGACGGCGTCGACGAATGGTGCGGGAGAAAGACCCGCACTGGCTCAGTCGTGTCCAGCCGATTCGTTTGGATTCCTTAATCCGGCTGTTGGAGGAATAGATTCGGCCAATCTTCGAAGGCCTCTTACGTACTCTGCCGAACCGACTGCGGTTGGCGAAGCGGTCGTTGTACCGCCGGGTCAAGTTCGACGAGTAACGATGCAGTACGAGCGAGGACTGACGGCCACCAACAATCGAAGAAGTTCGCCTGCATTGATGAGTTTGGAGAAAGAATCCATCATCGAAGCCGTCACACCGCCCCAACAACAAAAGGCCATCCCGGTCGTGGTCGAGAGCCCGAGGCGTGTTGGCCAACCACCACGATGCTGCGACGGCGAACGGAATAAGGTGGTGAGAAACAATTCAACACCAGCTCCATTTTCGGGCAAGAAACTTAATACGGGAAAACGATTTTTTGGTCGTCTTTTCTCCTCGTCGAAAAAAGAGCAAATGCATTCGGAATCGAATTACGGCGATTCGAAGTACGGGACGTCTCTATTGAAGTCCGGCCATACTACGTGGTACGACGAGCTCAGGAAACGTGCCGCCAACACGACCGCAACCAACGCCAGTGCATCGGGAAGTGGGAAGAATCGACCGAAATCGGATGGGTACAAGATTTGGGCTACGACGAGGGAGCCCCAAATGAGTCGGGACTACGATAGCTCAATGTCCGTGTCTTCGCCGACCAAAGTCTCGTTGAAAGTGTCAGAGCCGGGCAAAGTCAAGACGAGGAAGGAGAAATTCGAGGGTCGCAATGGAGTGTATCACGGGACGGGAGCGGGGTACACGTCGTCCGGTATCGGAGCGGCGAGCATATGGATGGCTACGAGTCACGAGGGATCGGTGAAGAGGATAACGACAGATCTGGAATCGAGATGCCAAAGTTCCATGACCACGTTGGTTCAGCGGGCTTCGTTCGATGGCGGGAGAGCAACGGACGAGAATAGCAAGCTCGTCAAGTCTATCGTTGGCCATTTCGAACCGGGCAAACAACAAAATGAACTACCCGTGCTCAAGTCCAGCAGTGGGGGTCACCAGCAGCACGGCACGTACCCGATCGGGGCAGGACAGAGGAAACGGGCCCCGACCTCGTGGATGAGGCCAGGATCGTGGTTCGATTTGCCATCATGCGGACAGGAGAATCGAGACGAGGACGGTGAGGGTGGCACGCGCCTGAGACGTGTCGGTTCCTCCAGTGTCCATCCCAAGCGCGTGCCCGATAGTCCGGAGACGGAGGCTCGGTCGAGAAGTCTGACCAGACGATGCGCGGCGCCCGTGGCCCGCCGATGCGCTAGTGGTAATCCGCATGGGACCTTTATGTAACTGATTTTCAGAATCTATTCTTCCAGTTTGGTAATTTAGGAATTGAGTGATTGCAAGTGAATGGGCTTCGCCAATTACATTATATCCGTTTAAGCTTTAACGTGTTTTTTTCGAGCTTTTTGTTTTTTTTTGACGCCATCATTTTGTATTAACGTGGGTTTGAGATTGCGGATCTTTTGTAGACTAAAAGAAATGTGGAACGTGCTTTGTGGGGCAAGGAATACCCAGGAATTTTTAATAACATCCAGTAGTTCAACATTAGCTAATTTATTGGAAAACACAAAGTTCCTATTTCTAATAGTCTCAACCTATCATCATCAAATGACCGTTAAAGGGAAAACAACCATTATATCCTATGAAATAATTCAAAAACGCTAGATCTCACGTGGCAGCGCAACGGGCAGCAAAACAGCATAGATTTTCGTAAGAAAATTGGAGCAAACACGTGGCCCGATCGTATCTTATCACTAAGCGCCGCATCCTAATCCAATAACTAGAAGGCGAACAAGAGCAAGAACGCCATCATCAAGCAAAACAGACCCATGGCTTCGGAAAGAGCGAAACCCAAAATGGCGTAGCTGAAAAGTTGTTGTTTCAACGATGGGTTACGCGCGTAGCCGATGATCAATGAACCGAATACGCTTCCGATACCAGCTCCTGAAAAATACGCCATGGTCAGGAAAACACATGTAGGCCGCGAAGTATCGACGAGGGTTGGAATGCTATGGGCACGAAGGAATAACCCCTCACGAGAATACGTAGGCCGCGATCATACCTGAACCAGCCACTCCGACCGTGGCAGCACCAGCGCCGATAAACTTGGCCGCCGAATCGATATCCCTGCACACGGGCGAGGTGTGTAGAAGGCGAATAATCTGAAACGAATCAGTTTTTGATTTCTCGATCGATAGGCATTACAAGATTACCAGTAACACTTACTTGATTGCTAAGCGGCGATCCCACGCTTTGTTGGCTCGAAGCAGCTACTGGATTGGACATCAGCGACGAGGTGAACGTGCCGCAAGCTGCGCGATGCGATAGCCTAGCATTGGTGACCTGGAATGAAAAACGAGACCGAGGACTACAGCGCGTCACGCTGGGGCTAGCACCACATAGCCTAGGACTGACGATGAGAGGCCCTGTGACACCAACCAGAGAGACTATTCTTGCGCTAACTTCGCAAGGCACTTGACTTATAAATATTTTAGCTTGCAAGGTCCACTGATCGTGAGAAGTGCGCTTTGCAATGACTGATGCAAGGCAACTGTCATTATACATCACCTCAGATTTCGCCTTTTGTGTGAAAAATTGATTCAATTGACAAGCGCTTTTATGCCCACAAGAAGTAAAAGTAGACAGCATGAGCCACCTATAACTACGCTTACCATAATCCTGGACAGTGGAGCAATCATGTTCGTGTACATCTTTTAGGTCTCGAAAATCCGATCTCTGACGAACGAATATATAAGCCCTGTCTAAAGGTAAACAAATACAAAAAACTGTAAAAATAAGAGTAAATTTTGCACTTTACTTCGTATTCGACGACCGGGTGTCGATCAAAAACGCAGAAATCGCTAGTTCACCTAACTTTTTACTCGATGAAAGGCCGCAAATCGTAGAACGATCGACTTTGCCCAGGAGCGCACCGATTGGCTGCAAACTGTAGTGCTGTTTTGTCATAAGTGGCAAAACGGCGCGTCGCGTAATGAATGATCGAACCTGCTTTGTCTGCAACAAAGTGGGAAGATATCGCACAAATCGCACTTTGGAGTTTGACCAACTTGCCAGGCTGGCTTGGCTTGGCTACCTGGCGCTCATCTTTGTGAAGTGGGTATGGTTTGGGCTGCTTTTTTTAGCTGTTAGTCTTATCGACTTATCGAAATTATGGCGACCTTTTTTGGAAAGCCTGAAATTCAGTACAAGCTTCCTGACGACCATGGGGATATCGCAGTAGAAGAGTTTTTGCATTCGTGCAGTGGTATTGTGGAATTCGTTAGTAAGTTCTTTTTGGAAACGTAGCACTGTAGCGCTGTATGGTTAGTTTGCTTGACGTGCACTGTCGGAGCGTGCACAGCTCTTTGATTAATGCTAAACGCATCTTTATTGATATGGGACCGCAGCTAAGTAAAAGAGCAGCGAGAGTCTAATTTCTAGTTTAATTTCAAACTTATCTCTTTCTTGCAGCGTTCCTTGGCACAGCATTTCATCCGGTCAAGAGTGATATTCAAGGAAACGTTGTGGTAAGGCAATTCAGCGTACAGTCGTTTGGTCCTATGAAGAGCCGTCGTGTTGCTTTTTTTAGAAGATAACTCGAGTCTATGAGAAGGATCCTTCCAATTACACTACGATCAAACGAATACTGGACGCGGAAGCTGCCGAATCGGGCGACAAAATCGGTGTCGCGACGGATGCGCTTCTGTGGCTGAAACGGTAAGCGATGGGGTTGATCCCCTGATGCGCTGCAGAAGGACTTTGCATAGGATGGTGGCTGGTTCAAATACTCAGTAAGAGGGCGCTCAGTAAGAAGGGATGCATCGTGTAGTGTCTTACGCACCCCTCCTCCTTTTGACCTGGCCACTCCTGCTAGCCCCGCAGATTGTCGGGCCCATTGCGAATATGTGTACGTATTTCAGGGCTATGGAATACGTGTGTGTGTTCCTGGAATTCTTTGTGGCTGATCATCGCTCTGGTCAACCGTCGGAAACGTTGGTGGCTGCTGGCCAACAGGCTTACGACAAGACGTTGAAACAGCATCACAACATGGTCCAGCGAGGACTCTTTGCGGTATGTGGTCGTTTGGCTAATCTTTGTCATCTGAGCTAGGACTGAGCGCTTTCCATTGGATATTTCAGGTAATTATCCACGCAACACCGTGGAGAAAGGATTTCTTGCAAACTATGGCCTTCGGAAGGGCCGATGCCGAAGAGGAATGTATCACCGATTTGGAACGGTATTTGCCATCTTTGAAAGCCAATCTGAATGCTTTATTGGATCTATATTATCAACGAGGACTGGAGACGTACGACAGCACAGTGTTCAATGTTATTTGAACAAACTGTGCTTACCCCTTTGAGATGATCTTGGTGACCTCTTGCATCATAGAATTGATTGTGGTGTCGCTTAAGTGGTACGCTTCCTTTATTGGCTGCCGATCTACTCGGTTGATTGGGCAGAATTATTACGTTTCTGTTGCATGATATGGGTTTTATTGCATTTCGGCTAGGCTGTGGCGTGGCTGCCTCTGCCAGCCGACATGCGCTCAAGCTTGTGTGACGTGTGTGATCTGCTGTGTGATTATGCGAGTTTTTGCTGGTCTGCACAAAAATAATGAATAGGTACCAGCTTAGGGATTCGTGTTGTGGCACACATCGTGTAGATCGTGGTTAATCCAATCAGCAGTTTCCACGGGCAGCCCCGCCCTCCTACAGTATCCACCCATTGGTGTGCGCGTCTTGCAGACGTGGACATTCTTGGTCGGCGAGGCAAGGAGTTGGACCTATAAATCAGAAGGAGACTGCATCTTCTATACCGCAATGTTATAAATTTCCAGCGGGCTTATTTACACCTTGTCATAAGCAGTTTCAAGTGTCTGTGCAAAGTGTGCGCAGTCGGCCTCATAGTTCTTGGCATGGCCCCACTACTACTGTTATAACAGTAGTAGTGGGGCCATGGTTCTTGGTGATCAAATTTAATTTTATATTGCATTTTTGACGAATAAAAAGGTGTAAAAAGAAACAGAAGACGTTTCGACGACACTTACCATTATTGCTTAATTTTGAACCGTTTTATGGACGGCTATTCTGATTCATATCAATTTCGGCAATGGATTAGGTACTGTACTGTGTTATTAGAAATGTTTTTCGAACGCTAAAATTTATGTTCTGTCAAAAAGTGCGATCGAACCAGTAAAACTTCTTTTTCCTTCATCATGGCTGGCATTATATTCTATTTTTCTTCTTGTTTTCTTTGCGTATATTTGTTTTCCCCCACACCAGCGAAGGGAAGACCCAAAGGGGAGGCCGCGCACACTCTGCGCAGACACAAACTGCTTATGACAAGGTGTAAATAAGCCCGCTGTAAATTTATAACATTGCGGTATAGGAAATGCAGTCTCCTTCTGATTTATAGGTCCAACTCCTTGGGCGAGGGTTTGGTTTGACTTTACGAAATAAACTCTGAAAATAAAACTTTTCCGAGAATGGCATCGACGAGTGGTACGAGACCCGAAGATCATCGGCGGAAATGGGACCGAGCCGAGTACGAACGACTGGCCAAGGAGCGTATGAAAAATGAGAAAGGAGAGAGCAGCGACGAAGAAGAATTGAGACTGCCTAAAGAAAAAGTCAAACGTGAATTTTTGAAACCAAGAGAAAAAAAGGTAAGAGTTGCCAAATATCTGGGGTTAAGATTTTGAAAAAAGAGTAAATTTTTTAATTCTCAAATTTAAATCTGCATTTTATGTGCTTTATTCAAAATAAGGAGTTGACATGTTCACATAGGCCTAATTTTGTTTGATTTAGATCGATTTGGAAGCAAAAGTTGGAAAATCAGTTGTTATTACGAAGACAACGCCAGCTGCGGAGGCCGGAGGGTAAATCTTCCTTGGTCCTTAGAAAAATCTGTAAGAGTTAGATTTTTTTGTAGATATTATTGCAACATTTGCGATTGCGTAGTAAAAGATTCAATCAATTTTTTGGACCATGTGAACGGAAAGAAACGTAAGTGTGCACTTGCATTGTGAAATCTTGGTTTGTAGGAATCTTCCAGATGCTCCTTGAGATTCTTGGGATACTGCCAGAAAACATGCAGACGGAGCTGGACCTATTGGCATAGGCGCATATGTTTCCTTTTCCGCCAAACCTAGAAAATAATGTTTCTGAATTCACTTAAATCCTAATGCTTTTCAGATCAAAGAAATTTAGGCATGTCCATGCGTGTTAAGAAGAGTACGCTGGAAGATGTGAAGGCTCGTTTCTCTGCCAAGAAACAAGAAGTGGAAGAAAAGAAGAAACAGTACGACATCGAGGAGAGAATGAGAGAGCTGCAAGAAGAAGTAAGGATATTATGCCTGAGGCTCGCTGGGATGAAAGGTTGTTCATAGTGGGTTAGAGCGTAGCTATCCCCACCCAACGTCATTCATTGTAGAAGATCGTACTCGCATTTTAGGAACAGAAAATGGCCGAGTATAAAAAGCAAAAGAAGCAAGAACAGAAAAAACGTAAATTGGCCGATGCTGATGACGATGGCGTAGATTCCGATATCGCAGCTGTCATGGGCTTTGGCGGATTCAGTACCTCAAAGAAATAGCATCGCCAATTGCCCTGGTTTTTCTTTTAATGCTCTTTGCTTAGGAACAGTTCTTTTGTCGGCAATTTTTCTAGTAAACTATGTACATGGACGGTATCAGAGTGGCTATGGCTAAGGCTCGGCTTGCCTACGATACTTAAATCAGTCATGTGTGGCCGAATCCGTTTGTGTGATTGCACGATGTTTCAGGCCACGATGTTGAAGTACTTGATTGCCGTCGTAGCGTTTATAGTGTGCGGCGTTGCCGGGTCGCCCAGCCTTGATAAGAAGTCTAGTCAGGTAAGGCAGTTGCAATATTCCCTGTCCAGATGCGCAGTTTGGGGGACCCTTGTGCGTAGATGGCTGTGTCTGGACTCTGGGCATCTCTGCATGCAGTCTCCTCGGTAATCCAATCCTTGCCTGAGTGAAGTACACCCTGACAAGGACAATCAGAGCAATGCGCATTTTACTCAGGTCGCAAAAAAAGACTACTAAAACAATCCGGGGGGTTTTTCAGGAGAGTCCGAGGCGGGCAAACTAAGAGTATTTACAAGCAAATACAATCTTTCGATTTCAGAGCTTGGAAGACAAAGTGCACACTTTGCAAGAATGGATCGCCCGTCGTCCTGTCATACGTTTAAACGGAGACAAGTACAAGCAGTATGTCAAGTTGCCGCCGAGGAACTATTCTGTTATTGTGATGCTGACTGTAAGTGTCTGCTCGGCCAGTGAGTGTGTTTCTAGTCTAATGCCAGGTTTTTTATAGGCCTTGGCTCCGCAACGCGGATGCCAAATATGTCGGTAAGAAGTCCCCAGGGTTGTTCTTGCTAACTGAGCGCTCTTGCTTTCTTCCCGCAAAGCCCCTTGCTGACCGCTTATGACCGCTTAAATTTGCAATGTTTAGCGCTGCCTATGACGAATATGAAATCGTGGCCAATTCTTATCGATATTCCCACATGTACTCGAAGCAAATCTTCTTCACCCTGGCCGATTTCGACGAAGCGGGCGATGTGTTCAATGCTGTAAGTATGTCATCGCTCGTCTGCAAAATGGTCTGCTGATTTTAGTACCTTTTAGTTGGGCATCAACTCCGCCCCAGTCATCATCCATTTCCCTGCCAAAGGCACTCGTAAGAAGACCGATACCATGGATATCAGCAGGTGAGATTTGTGATGGTTTTCATGGTTTTCTAGCTAATATTAATTTTTTTAGAATGGGATTTGGCGCTGAAGCGATTGCCAAGTGGGTACACGAGCGCACGGACGTGCAGGTATGAGATGAGTTCCAGCATGGATTGACTACGGTTACCGAGTGAGCATGATGTCCGATTTCAGATTCGAGTCATGAGGCCACCGAACTACGCTGGGCCCGCTGCTTTCTTGCTTTTGTTTATGTTGGTCGGAGGTCTACTTTACATGAAAAGGAACAATTTGGATTTCCTGTACAACCGTACTGTCTGGGGCGTTTTGTCCTTGGTAAGTGTCTAGATTGCGGATCGTGTGAAACATGGTATTTGGATTTGTTTACTTTTCAGTGCATAATCTTTGCGTTTTTGTCGGGCCAAATGTGGAATCATATTCGTGGACCGCCATTTATGCATAGAAACCCTCATACAGGCCAAACGGTGAGCAGAGTTTTGCTTGAGCGTTTGAACTAATCTGTGCATCTGGTGTCATTGGGACCTTTATATATGAAAGCATTGCGTGAGTGCCAGTCTTCTTTTCAGAGCTACATCAGCGGAAGCAGCCAAATGCAGTTTGTCGTTGAGACCTACATTGTTATGGGATTGTGTAAGTAGACGTGCCTTGCCTCTTTTTAGTCAGTCTTATGACATTTACTTCAGATGCGGCTGTGACAGTTGGTTTCATAATGATGAACGAAGCTATCGATGCAAAAGGCGATCCCACCAGGAGACGAGGTATGAAATGCTCATCTCCAGCTGCCGCAAACGTTATTAGAGCTTTTTGTTTTTAATCATACATATATAGAAACGTAAGCCTTGAGTGCGAGTCGAGCCCGCGCCTGCATGGCTACCTCACCTGCCCTCTGGACTGGTAATCCCAGAGACGTGGGTTCGACGTCGCTCAAGGCTCAAGTTTTTGTGTATATATATTTTGATCGAAAATCTCGAAGCCAGTTTCTATTCCAACTTTGCTCTTTGTTTTCAGTGTTGGCCTGCGTTGGACTGGGCATTGTGGTCGTATTCTTCAGTATGCTTTTATCTGTTTTCCGTTCCAAGTATCAAGGATACCCGTACAGGTAAGTGAGAAGTGAGGATTGCATAGAGGCCGAAAAGAAAAGATGAAGATTTGTCTTCTGTTGTAGCTTCTTGTTTAAATGATCCCGTCGCCATTGGATTCTGACACTTTTCTAGGGAAATTACGTAAATTTTGTAAGTGATCAATGTGTGGACAGGAGTTCTTGAAGCTTTCATTGATTAAGTAGGTGTAAGTGATAATTATACTTGGATAAGTTGGGAAATTTTTATTTACGCTCTTTCTTGTCGCGATTGGACTAGATTGCGGTGATTTGGAGTTGTCAACTTGAAATCACAGTTGAATTGTTGGGTCAAACTTGCCTCATTTGTTGTTAGATGAGTGAACATCAGAAAACAGATTTGAGTCCCATGCAACACCCGCGTGAAAACTAGATAGGACCTTTCTGGACATTGTCGAGGAAGCTGTTGACGTGTCCTTAGGCCGGCAATGTAACACCCCGGGTTACATATTACAGGAGGGACCCATGGAGCTTGCTCCGCGCTGAATCCGGGGCAATCAAGTAGGTCTTCCAACCTGGTCCATGTGAAACAGCAGCTGGCTTCCTGCAGAGGATCAATTACCAGATGACCCCTTACAGTAAGCCTGGGGAACCCTTCTCGTGTAAACAAGTAATCACTGCAGATCACCGTCTTCTAGCTAAACACGTTTGTAGCACTAGAAACGCGAGGCCACTGTCAGCAATGGTAACAGAGTTTTCCTCAGTGCTCAGATGAATGTGAGAGCGAAATGATGGCCTGCAACAGAATCCATATGGTCGTGGTTATGGTGCTGCTGACAACAAAGTATCAGCCAAAATTAGTACTAACTTGATTGAAGCAGAAATACGCGCTACCCTTCATGCAAATGCAGAAGTGACATAATGGTTGGTCTTGACGATTCGATGGGGCAATGTAACCAAAGTACCACTGCTGGGCACATTGGCTGCTCAGTGAGTTGGGCGTGATAAATACAAGTAGAGCTGCATCAGCAGGGCCCAAACATTTTTGGGAGCCTAGGTGACTCAGTTGGTTAAGGCGCTGGTGTCACATTGCTCATGTTCATGTTTCCCCTCATCACAAAACGCTTATGCGCACTCGAGGGTGAAGAGACACATTATACACGAAATGATATACGGGGCAGGGAGTCGAACGCTAGCCCGTAATGCGCACCTGGCGTGAGAGGCAGACGCCTCATCCAACAGGTCAGGAGCCCAGCGATCCTGACCTGGAGGCCGCCGTTCTCTATTCCGGCTAAGGATGGCAGTGCAGTAAGCCCGTGCTCACTGAGGAAACAGGTCTTTGACGGCGATTTAGTCAGTCCGTCGCTGGCCTCGCCCTGACTCTGGGCGACTCACCTGGTATCGTCGAGTGGTGAACGCTGAGCGAGTAATAAATCAGAAATCCTCAAACACCAGTCGGGAAGGACCCTCCCTTCTCGTCCGCTATGATCCCAGGAGGGCACAGGATGCCCTCAGCGGAGGGAACCTGCCGCGAGTTAGTCGTCATGACTGCTGACCAGCTTTAGGCAAAACAGGTTGGAAGCCCCATGGGGAAACTGGGACGACGCAGGCCCCACAGAAACTTTTAAAAAACTTCAGCATTCTCTCCTTTGAATAGTATCCATGCTTAACAGGCCAAAAATGGAGACGAACAAAAATGTAGAGCAGACCAGAGATCAGTTATGGACACTGCATTGCTAGGGTCGTCAACTGATCCAGCTTCCAGACAAGACGAAGAGGCGAGACTGATGCTGCCACGACTGCCTTTCTGATAGATACAACGCACAGAGCGATCCGAGTAGAATGTACATCTCAAAGAGAAGCTGGTCGAGGTGAATCTCTACGGCCCATATTAGTTCTACCTGTCTTGGCAGTCCCTTTAGTACTTTGCGGATGAATCCGAGATTAGAGGAGATCGCCCTTGGAAATAAATGGCGGACTTTCTTCTGTCATAGAAATCAAACTCATCTCTTCGAGTGGCTACTACACTGCTCCTTGGCTACAAAGTGGAGCAGAACGTATTCGCGCTTTGTCGAATGTGCGCTGCCAGGAGATTCGGCAGCGATAGATTCAAAATTGTGAGTCTTGGCCAAAAAGAACGTGTCGCGAAGTGCGTGATAGAAAGCGGCGTCTCGCTGCTGTACGATGCCAAGAAGGAAGCCATTTTACACTGCCAGTATCAAGTGATATACGATCAACGTTGACTCTCGTTCAGTCAGTGTTCGTTTTTTGCTGTCAACCAGCATGGTCGCGTTTTACCTTTGTTCTCGAAATTATGTTGTAAAGCAGTTTTGGGTTCAGTCTGCCACTACATCCCTGTTCAGCGGTCTGCTTGGCAACTTGCTCTTATCTTTGTTCCCCTCCGCTTGTATCACATATGGGACAATGCAGTTTCGACGATCGACGGGACTTCGATTTCCATCTTCGAATCCCAACCTCCGAATAAAAATGCTGAATTCGATAAATTTACGAAGCGTCTCAGGACGGCAATGACGAAGTTTCTCCGCGCTTCCTCGATCTAAAACGAAGACAAATTACGACTTCGTTACATCGATGGAAGACGGAATATGCCTGGTTGGACGAAGAAACTAAGAATTCCCCATCAAGAAATGTTGACACAATCGGAATCATTTCGGCTCGATCATGTATCGACTGAAAGAGGACAAATGCGTAATCGAAAACAGGGAACTGTAACGCCGACGACTTGGCGGACAAGGAGAACAACTCCTTCGAGTCAAGACTGGCGTCTGGTCACGTAACGGTAACGTTAACTTTTTTCAACGGCGACGGCTTGCAGATTCTGATCTACAGCGGCGCTGCACTTGGAACAAGGTAGACTGTCAGTTTTAAACCCTTTTTCCTTAACTCTTCTCCGGTACGATTTGCGGACCTGTATTCTACAGTGCGTGGTTCACACTCTAGAAGGTGTTTTTGATGGATATCTCCCGAACCAATCAAAATCTCGCGAAATCCCATCGCAGGATTCTCGGGTGCCATGTCCCGCATTCTGGGGTCAAAGCTCATCAAAGTCAATCAAACGGTGCTCAAATAACGCCGAAAAAACCCTCCTGGTACTATATAGGCTTCGTCTGTAACGTAACGTACTGTAGTTTTGTAGAATCGCGAGAACTATCTTCTAGCACAGGCATCGTACAGTAGCTACTTTATGTTTTTAACAGGGTGACCAGGGAAGGATAGGTCCATAGATTTGTTGGCACTTTCATCGCCTGTGTAACACGCGCCCATAAGTCGGTATCGGCGATATCGGGAGATCGACTCCTGAGGCTAGTTAGGCCCAAACTCGTGCGGGTAGCTCACGCACTCCGCACGCAGTAACCCTCGCTGTCAGAGCAGTACTCTCTGACCTATAGTGGACTGTAAGACTGGTGAAACATCAGCCCGCTGGTTGAGCCCCCACGGTGCCTTAATTGACACTGCTGGCCTCAGGCACGAAACGGAATGATGAAGTGCTTGAGGCCATCTTACCTGAAAGAGGCCCTGCATCCAGGTCGATTAAGGGTGTTGAGGGTACAGGTGATAATTATACACGTCTCCAACCCAGGGAGATCCCGCTGTTGCGTGACATGGCACCTGAGGAACGATATTTTGCGCAGCTGCTTCGGCGAAGAAGATTCGAATCACTCGCTCATAGCGCGTGACCTGCCTACTATGTCAATTTTGCGATGGATTTCACTGGCAGAGCGAATGGTCAAATTACCTCGACTACCGAAGTCATTTCGTGTATATTGTGTTCTTTCACCCTCAAGCGCGCATACCCGAGCTTGGTCGGAAGGTTCAAAACTCGAGCATGAACGTCACACCGACGATGCAAAAATTATCTTCGCTTTAATTAATTGTCATTAATAGCCATGAAATTTGCGGGCTGACGAGACGACCTGCATCATTGTTCCCTTTGTGACCTCCCTTGTGTGGCCCTCAGTTGTCACCCATGAGCCAAGCGCCGACTCCATCGCCCAGTTCATCTTGCTCAATCGCTCACCTAATCCACTACGACTTTTGCTAAAGCAGGGCCCAGACATCGTCCTCTTGAATTCGCTCAGAAAATCGGCGCTTCTGCTGGTCAAGAGGAGCAAATTCGCCTGCAAGTCTTGTGGCAATATCTGACGAGTTTAATTATCATTCGGTATCCATTGCGCTGTTGACAACAGTCAGTCCGTCTCTAAATCTATTTTATCTGTCAAATAAAATCACTGGGATGGAAACATTTCCGTCGACTCTAACGGTGTCTCTTGTTTCATTTTAGCAACAATATATAGCCGAGTAGAAATGGGAATGAGGCAAGAACAATAAAATGTACAGTATGATTTGGGCGAGTGTAGATTCCGACTCGAAGCTCGTCATCGGCTTTGGCGGATTCAGTATCTCGGGAAACAGCATCGCCCATTGAGATGATCTTTTCCTTTGCTTATACAATCTTTTTTGTAACAGCATTTCCAGTAAACGATGTAAGTGGACGGGATCGAAGCGGGTTGGCTCATGGTTCGGCGTGCCTGGAATACTTGGATCTGTGATGTGTGGCCTAAAACCCTTTGTGCGAGGTTACAGTTTCAGGCAACCATGTTGAAATACTTGATCGTCATCGTAGCGTTTATAGTGTGCGAGGTTGTCGGGTCGCCCAGAGCTGATAAGATGTTTAGTCAGGTAAGTTGTAATATCCCTGTCATGGACGGTTTGGGGAATCTTATGTGTGGACGACAATGTCTGGACTTTTGCGCAGTTCCGTTCTGCGGTTCACTGCACGACAGAAGAATGAATGCCGAAGTAGTGCATACAATTTGGGTGGTATCTTTCGATTTCAGAGCTTGGAAGACAAAGTGCACACTTTGCAAGAATGGATCACTCGTCATCCGATCATTCGTTTGAACGGAAATAAATACAGGCAGTATGTCAACTTACCGCCGAGGAATTATTCGGTTATTTTGATGCTGAATGTACGTGTCTGCTCGGCCAGTGAGTTTGTTTCTAGTCTAATGCCAGGTTTTTATAGGCCTTGGCTCCGCAGCGAGGATGCCAAATATGTCAGTAAGTGAAACCATTGTCTAGGCCGCCAGAGCCGCCCTTGTTGACTGATGGCCGCCGCCAGTGACCACCCAAATTTGCAATTTTTAGCGTGGTCTATAACGAGTATGAAATCGTGGCCAATTCTTATCGATATTCCCACATGTACTCGAAGCAAATCTTCTTTACCCTGGCCGATTTCGACGAAGCGGGCGATATTTTCGCTGCCGTAAGTGACACTACGTTTGCAAGGTGACTAGTAGCCAGGTGTTAGAATTCCCAAAGCTCATGACTTAAAGCAGGGAACGGGGGAAGGTTGTAATCATTACAAGCCAGTGGGGAAGAAGAGGTTGATTACAAAATTGATACTTGCCCTCTTGGCCCCTCCTGTAATTTTAGTCGATTTTGTGTGACTTTATGTCCTGCGCATGTTTTGGAAAGCCTGTACCATCCAGTTATGCCTTTTAGCTTGGCGTGACCTATGCACCAGTAATCATCCATGTTCCTGCCAAAGGCGCTATTGAGAATGCCGACACTATGGACATTAGAAAGTGAGCCGTAGTGATTTTGTACGGATGTATATTTGCCGTCAAATGTTTAGTTTTTAGAGTGGGATTCGATGCTGAAGTGATTGCTGATTGGATACATCAGCGTACGGATGTGAAGGTATGTTTTCGCCCCGTGACAGCCATGTTAGCCTGCGAGTGTGTCCAATGTCCGATTTCAGATTCGAGTCATTAGGCCACCGAACTACACTCGAGCCGCTGCTTTCCTGCTTTTGTTTTTGTTGGTCGGCGGTCTACTTTACAGGAAAAGGAACCATTTGGATTTCCTGTTCAATCGTACTCTCTGGGGTGCTCTGACTTTAGTGAGTGCCTGGATTGAGGGTTGCGGGTGGTTCTCCATGGCGTACTTTTCAGTGCATAATCTTCGCGTTCTTATCGGGCCAAATGTGGAATCGTATTCGAGGACCGCCATTTATGCATTTTAATCCATACACAGGCGAAAAGGTGAGGTCTTTGTTATATTGAAACGGTACTCGCTATCTTAGTATAAGCACTTCCTCGTGGTCAGATAAATTCCAGAATTGCCTCAGAGTCCCTGCAAATAGCGCTACATAAGATTCACCTGATGCCACACTAATCAGTCATTGACGTTACTCACGCCAGACTCACGAGGCGCGTTAATCAATGCTCTTATTGTTTTTTTTTGCCTGAACAAAATTAAAGACCACAAGGGTCACACACTTATTATTACGCTGTGGTAGGCATGGGGCGCGGCTCAAAAGATAACGGTATCGCCTTCAGTGCACCCATTATTTCTTATTTAAAAGTTTTGTGGGTTTATACCCCAAGCCGGCCCACTTCCCCCACTAAACGTTCAATCCGTTTTGCCTACTGTATATCCGTCCAGCAGGCGATATGACAGGCGAGGCCGTGATGTGACCAGATCTCACGGCAGCTTCCCTGTGCGCCTCCACTACGAGCACCTCCACGCGAGGGCATCTTGGACTGGACAATGACTTCCGACGCAAGAGTTACGTGAAAGAATATAGGTACTGTATATTGCAAGCTACTGACTCTTTTCAGTTTTATTGGGTGTGACCACAGGACTATCTCATAGGTGTCATAATTCGTACTGAAACGGTGCCATGCCGCATTTGTATGCCCGGGGCTTATACGATTTTAAGTTGATCAGACAGGGCTTACAGCTGAGGCGAACACGGGATAATTGTAGCGGGAATATCAAACCTCTTTGGCAGATATCTCAAATTCTAAGTAACTTACACGTGCAAAGGTCTTACCATCCTAAGACTTATTTGCTTAGACTAAAAGTTACAGAAGCCACTTGATTATCTTATAATGCACGCTTGCTTTGCATGGAAGAAGTTATAAGTGAAAAGAAGGCAGTGGTGTTGGGGCCTTACAGTGATTGAGGGACTTGCAAGTGAGGCACCGTATTGATAGTTTTCTAAGAAAGCTACAATTAATTTGATCGCTTAACATTTTATTGGCTTTCTAAGATATTTAATGGCTCAAGCCACTTAGTGCTTTTGGCTTTGTATATGGTGGGAACACCAAAGTGTACGTGCCTCTATCATGAAATAAGAAACACCCCATAAGCATCGTATAAGCAATATATTCGATACCTGCTGTGAAGGTACACCAACATGCTATATTTTCATGTGTACTGGTCGATCTTGTGACAATGCGCCACCCATTTTGGATGCAGCCGATCTGACACGTGCAAGCTTGTATTTCAGAGTTTTATCAGTGGAAGCAGTCATTCACAATTCGTTGTGGAGAGTTATATCGTCATGGCAGTGTGTAAGGTTTTGCATTTTTCGTTCGTTGTTTGATTTAGTATTGTGGGGCTGTGTTTTCAGATGTCGCTATCGCGATTGGCTTCATAGTGATGACTGAAGCTGTGGATGTCAAAGCTCCTGCTCGGAGGAACGGTATGAGCTGCTAGATTCAGAGTATGACGAATGACTGGTGGTCTTTTAATTTAGTGCTGGTCATTGTCGGACTGGGCATGTATGTCTTTTTCTTCAGCGTACTGTTGTTCATGTTTCGCTCAAAGAATCGCGGATACCCGTTCTTGTAAGTAAAACCCACACTGTCTCAGACAATGGGCACTGAAAGTCTAGAAAGTGATCTCTTTCAGCCTTTTCTTTTGATAAACCTAAGAAACGGCGGACTTGACGTTTGGTCGTCTGTGTTTTTGTTCGAGATGAGTTTATGTCAGCTTAAAGTTGAAAGGATTGAAGCTTTGATTATAAATAGGTAAAATAATCGTAATTCAAACGTTTTTGAGAATGCTATTGTGATGATATCGCTTTGATTGGGATTCATGCAAGCAATGATTTTATGGCTTGAAAATAAAAACCAATCTAGTTAATTAAAAAAAGTCTGTTATCGCAGAGCAACTTTTAGACCAGCTAATGCATTTTCAGTATGAATATCACAGTGGTTGGAAATGGTTAGGGTGGCTGGTAATAGCAAAGGGCGCTACACATTTGCAGGCATAAACCATGATGTATTTACGAGTACAGTATATCGAGCCACCCCTACTCGCGCACCAGCTTGACCTTTTGGCCTGCAATGTAGTTAGCAAAGTGTCATGACCTTGAAGATATGTTACTTATATGATTCTGCTGGCCTTGTTGTCTGGCGCTGGATGATTCACCAGCATCGTCGATGGGTAGAGCTCGCTTACAGGCACACGATCAGCGATAGAAGGGCGAATGACCACCCCATGTCCTGAAGACAAAGCACTTGGCTGAAGCGGTGAGTCACATCAGATTGTCAGGCCACTGTTTCACCCCAGGGCAGCCAACCCTGTCTTCCGATCTTGTCCATGGCTGACAGCTAGCGCTCCCAGCTGCCGGCTCCATGCAGAGGATCGATTGCCAGACGAGCCTCTAGAGCCGTACTGTACTGAACGAGTGTTGGGTAGCTGGTGGCGGTTTAGGTGCGACCACGGATGTATAGTAGCGCGACTGACGATGAGTGTAGTTCTAGCGGCGGTCGAACTAAACTTCGAAACTCGGCGATCTGAGCATAATATTTTTTGCAGGCGATCTCATCCCATCGTATGTTCGAGGGCATGCTCGAACACTTCCACTTTTTGCATCAAAGTCAGATGATCGTAAGTGGGCGCCATCTACTGTATAAGAAACAACCAGTTCAGTGCACGAAATTACCAGCCTCAGGTGCTGAATTGGCTGTACTACTGTAATTATTATTGCCTCCCACCAACCCGACTGCCAGTACACTGTCATGTGGATTTCTTGTACCTGTCATTCAGGATACCTTCAATTATTGTTCCTAGGGGTGAGTTCCAGTGAAACTGGACGTACATGCACTCCTCAGGACGCGGGTATCCTCAGACAAAACCCCACGGCTGTTGCAGATTTCGTTAGACCGTAATAAGACACAGACAGTACAATAAGTGTCTACGTGATAGGAAAGTGCGCAAGGCATCAGTTGTTACCAAATTCTCTACATCCGATATTCAGTCAGTCAAAGATGGATGCGAGCTGGCTGAATTCTTCACATGCATTATTTCCCCACCTCGAAGTTAAACCCCCCGTGATAAACCTTATATCTGTATGACCCTTGTGGTCGAGTTGGTATGATTTTCGACTCGCGTACTGGATGCCCCGGGTTCGAATCCTGGTGGCCCCGAGTCTTTATCAAGAAAAAGTACGCGAATAAATACTAAAGCTGAAACGTGGAGTTGGCCGGTGGTGGAATGTTCTGAATGCACGAGTCTCGGTAAGACGGGTTCCTGACGGCGCATATGCGACGCTCATACTTGCAGTGACGTGTGTGCAGTGGACTGAAGCTACCAGCCATACCTAGGGACGCTCGATCGCAGCCACTCGATCCCTGGGCCGTACGAGATCCCGCATCCTCCCCTGAGCGGGATCGACGATGAGGACACTGCACACCTCGAATCCTGACATGCCCACTACCAGTGCGGCTGGCCGTTCCTAGAACCCACCAGCAACACTGGATATGGCAGGGCCCGGGTAAGCTGAGAGGGAGACCGTATCGCCAGGCGTGAGGGCGGCCCAGCGGGTCCATGATGGAAGAGAGGAGTCCCATCGTTTTGTGCCTATACTGTACTTTTTGAAAAGCAGATCACACGTTTTCGCCATCGTTTTGCTAACATCCGAGCTTGGGTTGTTGTCGTTGTCAGAAAGAAATTTTTCACGAATTCTAGAGAAATTTTAACTTCGACGTCAAGAGTGACAGGACCACAGAGAACTATCTGACAGAAAATTTTGCAGGTAGCACATATCGTAAAAAGCCGTATAGTAGGGGTTTATCCTGTGTTCAGGGGCAGTATTCTCGAAAGCTTTTCCGGTGAGATTTTCGGTGCGGCGACCCGTCTTCCCTACCGTTAAATGCTATTCCTAAACCGTTTCAGGCCACCGGATTGCAGTCACCGCGCGAAACTTGGTAGGGTCACGGTAAAAGCCCGTTCTCAAATTTTTTGTCGCTGGAAAAGTCCAGAGATCCTGCTTGGCTGTGATAAACTTTGAGGCGGTTCGAAGCAGCTTGTGTAATCAGACTCCGTTCGATGTCAAAATCTTCCTTTCCTTGCTTGTGAGAACATAACCACAAAAATGGATGTGGTTGACCTTGAAGATGACCTTGATGATGTTATTTGCGCCACCTCGACCGGGCATATTTCGCAATCGATTAGAATCATTCAATGAATATGATATTGTCGAGTTATAAAGAGCTATCGATTCACGAAGGATAAAGTCAACGAGTTAGTCCAACTGCCACACGATTTGAGGCGCAAGACGAAGCGCAGTCAAGCGCGTTGAAAGTTTTTGCGGCTTTACGATTTTACGGCGGTGGCGGATATTAGTTACTCGATGGTAAATGTCTGGGACTGTCGCAACCAACAGTCTCGCGCGCAATCACGGCCGTGTCTGCATCACTATGTCGTCGAATTGATGATTATATCAACATTCCAGATGGCGGCTATTTGCAAGAATGCGTGAATGGATTTTACGAGTTGGCAAGTTATTGTATGCATTGATGGTACCCATGTCGCAGTTTTGGCCCCCCCTCTCGAAGCGAAGAGCAGTTTTGGAATCGTAATGGCTTCTGTTCCATCAAAGTGCAAATCGTCTGCGACCATCTAATAAAATTTACTGATATCATTTCAAGTGCCCAGGATCCTGTCGCGATTCTTTTATTCTAACGATGAGACAGAACAATTTTTGGGCAAACATGGAAGGCGCACATCACAACGATGGTATTATCCTTGGCGACAGTGGATATCCTTGTCGGTTTTGGTTAATGACCCCGTATGCCAACGCAACATCGGATACTCAGAAGCAGTTCAACAAGGCGCAGAAGAGTGCAAGAGTGAAAATCGAAAATGCGATTAGTACTTGGAAAAGGCGGTTTGGGTTATTGCAAATGCAATCCATGGGCAATGCAGTCATCTATATCGCTGCTTGTGCAGTTTTGCACATCTTTAATGAAGATTGGAATATGCCAGAATTGGACATGGATGTGGAAAATGACGAGATAGACGAAGTGCCATTTGCAACCATTGATCACGCTCACCGTGCTGATGCTGGTTTTTTTCGTAGAGATATAATAGCTAATGCACATTTAAGAGTTTGACGCGTGAGTTTTTAGTGCTTCTTGCTTTTGAAAAATTCTCCTACAAGCTCCTATAACCAAACTACAAGTTTGGTTTTATACCCTCCTCCATCACATAACCAGCCCCACTGCCATACCTAACTATAACCACAGCCACCACCGCCACTACACACCACTTGCACACCATTTGTGCCCATCATTTTGCGTGAACTGCAACTACAAGAAAGCACTGTTTCTTCAAGTGTAGAGTTGTCATTTCCTGCTGGTTGTTCCTGAATCGGCTGATCAACTGTAACTGGCTGCGCTTGAACAATCATGACCGCTGGGTCTTCCAGATAATATTAATCCACCCATCGCAAAGCCGTACTGACATTATTCACAACTCCATTCAGCTTCTTAGCACTTCCCATTATCTTATCAGCTGTTCCTTGACCAGACTGACTAGCTTTTGCGCTGGCGTAGAATACAGTAGGGTTTCTCTTGTTTTCAGATCGTAAAGCGGTTGTTGCATGCTCATTCACACCAGTGCTATTCGTTGGAGCATAGATGGGCTTTACCACGCAGCACGTGCAGTAGGCACCTCAACGGCTGCTGATCACAGAACGCTATCGCGCACTTTGGGGACGGCGATAAAAATTCAGCAAGACTGGTGGTGTATTATGTGGCCCTTCTCCCTTGATTGCACATAAAACATGATGTGGTACCGTACCCATGCATTTTTCCTGGATTAATTGCACTAATCAGCGGGTTTAGTAATTATGACTGGAAAATACAAATCAAACAAGCTACTCTGTGACCTGCTTTCGTCACTAGATTGCCGTTCGTGTACACAGGGCTCGGATATGGTCGGCCACCCTTGGTGTGTTCAGACACAAACAACTCTGAGCTAATCGACACGGACGAGGTCACGTAGTGCGGGTGGCTGATGTGGTCGCTGGGGGGACTGTTTGAAAGGCTCTGCTCGAACGCTCTTTCCATGCACCTATTCTGTGTAAACACAATCTGTCACGTCTTCATTTTATCAATACGATTATATAATCAAACGAGAGCCGGCACCCTGCCATTGTTGTATTTTAAAAAAAATTATTTTTGGGGTAGTTCTTGTTAGATTATTGTTTTGGATAGTAAAATAAAATGAAAAAACCTTTTTTGTTTTTTTTGAAATGGACTTTGGATGTGCGCACGTTCTCCATTTCAAGTATACATCGCGCTATTCAAGTTAGTAGGAGACACGCCCTGGATTCTCCACGAATAAGTATAATGATGATTTTTCTACGTAGACTTTTATGGCTCGCCTCGGGGTGCCCGGATTGAGAATACGTTGAAGACTGAAGAGGCTTCTCGGAAACTACTTTTTTTTCTACCCGAACTATTCACGTGAAAATCTGATCGGCTCTGCGTGGCTATCCACGATGGACTGGACTGGGCTGGGTGTGAGCTAAGGGATTCGTTACTGCTCAACTTTGCTTTCACGGTGAGGAGGGACCTCGGGCCATATTGGACTCTTTTCCGTTTAACGAATTTTTCGCTCGGTTAGGCTGCTCTTTCGAAAAAATCTATTGATGTCAGCTGAAAATGCATTTTGCTTTTTACTTTACGCTCCTCTCGCTTGCCAGCAGCGGTGATTAGTAAGAGGGAGGAGGGCGTTTTGAAAAGTTGCTGGTGGAATATTTAATCGAAGTAAAACCGTCCTCGGGAAGAGTGCCCGCTCAATGCCATCGCAGCCGTTCCCCAACGCCTCGTATGTAAATGTTATTGGAGGAGCCAGTCTCGGGGACGTCTCTGCCAGAATAACGTGACGGTGTGTAAGTCTTTGCGGTGTCAGGAGCTCATTTTACAAACGGAAAGGGCAGTTTCGATTTGTACCATTGTAACCATTCGTAAATGGTACAAGAAATTCAAGGAAATTGTTATTCCTCGATTTGGAATCCTGGAGTGGGAAGTGATGTGGGTTGAAGCAGGAAGAGGGGCGGGGCTGAGGAAGTGAATGTTGGGTGTGACGGATGTGATTTGGGAAATGGCCAGATGACAACTCTTTGAACACATCTTCAGCTCGGCCCGCGAGGAACTAGTGACAACAGGACGGACGGAGCCTGGTGGACTGTGGGAGGCAAACTTACTGACGGTTAGATATGATATGCTTGTGGGATGACTGGGATGTACTGGGATGGTAGATGTGGGAGCGAAGGATGGCGGCATTGCTTCGTGACTCCTAATCCGCGCACGTTTGATGTGGGTGGGGTGGATGAAATTTATGACTGTGTAAGTATGGTCGAGATTGCATCTGCTGTGCAGGGAATTAAAAAGGGTAGGAGGGTGCCTCATTTATTGGCTCATTCTTCTCACAAAGTGCTGAGCTGGTGTTGTGGCATTCTTCATCCTGCAGATGTATGTCACCACTAGCCATTTTTGATTGACCATGTGAAATAATGTGACTCGCGTTATCTGCGAGCCTGCGTAGTTTGCTGCGTTATATGCCCAACAGTAGAAAAAGCCTATTTCCTCGCTTGCTGAGAAAACCAAATTCGTTTATCGCGTCTAAGAAATCAGTCATTGGAAGACCAGTTCGACGTTGGAACTGCCAGGCTTGAGGAATAAGCATTATTTCTGCAGCTTAGCCTGTAATTGATCCTGCTGACCTGGAAATAAATGATCAAGGCTCTTAGCTAGTTGTGCATCCAAACCATTGATCGTAACGATGACCCCGCTTATTACCATGCAGTGCGTACTAGCCTAGTTCTGCGTTATCTTGGACGGACTGGATTGAGGGGCTGGGTGCGGTGTTATCTATAGCGTGCATTAGATCCTAAGACTTTTCTCTTCCCGCTCTGCGTGATTGCTTCCAGCCAGCGAGCCACTTTGGTGACGCAACGCGTATTTGACCATAACAGCAGAGATGTTGGAGGAGGTCGTCGCGAGGAAGATTCAGTGCGTCCTACGTCTCTAAGAGGAGTGTGGAAATATCCGGGGTGGCATGGACAGCGGTTAAACGTGGTGATATGCATAGTTATGTGAAAGGTCTGCTTTCAGAGTAGTATCCAAATGGCCGGAGATTTGGATGCGAAGGCCGTCGAACTTTGGCTCGAAGGTGAGCACATGAATAACAATAACGATAATCATTGTCGATTGCGACTTAACAGCAAGAACTCGGATGCCTTATTGGATTACTTGAAGGAACGATTCGCAGTTGGGAGAATCTACGTAAGGAGAACCCAGTCTGGATGCTCAGCATGGGACGTAATTATGGTGTACTGTAGGAACCGGCCGAGTGCAGTCTGGCTTGACGCCACGCAGTCTCTGATTATTGCACTGTGAGCCACTGATGTTGCAGATTGCAAAGCTCATTATGACGTCGAAATATTTTTAACCGTTTTTTTCTCGAGTAGCTACCGCTCGAATAAGTCTCCGCGGAGGACCCGGTTGAATTTCATGTCTGCCCTCAAATAAGCCCCAGGGTCTTAAAAGTTACATTTTGCCGATACGCAAACCCTTTCATGCATTCTCGCTTGACCCTGATTTGCACTAAAAAGGACAGCTAATAAGTGCAGTATGCTTTAGGCTTAAGCATGGCTTATGCCGCTAGCAATCAGTGCTCGTAGTGTCAATCTTCAAGCACCAGTTTAGCAAAGTGCTTTCGCAAACACCATAAAGAGGGGGGACGGGCTAATATTTTTTAAGCCCACCCCATGATGGGGTTCATTCGAGAGGGCATCCTCGAACATTAACGACATTTGAAATTTTTATGCCACTCCTTGAATCTCCCTGCGGGCATATCCCCAGAGGGCATATCTCTCCCAAAGATACCTTCGAGGAAATGTGTACAGTACAGTGCAGTACAGTACAGTACGTTGCTAGCATATGTACGTGTAGTGATAATGGGGTTTATGGCCTAACCGGTTAGGCCACTCTCCGTCTCTTGTCTTCACGTAGACCGAACACCGGGTCAGACCCGTGGCAAGGTAGGATACCTACGCGACTACATACGTACTCGTAATGCGAAAGCGACCTGTATGGTCGCCTGGTTTCCAAGCCCTTACGGGCACCATTGAAATCTTACATCAATGACTCAATGGGTGAATCATGGCTTAAATGCAATGGCATTTTGTCTTTTTGAAACCAGGATTAAATCCGGCTTCTGCTGTAGGCTTTTAATCATTCTCCACAATGTCAGCCACATGGCGCTGAGTCATCGTGATACAATGGTACCCAAGTCTTGCGGCAGAAAGTAGACGGTATCTCTTTTTCAGACCGAGGCCAATTGCAACGTTTTGATTGCATTGAATAACTGGGGCGTGTCAGACGAGATTCACTCGGAGGCTTTCATCAGATGTTACAAGAATAAGAAGCGCTTTCGAAATTTGGCGCCTCATTTGTAAGCGAGCAATTGTTAAGGTCTCAGGTCATATCCTTCCTCTAGTAATGACAGTTTCCTACAGGTATCGGGTATGTCGATGGTGCTATAGGGCGGCTTATGAACAGAGTCGGGATCAATGCATTGTGTTCATGGGCGAGGTGGGCAGTGGAAAAACGAGTGAGTCATTCAAGTGTTTCGATCGAAATTAGCGGGGACCTCCATTCCGCTACAAGTTTTTTGCCTTTTCTGCTCTTTCTGGTCCGATTCTTATAGATCGTGCATTCAGGCACTGAAGATGCCCATCGATAAAATGCGTCAGCGCTTCCATTGTTGTTGTGTTGCAGGATGCTTCGAACAGGCTTTACGATTCATAGGCAACTGTGCCTCCACGACGGCGCCAACGCAGGCTCAACAGTTGTTGCATGTTCAGAGTGTGCTAAAAGGTAGTGCGATCACACTCATCCTGATCGCATCCTCGATCGAGCACGTACCTAATTTTAGCTTTCGGAGGAGTTCGACTGAAGATGGCTGAGGAATCGAGTCGATACGTGAGCGCGGCTCTTTACTTGGTCAGCCTCAAATCAGCACCGCATATCACGAGATGTTATGTTTCAGGCGCAGCTGCTGGAAGTCGAAGTGGACTTTATGGGCAGTCCCCACGGAGCGCGGATATCAGTCTTGCCACTTGACCGAGTAGGACTGAGAGTGGTCAGTGTCATGAACTTCCAAGCCAGACAAGTTCTAATTGCAGACCCGTGTCATTGAACAGATGGCAATTCATGGTGGTTTCAGTATCTTCTATGCATTGTTACTCGGTGCCGACTTGCATCTGCTCAGTGAGTTCATATGGGTTTAGGGTGAGTAGGACTTATACCATGAACCGCTGATAGGACAGTAAACAGTTTGAACGAAGAGTACCCGCGTGCGGATAAGAAAAGACTTTCAAACATTATCCATACCTGGCTAAGTGAGATAGCCAAGGCGCAGAAGAAATAAGTTAGTGTCGCTAAATTTCAGAAGCCATCAGACTACAACGAAATCCCCATTTCTATGCATATTTGAAGAACGAACTGTCCAGCGCGTCCCACTCAAACGGGCCGTGCGCTTCAGCCGACTATTGGAGGAAGTATTTTGGGAACGTCAAAGTAATCACCGTGATATTCCCTAGACTGTGATAGCCATTACAGCTCTCCTGTTTCAGAGTGCGCTCGCAGCCCTGAATGTCACATTGGCCGAGATGCAGGATTTGTTCAGGTTACTGGCCGTCCTTTTGAAGTTGGGAAACGTTACATTTCGGGCCTTCATCAACGTGGATGGAAGTGTGGGGTGCTGCTTAGATAACGAAATCGGTAAGTACTGTACTTCTAGGTCAGTCAGAAAACGACTAGGTTGATTGTGCGCGTGCTTGCTTGTGGTGCATTCTCTGTATAATGGGAGTGCATGAGCTTCACCTTAGTTTTCCGTCTACTGTACAAGGTGCCGATGTCCATACGAGGAAAAGCGGACATGCTTGACACAACAGAACCTTCTCGTAAATTAGGAACAAACCTAGCAACTTGATTTTAGAGTTCTTCGAGTCCGCGGAAGTACTCGGCTGTAAGCGGAAGGACGACTTACGGTTAGCCTTGACTAAGCGCAACACACTGCAAGTACGTGGTGAAATGGTTTCGATCGCCGATGCAGATGAATGGGAAGCCAAGCGACAGCGTGATGCAGCGTGCGAAACACTTTGGTGTCGTCTTTTTTATTGGCTAACTGGAAAATTGAACCAATCATTACGAGAGACGGCTCCAGCTCTGAACAAGTCTGCATCAGCTCGCAGGTTAAGAAAGCTGTGTCTGCTCGATCACGCTGGTTTTGATCCTGGTGGCCAACGACAGAAGGTACTCGTAAGCATGCGGTGATCAAAGAATCGTGCTCACACCATTGTTTAGGAGAGCAACTTGGATCGACTTCTTCGCAACTACGCTGCCGAGCGATTGTTTTGCCATTTGGCGAGCACAGAATTCCAAAAGCGGCAGCAGTCCTACTTGGACGAAGGCTTGCAGTGGATGCCTGTCTTGGAGAAGGCAGACTTTAACTGCGCCATAGTCCAAATTGAAATGGTGCTAGAGTCGAGGGATGCTTGCCACATGTCGCCGTGTGCCAAGGGACCCTCGCTGATGTCCCCTCAATGCTGTCATTCGCCGACTGCATCGACCAGTGTCTGCAATGGAGAATTACTTGTGAACCACTTTTTCGGGGAGGTAAGCAAATGGGCTCTGAATAATTAAGGTTCTGGATTAAGATTTGTGTTGTAGGTGACTTACGACATTTCCAATTTGGATGTGGAAAATGTGTCCGCAGTACCGCTGAATTGCGCCAAAGTGTTTTACCAGTCGGGTAATCAGTTGGCCAAACTGCTGTTCCCTGAGGGAGCCTTCCAATCAGGTTAGTGTGACGATGCTGTACTGAAATCCTTGGCTCGCCCAAGAATCCAGGACAGCCAACCAAGTCGTCCGACCTAGGATTTCACCTGACTGGAAACACCCGGAAGACGTTCCAAGCTGTCTGCTACGGCAGATGATCGACTGTCAGACGATCCCCTACAGCGATCTGGTGGGATGTTGATATATTATTTCATAGAAGGGGAAACTTTTGGAGCCTCGGAACGACGTTGATGAGCTGAAGATGTTACGCTGCTCACAATCACGATCAGATCCACGCCGCTTAGATCTGCTTATGTAGATGCCAAATTATTTCACGCCTGGAGGTCGCACCCATTGGGGCCACTTAAGTTTTACAGTAGACTGCGCTCCTGTTGGCGGTCACCGAAACAGCCACACACTTTACTGTAATGTTTCTGGATAAACTCGTTTCTTGTAGAGAATGCAGACGTCGATAACAAACGGCAGAGCCGGAAGCCGTTATCTGTTTCTGGTCAGTTCAGGGTAAGCGCAACGTTGTTGCTCGTCGCTCATTAACCTGATTATGTGTCCTTCAGGCAGCCTTATCGTCCATGCTTAAAACGTTGGAGGACGTGCATTGTACTTACGTCGTGTGCATAAAGGTAAGAAACTAGCTGTTGTGCTCCCCTTGTGGCTAATGCTAGATTGTAGCTTCCGTCTGACTGAATGTTACTGTTGGTTGAGCCAGCCCAAATAGGATGTTCACTTTTGGGAAAGATCTCAATTTTCTCAGTGCTAGTGTATAAGGTCTCTCGAGAAGGGACCCGTTGGTACTGTATTATGGATTAGAGGCTTTAGCCGCGGAAACTGTACGATAGGCGACGATCGACTGTAATTCTGAAGACCTTTTCGTTTGAGCTGGAGCTAACGCTGTGCTGGAGCTGTGTTTTGTTTGGTCTGAGGGAGGTGCACTCACCACACTGGGGGGGGGGGGCGTCGTTGGTCATTTACAGCCTCTTTCCTTTCAGCCTAACGATAAACAACGAACGAGTCTTGTCGATAATGAATGTGTCGAGAGACAGCTGAAAGCGTTCAAGTAAGCTAGGCTCAGCAAAGCCAGGAGTCCAAAATCTTATGCGTGACTTATGGGTGATGTACGCTAACCAACGACTGCATTTGTTCGGGAATGGCCTCTATAAGGAAATTGATAAGGACATTACCGTCTTATACGAAAGTCTCTCCATCTCAATGCCCCAGGGCCAAAGTTAAAAGTTGCAGCTCGGGCCTAAAGCTCAGGCTCGCCGTGGTTTCGTTTCGAAAGGCAAATCGATTATTTAAATCAGTTGGTTCGTGGTCTGAGATGTTTAAAGACCTTTCCAGGAGTAAATAAAACATTCAGGATTTTACTTCATGGGCCACAAAATTGCTAAAAGAATGTACTGGCAGCCATCTTAAAATTCTTGCCCTCTCCATCCTGAACGTGTCCCTCGTCTGGGCCCCAATTGAAATGGAATTTTCATCTTCCCCGCGGAGTCTTCCGAGTAAACATCGTATATGTACGCATATCGATGGGATTCACTGCACTGATCTGGCGTCTTCAGATTCATCTCTACTCCTGGACGTCGGGTGCAAGGTTCACTGACCGACTTATTTCAGGATCCCGTCGCTTGTTCGCTTGGGCGCTGCTGGGTTCGCGTACAGTTTTGCATACAACGAATGCTTAGACCGCTACAAGATGCTCAGCCCATTAACCTGGCCTCGATGGACTGGTGCAAATGCGCGAAGCGGCGTCACGACCATTCTTCGTCATCAGCAGATCGCACCTAATCATTACGCTCTGGGAAGGGAGAAGGTGTTCATCAAGAACACAGAGACGGTAAGGGTATTGGGTTCATGGGGCTGGGATTGGGACAACTAGAAAGCTCCTGTGTAGCTGTCGATTCTGGAAGAGAGAAGGGCAAGGCGACTGCACTACTTGGCTTCCATTATTCAAAGAGCCTACCGTCGATGGCTGACCCGCAACGACCGACGAAGTATATTTGATCAGAGCCAGACAGTCATTGCAGCCCATTATCGTGCGTTCAGGGCCAGAAGAGAATTCTTGGAGAAGAGGCGAGCAGTTATTTATCTTCAGGCTCGGCTTCGAGGTTGGAAGGTGAGACTGAGGTGGCTGTAGTTTGTGGTGTAGGCGTATTGAAAGTGGTGTTCTTCGTTGAAGGCACGCAAAGAGTATATCAGGATTCGTCAGGGCCACTTGGTCAATGTTCTATGTTCGTGGTTAAAAAGTGTTGTGGTAGGTTCTCCTAGCTTAAGTTTGACAAGGCTGGGGTTTGATACAGGTGGTCGATTTTCAGATTGCGAGGTACATGATGAAGTTGGCGGAAGCGTTGCCATCCACTTCACCGTTGGACACTAACTGGCCCGACTTTGCGCCCAGCTTCTGTCGAGTGGCTGACGATCAGTTAAGACAGCTGTACCATAAGTGGAGGGTGAGACTAGCTTCATGCACCCTAAATAGCAGCTGATGAGCAGCTCATTTTTCCAGTGCCGACTTTATCGCACGAATGTTGACCAGCAAGCTTATTTTCGAATGCGAGAGAAATTAGCGGCCAGCTTGGTATTCAAGGATAAAAAGAGCAATTATGCAATGACGGTCGGTCATCCGTTCAGGGGTGACTATGTCCGGATAAGGCAGAACTCGAAGTGGAGACGGGTGGCGGCTGAAACTGGAGACGAATACGTGGTCTTTGCCGACCTGGTGTCCAAGTTGCATCGGTCGTCGGGAAAGGTATGAATGGGAGGGGGCAAACAATTCAAACTAGCGAATTCAAACATTCTAGTAGTGTTAGCTCGGGGCGGGATTTTTAAAATGCTGCAGCTGTGAGAGTGATAATGGGGGGTCGTCTGCAGTCAGAGTAGGTGTCGTGCTCTGATTGCGAGAGCTGTTCACACGCTAACAAAGAGCAAAAATGGGAAAGGAAATCAAAATATTTTAAACGGAAGTGGTCAGTGGCATGTAGACCTACCAGCACTGCCACGCGATCAGGGCAGACCCGGAAAAAATAGGAGAAGCAACCGTTTACTTGGGTGGCCCAACGAACGAATGACAAGTCGAGCACTAGCACAAGGCACTGCAGAGCATGGCAATAGAAAGGAGGTTAATCGAGAAGCAGTCAGGATTAGTCAATATATCTCTGCAGATAGGATACGGCAGAAGTAGATGAAAATTCAAATATTGCGCACAGGCTTTCATGTTTCACATGACTCTTGCCTTGATTTTCGCAGGCATCGGAGTAGACGCGCTCACCTTTTCAGATCTCACCCGAGCTACTTATCGTGAGCACAAACGGCATTGTGATCATGGACCACCGGACGCTTACCTTGAAGCACCGCGCACTGGTCGGTGATCTTGTCAAGATTTCGGTTAGTCCGTACGGCGACTCGGTGGCTGTGTTGCATTTCAAGAGCGTAAGCCATTCCGTACCTGCGGTGGGTCCCAGTGATACGCATTGTACTGCGCTTTTAGAACTCGCTGAATCGAAGATCGGGCGACTTCGTGTTTGAGTGTCGGCACCTGGTCGAAGTGGTGGCGAAGATGTATCTGGTCGTGCACAATGCAACGGGCAAGCCGCCTTTCGTCAACATCTCATCAGCGTAAGCAGTTTGCTGATAGCATGAGTTGCATAAGCGCTTTCGGAAGCAGCGCACTCTGCACTACAGTATACACCTCTGCTACATGCGCATATAAGGTAGCGCTGACGGCAAACTGGCTCGACAACACGACATGCAGAAAGTTGGTCCGAGTCGAGGACAGCAACAGACGTGCCCTCTATGGCACAGCAGCAGTTTGTGAGACACCCTATCTGCTCCTCTGATTGTAGCATCTTCATCGACACTGGCAGTGAAACGACCGAGCTGCTATTTCACGACCGTGACACCGAAAAGGACGAGCACGAAGATTGGACTGGTTGTTTCGTGAGCACGCCCGTCTTGCCACTCAAATTTAACAAAGCCAATGCACAACTTCGGATGGCTGCTGACGATACGAGTTGTTCAAGCACGTCCGAGAGCAGTGGATGCGCCCCGACCACTACCAAATTGAAATTGGTAAAACGAGGCAATCGAATCGATTTTTATGTGTGAACATCTTCAATTATCCGGCCTCGTGGCCTGTTTGGGTTAGGCGTTTGCCTCTCACGCCAGGTGCGCAGTTACGGGCGAGTGTTCGACTCGCGGGCCGGTAAATCATTTCGTGTAAAATGTGTCCCTTCACCCTCGAGTGCGCATAAGCGTTTGGTGATGTGGTAAAACATGAACATGAACATTATAAAAATGTTTTTTTTATTGCTTATGAACTAAAACTGAAAAAATCGCATGTCTGATTAAATTTACGTATCCTATTGATCAACTCGCACTGAAAAACAATCACTTCGCTGGCACTTCGTAGAATCTGACCAGCCAGGGCAGATTACCCACACAGTTATGCAGAACAACCGTATAGCATTGTAAAGTATAGTTGTAGTGATAATGGGGTTCATGGCCTAACCGGTTGCTCATTAGCATAAGTCTCATTTATGCGTCTAACCACTTTGGGCCTGTCTCGTTTTTTGGTTCATGTGGATGCCCTTTTTCCTACTCACTCTCTGTTGCTGCCTGTGCCAAGAACAGCCGCCTTCTCTTCGTCTCTTGTCTTCACGTAGACCGAACACCGGGTCAGACCCGTGGCAAGGTAGGATACCTACACGACTACATAGTGTATAGTGTAGCGTATAGCCACTATGTACAGTACCTACAACCTATTGCAAAAGCGTGAGTGTTTCAAAGTCCTTCTGCTGGTTCAAAGTAGGACGTTTGGTCGATGGCTTCTTTGATCTTCAGAAGTTTGTCACAATTTGCACGATCGATGATGCGAAAATCATCGCAGCCAGCGTCATGTCCCGCTTGAAGCATGTGATCCAAACTAGCCGAATTTGCTGCGGCTCGAACACGTTTCCTCGTTCGGAAAGAAGTGCTTGCGTGCCCACCAATTCTCACGCCCAAGTGTCGGATCGTCTTTCCAACATACGTTGCATTACAGCAACGACAAGAGAACGAATAGACGACGTGCGAGGCTAGTAAACGGGGCAGGCGATTCTTGATGTTAAAACGATCACCAATTCTTTCGCACGTGGTGAAGATAAAGCGGAAATCGATCTGTGGGGATGCTTGAGGGAGAAGTCGGTACAAACGTCGGCGGATGATGAGACTGTGGTGGCCAATGAAGGGGATCTTGATAAAGCGTGTTTCACGTGGGCTCGAGTCTCGATTCTTGGCTGCTGGAACCTGATACTGACTGGACAGGAAGCGTCGCAAGACTTTGTCCATGAGCCAGTGTGAATATCCATTCTTGGCCATGATATCCTTGATCTTGTTGAACTCATCATGCAAGAGGTTATAGTCGGAGCATAGCTGATAAGCACGGTAGAATAGAATCTGGAACAGACCTCTCTTTTATCTGATTGGCATGCAACTTTCAAACTGGGTGTACAGGCCTTTGAAAGTTGGTTTTCGAAAAGTTGACGTGCTAAAGCCCTGGTCTGATCGCATTATGGAGACCCCCAAAAATGAAATAGAGACATCAGATTCCAGCTCCACAGAGAAGCGCATGTTCTTGTGCTGTTTGCTTAAGCAAACTTGTTGGCTGCATCATCAAAGGGAGTGGTTATGTCATCCGCCTGTTCCGTATTGAAAGAGAGGAAAGTGTCATCCACATATCTGCGATAGACCACTGGGGCGAGCTCTTTGGGGCGTTTTGAAGCCATGAGATTTCATGACGAGCTAGAAAGATATTGGCGAAAACGGGACCCAAAGGATTGCCCATGGCAACCCCGTCTACCTGCTGGTAAGATTTCCCATCAAACAAGAAAAAAACAGTCTTTCACCGCAAGCTCCAAAAGTGATTTGAGGTGCACCCGACTGACACCTTGTACTTGCTCCTGGCCTGTTGGAAACAGCTTGTCGAGGATGATATTGATCGTTCTTGCTAGAAAGTTTACAGGTATTTCTTGCAAGTATTCTCAACAGACTTGCCAGGAAATCTTGCAAGTCTTGCTAGGAATTTTCGACGTGGGAAGCGACGCGCTGAAGCCACGATGGAGAATCCTGCCCAAATCCGAGCTGAAGCCATTCAAAATGCCTCCATTGCAGCTTTTGGTCAATTACTCAGTACGAATGCAACTCGAAAGCTGGTTGGCCGGAAGCGCCACAATGACCAGCCTGCGAATTCAAATCCACAAAATCGGCAAGACATAGTTGTCCCTGACAACTATGCTCATTACGAATCAACACCCGGTGTGAACGAACTATTTTTGTTGTCTGATTCTGGAGCTGGTGATGAGCAACGTATTTTAATTTTTGACCGTGCATACAATGAAACGTGGAGCAATCAAATGAAAGGAGTATTCATGGACGGTACCTTTCTTCTGTCACCACCTCTATTTATCCAAATTTTCGCTATTCTGGCCAGAAGAGACATGGGATTTGTGTTCCCAGTCATATGTTCTGCCTGCTTCCAAACAAAGCGATGGAAACCTATTCAAAGTTATTTCGAATGATTCGTGAAACGTGGCCGCTTTTCAGTCCCGAAGCGATCAATCAAAAGCTTCAGCTAGGATTTTGGGTCAGTCATCCAAACTTGTGGACTTTCATTAGCACTTTTAAGAAATTACAAAAGGGGTTCGACGCCGAGTACGAGCGACTCGTTGGAGGTCATGAGCCAGCGCGAAAACGTCCACGGTACGAAGAAGCTGATCAGCGCATTTTTAACAAGATGATTGCTCACGATCGTAATAATTTGATTGAGTATCTTCGAGGTTTGTCCCATAATTATCGCATGGAGTCATATTGTCGTTCTTTTAGCGAGTGCTATCTTTTCTCTTGGACAAGTGCACAAATGTAAAGGTGTGATCACGAGTGACATAGAACGAAAAAGAAGTTTTAATGGCCTCGCGTCGAGTTTCCCTTGACTCTTTCTGCGCTTTTTTACTGACCTAGCGCCAAGATGGCTCAGGCCTCGTTTAAGGGCGCCTATTTGACCAGCGCCCTACTTAGTCTACGTCCAGTTGGCCATTACCGGTTTGACCATATTTGGCAAGATCCTCGTGTGGAATCAGCTTCTGTGCTCGCTGATGGTGTACTCTTTGATGAATTTTTCTGTCCCTGAGGCCATGCTGCTGACTTGAAGCTAACGAGGCTGATTAAGGATTTTCTGTGGTGCGGAGGTAGGCCAAAAATTTTGATCTGATGTACTGATTCAACAAGTGACGGCTGGGGCATAAAGGCACCGGATATTGATGTGACGCTCGACTGATTGTGTGGGTTGTATATCCTACCTGCTGAAATGCAATTTCGACATGAAAAAAAGCTGGGAATCACGCTTCCTGGTTTTTACCCTGAAATCTTAAATGTCTATCGCTGGTTTCGTAATTCATCCGTCATCCAATGGGATATTCGTGAAAAGGCTTTCCACATCGACACTGGCCATCATTGTAACGTTACTCTTCGCGACATCGCAAGAGCAGATCTCCTGTGAAAAAGAGAAACTATCCTTCACAGTGAATTCATTTATTCCCAGAGGCGGCGTTCATTTATACCTACAGCGTTCTGGCTCTGGGCTTGTTTGCATGTGGGACGGGTCACGTGCATGCCGCAATAAAGACGATTCGCGATAAGGACTGCAACAGCAACTACACCCAGACTGCAGTCATTGAAATTTAGAAATTTAGCCTCTCAAGAATCATATGTTGCTTGTGCGAGCATATCTTATCGTTCTTCTGCACCATTGATTGTAGCAAATCGACAGCCATGGTGGCTGCAAAATCAAAAAATTATTCATGGAACGAGCTAGCCATTTTCTAGTTATCAGACTAATGGAAGGTCTTTATGAAAGCTGGAAGGGGACACATGCTCAGCGAGGTTTTACAGGGCGGATGGCTCACATAAGTCGCCTACAGGGGCTATCCGAAGGCCAACGTCGGGAACACAGGGGTTATATTTGAAATAATCAGCTTATAGATAAATACAAGGAGAGCACATGAGCACACATTTTTGATGACGAAGTCATAGAAAATGAAAATTGATACGTTCCAACACATTTCGTTCCGATGGTGAGGCGGGGAATTCGTAACTCCCAATGCGCCAGCCAGTGTGACGCTTCTTGAAGGCTTCTCGAGCACCTCATGCATCAGCCGAGTTAATGAACAACGTTGTTTAAAACAGTCACGCAAAGTACAACTTTCGTGGATATGAATGAGTACTCAGAGGACACAAAAGAAATTTGAAAACTCACCACTCGAATATTCAGATCGGTGTACATTGCACAAGAAAATCAAAGGCGGCAAAAAAGACAAAAAAGAAATAATCACGTGCAGTTTTAGGCTGTCCCTTAGTCCCTCCAAATATTATTTCCACAGACAGTACCTATAGACAGAAATTCATGAAAGATACAAAATACTTTGCTCAGACTTCCACGGTGGTCTTTTCAAAAAAGTCCAGAGCTGCTCCTTGCAGTTGACATCGCTTGGCACAAAACGATGTACCCCTAACATGATTTATGATGAGGGTTTTTCTTTTTTTAAAATCAAGGGAGTGCGACTGGTGTAACTGCAACAGATTTAACAGACTTGCCTGTGACAGCTTCACCCCCTGATACACCAAATAATCCCCTGAAAGCTTTCCGATATTCTTCGCTGCGGGCATAATACACATAAAAATTGCAGCCTACGTTTATATTGGCCAGTATTCCCACATACAGGGAACAGTGAAAAATGACTGTGGGTGGCGCTGCAGCGATGTTGACCAAAAATATGACCAGCATGGTGACCATCCATCCCACTATATAAATCGATACACATATGATCAGCGAGGTCAGTAATCGATTATTGCGCAATATCTGATCATTGTTGCTCGACCGAACCTTGGCTAACGACTTGGCCCTTCGATACGCGCTAGCATAGCAGGCTACGACCAACACATTGATGACAATGTTGGAGTCATTCCAAAACGCCAATGAAACACTGCGCATGGACGTTGGTAATGCGCATGATGGGACGATCTCATTGGGATCCTTGTAAATAAAACCTAAAATCAAATTCACCCCGCCAAAGACCCAGGACAGGGCGTTGACAGCGATCACATAAGTTTTGGAAAGATTCTTGTAAAACATGGGCCACCACAAGGAGACCATGCGATCGACACCGATGGCCAGCACCATCAGCGATCCAGCATCGAAGGAGAGTATGAATGGGATATTCATATAGAAACACATTTCATTGGACACGGCCACTGATGCCAGCCCCTTGCTAGTGGCGTACAGACCATTTACGGCGCAAACGATAAACGATGCTCCCGAAATGGCGTCTGCCAAGGCCAGATTACCGACGAATATATTGCACCGATTCTTCTTTAGATGAGGGGTCTTGATTAATGCTATCACGATCATCACATTCCCAAATATGGTGGCCATGCCACCGAAGATGAAAGTAATGCTTGCAGGCCAGATGTATATGTTGAACGGCTGCAGCAGGTCGCTTGTAAAATTGCTTGCCATAGTCTTGTCACGAGTGATGTACGGTGCTGTAAGAAGCCAAACAATGTAGCACAGCCTTCGTATGAGCTTGGCTCTTCTGGCGATCTTTGCTTTCGCTTAAGCATTTAATATGTTCTGTATCCTTTGAGACCCCTGATTCGTAATCATACTTATTTCTGTCATCACGCTCATTATTCCGCACTAGAGGGTACCTTTCGTGAGGTTTAGCTCGGGTAATTATTGTACATATATCCCGCAGTGGCTGACTTTCCAAGGATTCAAACGTTACCCGCAATGCCAAACGTAATTTTTCTTGGCAAGCTCATACGCAGCCTAAGCTTACCAAGAAAAATTATATTGGGCGTTGAAGATACAGTACGTGTATATTGGCTACATAGTCTAGAAATGGCTTTTGCCTTCAAAGATACTCATTCAGCTCAGTGAAGATACGGAAACAGATACTAGGGTGACCCCTTAGAAGGAAAGACGACGTCCATCAGGTCAACCAGAATGGATCAAGAGCGTGACTACGCGCTGACACTATCTTGAACAGTGGACATTCATAGGGTTTTAGGATTTCGAAAGGGTCTGCTGGCCCAGGAGGCACGTTGAGGTCAAGTGAGCAATGAAGGAAGCTACACTATACAGTCGAACTCACCACAGCAGCCCGGATAGCAGCAACTTCTGGATAACAGCAACTGTTTGCCTGGCACCGATTTTTTCAGCTATGTTTTGTACACAGTTGAGCCCTGCATTTTTGCCGCCCCAAGTAGCAGTTTTAAACTGGATAGCAGCAACTTTTGTCAAAAGGAGCGACTGGCGATGATAGAAGATCAGATTTAGAAGCTTTTTTGCATAATGCTCATATACGGGTATTTTTCATTTCCATTTCCTATTCTTAGCTTTACTTATGGCCAACTGGAAAAAGCAGAAAGCGAAAAAGATGCTTTGACAAAGTGTACGCAGAGAAAGATCCCTGACCTCTTTGAGGAAGGAATAACACTGTACTTGTGCGTGTAGTCTTGGTATATTGCCGTTGATATAAATACTGGGTGGAAAGACCGTTCTTCTGTTGCACCCAAACTGTAGGAAGCTTATTTGCAAACATCGGATAGCAGCAACCTCGGTTAACACACTCTTTTGGCGCTCCTGAGCGAGTTCGACTGCAACACTTTTAGCAGCCAATATTTGTTTTTCTGCGCATGATTTCGCCCTGCCTTATCATTTTTGCTTTTTTTAACACCTCTTATGCGAGTGCATATACCTATTGTACCAGAGTAAAGGCATGATGGGTACTTACTGTATGCATATGTGTCAAAGCATATACGCGACCTGTTCCTGTACCGCGTCGGACCTCTCTGAAATCCTTCAGCAAGGATTTACAGTATGTTGCCGCTTTTATCCCACATTTTCTTACGCTAGCGAATACTGCATCCTTTTTTAAATGATCAGTGGTAAGGCTGATATCGAAATCCATCGCATGTCTGATTTCTTTACGTTTTGCTGATCACTTCACTGGCACTTTGCAGAAACCGACCAGCCAGGGCAGACTACCCAGCCAGTTACAAGTGTATAGCCACTACAGTGCAGCGCATGTTTGCACGCTGCATCCGTCCCACGCGCAACAGCAGGATTCTTGTGCTTATATCAACAAGAGTACCTTTATTTTCCTGACACATACCATTTGGCCTACCATACAAGGAACCTAATATTCACAGACATGTCATACGAAAAGCGAACAAAGAAAAAATGCACAGAATGAAAATTGGAATTAATCGAGATTCGTGCAGCATTTACATTGCATGCTGTGCCAGTTCGTCGAAATGAAACAAGGGAATCAATAAAGACGATTCGCCACAAGGACTGCTAAAGCAACTACACCCATTGCGGCTCCGACTGTAGTCATTGTCGTTTTGATCGAGTCCCACGTTTGGTTAGTTTCACGCATTTCGTAGAATTTGATCAAGCCATCCTTAAAAGCAAAAAATCTTTAGCATGGGCCTTTAAACACCCTATAATCCATGCTGGAGGATAGACGTAAAGGAAAGTCAAATAAGACATCTGCAGGGCAATCTAATAACGATAAGACAGCATACTCGACTCGAGCGGGAGCTCACTAAAGAGAATGCTTACCCAACCGCCGTGTTTACAAATCCAGTACGATAACCGACTTCGAATATAAATGTAGATCCAGTCTGCAATGTCCGATATCCGATCTTCCAAACCATTTCTGACGCACTCAATTGCAAGTAGGCCTCCGAAGACGAACAAGGCCACGATTCGACTCCATTTGATCGATATGCGACCATCGACTGAAAAATCCAAAAAATCCGGTGAAGAAAATAAAATTCTACGCAACGCCAGCGAGAGACTGGGAGAAAAACTTATGCCTGTTCAGAATTTTGCTGCTTATGCTTTCTTCCTCAGTCTGCTTATTCAACCAAAATTTGGAGTCTACAGCAACACATTTAAAAAGAACGATAAAAGCATGAACTATAGGGCAAAATACAATGCCTATATGAACATTCATGTAGGACGTCAATTTGTGGAACTGTCCTAAGCATATGTACTTTCGGGTAGAAAACCTTAATGGTCTCTGGTCCCACTAGCCTAGGTCTTGAAATCTCGTAAGACACCCCATCCCCAACCATGGGAGATATTGGATGGTGTTGATAATAACGAGGAAATGGTACATAATAGGTAAGCACAAAAATTGATCTTTGATATATGCTGCGCGAAAGAGAAATAATGGCGATTCGCTGTAGAGGAAAGGACGAAGCAAAGACCTATTCAAAATGCTTGTTGGGTACCTACTGGAAAATAGGTGGCGCTACTCTTGCTTTCAGAGTGGTGTAGTTTTTAAAAAAAAAAAACCTTTTCTCGAGACTGTCTATACAGACCCCGCAGATTTTGTCAATGAGTCATAAGCTGCGGCGCAGTTGGACTTGTGCCATGAGTCCAAGTGCGCCAGCGCGCAGCATGCTGACACGCTTGACGGACGGCACATGCAGAAGCCTAACGGAAGACACTACCTATAATGGCCAAAAACTGAAGATGAGCGAGTGACGAAACACGAAAGTGACAGCTAGAACGTACGGAGTAGACAACAGATCAGAGGCCTACCTTTGTAATAATCTTCTCCCCGAAACAATTCATCGCAGACAGCGGCGAAATTAACGTACGTTGTGGTCATTGCGAGATTCAAGAGTGAACTCATTTCACCATATGTCTCAGAATAACGCTTTTCGAATTCATCGCCTAATTCTCGCATAACCAAATTCACATGTTGCGGCTCAGCTAGGACGGGATGGTTGTACCAAGGGTACCCAGATTTTGAGAGACGATAATAAATGTAATCCAGAGCCAGCAGTTTGGCTTCGTTATTCACCTCCACGCGATCAGCGGTGATTTGATGTTCTATCACCATTTTTATGGATGGTAAAACAAAAAGATTACACGAAAACTCTCATCCCGTGTTACCTCCGAGAGAGTAAACAGGGCGACTGACGTCATCCATGCAAATCAGCCGCTACAAAGACCGCCGCACACTTTGAAAAATACAAGCCTCTAATGACAATATTAGTGTTTGTCTGCTGGAAGGCGCCGGTATTTCAATGCAGACACTAGCATGGACACTACGTACGTACTGCAGAGTAGTACTGTAGTCTCAGATTTTTTGTACGTGTGACGCATGAGACATTTTCGGTGGACTTGGAAACGTTTCTGGTTGTATAATTTGATCGTCTTTATCATGTATATTGATTGACCACTATCAAGATTATGCTTGACGTCTTCGAGTCAACTATTGAATACTACTTATTACTCGTGCCTGCCAGTGTGCCCGTTGTGCTGTTTTTCCTATTCTTGGCCTGGATGGGAATAGAATTCTTCATAAACAACTGATAATGATGCGGCAAGAAGAGCTCGAGACGTTGAATCGCGCCCGAGCGGAGATTGCCCAGTGTTTATTGCCGACCGAGCCGCCATTCTTGGAGCATCTGATTTCGGAGCGCGTTTTGTCACCAAACGATGCTGAGTTGATCCTCAAGATAAGCAGTATGTGCATCTATGTAATCAAGCTGTAGGGGGGTTTTCCGATCACTTTGATTGTTCGTCTGAAGTGGTCGCCAAAATCTGCTTCTGAGTTCTTGTTTCAGAAGAGCGGCCGCCGGCTGAAGCTGTTCGCGAATTGCTGCGCGTCTATGCACGAAAAGCCACGTCGTTAGAGCCGTTGATCGAAGCTCTTCGTCGCGCATGTTATTCTAATCTCATCAGCGAATTAACGGTGGCTGCTGCCGACACGGTTCCTCGTTCACCAACGACTGCCAGGCGAATGGTAAAGACGGCTTTGTCCAAGGGCGCCGTACCTGCGTTACCGGACGTCTATGTGGAACGACGTCTTCTATTGGAAGAGATCCGTCAAGCCTTACTGAATGTGTCCAGTGCGGATAATGATGGATGGGTGATTATTCATGGTAAGCGTGCTCGAGTCGGTCACCGAGATTCATGCTTGCTACCAGTGCCGTACTTTCAGGTATGGGCGGAATTGGTAAGTCGGTCTTGGCCGCTTCAGCTCTCGTAGATCCTAGCATCACTGGCGCTACGTTCACCAATGTGTATTGGCTCAATGTGGGACCGCATGGCGAGGATAAGCTGTTGACAACGCTTAGTGATCTTTTTTCGAAAGTGGACATGACGGAACGAAGATTGACATTCGATCGAGTCAATCAAGCCAAAGAGGCGCTGAAGGATATTTTTCTTCATGATTTCCCAAAATCGTTGGTTATCCTCGATGACGTGTGGACGGAAAATGTCATCCACGCTTTCGATGGTATTGGCTGCCGTATTATGGCGACGGTGAGAAAAACTGAACTGTTCGATGTCATTAATGGAACGAAGGATTTCGTGCACGTGCCTGATTCGGGATTCACGCTTGCCGAGGCGATGGAAGCATTCTGCATCTGGTTGCACGTCAACGCTTCCGCTTTACCTGCCGAGGCGGCAAAAATCTATCAGCAGTGCCAAGGGCATCCATTCGAGATTTCCTTGATTGCATCATTGCTGAAGGAGCACCCGAACAGGTGAGATGTCCGTCGATAAGAGTGCCCTTTTGGCAAGACTCTGCGTTTCAGGTGGACTCACTACTTCGAAATGCTCCGAGCTCGGAAACTGGCCGAGATTCAGAAACGGACGTCGTACAGATTCAACAACTTCGTGGCGGCAGCGGGTCTCAGTTTGGATAACTTGGAAGACGAGATGGCTGTATTGTTTAGGAGTCTGGGCGTGTTTCAGCGTGGTGTTGAGATCCCGATAAAAGTACGTGTTGGTTTTTGGGAACAGGATTATGCTTATGGGGTGTTTCCTGGCCTTACAAGGCAACTCCGTCGGGTGTGCCCTCTGACTTGGAATGTTATTGCATATAGAGCTGCAAAGGATACTCATACTGTAGAGCTCATTTAGGAAAGTTTAGTTCATAGAACATTTAGTGCTAGGGTTATTAGTGATGGTCAGCGGTCGAAATCCGCGGATAGCAGTCTCATCAATATTTCAATGATCGTTTGATCCTACCAACAAGCAAGCGACACTGGTAATATGGTGCAAATCGTGGTGGTGCACCATATTACCATTGTCGCTGTTTGTTGACCTGGCTATCGCACAATATTAAAAATACGGGTCGCATCTACAGTAATTGTGCACTCAGCAGGTTACTTTGTTTCAGGCATTGATCGTCTACTGGGACAAGTCGATGACCGAAGTGGAGGACCTGATGTCAGTGTTCATTAAACGCTCTTTGGTCGAGAGACGTCACTCTGCTGTGGCCGGATTAAGGCAGTCGTATCGCATTCACGTACTCTTGCAGGAGACCATCAAGATCTTGAATGGACCAGAAAAACAGAAGGTATCCGACGATTAACAAAATGTGAAGTTTTATGGAATAACTGATGAAGACTGCTTTTTTCAGAATCTGCACAAGAAACTACTCGATCGCTATTTGTCCCAGGCGAATGGCGAGTGGAATCGTTTACCTCAAGACGGATACATCCACGCATACTTGGCCTACCATTTGTTCCGTTCTGGAGATGTAAACGCCCATTGGGAAATATTCCTCGATTTGGACTTCGTTGCTGCGAAGCTGTGCGTGTGCGGGCCTGTACAGGCACTGACCGATTATAGACATTACGGACACTACATTAGCCAAAAGGTAAGAATAAATTTGAGTTAGAGTGCCGTTTCTGATACGACGCTTTTTAGGACGAGATTGCGCACCGCGATTTCCAGACATTTATTAGAAAAAATATGCATTTGTTGAACGATAATAGACGCCCAGTTCGAGAATTCGTTGAGATACTACAATTGGCATTCGACGAACCATCCTCGTCTGCTGTGCATCGAAGGGCGAGCGAAATGAATAAGGAACTACTTTTTGCTGAGCCAAGGTGAGTAGCGATGTGTTTGGCTATCGGCATGAAATACTGGTCGTTTATAGAGCTGTGGAAAACGGGGAACATTCCAGCGCCAGATATCCTGCGATCTCGCTGGCAATTTGCCCGACTACGGCGATCCAGGCAGTGTGGTCTAATAATGGTTACGGGAGCGCCTTTGCGTGTATATGCGCCGATGGAACGTTGAGGGTAAGCATTGGGACCTTGCTGAACCTGCAGCTATTAAGGCAGGGTTCATAGAAGACGGGAAAAATAAGAATTTCGGAGCCAAAATCATGGAAATCTGTAAGACTGCGTTTTGAGGTCTAAAATTTTGAATCGCCCGCCTGTTGATCATGATGGAAATCAGAAAATCGGTTAGAAATTGGTTTAGCAGTGCTGGGACAGTGGGAAAATAGTACGAAACTAATATTTGCCTGGAAAACCATGGAAATTTATGGAAATCATTTTCCGCTCCTTGTATGAACCCTGTAAGGGCCAGATAAGTCCTAACAAAGAACAGTTGTGCCAGTGCAGAGTTATGACCTACCGTCTGTTTTCAGGTCTGGAGTAGTGACTCGGGAAGAGAGTACTCGAAGATCCAAATGGAGCACGCAGCCGAGTACATGTCAGTTTCGTCCGACTTCCAGCGAGTATTGGTCAGTTGCGGGGCTGGCCTATTCATCTACACGTTGCCGGATATGAACCCGTGGTTGGAGCAGGATGCGTATTCGATCAGTGCTGTTACTCTGTCCGAGGAATTCTTCCGTACACCATCGCCCTTGTTAGCTGTTTGGTCGGAGAGCGGGTCGGGTCAACCAGGCGAGGAGCCCGCCCTTCTTTCCGACCCAGCTTGTCCTGGTCGACGATATCAGTGCTGCGAGATATCTCACAGCGGTGCCAAAGCGATCGGGGGCGATGCCGATGGATGTCTGCTAATATGGGACTTGTTGAATCGAGAGGCCAAACCGGAAGTTATGTGTGGACACAATGGATCGATAAACTGCTGCGCGTTCAGTCTCAACGACGAATATATGGTTAGCGTCGGCGACGATGGGGTGGGAATGATTTGGAGGTCGAGCAGCTGTACCAAGATGGCCAAATTTGGCAGCCATGGGGCGCGTCAGATTTCGAGCTGCTGTTGGATTCATGCCGGTGCCTTCTACAACTGTATTTTGACTAGCAGTTTCGCCGATTTGGCCGTGTGGTCTCGGGATGGGGAACTCCTGCTCGAATGGAAAGCGGAAAAGGCAGTTACGTGCGTGGATGTGTCCAGGTGTGGAAAGTATGTGGCGGCTGGATTGATCGACGGGTCGATTGTGGTAAGTGGCTTGGATTGTCGTGTGGGGTTGAGAGTACTAGATAACAAAAACTTTAGCCCTGAGTGGGAATCGAACCTGTCGCCAGTGTACTAGCTGACATGCAGGCAGCAGCCACCCACTCATTGACATGTAGAGTCCGTCAACGTGGAGGTGGACTGCTCACTGGGTCAGTAGAAGTGTGGGTTCGATTCCCGCACAGGGCTTAACTTTTTGATAGTCTTCTGATTGCTGATCTGATCCTCTTCATGACAACCTTATGAGGGCTAGACAGGCGCAGATGTTAGGGGTGCTCATCCTCGTTTCCAGGGCAGAATTTTCAATCCAGCCAGCGTTTACCTGACTAAAGTTTCTTATAGCTTTGGACCTTGACCAAGGAATCTCCAATGTTATTCTCACGATTAGTGTTCAAGAATCGTTCTGGTGCTCAGCCAACTACTTCACTGCGCTTCCACGCCGATGGCTCTCGCTTGTTGGTCTCCAGACAAAATGGAATTGTTGAGGTAAGAAGCTCATCATAGCCTCGGACTGGTTATCAATCTCGCCAGTTTCAGGTCTGGAATATGCAAGCCAGCAGATTCAAAATCGACGAACTTTGAGGCCTACACGAAGTGCCGTAGTTTTCCAGTGACAGGTGACACGCGCGATTTACGAGTATCATCGCTTCCCTGTTTGGGTTCATGAAACACTTATTTCTGTTGAATTTTCATGATTGAATAGATTTATGGCGGGACCACAGGAACCATAGGAGTGGGAGAAAAGAATCGGCAAATCAATAATCAGGTGCCTCACCAACATACTCACATATATCATCGAATGACACGTTCTTCACTGCGTCAGCTAACTGAACGACAGCGAGACAAGAACGCGAATCACGATCCAAGATAGTGCCGATCTTTCCTGCGTACGATCCTCGGACGATAATTACAGCTGAACCGTTCTTGCGAGGGACAACAGTCTCCAGCATGTCTTCTTTCAGATCATCCAGTAAGGTCTTACCGTCCTCGGCCATACAACTACAAACGCCGGCTGATTTGACGTCGACCACCACGACCTTGGTTTTAAAGAATTTTCCACGCCGATATTTCTCATCGACGATTCGAACTCGAATATCGGGGCGAAGCCAACCTCTAGAGTTTGACTTGCTGGGACAACGACTGCGATCACGTTCCCGGCTTTTGCTGGATTCGTCTTTTCTTCGATCCTTATGATGCGATGATGAACGTTCGTCGCGGGAATCGATGTGTCTATCTCGTTTATTAACACTCTTGTCCTTCGATTTGTCTTCTCGATCGTCGCTTTTCTTTTTCGTCTCTAATTTGAAAATGTCTTCAGCGTTTGGTATTTCATCAATCCGTTTCCCATATTTCTTCTCCTCCATTGCCTTGAATTCTTCGTATTCGCTCTGATTAATGCATTTGCTCGCTTTCTCGTACTCTTTATACGAGACAACGCGAACCACGTGTTGACTCAGTCGAACTGTCGTCCTTCCGATGGCCATTTGGACCACGATACGAGCGTTGTCTTCGTCCCAACTAATCACTTTTCCGTATCGATCTTTATCACTTTTTGCGTCGGTTCGTTTGACGTAAGCGCCTATTTTCAACGTCAAAGCATCTTCATTTTCGCCAGGTCCTTGTTGTCCAGATGACGAAGCCGATGTTCCTGGTGGCGGTTTGATTTCAGCCCCCAAACCGAGCCCTTTAGGACGGGGTGCAGTGACGATCGGTGCCACCGCTTTGTTGCCAGATCGCCCAATCGCGAGGCCTTCTTTCCAGCCCATCCCTCGTAACAGAGCTTTCCCAAACACGTCGACGGAAACACATTCGTAATCCGCATCTTCGGTCATGATTGCAGAAATATCTAATTTCTCTTCCTTCTTTTCCTGAGTGGGAATCACTGAAGTATCGTGGACTTCTTCTTTGGCATGATCGATTAGCCGTTGCGCTTCCTCCAACAGAATTCGTTTCGCCCTGGTATCTTCATCTTCGGCTGCCGCGGAATTGGACATGGGAAGTCGAATAGTATTTTGCAAAGCGGGTATGACCAATTCTTTCTTCTCTTCCTTCCCGTTCTTGTCGTTACCAACTTCTTGCACACCATTACGATCGAAACCTGTAATTAGAACAGGTTCCGATGAGATCTTTGCCCCGCCATCTTCTTCATCGTCTTCGTTTTGGATATCCCGTTTGGATAGATCTTTGGAATCTTGGGCGATGTTCAATTGTTTCCTGGTAGTTTTCGAAAATTTAAACGAAAGGCTGGTCATTTTGTGGAAGTCCGTTACCGGATAAGGTGAAAAGACCCGACGCAAATTTGAAACACTGATACCAACAGAGGAAAGGGACGATGATAAATGCACAGCAGCCCCGAAAAATAAAATAAAAAAGATTGATAAAATTCGTCTCCGTTTTGTTCGTTCGTCAGTTGGGTCGAAAAGTAAAGGTAAGTTTCAGCTTCAAATTTTGGTTGGTGTCTACCGGTAAAACTAATTTCTTTCTGTAAGTCTTGAATGAACTGAAAGACACAACTTCAAAAGCGGCTTTATTCAATTTGGGGGATGAAAATTTGGCCTGATAAAGCGGTCGTTAGGTTATGCCTGAAACTTAAATATATTAACTTAGCATGTGTGATTCAGAGGCAGCGGCCTGGATGAATCATTTTGGTCGTACAGTGTGGTACTGTCGTTTTTGGCAGCACCCTACATGGTACGCCTTGTTTATGCAGCTCATCCACTGTTGTTCGTTTTATCTTTACGCCCTGTTCGTGGGGGCCTGTAATGTCTGCCGTTTGACGCAATAGAAATTCCTAGTCGGCGGACTAAATTTTATGTACATGGCTTTACAAAGACCAATTCCGCCGCCGCGTCGAAGCAAATTACCGAAAACAATTAGTTGTGATGTGGATGATTTGGAAGTACCGGCGAAATTGGAATACCCGAAGAATGAATCGCCCGCCGTGAATCGTGTGGAGCCGCCATTGATGGATGAGAAAAGCAAAGGTAACGATCAATCAGCGGCAACGATCAGAAATGAACGATTTTCATTACCAGCTCAATCATCGTCGAATTCGCAGCGACCTGCACCACCGTCATTTCAATCGATCGATGAGCAAAGGCCTCATTATCAGAATTTTTCAGTAGAAAATCCAAGTTACGATTCTCGAACGATACCACTTCGATCAAGACCACCCGCATCGACTGCACCGAGAGCCACATCGAATTTGATTTGGTTTCAAAGTGGAGTACCACCCGAATTTACGATGAAAACGGATTCCATTACGAGCATTGATAATTCGGATAATGTTCGTCAAACGCCCACGCAATTAGCTTTTTCACCGTTAAATGAACCGTCAGAAGCAGCTGCTCCTCCTTCGCTGCCACCCCCGCCGCTTTTTCCTGCCGTCGCCTCGTTGTATCCTAAACTTCCGCCTTCACCAGTGCTTCCTATGTCGCCTTCTGACCTACTCCCTAAAGGTGATGAGACATTACCGAACGGCCGACCCGGTTCCGAGAAATCAACTCAAGAAACTTATTCCTCGTCATCCCCGTCGAAAGCTGCGGCGAATTTGGCTCCTGACGAGTCGTCTGCTCGTAATTCATTGACGAGTGGATCGACTTTTCGAGAATTACATTTATCGCCTGCTCCTCCTTCTCACAGTTCAAGTCTGGTCGAGTCGGATAACTACGATGAGGAGGAGGAAGAAGAGTTACGTCGAACAGTGGGATCGGGAAAGTTGACCCTGGATCAGCCGAGTATGGACGGCAGTGTTAACAGCACTGTCAGCGAGGGCCTGAATGGATCGGTGACCGAAGATCAATGGGGGTCAGACGAAACTCCGGCGCCCCTTACAACCGTCAGTGTGACGAACACGAATGACAAGCATCGACTGCTGCCGGTCGGAACAAACATTTGCAATGCTGGGTGGCTAAATAAATTGGGAACAAAGAAGAAAGGTCAGGCTGTGGCTTTTGGTGGTTTACTGAACCTTACCTATTTTTTCACTCAGAGCATGTTGATCAATACATTTTATGATTTCAGAAACGGTGCGACGCTGGTGCGTTTTAAAGAACGGAGTTTTCGAGGTTTACGTTGATGACACGGTAAGATAATTTGACTTACCGTGAGTCTTGCTGATGTTTGGTTGCTGTCAGGGATGAGCTTCGGCCGTAGTCATTCAATTAGGAGGGACAGGCGGCCCTATTTGCTCAAGAACCAGACTACTAAATCCTAAAAGGGACAACTTATTTTAGTCGGATACGCCAGTGGAATCGGTATCCAGTAAATCGGTGGAAATGGTGTTCGTCCGTATGCCGACCGATATGGGTGGCTACGATGGCGATGCAGTTTATATTTTCACCATTTCATATTTAACGGATGGGCGCAAGCTCGACAGTTGGACGTTTTCGACTGATCGACCAGAAGATCTGCTGGCTTGGATGACACTGTTAACAAAAGTAAGTTGGGTGTGGTTTGACCAGTTGTCGATGCATGTGGTGATTGTGCTGGGAAATGCACAATTAGGTGGTTAGTATTTGCGAATCTCCTGCATCCATTATGGCCTTTTATATGAATCATTTGCCATCATTGCGGTTTTAGTGCATCGTTCAAAGCGAGGCGGCGGACTTGTGCGAAGTAAGGGGCGGTACTTTGAGTGTAATGCGGCAGAAATGCAGGCGGACTTGTTGCAGGCCGTCGACCGAGCTGGTCCATTGTATTTGAAGAAAGGTACAACGGCGGTAAGTGAGTTGTTTATGAACGTTGTCTCAAGGTAATAGCACTTTGCCATTTCAGGACTGGGAGCCCGGGTGGTTTGTTATGCGCGGAAAAACGTTGTGGTATGCTGCCGAAGGCGATGCATGTTGTTACGAAGTGGATATACGAAAAGTGATACGGATTCGTAAGTGGGCTCGCTTCATGGCGCAAGTTGGAGCAGAGCCAATATTGGCGATTTCAGGAATTATAACGGATGCTAGCGATTGTTGCCCGATGATTCAGTCCTCAGTGCCATTTGCATTTGTGGTTTCTACGGAAGGAAGGTGAGTCGACTATTTTTTGTGCATCTGCAAACTTGGTGCCGCATGTTCCTTTTTTAGTGCCTTATACGCCCAGTCGCATGATGCTGCAACCAGCAAAGTGTGGAAAGATGCTATTGAGTGTGCACTGACGGTAAGCTGGTGTGGGCGTACTGTGCCAGTTGGGGCGCGGTTTGACTTTTGTGATTCAGGAACGGACGGGTCTTATCTCTGAACAAAGACTGACAACCGACGACATTCCTATTATGGTAGAAAAGTGCATCAGCTTTGTGGCGGTGTATGGTAAGATGATAAGACCCCGTGTGGATTCGAGCCCAAGTGCCATGTTCCTTCAGGGCTGAGTGTGGAAGGAATTTATCGCCATAATGGTACATTGACAAAAGTGAAAGTATTATTTGAGCAGTTCATGAAAGGTAAGGAGCGCATTTATTGGTAGAGGGGAACTGATGTGGTCCAACTCACAATTAGTGTTGTAACCCCTTTGTTGTTTCAGACCCGCATGACGTGCACTTACGGATCGATGAATACACTGTGCATGATGTATCGAGTGTATTGAAAAAGTACTTTCGTCAGCTTGACGAGCCGCTTGTCACTTCAGTATTGAGGCCTCAATTGATCGAGAAATCGGGTAAGACGGAATTTCAGTCGGCTGTGATGGACTGTCGTGAAAGCTGAATGTGAATTTCAGGTTTGCCAGAACACGGTAGTCGCATAATGGCCTACAAACAGCTCCTACGCAAGCTGCCTTTGGTGAATTATAACACTTTGCGCAAGCTACTACGACATCTTAAAATCGTCAGTCAACACGCTGATAAGAACATGATGACCACCCAAAATTTGGCCGCTATTTTCGGACCGACCTTATTCTCCGTCGACGGGGTAAGTAGGGTTGTTTGAATTGAGTGCTTGTAACTGACACTCGTTTTGCAGGAAGTGGTCGAAGAAGGCAGCTCAAGTTTCGTTAGTACATCTCAAGCCATCAATATCATCGCCGAAGCGATAAATAATTTCGACGATTTGTTCAGCGTGGACAGCGAGGAAATACAAAAAGAAAGGAAAATCCAAGAAGCGCTGGAAAGAATAGAAAGCCATAATCTGACTGTAAGTGGTTTTCTAAGTTTGATTGGCAGTGGTGAAAGGAAAGTGGACTTTTAGAAGACACCGAGTCAATTGTTATTGAGTATTCACGTTTTCGAGAAGGATGCCAATGTGTTCAATATGCCGGTGAGTAGGGCGAGTGGTGATTGGTATGCTCGATGTCACTTTGTTTTGTTTTTCAGATCAGCAATAAGGTGACTGCTGGAGATGTCTGCGCGTTTGCAGTTACGCATAAGAAACTGACATGCCCGCCGGACAAATTGGCCTTGTTCGAAGTGATATGCAATGGACAGCTGGGTAAGGCGTGGGCAGTTTGAATTATGCAAATGGTGGTTAAGGTGGGCTCTTTTCTAGAACGCGTGCTGAGTATGGATGAGAAGTTATTGGACGTTGTCTCAAGATGGACGTCGTGGCCTGTTGAGGAAAGAGCGATCACTTACCTGATTGTCAAAATGGATTATTTCAAGGAACGTTTGGAAAGCATGGTGAGTATGGGATCGTTGGGAGGGGAAGAGGACTGACTGACAAGGGAACTGCGTCAACGTAGAAGTCGAATTTGATATCGAACTTTGTTCTGTAAAGTTTTGGCTGATTTTGATCATCTGGTCAGGAATAGTCGCCGATAAACACGAAATCGATCTATTTAGTGCTTGACTACCGAGTAAACAGCCTGACAAATCGAAATGTCCCTGGCGATTTGACCCCATGTGGTAACATATGGGATGATGGTCGCTTTGATCGCGGCCGTTTCTGACGACATGCTCGACAGCAGCCATAACTCTAAAGAACACATATTTTGCAACTGTCCCGATTTGACTTTGAGGTCGGCGCGTTCCCTTGTAAGTAGAACTGAAAAAGAGGTGTCGAGGGGTGTGATAATGGCTTAGCTGATAATTGCCTTCGTTTGGGAAAGATAGAAGTCAACGAAGGGATGATGCGATGTTTCAGGCGAGGGGTGTCTCACTCGTAATGCTACTTGGTGCATGTACGTAATTCTGATTTTCAGAGCAACTGTTCATTACTAACATCATGCGACGTTCAGTTGAGCGACTCAAAATCGTTTCGCAAATGCACGTTTCAATGCAGCAAAGGCGAGATTCTTATGTTCAAGAATGCAAAGGTCTGGCGTGACTTTTTGAAATCTCTCATTCTTTTTGTTAATAAGCGTGTTGTTTTGCAGGGCACGAAACCCCTGCACTCGTGGGCTGTGGATAAAGTATTCTGGTATTTCGGATGCGAAACACGTCGACAAGCTCCGACCAAGTAATACAAGGCAGTGATGTGGGGGAGGGGGGCTGGATCTGAGGTCGATTTGGGGGGCGTGACCCAAGACTGACTGGCTCGTTTCAGGTTCTCTCTAACATTTATCGAAAAGGACGCCCCAGTTCGACGAAATAAAGGCACGCCATTCTTCGGACGCTGTATCAGCTTTCAAGACGAGAAGGACTTGTTGAGATGGTTGACGACGGTGACCTTGTCCTATGTAAGTCAGTCGCCTTGCGAGTTCGATCCCCTTTCTGGCACGTTTTTCACTTTCAGAGACCCCTGCGCGCCGATTTTTGATCATCTTTTCCCGAGCTCGCTTGCATAAGTATAAAGTTCTTGTGCCGTTTATTGGCAAGCGGCAACTTGTTTTTAATGTTGCATTTTACGCGCTATTTATAAACGCAAGTTTTTCCTTAAAATATTGTCAGTGACAAAACCTGTCTACGTCAACAAGACCACGCGAACCGACTAGCAAAATACATAGTATAATAATGCTATGCTAAAACAGTTTCGAAATCGATGCGCACTACTTGAATATTACATGAAAGGAACAATGTCGCGTCACGAGCAGGCCGTCTCCATTAAGTGCAAGATTTCTACCAAAGCTAAGCCAGTTCTAGCGACGAGAAACGAATTATGCACTCTATGTAAGAAAGGATGCGGCGGGGTGGCTAAAGAGGTGCAACTAGAGAAGACGACCAACGACTAGGCGGGTTATGCTAGATACCCATATTAGGTCATATCTCACCCGTGCCGCTCCTACTGCGAGGTTTCATATTCTCCTTCCGGCCCACCAGCAAGAAGACGTCCATGCCAGCGTCGATGCCTTTCACCTCAATGTGATCACGAAATTCGAAATCGTACACGTCCTCCAGCATGTCCTTGGCCTTCTTGCTCACTTGGATGCGGCCTTTGACTCCCGTCGAGTACATCCGACTGGCGATGTTCACCGTGTCGCCCCAGATATCGTAGTAGAGTTTGGTGGTGCCGATGACGCCCGATGTGACCGGCCCGATATTGTAACCAATCTTCATGTAAAAGTCAAAGTTCAAAATGTCCTTATTGAAATTGTCCAACGAGTTTTGTAATTCCAATGCGAAATCCATCAAATCGTACAGATGGCTGTACGGATGCATGCTGAGACGACGGCGCTCAGGGTTCAGTCCACTGGCAGCCATGTAAGTAGCGCCGATGGTCTTTATCTTTTCGACTTGGGCGAACTGCGGTTTGTCCAGCAATTCGTCGAAATCAGCGATCAACTCGTTGAGGACGCGCAGGAACTCGCGTCCACCCTCGAACGTCTCCTCGTACATCTCTCCCCAATTCACGATACTCGCAAACACGACGGCCACCTGTTCGTGATTCTCAGAATACTTGGACGTCTTGGCTAACTCTTCGACCACGTGGTGCGGTATGATGTTGGAGAGGAGCCAGTCGGCTTGATCCTTCATGTCCTGCATATCGCGTATGGTTCTGTACGCTTGCACGTCGCCGTGAAAACTGAGACGGAAACTAGCTTCGAATTGGTAATTCAAAAATCCTATCAGGACCAATGCTAGCAGAATGTCCAATATGACTTCGTACCGATACGGCCACACCCCGTTGAATAGGCCCGGATCAAACAGCGGCGTGGTCACTCCCAGCGGCGTCGTGGTCAGAAGCGCGCTCACCGTGCTCGTCAAGTCCCCATCGGTCAGTACGGCGGTCAGGTTGTCCTCTCCGCCAATCGCCGATCTACCGCCCGTGCATCCACACGCGCACGCGGCTACCATGATCAGCAGCGTAAAGCCGACGATGATGGCCACGATGGTCTTCGTCCAATTGACCAGCTGGCTGAAGTTGCAATGGGCGAATATGACCACCACCACGATGTAGGCGATAACCAGCTGATACGCCACCGCCTTTTCGCGTCCGGGCAACAGATCGGATGGATCGGGACAAAAGAAATTCGTGAACGCAGCACCGAGCGGAAGATCGATGAGCAAGAGACACACCACGTGTTTGGCGATCCAGCCAGTCAGTAAGGGGATCAAGGCGCGCTGATGTACCAAGTACCAAATGCTGGCCACTATCAATAAGATCAGCAACACGGTGCTGATCGAGAAATAGACAAGCCACAACACCGTCACCGAACTATGGAACACGCCAAACGCCACTGACGAAACGATAAAGAAGATAATGACAGATATGACCAGGTCGATCAGAACAGAATACTTCGGAGCCGCCACGATCCACTTCTCGTCCACGCTACCACCACGACGTTCTGCTGGTCGCTTTCCTGAAACAAAGACCTTGATCAGAACAAGACTGACGATTTTTGTGGGCCGCCCCCCCCTCTTCCCATATATTTTGCCCAAAGCCAGCCAGACGGCCCCTAAACAAAGTATCGATGCTGATGGGGGTTTTCCCGCTCCCTTACACAAAAGATATACGATAACGACTAACCATGATTCACTCTTTTTTTTCAATCCATCATTTTAGCGCAGTGGCTTTTCATGAGATCCGGGGATAGGGGTAAAACATACTAGTACGGGGGGAGCCTTGACAACCTTTTAGCCGAGCAAGTCTTGGGGCCTAGCGTGCAAGATCAGCGAGGGTTCATGATCCTACAAGCCAACCCTCTGGGCCTAAACCCAGGACAAGCACATCCGCTCGCTACCAAGCAATGCGGTCTACGAGCTCCGAAACACTGCACTACCACGGATGCATGATTCGAACAAAAGGAATTCGGTCTTTTCACGCTGACCACAATGCATGAGTCCAAACCTGACAGGCTTGGGATCCCACATCCGCCAGAATCGTGCTCCAAAATCCATTACTGTACTCACTTCCAAAATGTTCCCTGTACTCTCGTTCGATAATGGGATCTTGGAATTTGAGTGACCATTTGTACAATGCGTCTCGCATATGAATGAGTTGTCCATCGTTCTGCTGAGACGAGTCTTGTATGCACTTGGCAAGCCGTTGGTCGAAATCCATATGTGCCGTATCGAAACGAGTGATCGACGTTGCATGATATTCGAATACACTATCGAACAAATTCATGGTCTGCTGCCGATCACTGACATGGTCCGATGCTGACACATCATTCGAGGCGATAGTGACCGCACCGTGCGCCTTCTGCGCAGCCTGAACGGCCGGCGGGGGTGATTGTCGATTCGAGGGCATCTGATCGGGCGAACGGGCCGACCGTTGTTCGCCGCCCACTGCATTGTTCGAATGTGACGAATGTTCTACGGACGGGTCGGTCGCACTAGTCGCGTTGATGCTAGGCTGCGCAGTGGCCACCTTGCCCGAGCCCGTCGACAAGGCGGCCACTGACGCCGATTTCTTCTTATCTTTCTCCGAAGCCTAAATTGGAAAAGTAGCATTCCTTGACATGACCCCGCGACAGAGCGGGGGACAACACTGGGAAAGTGCAGGGAAATGTTACTACGAGTACCAGTCAAACAGAAACGGAGAAACAAATCGGACCAATAACCAACCAAACTGATCCATCTCCTAACCTGATAATTAAGCAGCCGAGTACGCAAGCTCCCGCCGCCGCTTCTCGACAGTGAATTATGCGATTGCACTTTGCGCTGAGAATAAAAAAGTAAAACAAAAACTGATTCCAGTTGTCAACGGAAAACGAATACAAGCACTTCAACTGAAACTATGCTCAAGGTTTCGTCCGAGTGAACCCCTCGTCATCACCACCACCAAGCACCTACGGCCTATTCCCTCCAGCTATCCCCTCCTGTGCCGTGTACTACGTCTCCACACTGGCAGACCAGCCTACCTGCAAGTTCAGTCCAATCCCTTTTAAACCGGCAGACCCGATCACGTTGGCATCGCTCTCGATCTCCGAACTATCGATGTGGCGTAGATCGTCATTATTCCATGGTAACAATGGCGCCTGCGTGTCCAGTTCTGACTTTCCACTCGGCGGCGCACGCTTTAAAGCAGTCGTGGCCGGAATGAACTCCGAATTTTGGGCCAACGTCGACTCCTGAGGCACCACGGCCGGAGATGGTTTTCGTGTTGCTTCGGCGCTTCGACCATTGATGAAATAGGTCTTCAGTTCTGAAAAATATTTTATCCTTTCACACCATAAAAAGGGCAACCCCGTTCCCATCCGTCACAACCCAAATGCCTATAATCCCGCACCTCTTCCCGCTGGCAGACCGTATTTACACCAAACATATGACTCTGCCTTGTGTCTCAGCCCCTTTCGCTAAGCCCGGTTTCTATTTTTGCACAATACGCTTTAGGCATTTCACTCGTGCTTTGCACAAAACTGGCACCCTAAAGAGTACTGTAGTCGTGATTTGCTTGAAACATTACAGCGAGCTTTTTCCATGACAGCCACGCAATCAAAATGTCAAGCAGGCCCCCCGCTTTGCCTGTAAGCGATAAATCGTGTGTCTATGAGAATAATGCTAGTCCATATACAGTACCCGCGTATTCACTAGTCCGGCCGACCATCGACTGTATTTAGCAACTCTAATTAGCTTTGCTCGACGAACTATTCGGCCTATCAACTCGTCCCCCCTCCATTAGAAAAACTATTTCCAATAAAAACGCACAAGAGTTCAAGCCGGGCAAGGTTAAAGTAGCGAGCCTAATTAGGCACTCCTATATCATCAATCCCTTTTCAAAATTTTCCCATTTCCTACCCCAGTTTAAATCGTCAATAGATAAGAGTGCTGGCCCCTGGTTAAACACAATATATCGATCAAGCCAGTGCGGCTGGCTGAGTCAATAGGTCCCGTGCCCACAGCCAAAGCCCGACCACTTTCTCCATAAACCGTGCACTGCACTCGGCTCAAACACAGGTGTAACAGATGCTAACGGTTTCACTTAGGGTATGCGCCCTGCGCACTATCAAGCCATACCTAGAGGCCTTTTACGCACCAATAATTGCGCGAACAACCCGCTGACTGCGCTGTTCCTCTGCTCGGCATAATATCATTCCCATCAAAGCAATTCATTGGTCGTAATTAGCAGACGTCACTGGCGCACATCATTACGATGCGCTGTGCCACGTGCTCACCTATTCCTGGCCTGACCCCGGGACACACGGCTTTACAGCAGCATCGATCGGTGAGTTCTAATATTCAAGCTCCAAAGAAAAGCCGACCCAACCGCCGGCCGGGGTTCAGGTAAAATGATATATGAGGTCCGGAGGTTGGGAAAAACCGGTTTAAACCTACATCCACTCTCATAAAGCTTGCGTGGAAAAATTACGCTGGCTCTCATGCAAAGCAACGGGATCCGGGGCGGAGGCCGGCCAGACAAAGAGCGCGTCGTTAGGCGATTAAAATAGCTCGCCATAAGTTAAAAATAGAGCCACATCGATTTCCTGCTCTCGAAGGTTACGGTTGCCCGGACGACCGACTAGCCTAGCCCTGCGGCCATCATAGCCATAGCATGAGCTCAACCGAGCGCCTTGTTTTGTGTGCGGCCGCACCATTTTTGGGAATGTGCATCAAACGTCGGGCCGTGTCGTGTTCCCTGCAAGTGGTGAAGTTAGTAACGAGCTTAGTCACCGAGCGGCGCAAAATAATTTCGAGCCGAGTCGAGTAGCCTCGGAAATTATATTGCCTTTATTGGGCACCTCACTCAGTTTGGTCTAGGGCATGCAAGTACTGCTGCTGTCTCCGGTTGCGTTTGTTCATTCAGTTGCTCGTAGGATGCCGATCGGCAGCAACGGACTAGCGGCGAAACGAAGGGAAAAAAGGACGAGGGAGAAGAGGCGAACCCAAAAGACCAACGTACATGCGTGCTAAGCATAGAACCGTGGCTCACATGATACAGCAGCCGCCCTCATCAAAATCGACAGGCCCGCTACTGGCGCCAGCCACCGTCTGCTTCAGCAGAGAAGAAAGCTTGGCTGGTGCTTTGCTGAAAGAATCGGCGGGGGAGGAGGCAAAGAACTGCGCTCTACCAAGCAAGGGCGGCCAGCGGCGCGCATCCACCTAGATTCACTTTCTCCCCGTTCTCTCTCGGCCGAGTTGCGCCAGTCGAGTTCCGTTTCGCCGAAGATAGGCGGAAGAGCAGCTGCCACCCAGATACATTGCCCATGTCCAGCCCGGGCGCCATTTCGCAAAGCCGTCTCGGTCGGTGCCTGGAGTTCGTTCAAGTCGAAGAACAGGGCTCCTAAATGTACAAGGGCCAGAGCGGGGGCTTTTGAAACAGACGAAGAGCGAGAGGTAGAGCTTTCCAGGGCACAAAGCCGCCACGAGCAGTCCGATGACGAATTAAAATGGACCCGCCCGCACGTGAAGACCAGCACCCAAATCCATGTCAGCATTGCGCCACTCGACACCCATCCCTCCAGGCAACACGCACAACTGCCCCACGAGGACATCGCGCAGACCCGAGCAGGCACTTACCCATGTAATCGTCTCCTTCTTCCAAGATGTAATCGTTGCCCAAGAACTTGGCCGTGGCTTCGGAAATGTGAACACGGCCTGCCAAGCCCGTCGATTCCATCGTGTTGGCCAAGGTGACATCGTTGGAGAATACGTCGAATTTGAATCTTTTCGTGCCGACGATGCCGCACATGACCGTGCCCGTGTGGATGCCAACTCTCATGTTGACCTCCTGACCGCGGTCTTCGTCGAACTGCCGAATGGCCACGATCATGCCCAGGCCCATCTCCACGCAGCAATGGGCGTGCCTCGGGTTTGGCTCTGGACAGCCAGCCACGCAGTAATAGCAATCGCCCAATGTGCTGATCTTCTCGCAGCCCGACGCTGTGCACAGAGCGTCGAAACGTCCGAACAGGTCGTTTAGAAGATTGACCAATTCGTCGGCAGATTTATTAGAACTCATTTTGGTAAAACCGGCGATATCGGCGAAGAGAATACTGACGTCGTGCATCAAGTTCATTGTGAACGGTCGAAATATGGTACCTTTAGATCGGCGACTATCCGTACTCGGACGTCGTAACTCGCTGCTTTCTTTCAACAATTCCTCGGCCACTTTTTGAGGCATGACCGATTCGATCATTCGCTGCTTGAATTCGCGTTCCACTTCCAAATCTTTGCGTGCTAATAGGGATTGGCCGACCTTGATAAAAGTTTTGCGATTTCTTACTTGATTCAATATAAAAATATGCACACCCAAAATGTGCGCGCATAAATGCAGCGCGAATTTGACGCCCCATGGTTCATATTGTAAATTCTGAACTGTTAAAATTTCGAACAAAATGGAATAAAATAATCCGCTAATAATACAAACGTAGAAGGGGAGCGGTATGACGGTGTAAAGCAATAAAATAACTTCGATCGAAGTGGCGAATGTACCTAAAGGGCTGACGAGAGGGTGTTGCAGACTGAAGAATAACAAACTAGCCACGCAAATAAGAAATGTGCAAAGAAATGAGGCCGGTGCATAGAACCGTGTGTAAAGATGTTCGGTGAAAGTAAAAGCCAATAATCCCAACGCCGTTGCGATAATGGCTAAGCATCCCAAATGATAGGGTAACGATTCGGACCAGGACGACGTACAGGCTCTGTAAATGAACCAGGCCAATCCGGTGACCACGATATAGACCAGTCCCAATCTGAATCGATCGCGGATTTGGGGGAACGCGCATCGGCAATACTGCGTCTCTAGGAGTTTACTTGCGAATTGTGGATTCCACCATCGAGGCGATGCTCGTTCGAACAGCATAAGAGATTTGCGATGTTTGAATCTTCGTTGCTCCATAGCGTTCAGTTCTCGACTACCGTAATGACGATCGCGATTCGGCGCCGAAGGGCCGCCCAACATTGGCACGGCCGCATCGAAACTGCACCGTTTATTATACATTCCTACGCCGCCGTCGCCCATCTCCAGTGCTGCGTCCCAGTCGACGCCGCCGTGCTCGTTGCTCGTTCATACGGGACCGGTTGTCGGCGGCGCGCCTTCTGCTACCGACCGCCGCAACGGCTGCCGCCAATCCGCCATGTCGCCAGACACACAAGTAGCCAACCCGAAAAGGCTTCCTCGCAAACCAAAAACGGGCAAAAAGTAAGCCCGACAACGACGACAATAAGCGCACGAACGCCGAAAGCTTGCACTTAAAAACAACCGATCGACAACGCTCGTTTTAGGAAAATACGGGAACAGCTTTGATTGGGATTTGACGGAAAAAGTTGATCGAAAATTGTAAAAGCAATACTTTTTTACGAGAAAGAACACGTTGTTTCAGGCGGGGAGGTAAATAAAAAGAAGCAGCCACTCTAGTCGATCCGCTAAAACTGTCAGTCAATCGTGAGAGGGCTTCATCTTCCACCTTTATTATGCGGGCCGGCCATGGCCAGCCGCACTCCAGTGCATGTGTCGCGAGCACAGTAGCCCTCGTGATGTTCAGGCACGCTGGTGGTGTGCGCCTTCCTGTGTGACAAGTCTTACTGTAACTTATTGCTTGCTTGTCAAAGAGTGATTTTCAGTTCAATTTCGTACGTTTCTTGATTTTTTATTTTTCCCTTTCTGAAAAAGATCGTTCTAAAATTTTTTCGGTCGCTGCCAAGTTTTGGAACGCCTAACCAACGTTAGGTGTACGAAATTTCTGGGAGGAAACCGTCGAAGCCAATCATAGCTGCTTTTTGGCCACTTGCTGTTTTCACAGTTTCTGTAGTCAAGAATGTCGCATTGGATCGACGATCAAGCTGAGGAATCGGATCACGAGGAAGATCGTCCCGTAAAGAAACGCGCCAGAATCGGGAGCGATGACGATGACGATGAAGAGGAAGAAGGTGAGTAATAATCGGATTCGTTGTACCTACGATGTCCAAACCGAGTCCTGACTCCATGAAAAGGTTTTCCTAAACGTTTAGGAATTTATATTTTTAAAACGCTTTGAGCCATTCCGTACCACGCCCACCATTCTTTAAGACGGCTAGCTCATTGGAATTCAATTTTTCGGCTGCTCTTTCGTATCATACGCGCTTTTTCATGTAAAAAAGTAAAAGATTTTTCTGCTTTTTCCGTTTAGATGAATCAAAAATTGCCGAAGAAATGGAAGGTTTCGTCGTTACAGGAGATGATGACGAAGAAGGTGACGACGAAGGCGATAGAAGTAATTGCACAGGCCGTTGCGCATGCCATTCCCTTAGAAATGGTGCGCTTTCGAATTTTAGAGTCAGAAAGTGAAGAGAGTGCTGATGGAGAACTGGAAGACGAAGATGCGGAACTGATAGCAGAAAATTTGGGTCAACTGGTATGTGCTGATTTTTTCGACTGAGCCTTTTTGTCGTTTCCGTGGAATTGATCGGGAATGGGCACTTTGTGTTTAGACGAGGAAGAAACCGAGACACGTTGTGTTAGGATCAGACGAGGAAGACGAAGGCGATGAAGGTGGCGAAAGGGATCGTCAGACCTTGGAACGTGAGCTTTTTGCTGGGGCTGAGGTAATGACTCATGACATGATCATAGCTAGCTTTCATGGTTTTGTGTTGCCCTTATGAAGGTTCATGGTTCGAACTGATCTTGATTTTTAGGAAGAAGGGCCAAGACGGTCGAAACCGCCTCGAGAAATGCGTCGAGTGGACGAGGAAGAGGAAGAATTACAAAGCGGCTCTGAGGAATCTGGTAAGTGCTGATTTGGTGGTTTGGGATCAGGTTAAAAGCACATACTTTTTTTAGATATCAATGACTTTATTGATGAAGAAGGATTCGATGAAATTAGCGGACGCAGGCCAAAGCCGAAATCGAAGGCTCGACGATTGCCCGTCTCCGATCAGTAAGCCAATCTGATAGTATTGTTTATGGCACACACATGCAGGTGCGTGATTTAGGGCCTTGGAAGAAGCTCGCGAAATCTTCGGAGCGGATTTCGCATTCGATGATTTCGCCGACGAGCTGGGTGAAATCGAGGAGGGAGACGAGGAAGAGGAGGAAGTAGACGAAGTATGTGTGAATGATGCACCACTAATTTACTATACTAGAGATCATGGTGATCGTTCTAGATCGGCGAGGATGGCGAAGAGCGTCGTGTAACGAGGAAAATCACGAAAAAGAAGCCGCAGCGAAGAACGTTGCTCGAAGTAAGACTGTTTCTCTCTCTTACAGGTTAGTATATCAGCTGATGGTGCGTTTTTCTTTAGCATATTGAACCGAGTGAATTAGAACGCGGCTTTCTCAGCGAATCGGACGAGAAAATACAAAAGGAGGATAAACCAGAGCGTCATCAGGTTTGTGTTTGATTCATTCTGGATTACTTGGATTATTATGCTCAATTTTAGCTTCGTCTTGTGCAAGTGACTCCCGCTGACGAAAACGAATTGAGCGCTGAAGCTTCTTGGATTTACACGAATGCCTTTTGCACTTACCCCATAACGCAACAGGAAATGGAGGTAACATTTATGAATTATTTGGCAGATGAAACTTGGCAAACACCCATATTTTTGCAGCCGCCCATGCCAAAACCGACGATGAGCGGCTCTACTCATGCTCAAATCAAGGCCACGTTAAACTTCATTCGAAATCAAGATTTTGAAGTAAGTTTTTGAGAACTCGATTTGCTTGGGGTGCTACAGTTGAGAGCTTTTTTCAGGTACCATATATTGCGTTTTATTTGAAAGAATACGTGGACACGTTGAACATTGCAAATCTTTGGAAGATCTTTTATTGGGACGAGAAGGTATGCTTTTTGAGTGAATGAGTCCTGATTTTTGTACGCAAGGCTGCTGTTTCAGTGGTGTGAACTGCAAACCCGAAAAAAGAATTTGTCACAATTATTTCAACGCATGCAAGATTATCAGTTCAATGTGGCGATGGTGGACGATCCGTCGAGATCTGACGAAGATGTACGGGCATTAATGGATGAGGATGCGGCAGAGTAAGATTTGTTTTGATTTCTTTTTATTTGACGCTCGGTTTGAGACAGCTTTGGTTCAGGGTTTACAAGGTGCAGACTCAAGAAGAGCTGCAGGACGTGTATTCTTACTTCCTTCTCTATTATGGACGAGACGTGCCGAAGATGACAGCTTACGAGAAGTTAAAAGAAGCTCAAGAGAGAGGAGATGATTCTGATCAGCCGTTGATGCCCAAGCAGGCGTCAAGACGTGATAAATACTCGATTTGCGCTAGTGCTGGTTTGGGTAAGTTAGGGAGAAAGCATTTGTTTATGGGAGATTATATGGCTTTTTTATAGGTTCTCTGGCGAAACTGTTCGGCTTGACTCCGAAGGAGTTCGCTAGGAATTTGGATGAGAACTATTTAGTGAATGAAGTCAACCAGCATCCCGAAGAACCGCTCAAAACGGCCGAAGGTTTTGTCAACAGGTATGACACACTGGCTCGTCGAAGTGAGAAGTTTAAATATTCAGGTTTTGTTTTAGCCAGTTTTCGACACCGGAGCAAGTGCTCAAGGGTGCCGTGTACATGGTGGCTATGCAACTTAGTCGCGAACCATTAGTCAGACGTGTAATCCGGGCCAAGTACAGGAATCACGCCTGTATAACTGTTCGGCCAACCAAAAAGGGGAGGAAAGAAATAGATGAAAATCATCTGATATATTCAAGACGGTATTTGAAGAACAAACCAGCCAAGGAGTTTAAACACGATGAATTCTTGAAACTATTGCAAGTGAGTAAAGTGCCAGGGAGGCAGGAGACTTTGTCGACAGGATGTTTGTTGCAGGCCGAGGAGAACGGATTGATCAAAATCACGATATCTGTCGATTCGCCCAATGGAGACAAACAAACTTTGTCTAAGGGAATCATTGAAACTTTAATTTATCGCCGAGTAAGTTTCCGTGTTGTAATTTTTGTGGCTGTTTTCGAAAAGTTGTTTTTATAGGACGAGTACAGCAAAACTGCAACTGAATGGAATGCTTTGCGAGATGAGGCTGTGACCATGTGCTTGGAACAGATTCTTTATCCGATACTAGAGAAGGAGCTGCGAGCGAAGATGATTCAGGAGGCCAGAGAATGCGTTTTAAAGGTGAGTAAATTGACTGAAATCGTTAATTTTATGGCTGATAAACTGCTGGCTTTTTAGGCTTGCGGGCAACGATGTGCTGATTTTATCAAAATCGCTCCTTTCCCTCTGGAAAGCGAGGATAGTGACCGCGATAATCACGCCCCTACGATGATGGCGATCGCTTATACGAAGGAACAGTAAGAACAGTTGAGTAAATAGAAGATGTGTTATGCATGCGGCTTGAATTGCAGGGATCAGGCATCGTTCGGTGTAGCCTTGGACCCTGAGGGGGAGGTGACAGATCATTTGCGGTTATTGCATTTAATGAAACGCCGGAATTCTTTCAGAGAATCTGAAAAGAGGTTGAAGGTGAGACCGGAAATGGCTGGAAGGTGATTTGCATTGGTACTAGGCTCTTATGGTTTCAGGAACAAGAACTTGAGACGATAAAGCGTTTTATTGTCGCGAAGAATGTGAGAATCATTGCACTGGCCGCTGAGGATATGTAAGCACCAATATAGTTTTTTGTCTGTTACTTGGAGTGCCCTTTTTTAAGTGATGCGTTGATGATTTACGAGGATTTGAAGGCTGTCGCGGCTGACCTGGAGGCTGACGGCCAGCTGTCGCATCAGGTCGAGGTTGAATTGATCGATAACGAATTGGCCAAGGTGTACATGGACAGCAAACGAGCTCAGTCCGACTTCCCCGACTACCCGCTACTTTTGCGTCAAGCAATCAGTTTGGGTCGTCGTCTTTTGGACCCTTTGCTTGAATTTGCGCAACTGTGTAACCCGGACGACGAGATATTGTGCTTGAAGTTCAGCTCGCTGCAAGATATGGTGCCCAAGGACGACCTACTGAGTGTGGTGACGTGCGAATTCGTTAATCGTGTCAACGAAGTTGGTGTGGATGTGAATCGATGTTTGGAACACGCGCACACGTCATCCGTTCTGCAATTTGTGTGCGGCTTGGGGCCTAGGAAAGCTGCCTATGTGCTGAAAATGGTGCGTCAGAATGGTGGCATCTTGGAGACGAGGAAACAGTTGGAGACTACGATTTTGACGAATCAAAAGAAAGTGTACACCAATTGCGCTGGTTTTATAAAAATCGATACGGCGAAAGTGGCGGAGAAGTCGGAAGTTTATGTGGATCCGTTGGATGGTTCGCGTATTCATCCTGTTGATGGATATGAGTAAGTGCGAGAGGATGTCGGTTTTTGTGGTTCAAACGTGGTCATTTCTTTTAGCTGGGCACGAAAAATGGCCATCGATGCATTGGAATACGACGACATGTCAGAGGACGCTAATCCGGCTGGTGCCATAGAAGAGATTCTGGAAGCACCTGAACGTTTGAAAGATTTGGATTTGGATGCCTTTGCCGAGGAGTTAGAGAGACAGGTACGTGAGACATGTGTGAATGAGGAGTGTGTTGCGACGTGATCCAGTCCTTTGAGTGGGCGTGTCACGTGACATGTTTTGATATCTCATTGGCTACTTGCAGGAGTTTGGCAACAAGCACATTACGCTATACGACATTCGGGCTGAACTGAATCATCGCTATAAAGACCTTCGCCCTGCGTATCGCTCACCAACGAAGGATGAGATCTTTTTTATGCTAACGAAAGAAACGAAAGACACGTTTGATGTGGGTGAGTGAAATTTGCTTATATTTGATTGAACGATGAAGCAATAGTTTTGATTCAGGCAAGCTGGTGTTAGGGCGTGTGGTGTCGATTGCGTACCGCAGGCCGAAGGCGGATCAGCTGGAACAATCGAACCCAGTTCGGAATGATCAGACGGGTTTGTGGCAATGTCCGCATTGTTTGAAGAACGACTTTTTCGAATTGAGTGCGGTAAGTCGGGTGGGTAAACACGGCTGTGATATGCAGGACAGGTCTGGGCGGTGTGGTCTCTTAAGGTATTCTTAGACTTCTGTCCTGTAGGTTAAACTATTTGTGGAGGGTTGAGAAGTTTAATAGATTGACAAGAACCTGTTATTGCAGGTGTGGACTCACTTTGATACAAAGCAGTGTCCGGGCCAAGCCATTGGAGTGCGGGTTCGTTTGGAAAATGGTGTCAGTGGCTTTATTTCTACGCAAAACATATCGGACAAAGGGATTAAAAATCCGGAAGAGCGAGTTACTGTAAGGAAAGCTTAAATCAGATGTTTTTCTGAGTAGAGTGCTGACTCGAGTTGACTTTCAGCCTGGGATGCCAGTCCATTGTCGTATTCTGAAAATCGATCCGACTCGTTTCAGTGCGGACTTGACTTGTCGAACGAAGGATTTGTTGGATCAAGAGAAAAGATTTAAGTAAGTAGAGATTGGGAAGTGTCTTTTGGGTAAGTTGATATTCAAGGAGGGTTTTAGGCCCCCGAACGATCGGCATTACGATTATCAAGCGGAAGAAGAGGACAGAAATGAAGAGCAGAAGCAACTGGCCATACAGAAGAAGCAGCAGTATCTGCGCCGTGTTATCGCTCATGATGCTTTCCACAACTGCTCGTTCAAAGAAGCCGAACGTATGCTGTCGAGTGCAGATCAAGGCGAAGTGATCATACGGCCAAGTAGTAAAGTGAGTGGTATTGAATTGGTGGTTTTGAAGCGCGCTGATTGGGCTACTTTTAGGGCAACGATCACTTGACAGTCACGTGGAAGGTTGCGGACGGTGTGTACCAGCATGTTGACGTGAAAGAGGAAGGCAAGGAGAATGCGTTCAGTTTGGGCCGAGCGTTGTACATTGGAGAGGATGTGAGTTGTATCCATTTTGCTGCCACCAGTGTATCTGGTTCAACCAGCGTATTTTAGCTCTTCGAAGACTTGGACGAAATCATCGCTCGTTATGTAAATCCTATTGCGGCAAATGTTCGTGAAATCTTGGGGTACAAGTACTACTTCCCGTCCAGCGATAGAGAGGAGATTGAAAAGCATTTGCAGCAGGAAAAAGATAACAGCCCGAATCGCATTCCGTAAGTAACTGCTGTCATATTTCAAGTGGCGGTTTGAGATCATGGTCGATAGGGCGCAGTTTATGTTTCAGGTACGTGATGAGCGCTTCGAAAGAGTATCCTGGCAAGTTCCTGCTCTCTTACTTGCCCAACAAGACGGTACGTCACGAGTACACGACTGCGTTGCCGGATTGTTTCCGGTACAGGAGTCGCACATTTCGAACGCTCAACGACTTATTGAAGTGGTTCAAAGAGCATTACAGAGAACCGCCTCCCTGTAAGTCAGGTCTAGGTGATAGCTGAACGCGTAGGCTACAAGTAGTTTGTCTGTTTCAGCAGCTGGTGGGGTGTCTGCCACGCCTATGGACCAGGCATCATTTATTGGTGAGTCAAGATGGATGGGTTTTGATGCAAGGCTAAATTTTCTTGTTTTAGGCGGTAACTCTCGTTTTGACAGCATGTCTCACGCCGGCAGTGCTGTGGGCCGTCCCGTTCAACCGCCGGCTGGATGGCCCCAGGCAGCTGGAGTGGCGCCGATGATGGCTTCGCATATGGTAAGGATGAAGTGTTGGGGCGTGGGACTTAAGTGAATGAATGCTCGTTTTAGTCGGCCTACGGTACTCCTAGCTCGATCACCCAGCAAGGTCGTTATGGTATGCAATCAGCGGCGTCTTCTAGTTTTGTGAATGCAGCCCAATCGTGGAATACGCAAATTCCGACTGGCCAGCAACCGTTCGCAGTGCCGACCACCCCAGGCACTCCGGCTGGAATAAGGGACAGCAATCAAGCGGGCGGACGTCGTCAGGGAAAGTGAGAGGGTGTAGTCACAGTTTGGAAGATATGCGTTATCCCGATTTTAGGGGGGCTGCTGACGATTGGGCAGATACGGCGCGTAACTGGAGTCGTGCTCGGCGTGAAGAGTCATCTGCGAGCAGCGGCTTTGGCAATCCGATTCCTCATACCTACGATCGTCCACGCGGAGGTGGTGGAGGACGGGGTGGGAGTGGCGGAAATTTTCATCGTTTTGGTGGTAGTGGTGGGCGCCATTCGAATCGGGGTGGTGGGGGCGGGTACTACTGATTCTGGGTTCCATGTCCGTTGTCCGAACGAGTTATGACTGTATCACCTATGTTATTTCCCGTTGTGTGAGTACATTGTTTGATGGTGAGTAAAGCATTTCTGCTCCGTCCCAATGACGACTTCACTCACAGCGAAGGATGCAAGAGCCAAGAAGAGACGCTGTAAAGTGTCCAGGGTGGGTGAGTGAGCAGAGTTACTCTAGCTTGGCAGTGGCGTGCGGTCGGTTGGTCAGGTGAGATGGACTCGGCGTCTTCGCTGAACGTGTCTGTGTCGACGGGCGATGTAAAACACGAAGCTGCAAAATGGCTTTCGAGGGACGAGTCGGCGCAAGAAGAAAGCGACTTGTCGACGCCGACCGCCTCGGGGACGAAAACGGCCAAAACACAAGCCACGGCGAAAACTGCCACGACTTCGACGACTTCGCTCACGCCAGCGGCGAAAGGAGTGGACGGAACCAGTGCCAAATTGGTATGTACTCGATCCGAGGTGGGGCTGATTGACGAACTCTCGGCATGATTTTCAGATTCGTGATTTGCCTCAGCAAAAGTCATCGAGCGAAGTAAAAAAGGTAAGCGTGCAAATTGAAGGCTCCAAATCCAAATCGAACGTGGACACATCCGTAAAATACGCCCGCATTGTTTCGAAGAAAGCGATTCCGGCGAAAAAGCAGGGAAAGGCAAAAGTGGCAAAAGCGGGGCCGACGAAGAGAGCGAGCGTGCCAGCGGTGGACGGCACCTCCCTGGAGGGAAGTCGAATCGGGGGATCGACAACGGCGAGCTCGTCGAGTGGCAAGGGTGTCCTGTGCGACTTTGGTAGCGACCCCTCTCTGACGGTGAGAGTCAAGTCGAAAAGGGTGGAGACGATTCGATACGAACGGTTAGGGGTCAAGCTTCTGCCGAAGCCGGTCAGGCCGGTCAGACCAGGGATACCCTTATCCCAGGCGCCACCCTTAGTCGACGAGAGCGACAGGGAAGTGACCATCTCGGAAATTAAGGAGCCCGGTACCACAACGTCCAGACGCCCGTCAGCGTGCTTCTGTTGTCGGAGAAAAGGATTGAGTGGGAAGGATAGATGCGCTCAGCGACGGCGAATTATAATCATCACAGCCATCGTAGTGCCTGCACTCGTCCTCGTCGCCACTTGCATCGGCTTGGGCGTGTGGGCCCTCATCCGGGAACCTTCATAGGCTCGGTCGGTCAGCGATAATGATCATCTTGTGATCGAAGTGACCTCACGTGACTTGTTCCTGCTTGTGTCGATACATGGCTCGTCAGACAAAGACAGATGGCATGGATGCGACTGCAAGGAATGTCGTGCACTGTTACGATGCATCCATAAAGGACGCCCACAACAGGGGGTTTTTACTCCCGCACCAACCTACTGTACTCTTACGCACCCGCATCATTCATACGAGCACCGATTAGGGCAGACAATACTAAGCTTCATAAAGCAATTCAAAAAGTCATGGAAAACAGCAGATTTAAAACTGTCACATGACGAAAAAGCTAAATCTTCTGGTAGAATTCCAAAGGTAAAAATGACTGAGGCTGACTCATTCGAATTAGTGGCACAGAGCCTCTCCTTTATAATCGTAGAATCCGTGGTAAAAACTGTAAAATTGGGCAAACTTTATCTGCTATCTTCGGTCGAAGAGTGAAGGTCACCGTGTCTTACTTGTGTCCGGAACTTCTGACGATTTGATATTCGAGCCATTCTTTTACTGTACACGCGGGCAGCCAACAATTGAGAACGTTCGAGATCTTGGGTGTCTTTTTGCTGAATATAGTAGTATTGTAAGTACAGGAATCATTAACGGAACCAATGCACGATTTGAAAACAGTTTCCATGACTTTTTTTCCGATTGAGTACCTTGATCACGTGACGTCAGAATAGGCTTCCGGGCGATTTGATGTTTCTTTTTGATTCAAAAATCTAGCCTGCCTGTTTACGCTTTATACACTGGGACCCGGTTTCTCGAAAGCACTTGTCTTTAAGTGCGCATTAACTTTTGGATAATCTGGCATTAACGTTGCGATCTGTTTCTCAAAAGGACTTAAAATTAAGGTTGACCATTAAATTTAGCAGCCAAGGCCCGAAAAATAAGGTGCCTCCGGAGATACCTTATCCATGATAAGCCCTCGTTATCAGGCTCTGTCACAGCTTATGCCTGATCAGGTGCAAGCAAATTTCATTCTTCTCGCGGTCTTGAGCATGATGGAGCGCCTTGGTCATACCGTCATGCCTGTGGCATTTACTTGGGAGTCGTTGATGACCTTTTTTGCTGTCTCTGAGGTTAGGGCTGCATGACTTTGTTTCTGTTCTTAATCTGATTAAGCCTGAATGGTTTTACAGTTCAGTAGCATGCTAGGCGTCGTTGGTGCTATCGAAGGCCGTCTGGCACCGAACTCAGCATTCAGCAGTGTGTCAAGTTGCAAAGTGAGGTTGTTTTTGAAGATGATGAAATCAGGGATGAAAAGGACGGTGAGGACATTCGGACTGTGGTTCCGCCAGCAAATCAGAGGGCACCGCTGGGAGGTGGCTCGAGGTGGTACGCACGTCAACCTCTCAAGCGGGATCCCGGGATTGAGCCCTCGCAATCTGATGTGTTTTCTCCGCGGTTTGGAAAGCAGAGTCGTGCACATTTGCAGCCACCATCAAGCTATCCGGTTGCAGTCGTATCGGCACCTGAATTCGCTCGATCTCCGCGTTCACTTTGGCGTCTCCCAGCCTGGCCTTCAGCTGGCGTTCTTCTTTCTCGATCATCCGATTCTCAAAGCAGCCAATATCAGCGATTGCCAAGTCGTATTCGATCTCCATGTGGGCGTATTGCTCGCTTTCAGTAACGAGCTCTGCCGAATCGGCATCGTCCACAGCATTCGTGTAGTCGTCGTACTTGTTCCTATAGCCCTCGAAAAGCGCTCGCAAGCGGGCCTTGTACTTGTCGATTTCATGAGAAGTTTCTTCATTGATAGCTGCCAAATTAGGTTTTGCGTCGAGTAGGTGGTGAAGGGCTAGGCGTCGAGGGGCGAGCTGTTTTCGAAGCCTCGCCGCAACGACCGCCATCGTTGATATCGTTGATAGCCGCAATCAACCACGTTCATTCACTTGCAAAAGCAAGTGGATGAATGGGGGGGGGGGTGCACCCATGCCTGGCAGGGGAAGGAGAGAATGCGACCGACCAAGGTCGGTGGGTCAAAACCCTTGACTAATGTCTAATGGCTGTACCTACGGCTGAAACATCAACCCGAGGGTTTGCCGTCTCCCAGCCAGGGGAGAGTATCGATTACTCTCTCCCACTCGCCATTGCCTCTGTTGAGACTGTGGAGGCCACTGTTAAGGAAACTTGTGGAAGAACGATGTTGTAGGAACTCGAAAAGCCACCCGTAATAGTTGCTTGCGTAGCTTATCGTTAGTTCGGCATATATTTCGCAAGCACTATGTGGAAAAGTTTGATTTTGACGAAGAACCGTATCGCCAATGGTGATCGAAATTTATGTAATTGCAACGTTGCAATGGAATGCCGGCGAGACCCAATGCACACTCATGGTGATCGAATAAATTTGAGTAAGCGCCAAATAATAAACTGAAAAAAATCGATTCTCGCCTACATACTTTGCACACAGACAAGCATCGATCGGAGGCGAACTTCGATCAGCGATAAGTTAATGCCAGATTATCCAAAAGTTAATCTCTACTCAAAAATGAGTGCTTTCGAGATACCGGGCCCTGGTCAGTAAGTCGTCGAACAATTGGCGGATTTTCGCTTCCTTTGGCTCACTCAGTCGATCGTAGGACCAGTACCAGTGGTCATTTTGTGAGTGCGATTACCTAAACGTTGTCCGCTGTTTTGCTTCCTCGGAGCGTTTTCCAGACTTCTCTACTTGTGCCTTTTTATTCCATCAATCCTTCCGACACATGCCAATGTGCCCTTTTCTCCTCGATGCGTCCCAGATTCCAAAAAAAGTCGATTACGTTTTGTACCAATCTGCTCATGCCTTTGCCCTTTCCAGCGTTGTGGAGGGCGTGGCGTCCTGATCGCTGCATGTTGGGCATCCAACTGAATCACATTCTGCTGCTCCTCCACGTTCAATATCAAGCAGCAGTCCAAGTGCTGTCAGAGCTTGATTGTGCTGCACTTCACCCAATTGACTTGCTCCCCGAGGAATCCTGCATTTTCAGCGAAGCATACTGAAGCATGGCATTCTTTTTCCTCGCAGGTTTTATTTCATTGTTCATTCATTTGTTCATCGGTTTCGTGATTGCATTTCCTGCTTCAGCTGCAATTGAGCTTCTTCAAGTTCCACCTCTTTCTTACCAATCGCTTGAAGTAGTGCTTTGGGGCTTCTTTGCACTGACTGGTCTCCAGCCAGCCGCAGGTTGCATCTATCACATATTTCATCGATTTTGTCGAAGACTTGAGTTCCGATGCCCAGACTGATATGCAGAATTGGACGCAGAATATTCTTTTTATTTTCACATGTATCGGTTTGATTCGTGCATTAGTCCCTCGCCAGTATTCAAAGCAGTAGTTCTAGTTCTAGTGTTACTTGCTAAAACGCATACAATGCGCACTCGAATAGCAAGTCACACAGTAAAAGTAAAAAAGCTACGAAAATGTCATTTTAGAAATCGCTTGATAGAAGGAACTATAATTCGATAAAGCTGCATCCTCCTCAGTCAGAGAATTCCTCAAAGTCATGACAAAAAAAATAACGCTCTGCTTGAAACTTTCAAAAAAATGTCTTGGAATACTTAAATGATGCACAAAACCAGAGCTCGGAAAGTCGTGAATGCCAGAACAAAATTTATAAAACTGAAAACATTTCACCGTTTCCTGCGACAAAAAAGGGAAGAAAAGCCGGTTCGGCATAATGCATCGTCGTGCGACAAAGTAAAGTCACGTGATATAAGACGTAACGCAAATTTTTGTACACGTTTAAGTTAATCAATATCTTTCTTCAGTATAGGATCATAGACAACGCTACCATAATCCAGAATCCACCTCACACAGGCGTTATAAACATTTTTCAAAACGTGGGATGAAACCCTTTTGCCAAGTTTCCTATTCACAGCACCCAACATAGAATTACAGCGTTCTACAATTTCGGTAACATGAGAAGAGAATTTGAGGTCACAGTCAAAAATAACACCTAAATATTTGACCGTCTTAGAAACTTCTAATTTTACATCATCCAAATACAGTGAAATATGCTTGAAATTTGAGACAGCACCATAGTGAAACACTGTTACCTGCGACTTTTTGGCATTGAACAATAAACCGGCAGCTTCGATCCATTTTTCAATAAAATCCAACGCTGGCTGGACTACCAAGTCACATTCATTGACATTATCCGTATCCTCGACAGGAACCAAGAAGACCAAGTCGTCAGCGAACGCTTGCAGGAGATAATTGCGGAAGTGACGACGGGAATCGTTTAATAATTCATCGAAATGAGCGATAAACAATGTTGGTCCAAGAACACTTCCTTGAGGTCCAAGGTCGACCGTACCACCGTACCGGCCGTTACCGGGGGTGGTACGGTACGGGTACGGCACTGAAAATAGGCCGGTACGGCCGTACCGAGTTTTATAATATGTTGTGCGTAATTTAGCGCTCGGGTGCATTCCTTTGCTTCAAAGCGGCAAAGTTTTATGAAGAGAAAATGAATCTAGCAGCTGTTAGTTTATACTCCCAAACTATTGTTAGATAAGCGATTTAAAAAAGTGACCAAAATTTTAATCATTTGCTCGCAGAGCATCGCGTCTCAATCCTAACGCTAGTAGGCTGACTTTGGGGTTGTGATCCTTATGAATTCTACTCAGTGCTGCTAAAACTTGAATTGAAAAGTGGTCATTCATGGATTCGCTGTTGCTGAATTTGAGGCGCCTGCCATGCTACAGTTTCCTAAATGAAAGACTAAAGCTGGACGTATAGTTGGATGCGATGCATCAAATAAGCTTGCGATGAGACGTTTTAGGCACCTTTTTACATTCAGTTGACCCAAAAGTGCCGCATCGCACGCTTATTTGACGCATCGCATCGAACTAGACTTTGGGCTTAAATTCCTTGCCTTCAATTTTTCGAAGCGCTGGTTAGGGAGCCCATATGCTGATTAAATTCCAACAGATATTCTCTCATCCCTCCCTCTCTTAATTAAAAAATTTTGTTGGCATCTTTGTGCAAGACATCGAAACAGGAGGCATCTGGATCTCCAGTATGAGCATGGATCACCGAGCGTCGCGGCACAGATTTATAACACGGTCTCGTATCATGGTATCTAGTTGTGGGTCATGAGTTCATATCTAGTCTTTGAGCATATAGGTACAGTAGCATGATGGAGTGAAAGGATTTCCAGTAATCTGCGATATCAAAGGAGTGGAGTCCGCTAATATAAAATCTTTTGAAAAATTTTTTCAAATTTTTTTGGCTGCTAAGATGGAGTTTTTTATTAGTACGGTAGGGTACGGTCAAAAAAGTCGGTACGGTCGACCCTGGGAACTTACCGACTAGACTACTCATTGCTTTTGCGGTCACTATCGGAAATTCATCAATTACCATCTAAAATTATACGTTGGACGTCTGCATATTTACAAGATCGATCTCAATACGTAGTTGTTCGCGGATGTTCATCGAGCACGATCTCGGTACCGTCGGGTGTAAAGTTCCCGGTGTGTATGAAACGTATCCAGCACCTTTGCTTCACTTAATTCAGATTTCTTCACATAACAGAATTCGCAGAGCTCATAGCAGATAATCCTTCAAACCCCAGTACGTTCTTTCTTTCTACTGCTTCCAATTAAAATTGCCCTGTTACTGTGTCGCTGATTCGTATGACGTCTCTGACTGCATTTCGTCTGACGATGAGATTACACTGGACGCTGACTGCGACTCCTCGCTTCAGTCCCGCAGTACGTGTGGAAAAACGGGGAACTCGTAAGTCACTTAGCCTCCTTCCTTCCATATTTGGGTCGGGTCCTTCGCCTTGCACCTCCACAAAGAAAGAATTTTTTAGGTATAAGTAAAACTGACCGAAACTGAAGCAGAAATTGGATGACTAAGTCGAACGTGGTGGAACACTATCCACCTTCGTCAGCCACGATCACGTCTCAGTCTCAGTCGCGTACGACGAGCTCGCTATAGCGAGGAAATGGAAACTATGCGACGCTATACATTTGTATGAGGTGGACATGGCGGGTAACAACAACGAATCGGTCATTTTCAAGGCCGTTCACGACGCGGGCACGTTTTTCGTATTTCGAAATTCATAACATGTAGGCCTAGTCGAGTGCTTCCAGCATGTTGTTGAACGAGTGATTGATTGATGGCAAACATTGTAGTTGACCCCATACACAATTATTGGAGCAGTGTGAGAAATAAATGTCCTACGATCCAAGCGATTTCGAAATCATATTTTTTAAGAGGCGCAAGACATTTAGTACCCGAACCAGACATCCTTACATTTCCATACCATCATACATTTCAATGTGGCCGTCGCTGAAGCTGGAATCGAGATGGTCACACTTTTCAGGCAAAATGGCATTCAAATGTTTCTTTATCTAGTTCTCTGCTAAGGAAACAAATCCGGCGAAAGCGCGAGTTTTTGATGTAAAATAATCCAAGTCGTAGCTATGATTCAATTCGATTTGATTTCTTCCCGCCCTAGAAGAGCACGCACTGGCAGACTGGCAGACATTAGCGAAAAAATGAGGATTCAGATAAAATGTTGAGATTAAAAACATATTTTCAACTACCAAATATTTCTTAACAAGAATGATAGAAAAAAGTAGAATTTTGTGCTAGTTTAATGAACCATTCTTTTTTTTAAAAAACCGAATTTCTTTTACATATCTGACACTTAAATTTTACAGTAGCCCGCACACAGAAGAAATAATGGCGGGAAAAGCATAATTTTTCAAAATGTTGATTTTCGATTTACTTGCAAGCGCGCCGTTTCTCGTCGTAATAACTGATAGAATTCGTTTCCAAAATGCAATCATCGAACAATAATGATTCATGCGGGTGATCGGGAAACGTCGAATCATCGAGACGGGTTAGATGCGATATTTGCGACGAAAAATTTTCCCATCGATCGGGTTTATGGAAGCATAATAAGAAACTTCGTGAGGAAATGGCTGCGAAAGCCACGCGTCAGCCAACATTATTATGTGGATTATGCGGGGAGTTGCTGCTATTTCAAACGGACATCTGCAAGCACGTGTCGGAAAAACACTCGATCAGAGCCGATATCGAAGAGACCGAATTTGAGTCGATCGAAGAATTCCAGTCATGGAAGAAGGCGGAAGAAGAAAAAGGTAAATGCTTTCATTCACGTCGACGCGGTGAGGTGGCCGGAGTCCAGCGTTTTTTGTGTCATCGTTCTGGAAAATTTACATGAAGAAGCAATAGTATTCGCGGCCCGGGCACCGTGAATCGAATCACTGTGGATTCCAGTGTTCAGCTTTCATGAGTTCAAAAATTATGCCCGATGGACGCGTAACCGCATCTTATTGCCTTGCGCATTATGGTCATGATCATGAATTGAATGATTTGCCTCTTCCTGATAAAACACCAGAAAACGTAGCGATCTACCTCATGCAAGAACGCGATCCTGAATGCATTCTCAACAAAATACGAGGCATGTCTGACAAGGTACGTTAACAGTGTTACGAAGAAGCCAATCCTTCTTTTAGAAACTCGCCAAGATTTGGATGAAATCAATCGCAGCCACATGCTAAAGAAAAGTGATATCTTCAATATCCGACAGCAATATGGGTTGGGGAAGGCGAAAAGGCCTTCCGATATGGCCAGTGTCTCAAAGTGGGTGGCTAAAAATGCTGGGGACGCTCTCTGCCATCATCCAATGGTTGAAGAAAGTGGAATTTTTATATTAGGTGAGAGTAATACCATCTATTATTTTATCATGCAGAAGCTATTTTGTGGAGCTTTCTACAATATCTTGTTTTCATAATTTTGTTTTTAAAGGCATTCAGACGAACTCACAAAAAGAGAAGCTTGTTCATTTCGCCTTGTCTGTAATCTGCGTGGATGCTACGCGTGGAATGAGCCCTTACAAAGACTACGTGCTTGTGACGGTCATGGTCATCACGGATATGGGTGAAGGATTCCCCGTAGCGTGGTTTATTATCAGAGATGAGACTGAAGAAATTTTGACGCAATGTTTCAAGGCCCTACGCGAAAGGTAAGATAGGCGGTGGGTAGGGTGGGAGAGGGTAGCTCAGTTGTCCTGCCAATCGGGAGGTCCCTGGTTCGAACTCCAGTGGACCTAATTCAGCTCATCTTGGTGAGTTGATAAAGTGAATCGTCCAACAGTTCGCAGCTTGGAAAAGCAGCCTCGTCTTCCTTCACCCCCTTAGGAGTGTACCCAGTCCTAACAAGTGTAGGACCGAAGTCGGCGGGACAAAAACTCCGACTGGAGCAGGCAAGTCTTACGACTATATACGGCTGGAACATCAACCCGAGAGGTTGACGTCTCCCGGCCATGGGAGACCGATTACTCTATCCCACTCGCCTGCCAGGCATGAGGGTTACAGGAGGTTTGGTAAGTGCCAAAGTATCGTAGCTTACGATTAGATAGAAACTTTGAATTTTCAGAATCCAGTTCGTCGAACTACTTGTATTCAGTGCAAAAGGGAGGATCACTTGGCGTGTGGCAAATGGTGGGATACGCTTAACATATCTGCGGGTTCAGGCTCTATATTTCAGGGTTGGCCCTCTATCGACGAAATTTTCCATGTCGGCTGATGCTCCTGCTTATTGGAATTCGTGGACTACTGTTTTCGGCGACTGTGGAGCGCACCCGACCAAATGACTTTGCGCGTGGCACGCGAAACGCGATTGGGAGCTCAATATCCAAAGCAAGGTCCCGTCGGAATATGAAAACTTTGTCAAGAATCATCTTCGTGATCTAATGGCAGCTGAATCGGAGCAAAAATTTCGTTTTATGGTTGCTTCATTCAAAAGAAATTTGGTCGTGTGGGGATGTGATGAATTTCGGAATTATTTCTTCCGTCTATACTGTGGAGAGCCGTGGCGACAAATGGAATGGGCTTCTTACGCACGCCAGCAGTCGATGGTCGATGCAAGCATAAATCTCGAGGCGTTTCAGGAACGACTAAAATGCCAATATTTCGAAGGAAATCAAAACCGGGGAATGGAATTACTGTTAAATCAATTGCTTCAAGTGGCCCAATCGTGTTCTCAAGATTACAGATCGGTCAAAGAATCTGGGTCAGCTGGCACTTATCGACTTCGGTTGATTGATCAAAATCACAAGGCCTCCTTGAATTTACAAACGGATACTGTAAAAAGGACGGAAAACGGGTGGTTGGTTCCATCGACATGTAGATTTTACGCCCTTCGTCGTCGGAATCATGTGGAAGATGGCTGAGAGTGCCAGTTCATCTGCTCGTTGTGTGGAGTCTGCCCCGATTTGTACCTTTGCAATTGTCCAGACGCAGTTATGCCCAACACAGCATGTAAGCACATGCATTCGATTCATTCTATTCTGAATCCAAGGTTCACGGCGGACAATACGCGTGGCGATGTGGCCGATGAGGATAAAGATGGCTCGCCCAGTCTGGACGTCCGGGAACCCGATGCTGCGTTTTAAATGAAAAGGATTGGAGATAATTTGATGGCAATCATGGACTGGTTCAATAAATCTCCAGCTGTCGATCCGATAACTTGGTTAGCGATAAACAAAAAAATGCGAAGAAATTATGATTTTGGGAGGATAAAGCACGTAGTGCCAACTATTTCTTATAAAACCGAGCACGATAAAAACGTCAAAAGACAAAGGAAATATTAGGTGCTCACGGAATATGCTTGATCTTTGATTCTTTCGCTAATTTTTTGTGGGTCTGGAAAAGTTACTTGACTAGTAAAGATGATCAGGGGGTTGACATAAGTGACGAATTTTGAATTTACCACTTTTTGCATAAAGACAATGGTGCCTGAAGATCCGATGCGCTAGGTACTGTGGAAACTGTAAATGCGACTGCAAACTGGCCAGCTTAAAACATTTTAGATCGTAAAACAATGGTCCAGTCAAAAAAGCGAGCTCGATTGTCCACTATCACATTAACATCAGTTTCGTCAAAATCAAACGATTTCGTCGGAAGTTTTGATGCATTTATAATGTAAGTGTTGATTGCAAAAAATTTTAGGGCCTAGACTTGGAGTTAGCTAATTCGGCATGGCTTTACTGAGAGTTTACGTTATCTATTTTTGCAGAAATAGGCCCATCGTACTGAATTTCCCTTTATTTTTGATTTCTCTTCAGAATCGATGATTACAGTCGTTTCCTTAACTCGCGCCCAAAATCGAAGAGAAAAAGCAAGGCGGCAACTGATGCAAACACCACGTCATCATTGAAAAAGATCTTAGAACAGGGGCTTGGCGATCGTGTCCTCGCGCTGACGGAATGGTCTTTGGACGAGGATGTGGTAAGAATTGATCGCGTGTTTTGGTTTGAATTTGACGGTAGCTGCCTGTTGTAGGTTCCAGACGATCTCGTCATCGGGATGAAGTTGAATCCAGACACGTACCATCGACTGATTGACCGAGGGCCATCGGCCGATACGGAGGAGGTATGGTGCCCAGTTTGTCCGGTCGACCTAACTGAAGTCTGTCGTTATTGTTTTAGGCGAAGGAATTTCGGCATTTATGGGGAAACAAGTCAGAAATGAGGAAGTTTGCGGACGGCTCGATTTGTGAAACGGTTTTGTGGCCTGGAAATAACGCCATGGAGCGAAGGCATATAGTTAGATTGATCGTCAAATATTTGTTGCAAAGGTAAACAAAATATTTCTGCTAATTCGTCACTTTAACTGTGGGGGGGGAGGTGGGTTTTTTCTTGTTTTTTTCCCCCCTTTTTTTTTCCCCCCTAAAGGGGCTGTGGACCCAAGAAATAGACCAACTAAGGGTTAACTTCGTAATTTTAGGCATCTCAATATTCCACCAGATTTAGTTCATGTAACACAGAATGCAATCGAAACTGTGCTGCTGGCATCATCTTCGATCGCTCCATATGCCATCGAGACCACGGGCGAAGAACAATTTCGTGCTCTTTGCGAATCGTACGACAAGCTCAGTAGTGTTCTACGATCGGTGGAAGGACTGCCGTTGACACTGACGAGGGTGCAACCTATATCGCCATCGCTGCGGCATACTGAAGTAAGCTGGCTGTTTTCCATTGGCTTGTTGCAGCACGGCAGGTTGGCCGTGACCGCACAGAATTCTTGCAATGATGTGAACTTGATCCATTCTCTGATACCGATTTCGAGACCCGAGTGTAAACTTAGGATTTATCATCGCGGAAAGTTCTTTTTCGCAGTGTCGCTTGCAGAGATCCTTTTCGGGGCTCGATATCGGCTAGGATTATTTCATTTTCTGAGTCTGTTATCCACAATTCGTATTTGAGGTACTCCTGTACCAGAACCTGAGAATGTTTTGTTTTCAGATTTTTCCGCCCGTGTCAACTTGTTGTGCAACGGCAAAGGCTTCCGTCTACGTTCGTGACGACTGTTTTATACCGCGTCCGAGTGGTCTATATGCCCCGATATGGCGGCCATCTCACGAAGGTGGGCTTGGTGCAGACTTTCCTGCCTGATCCGGTTTCATGTTGTTATTCGTTTCAGTGCAGATTACATTGGAAGCTAGCAGTAAATGGCCAGAAGATATTCAAGCCGTTCGACAATTGAAGTGCGCTTTTTATTTGAAGCTAAGTGAGCTGATGCACGTGCAGTTCGGACTGAAAAGTCACGCTTTCGAGGATCGATTGTTGGTCATTGTGGTAAGTTGAATTAATATTAGGCTGAAACGGACTTGTCAAGTTGTTTGTTGCAGGACTCGTTCATTTTTCGTATTGTCATAGTTTATCCTCGAGAGGCAGTCTTGTTGAAGTTGCGCAAAGACGAGAAAGGAATGCTGATTTCGAGGAACAGCAAAGAATCGACGGCTTACGAGTTGGCCACTGTCCACGCTTCCAAACATTCCACTCAGATTTTGGGGTAAGCGGGGATTAGTATGAGAGATGGTGTTAAGGCACTAATTAGGAAGCTGTGTGACCCTCCTTAGAAGCCAACTGGGTTCAATTAGTCCCCCACTTAGGTTCAGGCGCGATAGTGGTCGTGCTCGTCATCCGCCGGTCCCAGAGTCGGACAAAGGAGGGTTGACCAGTGCTACCTGGTGGTAAACTCGAGGCTCAAACAGAAATAGTTGAAGCTTTGTTGCCGGTGGTATCTACCAAGTCAAGACTTCTTATTTTCAGGGTTGTCCATGCTCATGCCTCCTTCGCGTTGACTTGCCGTTTGGCTCAACGATGGATCAGCTGTCATATGTTGGGTGGTCATGTTCGAACGGAAGCCATCGAGCTGTTGGTGGCGTCGTTATATTTGGAGCGTCCAGCATCATGTGTCCCTGGGTATGTAAGAAGACACAATCGTTTCCTCGAGGACTGCTGTGATCTCTGCTTTTTCAGATCGGCATTTTCGGGTTTTTTGCAGTTCCTTCAGTTATTGACGAACCACAATTGGCTAAAATCGCCCGTCATAGTAAATTTTAACGGAGAGATTACAGGTGCGGAGGAGACTGGTATTTGTGTTTTATGAACCCTGAGAATCGGTTTTTAGAAGATGAAAAGGAAGAAATTCGGACAAAATTCGTTTCCCTGAGGCCAACATTGCCACCGATGTGCCTTGTGACGCCCGATGATCATACGGGTAGTCGTTGGACGCGACCACAGCCGGCGGCCATGATCGCGGAAAGAGTGTGTGGTCTGGCTCGAGCTTCGCTAGATATTTTAGAATCGAATGCTTTCCGATTATCGAGCACGATCGTACGGGTGAGTGCGAGAAGGGAAAAGAAAAGTAGGGGATTTGTGAATTGGATTTTGTAGACGATTTTTGAACCAGCCTTGGATGTCTTTGACGCCTTGATCTGGTTACGCAGTCGAAGAATCCCGAAGCGATACATGGCCTTCAAACGGTCGATGACGAAGGACGCTGTACAGATGGGTAAATCAAGGGGCGAAGGAGCAAATCTGTTTCCAGTTACTGATTTTGATCCAGCCGAGGACTATTTGCGGATTTTGAGGGTATGCTGATTCAGAGACTGGAGTTTTCGTTGTGTAGGTGGTTGAATTTCAGGAAAAGTTTGATCGGTACGCTTTGTTCTTCTATGATTCGTGTGGAGGCGATGTGATCGGAGTATTGTGGAGACCTCGAGTGAAGAGAGCGGATGCGGAGAGGGTACGTCGGGGATTCCAGTAAAATTTGGGAGTATGGTTTCGATGTCATAACAATGGATTGTGCAAAGCGAAATAGCGTTGTAAAGAAAGCATGGACGTCTGGCCGCATCGCGCAGCCGTCAGTGACCACAAAGACACAACCACAGCGGTGGAAGGATGCTCCGCGCTTAGGCAAGACTGAAAATATTTCGTTTTAGGATAGAGAAAGTAGTAACGAGAAAACTAAGGATGAAAACTGTCACGAAACTACGTCGCAAAGGACCCCGACGATATCAGATTTGTTGATTGAGTTTTCTTTGGTGGGCAGTGGGTTCGTGAAAAAAATTGACGATGTGAAATCATTCGTTAGATGAAAGTGGATTATGTTGTTTGAAAGAATTTTGACTGGATGGGAAAATGTGTGGACATTGAATGAGTGTAGTCAGAGACCGTAAAACACGCGTTGCTACATTTAGAGAGATTCAAAATTCAAATTTAGCGCGCAAATGTCATTGGATGATGCGCAGGCGTAGTTGGGTTAGGAGTGTCTCTTTGCGTCGATCCATTCCCACATTGTTGCCCAGGCAAGTGAAAAACTGGACGCCGTGCGGCACACCCGCGAGCTGTAGTAGTGTCGACGAACGAGTTGCCTACATGTGAATGCCAAAATATAGCGCGTGTTTACTTGCGTTTTAAATTGACGCAGAAACAAATCTGCTAAAACGTTGAAAATCGAACTGAAATTTTTCTCTTTATGGCGGAATCGCAATCGAAAAAGCGTGATCGCGTTCGTGGGACTTCGTCGAGTGGACGTTTTTTCAAGCGTAGGCGTGGCCAATGGGGCCATTCCCGAGCATCGATCAATGCGGCTCTGGCAATCGCACCGACGACAGCGCCCCCAGCGGCCAACGGCAGCAATACGACGGCGGGTTCGAAGCAAGTCTTGGACAGTGGAACAGTGGCTCCCCAAATTGGGCCGAAACAACAGCGGCATGGAAGAAAACGACGACGTCATCGTCATTCAAGCTTCAGCGGTGGAGGGCCTGGCGACAAGGCAGGTTCATCGTATGCGTTACCGCCAGCCGTGGCCGCAGCGTTGGCTATTCCTCCGAAAACGCCAGAAGGCCCGGACTTGACGGGATCGGGTACTGGTGTCAGCGGCGACGATGGCGACAAGAAACCGGATGGTCTACAAAATTGGACATCACAACCCGCTAATGGTGGAGATTCGACCGCGGCCGCGGTTCAACCGACTGCATCGGCCGACGGAAGTGTGTCATCGGCCCCGAACGGTACGGCACCGACGACGGGAAGCGGAAAGAAAAAGAAACGCCGATCTCGGCGAAAGCGTCGCCAATGGAAGCCCTATTACAAACTGACGGCCGAAGAACGTCGAGAATTGGAAGAACGAGAAGAGAAACGTGCCGAACGAGTGAGGGCCCAACGGTTTGCTCACGGACAGCCGGTAGCCCCCTACAACACCACTCAATTCCTACTGCGTGATCGCGAGTTACGAAACGGCGGGGAACCGGACTGCGGCGACTTGGATGAAATCGTACGAAATATTCGTCACCACACTCGATCGGGAAGTTACGAATCCCCCGGCGCTGCTGGCGCGTCCGATAGCAACTGCGACGACGTTTCATCGGACAACAGTGATTACAGTTATTTGGAACGCGAGTTCGATAACGATTGGTTGGACGAACAAAGGCAGCGATTGGAAGCGATGACCAAGGACGATTTGGTCAAGGAATTCATGGATCTACAGAAGCAGTACGAAAGTGCGCAGCGGGACATGCGCTCGAAACGATTGTCGTACGAAGAGCAAATTGCCATGTTGCAACGCGAAAACAACCAACTACGATCTTACTACGCCTCGTTAGGCCCGTCAAGGATGACCAGCACAGAAGTGCGTCAGCAAGAGGGACAGTCTGATATGAACTGTTCGTCTTCGTCATTCGCTTCGACCAACGAGCCCGTCACCTTATCGCTAACTTGAGTCGGTACGTATTGTACATGGTGTCCAGTACGCATGGCGCAGCGTCGTTGTAAATGTGCGTCGCATATTTATCCGTAGGCTGTATTCATTTCTGACTGATTACCATTAGTGACTTGACAGAGGTGAATTTAGGATCATTAGGGAAACTGTCTTCGATCTCTGATAACTGTTCATGCCATCACACGTCATTCATGCATTATCCTACGGCCTAGAAAATAAGTAAATCTTTTTCTTCAGCAAAGAATCGGTTCCCTCGCAAAGAATAGTTTACTTGTCGCACTGCATAAATGGGGCATCACCTTGTTACATACACTTCTAAATCACGGTAAGTGCACTGCATCGTCTGAACGAACCCATGCCCAACTTTACAATCTAAAAGTCGAACCCGCTCACTCAGGTCTCCCGAAATGTCCATTCAACATAAGCGAAAAATCAACTAAGAAACCGTATCGTGATAAAAGCGTATCCAAAAATGACCATTATTGAGACTATCGTTTACTGTTGCCAATGCGGTGCACCTAAAACGAAAGGCCTAAATCCTGTTTTCCGCAGCACATACTTGGATTGACATGCCTGGTTGCTGGGGATTCTGAATAGGAGCGTACGGATTGTATCCCGATGGCGCGGGTGGATATCCCGGATAAGGATTAGGTTGCGGATATGGTGGAATGCCCGTCGGATAAGGAGCCTGCGGATGCGGCATCGGGCCCGGATAGGTGGCGTAGAAATTGGGTTGTGCAGCTAAAAGGCAAACCATTATTAGCTAGAATTCAACCAAGCAGACCCTAAGCACTTACGATAAGGGTACGCAGAATACTGCAACGGCGGTGCCTGAGAGCCGGGTGGTGACTGGACTCCTGGCGGTGCATTAGCTCCTACGAATAAAACTAAATCTAAGCTTGCCGCAATGAAACGAGCCTTCAACTCATACCCGTGTATGCACTGTGCGATAGTGGTGCAGCATAGGGATTCGCTTGCGGCGGGGCGGCCATTGACGGCTGTACATTAGCGACGGGTTGTGTCGGAGCCGTGCTGAAACGAGGCGGAGGCGGACGCGGCGGGGGCTGATTGCTCGTCGTAGTGGTATTACCCCCTGAACGAAAAAGTGAAACACATCGTGCACGCTGAAGCCTACGCGTCACAAGCGAGCCAATCCCACTTATTCCATACAACTCCTTACCGTGATACTGCGGAGTTTGCGGGGGTTGTGTCGATGGTTGATTGACAATATTCTGCTGCAAATCTTTCATCAAATCCTCCTTCTCCGTTTTTCGAGCGAAATTGAAATCGGATACTTTCTGTTGCAAGCGCAACAACAACGGGGTCAAGTCGTTGTAAAACTGAAAACAAGGAAAACTGAATTCCCAAATTGATTCACATCCCCAAACCATCAAACTCTACCTTTGTTCCTTCTTTCAAATTCTCCGTCAATTCCAAATAGGCATCGTGCGCAGAGACCAACTGCTTCAGAGCATTTTCTCGATCCACTACGCCCGTATTCGATCCCTTCTCTGCACAGAATTGCGAATTGGCTACCTAGAAATCGAGTCGTCTATTTATCCGCTCCAGGAATGACCCTCTCATGCCACTCACTTGGACCTCATTCATCACACTCTCTTGGCGCCTAATTGAGTTACTGATCTCTTCGCGTATTGGACCATAAATCTCGTTCAATTTCGTAATCGATATTTGATCGTCGTTCAGCGCACCAGCATCCGCCATAGCTTTCAGGAAAGTCGTCGCTAGAAACTTCAGTTCAGTAGTTGCTCTGGTAGCAAGCCATCTCAGCCTTACTCATATCGAACGAGGCATCCTTCAACTCTTTCTCCAGTCTTTCACGCTCCTTCTTGATCTCTTCTACTGCTTGCATCAACTGCTTCAACTGGCCCACGGCTGCACTGTTCTTATTGGCGCCAGCATTGACCAAACCGGGAATCGTCTTGCGCAGTTCAGGCTAGAAAACCGCGATCGTAACTCCACTCTAAATCATAGAGGCAACTCGCTCACCTCTGGCTTGCTCAACGTTTCGAACCCAATTCGATTCGCCTCAAACTTCTGTCTGACGATGTTGTCCGCATTGGAGGCCGTGTCCAATATCTGTTTATACTTGCCCACTTCCTGCCACAACGGCTCCGTCAGTTTCTGAGATGGCATACGAGTCCAACGAGCGCCAAACTGTTGCCTCAATTGGTCATCCGAGTCGCGTTCTTCGGTCAAGATACGAACAGTCTATCATGTACAAAATAAGGCTAGCTTCAAAGTTCAGAGCATAAAAATATTTTCTACAGCTCACCTCGTCAATCAGTTCTTGATTACGTTTTAACAATGCTGGCAATTCGCCGATCATTTGCTGTATAGATTGAACACCACCCAAACTTTTCACTTTCGCCGATTTCTCGCGAATAGATTCCGGGAGCTCCTCCTCGTTGCACACGTCTTCCAAGGCGGCCGGTAGGTTCAAAGAAGCCAAAGAACTAAAATGAAAACGGAATACAAAACACTGATAGGCTCATCCGCAGATCGCCAGCTTACGCATTCATTAATTGGGTGTGTTCGCGTAAGCGTCCTACTTCCATGTTCACAATATCACCACGACGAGCATCGTAACGAGCTAGTGCTTGATGCACGGCAACCGGAACAAGTTTCTCGAATAGATCTATAAAAATTCGTTTCAAAATTCCTCAAAAGTTTTGACTAAGACGAAAAAAGCAGACCTTTAAATCGAGGCGACATAGGACTGCCCACCGGCAGAGTCTTCGCCAACGTCGCTTTTCCAATCGCAGCCAGTTGTTTGATATCTGGAATCCGTTCGTGATAAATGAAATCATTGTCCTTCTTGGCCAACTCGTATGCCTTCTGCAACGAGGCTGTTTCGTTCTTAAAAATTTGCACATGCGCATTTGAGAATTGTTGCTGAGCTTGTTGCATCAATTGACTGGCGTGCTAAACAAACAAACTAGTTTTACTTTTGTAGAAAAAGATGAAATTCAAAGCCTTACCTGAAGTCTGGACAATTCTTCCCCGATTTCCTTGGCGTCTTTTGCAACCACCGATTGTTGATATTGAGCCAAGGCTTGGAAAGCGAACTGCTTCCCGTTAACCACTGGTAGCCAATCCTGCACCCATAATTTACCCAATTTACAATAGATGTACAAACATAGTGGACAGACTGTTCTTACCCGTTCCCACAGACCACGCAACATGTCTCGGCCCAACTGCCTCGCCGCCTCCGCATATAATTCGGCAGCTTGCGCAGCTATTTTAGCCAAAGTGGCCGGTTTCATTTGATCTAAAATCAATAACATTTCACTTGCAAGAAAAAGTTAGTAAACGCCTTACCTTTCGCGGCCTTTAAATAAATGGCCTCTTGAGCTTGCGCCAAGCACAGTGCACTCAATGCAGCCAGCGTGTCTGGCATCAAATCGGCCGTCGGATCTTGTTGTAACATCGACAACACATAATCCTTCAAGTAGCTTAGAATTCCCGCCGCTTGCTAGAACAAAACGATGCACAATAAAACACGCAATAGACGGCCATAAGATGGACGTACTTGAAATAATTTTGCAGCCAGTTTGAGCTCGTCGTCCGTATCGCATCGTTGAGTCGCGGCGACTTGGCTTTGCAAAGCGGCGATATTGAACATGACGCATGCTTTCTCGTAGCCGCCTGAACTGAGCGCTGAAAAGTGGAAAAGACGTCGTAAACTTGGTATTACTACTTCCTCAAATCGAATGCAAATAAGCACGCTCGAGTTACTGCTACGAACCATTGAAGACAGCCTTATTGTTGCTTTACATCGACGGTCTGTCGTGCATCCAATTTCCCCCACCCCTTAGCTCGTGAATGCATAATTGTGAGGGAAATATTCGCATATTCCCACTAAAACGGCCAAATCATCGTCTACGGACGAATGAACGCACTCTCGCCCCAATCGCGTTCCTCCCGGCCTATGCAACAATGTTCAACACACATTTGGCTTCCTTAGCTATAGCTCTGTCCAAACAGTACAGTACCTACATAAAGTACAAGCAACGCGCAAGGGGGACCCCGACAAACCAGTTTCCGCCCAGTCCTGTTGTGGGACAAGGACTAACCCATTCAAATCCCTTCATGGTCCTCAAAACTTGGGTCTAATCGTAAGTGTTACTGTGCGCAAAAACGAATGTTCAGAACAACAATGACCAGTCTAATGATAGACGAAAAATTGAGTACCCCAAGGTTACTTACTCAATGAAGCACGTCCGAACAGGCCCTTTTCGAAAGCGTCCTTCCATTTGAACGGTACTGGAATCTGCGTCTGGGTCAAGGGCAACTTCGATTCGATAGCTACCAACTGATCGAAATATCTAAAAACAAACGCTAATATTTGCTTTTTCTAATCACGCCGGAGAAAGTAACTCGAAATCACGCCAATACAGTAAAAAATTTTACCTGTACAAAATTTCTAACGAGCTATCATGTCTGTCCAATGGCTGAACACAGGCCTTGCTTCGTAACTTATTGAATTCATTAATAGCTTCTCCATCAGTCGCCTCATCACTCGTACTATACGTTGACGAAATAAAACTTCGCAACGGCCCGGCCAGATCGACATCGTACGATTTTTTCAGCGGGAACGACAAAAAACTCGTCATTTCCACAATTTCACAATCCTAACACAGGAATTCGTAGAACTGAATAGCCCGATACGATCCTTACGAGGAATGAGGATGCAAATTTGCACCAACTCTTCTCCTTTTTATCAAATGACTAAACTGAGAAATCCAGGCCTCTGAATCACCTCAGCGTCCTTGAATTGTCACCGCGGGGGCGGCCAAAGGTACTTAGCCCTTTACATCAAAGAGCGCGAAATTCAAATTCCATGCGGTGAACCGGACCAACGCGACTCCGAGCCATTAATTCACTAGCCCGCTTTTTGGGAACTTTTACTGGCAAATTATGGAACACAAAAAAAACAGGCCCTTTCTACAAAGAAATAATGAAACACGTATGTTTAAGGCCGAAAACAAAGAATTCTTTTAAACTGCACATCTATCAGCTGCGAAGTAGTCGTATCACTGGACGATGACTGAACCTCAGAACCGTACGAATTTACATCAAGCCGAATCCCTCGCAATGCGTAATTGCCTTTAAAAGGCGCTCCTTCACTTTCTCCTTGCTTCCATATTCGGGCAGAAGCAATACGTTAAAGCACGTGTGCGCCGTCGGCAGTTTATCCGAGTCGGCGCCATTTCGGGCGACTATGAACTTCAACTTGGACATGCCTCCGATCGGGATTCGATCACTGCCAGTTACGAAACGTAAGAAAAGACGTTTCTGTTCTTCGCTCATTTCGTGGATGACTTCCCAGAAATATCTAAAAACAACAAACTCCAATTCCTCCCGTCCTTCCCCAACCCCCTCCCCTCCCTTACTTGACCGTCTGGTGATCAGCGCTGTACCCGTTATCGTAATCCGTGGACAGTTCCAGCGTCGTGAAGTCAAAATTCTAAAAATATATACATTTTATTTTTTAAAATTCCAACTCACCTCCCAAATCCTGCCTTGCTGCCGCAGACCAACTGTTCAATTTCATCGGGACGAAAGAGCCAACTGAGCGGACTCTCGTTCGTGCACACCATGCAGAATCCCCGACGGAACGCGTGGAACTGAGGCTCGATCGATCGATTGAGCAAATAGTCGGCATATAATTTGATAAATTCCTGAAAATGGCGAACTCACGGCTAACGTGTCGCTAGGCAGCCGGCCTCCGAGATGTCCACGTCAAATGCAATCCAACCCGCAGCAGGTCAGGAAAAGAGCCAATCGAAAAAAGATTTCATACGGATTCGTATCCTTATTTGAATGAAAATGTTAAAGGCCCTCACACTGTGGAGAAGACCTTTCCTCAGTCCTTATTAAAAATCGACAGTTACACTTATTTCATTTCGCTCATGGACCAAAAATATTAAATAAACACACCATTCAATCGAATCAGCAAGGTCGCAGGTTCGACTCCGGCTCACGTCACTTCATAATGAGTTGACTTCTACTTCCCCAATTTTAGAACGTATATTCTTTTATTTACGACAAAAGCGATATCACATTTTTAGATTCACATCCTGACCCAGAACTCGCGCTTTTCCCATTTAAAAATCCAGGCATCTGCAATTCGGCCTCTATCAGCACACCTCTGACAACTTACGCAAATCTTTCGAAAGCAAGACAAATTCCAACAAAAATTTCATCAGATTTGTTTTTCCGTATCCAGCAACACTCAGGAATAGGAGCGAAAAATTTCTATTTTTGGCGGGAACATCTGCGGCAGAGAAATTTGAAAACCAATAAAAAAAGAAAAGTTCTTTATCATGCGGTCGATTGCTCAGAATTTTAAGATGAAGAAGACACGAGTGATTTAATTTTTGTGTATTTCCTTGCGTAATCTAAAAACTTCTCCACCACCGTCAAATAAACTTGAAGGGTCGAAACTTCCACTCTTTGAAACGCCAAAGATCGACCCTATCAGTCCCCCTTGATTCACAACACAAAAAGTGCAAGCACGTACCTGTCGTGTCTCCTTGGTAACAGGAATCTCGTTCCCGTTCGGTTTTAAATCGTGCGTCACTTGTTCACCATAGCAGTCGGTCGACAGGACTCGAAACGTGCAAGCGAACACGTCTTCGAAATCATCACCTTCATAATCCAGTATTTGCTTCAAACTCGAATACAGCGTCTAAAATCGGAACAACCCAGTTTATTCAAATTTGCAAATTAGGCACCTCGGCGGTACAACAGTAAAAGGCGTCTGTCACAGTCAACTTGGCAGGTCGACCCGGGTTCTATTCCAGCCGTTAGAGAGCGACGTGAAGACTCTTCTATGCCTTGCACTCCTAGCGACGAGCTCAGCATTGGCCTTCCAGCCTCCATAAACCAGCAGACTCATAGGACTCGGTCCTTTGCTCAAAGGGGGACCCCGACATCGAGTGGCGACTGACACCCGTTCTTGCCCAGCATGCATCCCGACGGACCCTCGGCCATTGCAATCGTCCAGCAACAAGTCCCAAGGGCGAATGCAAACTGAGCTTACTCGATCGACGTCTTTCAAATCCTCAAAAGTGCCCAATTTGCCCAACAATTTCTTGTATACGACCATAGGAAACTGCACATCGACGATTATGTTATTGTAAATGGCCAAACCGAACAAAGTTCCAATCAGAGTGTACTCGGCGGCGCTGTCGAGGCTCCTCGAATTGAACCAGTACAGGCGCGAATCGGGATGATACGTGAACATGCCTAAAACAGAGAGCACTACCAGCTAATATCAAAGACCAACGAGTATTACCATGATCAGGATTGAACAACTCGGCCGTGATCAGTTGATAGAACTCTTTCGAAACGCCACCCTCGTCAACGCCTTGTTCGTCCTCGAATTCGACATACAATTGCTTCTTCAAATCACCGGGCGAATCCATGGCAATAATTTCCAACTGAAACACAAAACGCCTCCTTGTAATTTCCAGCTACCTTAGTGGGGCAACGGCAAAAAGCTTCTTGAATTGTGCTGGGCAGAGCCGGACACTGACCTGTAGTGGTTCGATTCCCCCAGCTAAAGAGATATACAGTATTACACTCCTGCCAGTACATGACATCCAAGATCGGCAAAGAGGCTGTCTAATTCCGATCCCTCATTGGTTGCATATGGGCACGGATAATAGCCGACTAACATGCGGTTGCATCCCAGACGGGCCTAAATCGATGGCAACAAGTCCCTTAGCCCGCGGGAAAAGTGCAAAAACCGATATTTGCCCGGAGTGACCAGGACGAAAAATTCCACATTGAAAATTCTCACCGTGGTCAATGAATCTTCGACCAAGTGGCTTCTACGAACACGCAATCGTAGATATGGATTCGACGGTGCCCCCATCAATGTCTGAACCATGGCTTGGCGACGTTCCGAGTACATTCGAATTCGATTATCGAAGAACATACTTTGCATCTTTGTGGCTGGCAATAGGACGAACGGGAAATTCATGAACGAGAACCGACCGTCTTCCGCCTACAAAGTAAAAGATTACCTCGGTATAAGCCCCAATTTATACTCACGCACCTTGTAGTTCAGAAAGTCCTTGTCGATTTCGATCACTTCGGACAAGGTTTCATTGTAAAACTCATCGAAGGAAATGACTGGTCGCCGAACATCGATCGGACGAACGCCTAGTCCTTTGGCCAGTGGATCGACCCGCGGCTCGTTCTTGTCCTTATTGCCATCGCTGCCTCCGCCCTCTTCATTGTCGTCCATACGGAAATCGTCCTGGCGCAATAAGTTCTCCAGAATCTTATCCTCGGCTGCGTAGAATTGCTTCTCCGACGACAGATGTTCTTCGTCGTCTCGTTGACCGCCGTACAAAGCAGCGTAGTACAAGACACGTAGCAATTTCGTGGCCCCGCACACCGCCTCGTCCTCTTGCACACTATGATGACGGCCGTAATTGCCGCTAAGCAAACGAACGGTTATCGATTGCTGAATAGCATGCACGATATTCAACAACTGCGAATCGGTATAGGATGAAAGAAATTTGGCCAATTTTACTTGTCCTTCGTCCGGTAATTGGGCAGCGGCTTTGCAAAAGGCCGGAAACGATTGTTGAATAAATTCGGGCTCGTGAAGAAGAGGCATTTCCAAAATTAGAACGAATAAGTTCAAAATATCGGCGTCTTGCTCGTATGCGCGTCGATATTTCAATTCCACTTCCGTATTTTCCATCAAATACTTTATGGCATCGATAAGGGTTTGTTGAAATGGTGAATCGGGGACATCAAATAGTGCTTTGAAAGCGGATCGAACTTGAGCCAAATCGAGACTAACTTCACCGTTATTGCTGTGATTCTTCAAAGGATCGATTAAGCTGAACGACTTCTTCTTCGAGATTAGGCCAGGATCGCATTTGCCCGTCTCCATTGTCGCCGCGTGATTGACCAAAAAACTTTTTTTGACAGAGTCGGCGCTATAGAAGATTTTGCCAAGAACGCGACGCAACTGGCTGTAGTCGTTCTTGATTTCGCACTCGCTAATAATAGTAAGCATGCGCTTTTCGGTTAAGTAATCCGATTCATGGGTTTGTGAGTCTGAAATGGGACAAAATAAGGATAAGATGCGTCGATTTGCTTGCAAAAAAAGTGATTTAGTTATCATATCAGACTAACAATAAGCTAGTGTTTCGAATCACAAAATTGGCGAACATTAAACTCACTGTTTTTAATATCTGCGCAGTCCATGGCGTTTGTTGAGCTATCGTCTGCTTCGTCTGGTTTGTCCTCCACAGCGGAGGACGCTACTGCAGGTTCGCGAGATATCGACGATACGCTTTGGTTTGGAGCCGGAGTATCCTGAGATATAATTCATCTTTAGATGCCAGGTAATCGAACGAACGACAGGATCACCGGTCATTACCTGATTTGTGCTATCTCGCACCAATTGGGGACAAAGAGGAGCTCGTGTGCGCAATAAATTCACCGCTAAAGCAGCTGCAGCGTTTGAATCTTTCGGATCTGTTGCACAGACTCGATTCACATTTGAAACGCAATTGACGTTCGAACAGTTCGGATCGCCGCACCCACGAGTCACTTGTATAAAATATTTTTGGAGCAAAGCCTCGGCTTTGTTCCTAGTTGATGACTGCCTGTAAAAAGTACAGTATAAAATTAACCCTTTTGTTTATACGAACGAGCCACGGTTCCCCAACAAAACATCATAGCCGAGTCCCAACAAAAAAATCAAGCGTCATCTTATCGCCAGACACTTTACCCAATGGGTTCGTCTACCAAATAGGAGCTTATGGAAGAGGATCGATGGGAGTTAGACGGGAAAAATCAATAAACTAAAACGCATTCTCACCACTATTGCAGGACTCACCCCTCGTTCTTGCTCTCACTGCTGAGCATTGTCGCCACGTCACTGTGCCTTTTTCAAATGCTCTGGTCGTCCAGACAATTTCTTTTTACCCAGTTCGTGTGGCCTTATGGAAGATTCGTCCACGAGGGCACCAGACATAATAAACCCGACGGCCAAAACAGGAAAGTTTCTCTTTTCTTCATCGTCCTACAGTAACCCACCCTTCTATCATGGGCAGGGTAAAATTGAGACTCAGATCAAGATTCAGATTACTAAACCATGTAACCTAAACCATGTAATTACTAGGCTAAATGGTGAAATAAAAACTGCTCTGAATCCATACTTCCAACAGAAAGACAATTTTCGCGTAGTTGATGAATTATTTAGAGGAAACTTGAAAATGCAATCACCCAACTAGGCCAGATATCGTGTTTGACACTGATTTTCTATTAGCCGTGCTCATTGAAAGTATTGAGTAAGCCGTGTTAAATCAAAACGACGTGTTGGTTTTCGCGCGCTTCTTGTGCCCTTTTGTTCTCTAGTTTTTCGAAAACAGGCCTATAATCGGTACATTTCGAAGCGATTACTTGCTGTTCCATTTCTCTAAAAAGCTCGAAAATGGACAAAGGAAATAGCGAAGAACGTTCAACTATTCCAAAGAAACCGGAGGAACTTCAAGATGACAGCCGTTCAACTAGCGCGGGTGGCAACGATGCTGACGAAATGTCCGTCGACAACGGCCCTGAACCTATGGACGACGATAACGGCGATGAGGAAGAAGACGATGATGATAATGAGCAAGATCAAGATGAAGATGAAAAAGAAGATCGCCGATCGAAAGCCAAATTAGTAAAGTCTGCTAAGAATAAACGTGGCGATGCGGAATTTCAAACACAATCGGAAGCGGATTGCGCAAAACGGTTTGAATACTTGTTGAAGCAAACCGAAATTTTCTCGCATTTTGTTTCTACTGGCGATACTGCAACTGGTGGTAAGTTGTCAACGTGCTATCTGCGTGCCACATGTCCGCGGGAGATACCTGATTCTGAATCACCGCCTTGAAATCCTCCTTAGTCAATAATCGTGTTTAATCTTGTTAGATTTATTACCTTGGGCCTGGATATTTTGACCCGCTTCTTTGACTGTTGTCTTCCATTTTGCTCAAAACTTTTTTAAGATCTGGGTCCTTTGGTCCGTCTCGTGACCTAGTGGGTTAGGCATCTCCTTGGTTTTACTGGCGAGTGTTCGACTCGCGGCAGGGTAAATCCTTTCGTGTATGCGTCCGCTTACCCACGCGATGCAGTAGGACAGCGACGGGCCACATAATTTTCACGTCTAATCTATTGCGCGAAGTCTCTTGCTTGTCGCAGGAGTAATTACTTCCAATCTCATATAACTATGAGTTCAACTGCTTGAGAAGTGAGGGTAGCCTGAGGATTGTTGGTGGGGTGTTTGTGGTGAGACTCAGTCTACATTATGTTTCAGACAAAGCACCAGCCTCACCGCTCAAAATGAGAGGTCGTCCGCGCAAAGAGGAGCCAGTATCTAAGCCACCAACGGATATTCAGCGAATGATGTCGTCTGGTGATCATCGTCATCGTAAAACGGAGAAGGAGGAAGACGAAGAGCTTCTGTCTGAAGCCCGTAAAGAAAAGACTTTTTTCAAATTCGAAAAATCGCCTAAATGTGAGTGTTTATCTTGTAGCCATAGCGTCGTTTCTCACAGGCAGATTTTGCTTTTCAGATATCGAAGGTGGTGAAATGCGTGACTACCAAGTGCGTGGTTTGAATTGGATGATCTCATTGATGGAGAACGGTATCAACGGAATTCTGGCCGATGAAATGGTATGAGTTGGCGTTCAATTTATCGCCAATTTGGTCCCAGTTACACCTTTTCTCAGGGCTTGGGTAAAACGTTGCAAACCATATCGTTGCTCGGCTACATGAAACACTATCGCAAATTGCCGAGTCCGCATTTAGTCATTTGTCCCAAGTCGACCATGCAAAATTGGGCTAACGAATGTAAGCGATGGTGCCCATCGTTGAATGTCGTGTCATTAATTGGTGATCAAGTAGCTAGGGTAAGCCTTTTCATTTTGCGTGACTGCTGTATCTTCCAAATGCGTCTATTTTAGGCTCGTATTATCAGCGAAGATATTGTTCCGGGCAAGTGGGACGTCTTGATTACGAGTTACGAAATGGCTCTGAAAGAGAAAGCTTTACTGAAGAAATACAACTGGCGCTACTTGATTATTGATGAAGCTCATAGGATTAAAAATGAGAAATCCAAGGTAACGAAGCTGCTCATCGTCAGAGCATTGTGACTCTGAATTCAAATGCTCCTCTGTTTCAGCTGTCCGAAATCGTGCGTCTGTTTAAATCGACAAATCGACTGCTATTGACGGGAACTCCGTTGCAAAATAATCTTCACGAGCTTTGGGCTTTGTTAAATTTCTTGCTGCCGGATGTGTTTAATTCCGCCAGTGATTTCGATGCTTGGTTCAATACGAGCAGCTGTTTAGGTGATCAGTCTTTAGTCGAGAGGTTGCACGCGGTAAGTTATTTGTACGTCTCTTTCTATGAGCGTGTAATACATATGATTTTTGAGGTTTTGAAACCATTTTTGTTACGTCGTCTGAAATCGGATGTTGAGAAATCGCTGCCTCCTAAAAAGGAATTGAAAATTTACATTGGTTTATCGAAAATGCAGCGTGAATGGCAAGTTCTTAGCGCGTTTGTTTCGTTTAACAAACGTTTCTAGTTTTGCTATTTCAGGTATACGAAGATTTTAATGAAGGATATTGACATCGTGAATGGCGCTGGGAAATTAGAGAAGACCCGGTTGTTGAACATTCTGATGCAGCTTCGTAAATGTTGCAATCATCCTTACCTGTTCGACGGGGCTGAGCCGGGCCCTCCCTACACGACCGATAAGCATTTGGTGGATAGTTGCGGCAAGATGGTTTTGTTGGATAAATTGCTGTCGCGATTGAAGGAGCAAGGTTGGTAGCGTATTCGCTTGAGTGCCTAAACACGATTTAAAACTTTTCCACGTTTAGGATCTCGCGTTTTGGTATTCTCGCAAATGTCGAGGATGTTGGACATTCTGGAAGATTACTGCTTCTGGCGGGGTCTTCAATATTGCCGTTTGGACGGGTCTACGCCTCACGAAGAGCGCCAGGTGAGAACGAATTCGCAAAAGTCGTTTTGACACCTGCCTGCATGAATGCCGTTTTGCAGAAATCCATTGATGAATTTAATCGCCCAGGCAGCGAGAAGTTCTTGTTCTTATTGACGACTCGAGCTGGTGGATTGGGCATCAATTTGGCTACGGCCGATGTGGTCATCTTGTACGATTCGGATTGGAATCCGCAAGTGGACTTGCAAGCTATGGATCGAGCTCATCGTATCGGTCAAACGAAAACCGTGCGTGTGTTCCGTTTTGTTACGGAAAGTACAGTGGAAGAACGCGTGGTAGAAAGGGCCGAGATCAAGTTACGCTTGGACACTGTGGTCATTCAGCAAGGACGTTTGGCCGAGGCGCAGAAAGGATTGGGAAAAGACGAAATGCTTATGATGATTCGTCACGGCGCTAATCACGTGTTCGCGAGCAAGGAGTCCGAAATCACTGACGAAGATATCGATTCAATTTTGTCTCGTGCGGAGGAAAAGACTGAGGTGGGTTACTATTTTGCAATGCATACGTGTTTCGGGTTTGCGAAATCTGTATTTAATTTAGGAATTGAACAAGAAATTGGAAACTTTGGGTGAATCATCCTTGCGGAATTTCACGTTGGAGGCGCAAGGGCAAGAAGGCTACACGGTTTACCAGTTCGAGGGCGAGGACTATCGAGATAAGCAACGGCGATCGGTGGGATATTGGATCGAACCACCGAAACGTGAGCGTAAAGCCAATTATCAAGTGGACGCTTATTTTCGGTGAGTCGTGGGCGCCGCTTGGGGCGGATCATAAGATAACAGCTATGATGACCAGTGCAAGAACTAAGGTTTACTTTATTTCTTAATTTTAGGGACGCATTGCGTGCTCATGCTGAACCGAAAGCGCCAAAAGCACCGAGGCCACCAAAGCAACCGAATATTCAAGATTTTCAATTCTACCCACCTCGCTTATTGCAGCTTTACGAACGAGAAGTTTACTACTATCGAAAAAGCATCGGCTATAAGGTATGAGTGATTATGTGCCCACTACAAGGGTTCCATATATGGTGCTGGCGTAGCGGGTGGTGTTTGCACGTCTAAGCCCCCTGCAACACGTTCAGCTCGTTCGGCTTCTTCTTCCAAACTGGTATCGCTGCCCCAAATGCTTTGTATATCTTCGTCGTCCTGTTTGTCGGTCAGTGCGCTCGGGAATCGAATGAGTCGCGGTTTCTGATTCTTGTCTCGAACTGGGAATATAAGATACTGCGTTTCGTGGTAGAGCGTGGGATCGTCGGTCGATTCGAAAGGTGCTATCAGTTGTTGGAACAGGTTGTGTTTTTCATTTCCGTTGCCGTTGTATTCCGAGTGATGTCGTTCGGTACGTTTGGACCAGACGCCATTGCCATAGGGTTCTTTTCTTCGAATTTCTTGCTCTTTTTTCGTCAAATTGCCCAAACTGCTACTGCGAGCTGTGAGACATGTCGGACCAATTGTGTTGCGACGATGAGAGGCCCCGCCCGAGTTAGGCGGGGAAGGAATTGGCGGTAATTTTAATTGACCTCCGCTCGATCGAAGATACTGGCCGTGTTTGGTGGCCGAGTTGGATGTTGTGATGTGCATCTGCTGGCAGTCCGCGGTCTGCTTAGAATGATCGGCGATTTGTCTGATTCGTATGAGTAATTTCCTCATTCCAGCCAGGTGGTTATTGCGGTCGTATTCGAGGGAGCACTTGTACGCTTCGTAAATGATGTCTTGCAGCAGAGGCATGTTGGGTACTGTCGGGTCGTAGTTGTGAAGGATCGCTGATTTATCCGCTGCCGAGGCTGGTTTGATGATGAGACGGACTCTGGGTTGTCGTAGCATGATAATGGGTACGCTGAACTGCCAGGCGCATTGCAGAGTGAATAGACAACGACGATCGGTGACTGTGACCTCATTGAGTAAGAATATGATAGCCTCGCTTTGTCGGATCATGTCCTTGGTGTGTTCGGCGTTCCATCTGTTTTGTTGAAGGGGGTTAGTGGAAATGAAGAAATCGGACATGAGATCATGGGCGATGGCGTAGAGGGATTGGTTGTGGTAGCGTTTTGGGAGGAAACCGCAAATGTAAACTGTGGGGGTTCGTTTCTCGGTGCATAATAACGATGCGTCGTTGGAATGTTGTGAAATTGGTGATTTAATGGGGTCGATGGCTATTTCGACTTCCGGATTATTCTGGGACGACATGTCGACGAAGTGTCAAAGAGAGAAGGGGCTGAACGGGGACGAGGCTACACGAAGTGTTGTAGTTGGGCAGTAATGGAGGCTCGAAGATATATTGATGACGCCAACTAAATTAGTGTTCGGCTCGGTTACCTTGGCAACGAGTGGACGCATATATACCTTGTCAGCCGTCACTTGTCTTTTATCCCATGGTCACTTGGTAAGAGCAAAGCCAACGAGGCACCTGCTCTTCGGAGAAAGCCTGAAACGATCAACGATTAGTCCTTGACGTCAATGGAATGGCCTTTCATGTTTTGCTCCTGGGGCCGGCTTGTTTTCTCGGCTACAGCTATCATCCTCGAGTTTTAGAAGTGATGCTAATGCATGCATGGAACTCTTGCTAAGGCCTCCCGTCGACTAATTAGCGGATAGGAAGTCGGATAAGAGCAGCGCGTAGGAAGAGATGTTTACAGTAACCGAACCAGAACGTGGTAATTGAGGAGGCGGGGGAACGGCAGGGTGTGAATATGGCATGCAGGACGTGTGATTAACTTCGGCTGTAACGCTTTTCTTTATTTAGCCTCCGAGAAATCCCGACTTGCCGCCAGCCGAAGCGGCGGAAAAGCAGAAGGAAGAGCAGCGAAAGATTGACGCTGCGGAGCCGCTGAGTGAGGACGAACAAGCGGAAAAAGAACAATTGCTGCAGCAGGGGTTCAGTAATTGGAATCGGCGTGATTTTCAGCAGTTCATTCGAGCTAATGAGAAGCATGGACGGCAGGACATGGAGAAGATATCGGTGGAGGTCGAAGGCAAGACACCTGACGAGGTGAGTATGGCTTCTTAAAGGGGGTCTTGAAAATGATATTTGCATCGTATTATCGAAGGGTCAATCAAGTCTTGATTGACATATCACTCGATCGGGAGTTGTATAATTGAGAATATGACAGGGATAAGATCGAAGCGGCGGCAAGTTTTGTGTGGGGAAGAAAAGAGGTTTGTTTCAGGTGAAAGCTTACTCGGTCGTTTTCTGGAAACGATGCCACGAGCTACAGGATTACGAACGCGTGATGACGCAAATAGAACGTGGAGAAGCGCGAATTCAACGTCGGCTGAGTATAAAACGGGCTCTAGATGCAAAGATTGCCAAGTACAAGGCTCCTTTTCATCAACTACGAATCGCCTATGGAACGAATAAGGGAAAGAACTATACTGAAGAGGAGGACAGGTGAGCGTCAGGGTCTTACTGTAGGTCGGGTCCCGGCGATGAGGAGAGCTTACGGTTCAGGTTTTTGGTGTGCATGTTGCACAAATTGGGTTTCGAAAAAGAGAATGCGTACGAGGAGCTTCGACAGAGCATTCGTCAGGCGCCACAATTCCGTTTTGATTGGTTCATCAAATCGAGGACGGCCATGGTAAGCAATGTTATGCTAGTGTTTAGGAGTTACCAGTCTATGATCAGTGTCTGCTATTCAGGAATTACAACGTCGATGCAACACTCTGATCACGTTGATCGAAAAGGAAATGCAGGATGCCGAAGAGAAAGATCGAGGTTCGTCTGGCCGAGGTCGCGGACGTGGTAGCGGCCTGAGGAATCCGAAACTGAGCGTCTTGACTGGCCAGAAACGCAAGAGCGAGGAACCGGCAAAAGGAGCTGGTCGAGGACGTGGCAAAAAAGCCAGACTCGTTTAGGTACGAATATCAATCGACTGTGTTCCAAGCCATCATTTGCTTATTTTCTGGGTAATTTTTTGATGTAATGGTGGACGTTAGATGTAACCGCATCTTATCCCAACACGTTGTGATCCTTGGGAAATTTCATTGGCGTGGTACTTGACACTTGACAATGAACGGACTTTAAGGAGCCTGAACTGGATGAGGGAAACACGTTTGTGTCATCCTCGAGAGCGCGCACCACGCCCGCGTTTGATGCGGGAAAAAGGTGAAATCTGTGTTTCTCAGAGACTGTTCATATGAAGGAATAAGCAGTTATCCAAGGTGAGGACAAAATGAAACAAGGCCGAAGCGAACTGAATTATGAATAGGACGCTCAATCCACTGTTCTTCATGCCCAGTGTGTAATTAATTATTTGGGTTATCAGCACTTGTAACTAGTGTCCAAACTGCGTATTTTGGACACTGTCATTTTTCTGGCGAAAAGGAATGGAATTTCCTAACAAGTGAACAATTGGCTGGCATAACCGACCAAATTCGATGCAAATGTACAAAAATGAAAAAAGTGAATGTCAACGAAATAAGGAATTTTTAGACTTTTTGACATTCCCAGCAGAATTAGACGCGGAAGTCGTTTTTGCAGAGGAAAATAAGTAAGATTGAGACCACTGTCGCTTAGGCGAGCTAGAATGATGCGAGTCGGTTTCGGTCTTCAAAGTCGATTTCTTTTCCTCGACACTGCTGACATTTGAGTGACCAAATCGACGAATTCCATATTCGTACTCCATTATAGCAACGACGACCCGAATCCAATTGTACTCGAATTCGGCTGGAAGCTGTTCTTTGATTGGTTTTAAGGCAGTGATGTCTGCAAAGATGGGGATGTAGAAATGATCTCACCCGTCACGATAATGTTTCACCATGGGACTCGATTGGGTGCTCTGGCTTAGAGTAGTTGATCAGCTCTAGCGAAGCGGGAGGGCAACTCTTGTGAGTTCGTTTGGATCGCGAAGTTGCCCAGGTTTAAGCCACAACTACCAATGACCCTTCAACCATGTAGGGCATAGAGGGGGCTCCTCCCCTTCCCTCATGCAAAACTTTCTTTGCGCAGCCCTAACTGATTAAAAAACCGCGTGAATTATCGTTAGCAGAGGCCAAATCCGAATAGTTTTATAAGAAAAAACAGAACTACGATTTCGCCATCAAAACGGACGAGTCATGGTAAAAAAAAGCTGTTTCTAGTTGATGTTTCAGCCGCAGGTATAGTCGGCAAGACTTGCCTGTGCCAGTCGGAGTTTTCGTCCCGACGACTTCTTTCGGTAGCATTCTCCCCTGAGCCTGGCAGGCTTGGTTACACATACTGTACGCAAATTACCCCTTTAGCACCCTAGCATCCAGACCTTTTTTGACACATCCTGGTCGGTCCAGGGGAGGGTCGATTTTTGGCCCTTTGCCCGCGGGTTAAGGGGCTTGTTAGCTGACCCTACCTTGCCATCGACTAGGGTCAATCCAGGATGCATGTCGGGCAAGGGCGCCTGCTAGTCGCTACCACGCGATGTCGCGCCCAGCGATACCCAGCCCGTGCCCCGTGAGGAGACCCGGATTCGAGAGCCTCCCGCCCAATAAGGCCTCTCCTCCTTTATCGACCCTAGAGGGATGAAGGGTGAGTCACCCACTGCCAGGCGTGCAAGGCGCAGAGTACGACCTGAGTTGAACTCAGGGCTGACCGGTTTCCAGTTGTGGCAAGCCAACTGTGACACACGCCTTTCACCGCTACACCACCCAAGCGGCTGCATCCGGACCTTGCCCATTCATGGTACCCAGCCAAGTGCCCCTTACCTGAACTAATTGGAGGTTGGCGAATGGTCTCGCAAATCTTATTTCGAATCTCGGGCGTCACATTCAGTAAATTGAGTTCGAGGGGCAATCCCACTCGACAAGCATCAGCCAAATGACTGTACACGGTCGACTCGGACAAATGACGTATGATTGCAATCGCGCGCTAGAACATGAACCAAACGTGGTTTGAAGGATGTGAGTAATCTGATGTGCTGTAGCTCTGGGGAACACTTTACAATACAGTGTGCTTAGCAATGGTAATATTGATGTGAAGTTACTCGTAATATTCTGCGTTCGCTGTGCTTGCCATATCGACATCTGTGATTGATGCGATGCGATTTTGTAGGTTTTCTACGTCTGGTACTGAAGGAATGGAAAATGATTTTCCCTTATTTTTTCTTATTTTCTAGACAAAAATTTAATCTTTTCCTTGATTATTTTCACAACACTATTTCAACTTCAACTGTCTTAGATCAACTGATTTAATCATACTGCAAGACATTCTGAATCAGACCAGCAATTTAACAAAAACTAGTGGTGACCCTGAATCGCATTGGTGGACTAGTCACACGAGCGAGTGTTGTCTGAGAAAGGCGGGTGATTCGAAATTTGAAACCTCTGAATGCAGCCTCCCACAGTTTTTTTTTATTTGGGCTTAGAAACTCTCCCTGAAATTTCCCTGACTTCTCACAGTTTTCCATCCTTGTATTAGCATCTGTGATCGATGCGATCGATCGGATTTGTATCGCATGATTTCAGAATGCTCTAACGTTTTCATAAGGAACAGAGTAACAGTGAAGCAATAGCCAAGAAACTACTTACGGGTGCCTTGCTCTCCAGGGCGCACAAACTGTAAGTCTCCCGCACACTGAACGGAACTTGCTCCAATCGCTGCCGTAATTCCTCTGGTAAAACCTGAAGGGCAGAGTCCAACAGCCACTTCGAATCCAAGAGCATCGAAAACATTTACCAAACTTGGGCAATTAGCTTCCACCTGATTGACCGGTTTCGTGACCCTGGGCACATCTCTCGGAGCTTTAGGATAGTTGACGCAAAACGAATTGACCTCATCCAAAAACCGTTGCCCGAATCGATTCACGTGCGCTTGAGTGATCAGCTCGGCGGTGGCCAAACTGTCCAAGGTCGAAGGACGAATGGCGGCGATCGAGATCAAGGCTTTATTTTGGGCCACTACGTACGGGGCAAGATCCAATTCGTGAGCGATCGAGTTCCGCAAAATCGTCAATCGATCGAAAAGAGCGTTCTAAAACGAGATCGATAACTTATTGAAAACGAGATTCTATACAAGCATACCTGCGCTTCCACTTCTTCGTTCATAGTCCAGCCATCTACCTCGACTTTGACTGGCTTCGTGGGTCGTTGGATATCGTACTCCGAGATGCATTTCCAAGTTCGTGCCTTGGTCAGTTGCAAGATCCTGAAAACGGCACCTTTGAAGGGTTTCCAATCCCATCCCTGGTCAACTCACTTTCGATCGCTTAACGGAATAGCTTTCGGCTTAGCCTCTAACACCGCAGCATTCCTAGAACCCGCATTTATGACATGCACATCTTCGTTCGAAGTGTCCACTTCCAACTGCTCCAATTCTTCAGTCAAGATCAAACTCAATACAGAGGGCTTGTCCGAACACGTCTTTAACCATTTCTGCGCTAATGGTGACAGGGACAATGTCGACCCTCCGAAGCCCTCTCGGATTGGTCTTTCCTTCAAGTAACCAGTGGCCTTAAGCATGTTGCCTAAACGTAGGTACATGGTCAAACAGTAGATCCAAAAATCATAAAACAAGCTACTCACCAAACGCTTTCCACCACTGTTCTATGTACGCTCTGAAACGTGGAACAGTCAGATCTGAAATGGTAAACCGATCACCCGTACTCACTGGCCCGATCCAAAGGCACTGTGTTGAAACCATTCGGTCTTCATTCTTTTGTTCCTCTAAAAGCAAACCCAGGTGCACTAAAGCCCCAAACTCAAATTACAGTCGACTTACGCTTCCTCGTAAAAAATTGACAACCATTTGCAATCCATAATATCCTTTGAGCGCCTGGAAAGACAACCCAGCTTAAAAATTAACCTTCATCAGGACAAAAAACCCTTACTTCCACAGCACTGAAAAATTTTAGCGCTTCGGCACCGAAATCGCGTTTTTTATCCGTATATACAAGCGAGTCCCGCACAGAAGCATCTTCATACGGCTTCCTATAACGCACATCGTAACTGCACATGCATGCGAAGCGATTCGGTGGAAAAAGCATCTCACCTGCGGCAATTATCGCAGCACTTTTCAGGGAGGCATTGAATCTCACTAGCACACGAAGTAGCACCTTCTTCAAAGTATCGCAGCAATAGCCTAAACAGAAAAGGTGCAGCTCTGTAAAGCAAGATACATCAACAAAAATTTGAGCCTCGAGTAGGTTTTTAACCCACGCAAAATAAGGCAATTAGTCTATATGTTAAACGTACCTGCGTCGACAATTCTTCGTAGCAAGCACCGTCCGCAGCTTCTGTTGCATCGTAGCCTTATGCTGGCGAAACTGCTGAGAAGTGATTTCTTTTAGATGATACCTAAATGGAGACGTGCAAGGGCGGCCAGACTATCAAAGCATGGGGTTCTTACTGATACAACATGAAGTCGCTATTATCGTAGAAGACAGTGCACGTCGAATCGCATCCATCCCTTCCAGCTCGCCCAATCTCTTGGTAATAAGACTCGATATCCTTCGGGGCACCATAGTGAATAACTCGTCGAATATCTTTCTTATCGATCCCCATTCCGAAAGCCACAGTTGCCACTATTACCTACAGTATAATGACCCAGAATTATTAGCCTGTTGATAAAAGCAATCAAACAAGACGGCCCCACCTGACATTGATCCATGCTGAATCGACGGTGCATCTCTTTCCGTTCGGCTGCGGGCAAACCAGCGTGGTACAGGCAGCTGTCAATGTTCAAAGCTGGAAGAATCAAGCTGCGACTAAGATTGGAAAGTCAGGAGCTAGTTGACGAACACATTACTCGAAAGGACAGAATGCACGTCTTCGGTCTGTTTCCTCGTTGGGCAGTAAATGATGGTCGGCCCCTCGAACGACATCTTGCCGTCAGATTCCTTCCTCATCAGACTTTGCAAATCAATGATGCTGCTGGTTTTCTTCTTTACTTCGAGGAACAAGTTCGGCCTAAAATGCCATCAAACATGGAGCAATACAATAAATGAGAGGCACGAATTTACCGATCGAAGCTGGTGCAGGTGGTAATGGGACTGACCAAATGTAAATTTTCAATAATGTCATTTCTGACAGTTGGTGTGGCAGTCGCTGTCAAGGCCACGAAAGGCACCTGCGTTAAGGACTCGTCAAAAAACAAGCTTTTGCTTTCTTCCTATGACTTACGTGAGGAAAATGATCACGAACGGTTCCAAGGCAGCGATACGAAGCACGAAAATCATGGCCCCATTGAGAAATGCAATGTGCTTCGTCGACAGCGACCAACCGTAATCCTGAAAGGATTAAGTCTGACATTTGGATCAGCGTACACAGGGATACATTACTTACCAACATTAGTGTCGAGATCACGTAGAGCCGAAATACCGCCAGTACTTTCGATGTACTCGGGGGTCATGTACACTATTTTGAATTCATTGCTAAAAAGGAGACATGACAGTCGGGGAGAGACAAATGGAAACCTTGGGCTCACTTGCGCAGTCCTTGCAACGTCCGCTGTTTCGCAGTTTGGGCCGAGCCGAGAAAGCAAGCGTTAATGCCGCATAGACTAAAACCCAGAAAAATGTATAATAGGGTACATAAGGAAAATGCAACATCGCGAGGTAACATTTTCTGCGGCTAACCCTCTTATTGTATATGCAATAAAAAATTGCATACTTCAGCGCTTGAACTTGGTCTTCCATCAAAGAAATAAGCGGTGAAATGACAATGGTTAATCCCCCGAGGTACAATGATGGATATTGATAACATAATGACTTTCCAGAACCCGTAGCCATTATGACTAATTGATCGCGTTTTTCGAAAATAATGGATGAAACGATTTGCCATTGGTATCTAAAACATCAGGCTAGGAAGGAAGATGCCAGCCAATGTAATTTTAAGTTACTTACGGCCGAAACTGAGAGTGACCAAAATAACGACGAAGTATATCGAAACACTTTTCATCGGGCTCCCGCACGCCGCTGCTGGATGCGCAAGCTGGTGCAGGAATAACTGAAAGTAAGTAACATAGGATCTCTGGATCATAAAGGGTGCTCGGTGAAGGGAAAAATGATTGGCGTGAGTTTCTTTTCAGTGGAATACATAGCCTAAACAATCATTCTTACGTTCTGATTTTGACGGTTCGATAGGGATCTGTGATTCAGGTACGCTCTGCCTGAGACTGTTCTGGGCTTCGACCATGTCCAGTTCCTGGAACGGCAAATCAAAACCGGTTAGGCCTACCTCTATGGATAAACGGTGTAAGCTCACACCTATTTGCCTACACGAGTTAAAACAGAGAATCGCTGATTATGATCCCTAATCCTAGTTTGATTCGAGTTGGTACACATTGCGTTAGGGCCCCACGAACGACATTCAAAGCATATGACTACATACTGCTGGACGCGCTAGCTGGTACAGGAATAACTGAAAATACACAACATGGATCTCTGGATCATCATAAGGTGCTGCTCGGTGTATGACCTGCTCGCTAAACACCTACACTGAACTACTGTACATACCTGCAAAAACGCATCATCAAATTCATCGTCGCTATCGCCCATTGCTTGCGAGGTCAAATAAACCTACTACGACAGTTCAATTCCTTTCAGATAGGCTACTCCAAAATCATTGCTTGTTCGCATTTGCAAACGCACCAAATTTTTGAAGATCTGTTTCGCGCCATTGCCAGACAGCGAACGGTGTCTAAATTCTTATAACAACTTAAGTTCAGTAAAGCGGGATTTCAAACTTCTTACAAGTTGAGCTGAGTTCCGACCAGTTTGGTCGGGTGGAATGGAAAAATTCTTCCGTTTCGTCCGTTTTTTTCAGAAGCAGTTGCGTTCTAAATAAATACTTTACGTAAAAAATGGACGATGGCGGCTTAGCAGTAAAATTAGAAGGTCATGTAAGTCCGACAAACCTAAAGCTTTTTGTTTTTTTTTAAAGCCGTTACTCGATCATCTTGTTTTGATTTTTAGTTTTTGAGCGAAAGCTTTTTTGATTGAATTGTCTAAATTTCTAGCTCGGCAATGCGTCTCCGAATTATTTGAACATTCGGATTACTCTTCTCCAAAGTCTTTGTAACTATTATGCGACCGAGAGGGCGCCGTCCCGGTCACTGGCCCATTCGCTTCTTAAAAACAGGCGAGTATCGTGATATATTGGAGCAGGTCGTACAGTACTTATACTGCGTTTACGTTTTAGAGCCTACTTGGCGTCGAGATCAGAGGATGCATTGGACGCTGTTCGAGCCATGTTCCAGAAATCATTAAACAAGGAAATCGATGCGATTATTCAACGGTTTTCTGAAGTATGTTTGCTTTGACTCTCTTGAGACACTGACCTTATTTGAGATGCAAAACCAGTACTGTGCTTGTATATGTTCCTGGTGCTGTGGGTACAATCTGTTCCCTGCCGCCAGAACTGCGGTTAAAGGAGATGAGCAACAACACATACAGTAAGGCGCAAATCCTTACTCGACGATTCGTGCCTATGGGCCCTGATATTCTGACGATTCTTGTGTCAAGTCTCTCTTCTGATGCAAAAACTTTTCTCAAAAGCTGTAGATACGAATGCATCTGATCTTATCGGCTGCGAGTATAGTTCAGCCTTAATCCCCATCATCCTTCATTTTCGAAAGGTCTTGAGAAACAGATCTATCCATATACATGCCTCATAATAATAAGCATTTGACAGAAACTAATCTGGCCTCTTTTTAGAAATATTTGGCTCCAGCCATAGCTAGTATTCAAAAGAACGGACAGGAAGTAAGCACTGCCGACATCCACATCGTCCATCGAAGAATCTTGGAAGAAGTATGTCACATCAAATCTTTGATTGCCAGATCTTACAGCTTTCAAAAATGTCAGGCAAAACGCATGTATTCGGCGGGTCGTGTAGAAATTAGTGAGAACGATGCTGCGGCGGCAGGGACAGTGGGCAACGCTGGTTCTACGACCATCGACAGAGTCGCAACGCCGTCGATGATCGGCCATGGACAGGGACATACGGCACCGACGAAGATCGTAAACAGGGTAAGCCGCTTGACAACGTTAAGAATTTTAGAATTCGAGGCTAAGCGTCATTTTTCGAACAGCATATTCCGGCCGGTTTGCGAAAACGGAAAGAAGCAGCTGATTCGGATACGGAATCGGATATTAGCCAAGCCTCGGCTGGATTCAGAAAAGTAATCTAGGAGGATCCTGTCCCCAGAAATGCAATGATTTGCGTTTTAGAAACCGAAAGTGGAAACGGTGACACTGAAACGGTAAGTTACAACGTTTTATTGTGGTTCCAGTCTTGAAACATTGTCCGATTTTAGCGCTCCTGCCGCCGCGGCAACGTCAAGTACAATGAAAACCGTGGACATACCAGTCGAGGATGCAGACAAGGTGAGTCTGCCCAGTCTATGGTATTTCATGACGACATGCATATTCTTCGTTTAGTGGAATCCGAATCGCATCGACGAAAACACAGTCTTCGTGCTGGGATCGAAAGCGAACAGGTAAGTGGTGTTGCAAAGGTGGATTGGTAGGACCCATCCCTGATGACTAATCTTGTGAAAGTGCCCTTGCCCAATGTAAGCGGCACTCATGGCGGTCGGGAGATCGATAGTCTCCCCTGGCTGGGAGATGTCAGCCCCTGCTCTGGTTATACCCACAGTATTGTATCTTATACAAGCTGGACGGGCGCCATGTTCCTGGCCGTACTGATCATGTGGCCTGTTTTCAGCGCTTTGGGCTTGAGCGCACAACGCGGACGAATTTACATCAAGCACCCGGGATTATTCAGAGTAAGTGCTTGTGGCTGGCCGTGAAGAGGGAGTGGGCATAGTGTACCATTTTAGTATATCGGTGACCACGACGATAAAATGTGGTTATTCGAAAACAAACAGAAAACGGTCAAGTTCGGAGGAAAGGCATTTCTGGTCATTTTGGATGACATTATACAACTTTCTGAAACGGCGGAGTACAGGTGAGTCGTGCTGTGGAGATCAACCGAGAAGCTGCCATACAAAAATACAGAGGAGAACAGCTTCGACTCCATACCATCTATTACTTTTTTGAAACGAGACTCTACGTTGCAGGAATAATCCTGAGGTTCACATTAACGATCTGAACGGGTTTACTTTGCCGCCTTTTATCATCGACAAGATCAAGGCTAAGATGGAGCCAGTTTATGAAAATCTGCGGGCCAGATACGGACTCACTGCCGCTCCAACTCGATCCATCGCTCCGAATGAGCCAGGCCACACGGACGACGACCAACACTCAGACGTGTTCCACTCAAATGTTGAGGCGTCACCAATGGCGGCATCAGAGGGCGGATCGGACGCGTAGCATAAGAATATTGGTTAGTTATCAGCTGTGTATGCTGCGAAGAATGTTGCCGAATTTAGAGATGAAATGTGACAAAATCAGGTAGTTTGTGCTTTGGACTAGTGTTTGAGACCACTTCTTTTAGACTGATACAGTTCATGTAGGCTGACTATAGCTGTAAGGACACGAGGCATAGCATTAAACTGATGCACTGTTGTAGTCACGAGCTAGAATCATGGAAAATCTGGTCTCAATCGAAAGTTAATAATATCGTACCGTTCAGCTTTCTTTTTATCCCACGGACAATTAGGAGGAGCTTTGTCATAGTCGAAATGTTTTTCCTGATACTCGTGCCATTCCTTCTTGGCTCGAAATCCCTTGTAAAACTGTCGCTCTCTCAGATCGGTGACGTACATCGATCGACCTGGGAATGCCGTCTCGCCATCGGTCAATGGATGGAATCGTTTCGGTTCTTCGGCGATGTGCACGTTCGAAGGCAAACGATCCTTTGACCGAGCCATCTCGCTGTAACTGGTGATGTTCTTGACGGGAATACGATAGAATTCTAGCAAATCGTTGATCGTTTGCAATTCGTGCAGGCAACTTGCCGGGATTCGCTTTCCAAGGACGTTTTCGGCGAGAGCGAGTACCTTATACTTGACTTCGTTCCCGCCATTTTCGGAGAACGATATTTTCTTGAAGGAATCGGTGTCCAAATTAGAGACTGAAGGAATATGATCACGAACGATGGTCACTAGTTTCTTTTCCAAATCGGCTGGCGGTTCGTAAGGATGAACATATTTTAGGACGCTAAATGCAAGATGCAAATAGACAAGAGTAAAAGACGTAGAAAAAAACCAACTTTCTCACCCTCGTGCTTTTAGAGCGTCCAATTCCTTCGCATTTTCCAGTTCGTCATCGATTTTTTGCTCTGAAGACGATTCTTCAGCCGATAATTTGCTCGAGTCGCCCTTTCTGCCGAATCGACCAAGCAGGTCGCGAAATCTTGCTAAGTACGGAACTGATCGATGCATTTTGAATCTTTTAACTAAGAACTTCGCTTGTGATCGATCAATCGCCGATCATCAAGGAAGAAAATAAAATTCATCGATCTTACTACAATAAAATCATGTTTCAGGTTCCGAATCTGGTTTTAGGAAAATTGCTTTTAAAAGATGTAACGTTAAGTTTTTATCAAATAGATTAAACCTGGACTTAAAAAATATATTAGCTTAAAAAGTTTGTTAAAAAATTGTTTTTAAATGGTGCCGGGTGTTTTTTTGGGAATCTGAACTTTATCTTACTGTAAGCGCCGTGTCAAGATCGATTTTTCTTGGAGAATATTCAAAACTTTTTGAAGTTTTCTTTGAATCGAGAGAGACCTGCTGTGTAAATCTTGAATTATTGTAATTAGGGTCGACTGAATGCAATGGTTTGACGATGTTCAAATTTTTCTAGTCATCGTTTTTCTTTTGGTCTTTTTAAATTTTTTCTTATTTCTTTTTGTCACCATTAAAAGCGGAAAAGTGAAAGCAGTTGAAGATGGTGAAAAAACGAGATCGAATTTTACTGTTTCAACGCCACAAAATGAGATTTTCGATGGTCGTAGCAATGGTGGAGGCGTTTCGGGCAAAAGAGAGAAACGAGTCTTGTTCATATTGAATGATTTTTCGGATTTGGTGCTTTATTTCGGTCCGATATTATTTGCAACGCTCAGGAACAATTGTGAAGTGTTTATTCTCAATATTCAGCCTTGTAAGTATGGAATTTTAGTATGTGGTTCCGAAAATGATCGTGATTCTGCACGGAAAAGGGGGTCTGTGGGTTGTTTGAACGGGCTGTCGCGTAAACTTTCATTCTGGTCGCTTCTGGAAAGTAAAGACACTTTTGGATACTTCCTCGATGACTGGCTAGACTAATTTATGTGCATTTTTCTTTTATTTCTAGTGTTCAATAAGCGATACACATGGTTGAAGTCGTGTGTGACCGTTGTTTGCGAAACGATAGGTCTCTCTGCATCGAATGTAGTTTTCGTTTGGGACGAGTAAGGAAAGCAGTACTTTTTCACATTCTTTTATTATGCTAGATCTTGCTTAGACGATTTCCCGACCAACGTACCAACTCAGCCGGCGATCCGTGGCCGATTTTTTTGCTCATGCATATCATTCAATCGTATGCTATTCTTTATGACGTGGATTTCGTAAGTTGGGTCTTCGTGCATTCTAAAAGGTTCATACAAGGCTTGAAAAGTCAGGAATTTCTAAATAGTGTGTGGAAAACCGGAATTTTTGGAGCCGAAATCAGGGAAAACTGAGAGGTTGCATTCTAAGGTTTTCACATTTCGAATCACTCGCCTTTTCTGTTGATAATGCTGTAAATCGGTTTAGTAGTAATGAGACTATGTGAAAATGATCAAACTTTGCTAGAAGGAACCTGGGAAAATCATTTTTCCTTTTTTCGATGAGCCCTTCATTATCTATTGTCTTGATTTTAAGGGTTTTCATCGCCCATCTTTTGCAAAAATGACAGAATTTATTCTGCAGTTTCAAACCTCTGAATTTGACAGTTTAATAGAAATGGGTCAGTTTTCGCGGCTTTGAAAATCATACTAATGATAAAGTTTTGTCTGTTTTCTTACGAATTTGAAATCAGCTCTTCTTTTGTGAGCAAAATCTCTGAACCTAGTGAAACTCGTGATATCTCGTTACTCCAGTTGGCGCTCAGGTAGATATTTAGTCAAAATTCTGAAGAAACTGTTTTTTTACGAAATTGTTTTTTTTCAGATCACAACCTACGATGCTGATGGGATCAATGACCATTCTGGACGACAAGCCATCAACGACGCGGTGGGTAGTTTGTGGCGGAAACGCATGCTTCCTAAACGTGAGTGCTTTTTCTCGTGAGATCGGATATTCCTCCTCTTCGCTCGGTATCACCATCTTTCGGAATTTATTGGTTTGGTGCCAGCATCGACTGATCCGACCCTAAGCCTGGATCCCGATCCAGGATCAGGATCGGCCCGATCCAATCCGGCCGATCCACTTAAAAAAATAAAAGATTGATGGCGATGACATCTCTGGCACTGTTTACTCGCTCTCAGACCACTTGAAGGGACACAGGAGAGCTAACCAGCGCCTAAAGTGGGATTGCATGCTGATTTGAGAGAAAAACGGGATTTCCCCACTTCAGTATGCCACAAATTATCATTTTCCAGCGGATTGAGCGTGAAAAATTTTAGTCGCCGATCCAGCAGTCGGATCAGTGGATCGGTCGATGCTGGGTTTGGTGCCGATCGATATGAGATGACAAAACCAGATTGATTTATTTTTAGGCGTGGAAATCTATTTGCTCACCAGCGCCTCAATTATACGATCAATAGGGGGTATGTTCGATGCGCCCATCTCCTGGTTGTCATCCGAGTCCAGTGGAGGCAGTTATCGCCGTGGTCGCCTGATGTCATCGTTGAGCGAGTTGCTTGTCCTGCAAAGGCTGTACGTGCTGTGTGAATGGCAGCGGGGCAAATTTGGATTATGGTCAGTGGTCAAGGTTGGTACGTTACTTAACTGGAATCGATACTTTTTGACCAACGATTACCACATGATTCAAGACGAGGAGAAATATCGATTACACGATTAGCATTAAATTTTTATGGAATTTTATTTTATAAACTTTTCTTTGCCTTTTTGGATCTTGGTCTAGTTTATCTCGTGCCAATGTTTGCGAAAATTTGGTGTGGAATCTATTTGTAGGAGGGTGATTTCCGTCGCAGTATTATGTAAATTGAGTTTTTTGGTAGATGTAGGTTCAGATGGGAGTTTCGGGGCAAATGCATCGAATGAATTGATTTCAAAAATGATTGAGGGATTGCAGTAAAAGTATTTTTCTCAGCTTATGTGGGTCGTGATCGATTGGTTTGTCCGAAAATATGGAGTTTAATGTTGGGTGCGTCGCGTTTACAGGAAACAGTTTTTTGAAAGCAGGAAATTGGAAGCGTGTTTGTCGCGAGATGTGAAGGATGCGAAAAGGAGACACCAGGTGCGGGCGGAATGGAATGAAAATAAAGGTAAGAAAACGGTTTTTATTTATGTTTATGTGCATTTGAATTTTTTAGCGTCAATAGAATCTTTCATATGAAAATGAGGTTGTTGCTGGTTGCCTTGGTGTCGGTTGTTTTTCTACTCGATCCCTACTCGTCTGGCCAATGTCTGAGGAGTAGCTGACTGGAGCAAAGGGACGTCTGTGTCCAGTAGTTTGAAGAATGTAAGGTTTCGCTTTTTTTCAATTTGTCAGATTTTATTTCTGTTCAAGTCTCGTTTTGTGCGTCTTTTTTAAGTTCGTGGAGACTGGTGCCATTTCAATGGCTTGCAGATTTCTTTTGTGGGAAGGACTAGAAAAGCCGTGCGATACTGGACCAAGTAGTTGAGTGAGGTGGAGAGGGGAGGGCAGCTGGCGCGAGGAGAAGCGGGTGTCCTCGTTGGCTTGAGATGGAATACTAGAAACGGGTGTCGGCTGTTGTGCAACGTGTTGAGTTATTACGAACCATTTCCTTCGTCTTCTTCTGCACAGCAAAATGAGTGGCGCACTGGAAGTTAGTGCAGAATTTCGGAAAGTGAAACTTGACTGATTCACGTTTCCATTCATTCTATCTTCGAGTAATGTTTACGTTTTTGCCATTCGTTTCGGGGCAAGTACAGGAGAACTATTCTGCTGACTTTCCTCTGTTCTTTGCCACAGAGTCGACGAAATAAGGCGTCCTTTATCCCTGTACGACACAGGGGGGGGAGTATGCGTCATGGCTACTCGATTCCGGTCTGCCTCGACTCCGGTCGATTCGCGAATGAACAGCTGAGCGGAAGTGAAAAATTAAAAAAGAGAGTTGGAGTGAAACTGCGTGTTTCGATTTTTAAGCTGCACTGCTGAAATGGGATGACGTGTCGCCCGAGGATAAAAGAAGGGAGAAGTAATTTTTTTACGCCTTGGCTCTTGTAAATATAAACAAAAGAGGCAGGTGTATTCGCCAGTCAAAACGCCCACTGATTGATCATTGGAATGATGAGGAATGTATGATTGCAAGAAAATGTGGATGGGCTGCTCAGGGGAGATAAAAGAGGAGAAAGTGGTCAGATCGGTGCGTTATGTTGAGTTGGGCGAGGCGAGTGAGAATCATCAAGATTGGAATTCGTGTTCTACAAAGCACGGGCTGTCATTGAGAGTGACAAGGACGAGCGAACGGGTTGTGCGTGTTTGGCGATTGGCCAGAATGATGGGTAGGTTTGGAGTCTAATTAGGGATTTCTAGATACTGGAACTTCTGGGACGCTGAGGAAGGGTGATTTTGGGCTGAGTCAAATATTTCGGAGCGTCAATACGCGTTCAAACTTGATCGTATTTTTGAAATTTCAGTCTGATGAGCAAGTGTCACGGAAGTGTGAGTCATAATGCCATTACCTAATTTGGATGTGATGACGCACGGTCGCTAGTGTTTCTCTTGGCTTGGTTCAAGTGTGAAAGGATCGAGTTTCAGGGCGTTCTCTCATTGAATGGTTAGGTGTAAGTGATACGGACTGTTGATCCTGTCCTAACATGCGTGTCGGCTGGTAGTTTTGTCGATTTTCAGTCAGCCAAACTGGTAACCAACACTCGGTGTCAAGTCCTGGCCTGTGTTTTTGAAGGTTTTGTGATTCGTGTTGGTAGGACATTACTTTTTATCCTCTACTTTGTTTGGACACGCACTGGACTAGGTATCGAATTGAGACAGAATGGTTTCTCAATTTGCATGTACGGCCAGTTTTTGTTTGTGCTGCTGGACGAACAGGTTTTGCTGACATTGTCACTCGTGTTTGGCGAGCTGAGGAGGAGGACGTGTGGGTAGCTGGCGGTGAGCTGGTACTTACAAGAGGCTGATAAGGCTGAATATTTTGACTAGATTGATTGCGGATGGATGAGTCGGTTGATTACCAAGGCAGCGTTTCTTTATTCAGTCTAAACTTGTGCACGAAAACGTGACTGTTTTGAGGAGAGGCCGACATTGTCAATGATGACTGGTGAATGTGTCGCAATCGCTTATCATCGATAGGGCTGCTTTAAGAGGAGGGTGTCCTTGATTGTGGTTGTGATCGACCGACAATGCCTCTTGCTGGCAGGAAAGCCGCGGGATTATAGACGGGTCTTGGACGAGGGAGGAGGGTGTTACCTATTCGGTCAAGGTGTCCGGTTTGAAAAATATGAAGATTTTGGTAGGATTTTTTCGGAGACGCCTGCTAGTCGGGTCGGAGAATGTCGGAGACAGATTTTTTTCGAAAGTGGTTGTAAGAAGTCTGGCCGACTTTGCGAATATGTGTATAAAAATTTAATGCGTCTGAGCGCATCAGGGAGGGAGAGCATGAATCGGAGTGTGTGCATAGTTTGAAGACCGAAATGGTGGCAGTGTCGAGGAGGCGCGGTTAAACGGTGACGGCGAGGGAGCCCTTTGAAGCTTAGTCGGTTTTATTGAGCGTGAAAATTTCGATCGTCGCATTTAGCCGGCAGGGCTAGCACATTTTTTTTCTTTGTATTTAGGTTTGAATAAGGAGAAGAAGGGCGAAACGGCGACGGAAAGAGGAAGGATCGAAAATTTGATTTCTAGAAGAAAATCTCATTATATCAGTAATGAAATGAACGGCGGACGAGAAGTGCGCCGTCGTTCGATTGGCCAACAAGCGACGACGGCAATTTGCCTCGAGCATGCACTCGTCGGGCGCGTCTATTACGCGCTACTAGTCGGCTTGATCTCGTTGGCTACGTGTCCAATCAGTACTTGCTCGGCCAGACCGTCGCTAATGGCTCGGACCAACTACGAACCACAATCGGCAGCCTACGACGACCAATTGGTAGGTGACCCTTTTTTGGCCATTCCGAAACAGGGATTGAGCGAAAGTGGTGGCAGGACCTGGAATAAGCCATGCCTTGCCTCCGACGCGCACTTTTTTCGACTGAGCTCATTCGTCGAGGTGCGAGAAGCACTCGTTTTCGGGGCTGAGGAATGCGTTCCAACTGTTTATATATTGGCCCTTACGATGGTGTCTTGCCTGTGGGGTCTGATATATGCATAACATATGAGGGTGGGCTTAGTCAATCAGGAAACAATGCAAAGTATGTTGAGCAATGTATAAAGGACTTCTTTTGGTTTTTCAGCAAACGTATTTGACGGAGTTTGGATATTTGCCCAAGAACAATCCCGAAATTAGCAATTTACGTTCGGACGTGGCTGTGAAATACGCGCTGGCCCGACTGCAAGAATACGCTGGTTTGAATGTTACTGCTTCGTTGGACGAACCGACGAAGAAATTGTTGACAAGGAAACGATGCGGCATGACCGATGCTCAAAACGATGATCGGAGATCCAGGTTCAAACGATACACTCTGTTCGGGGACAAATGGAAGAAGCTGCGTTTGACGTACAAGTAAGTCGGGGTGGATCGGTGCCAACTTACGAAGGCGTGCGAAAAGTCTAGCTAAGCTGTGAGGATGAGTGGTGTGGGTCGGGCTGTGTTTATTTCGGGATTGGGAAATGATGACAGGAAACAGTTGTGCGAGGATGGGGACGATGGCCGACCGAGGAAACGTCAGTTGCCATACGAGAGGGGCTGGTTATAAATTACAACAAAGTCGAGTTGAGTGTTTTGCTTTTTCGAATTTGATGGACGCGAGTTGATGTTGAAGAAATATTTTGGATGAGTGCCCGGCCGAGTAGGCGATGGTGATCGGGGGGGGGGGGGGGGGGGGGGGGCTTATAGAATGATAAAATCTGAGGCCAGCGTGGTTGTGTTTTGGAATGCATGGTTGAGCAAGTTGGAAAAACTGATCCGAGCTTTGCATCTTTTCTGCACGTGGCCTTTTAGTCGGCAGTAATTGATTGGGGTACAGAATGGTATTGAAGATTTTTGAAAGAAGCTTTTTGCTGATCGGCTGGCGAACATGTGGCGGCGTTTGGGGGCCTTTCAAAACATCGGCAGGCGGAAAGACGGCCGACAGTCTGGCGCCGAGGGGCATTTTAGCTGGTCGTTTCGATGCGGGGATGATATCGAAGTTTTTCGTACAGCGAATAGTGGGTCGGGGCAGGGATAATGGTGGCAGCTGTTGGCCGGATGGGGCATAGGAAGGTGAGTGATGGAAGGAGTTGCTTGTATTTTTCCAAAGGGACAGCCACGGATCGGATTGGCTTGGCGCCTGTCGGCTTGTTGGGGGTAGGTTTGGAAAAAGCTTTTGGCACGGGTGGGGATACGACCATTCCTGCCGTCTGCTTGGCATCTGGCGGAAAGTTTTCAGCTCGGCTTTCGTCGAGGAAAGAGCGGGTCGTTGGGCAAAACGGTGGTGCGATTGGGAGTTGTATAGTCGGGACAGAAGAAGGGTTGTTTTCGAAAGAGAAGGCGACATAGACGAATAGGAACCATTTTGGCTGTACAATATCTTGGACTCGTTCTTTGTCGTGTCGCTGCTGGCAAGTGTCGAAAAGGCGGCCCCTTTTTTGCCGGCCAATTAGAGAATGAAAATGGGGTTTTGTTGGGCCTCATCGAAATTCGGGCTCAACTCGATTGAAATGGTGAGTGTTGATTAGCGCGGAGGGTTCTATTTGGGATAAGTGAAAAGGACATGATTCGATTTTGAGAGGCAGCCGGCACTGTTGATTGCGGATTGCGGATTTGGCTCTCGTTTGGGGAGGGGGGGTAAAAGCGGCGAATGGATGAGCAAATTGGGTGGCTAGAGTGTTCTTTTGAAATTGAGTATTCTGTAAAGGGGCTGTGATTGGGGAGTGCCGTGTCGAGGTGCTAGAATGGGTGATCGAGAGTGGCTAGTGTTGGCTGAGGGCTCATTCGCTGCACTCACTCGGTCGGTTGTCATGTGGACAGTGTTCATCACAACCCCCATGAGTGAGTTATGCGAGTCAGCTATGCCGTCCGGATGCGTGTGATAGTGTGGATGGATGAGCGTGAGTTGGAAGGTGTCTGACGAGCTGTGTTTAAGGGTTGTGAACTGGTCACCGCATATGGATCAGGGACAGACAAGGCGTTCCGTTCACGAGGCCTTCACACTATGGTCGGATGCGTCGGCGTTGGAGTTCCAGGAGATAAGCGGCGATGATGCGGATATTGTCATCGAGTTCGCGAGGTAAGAATTCTTGGGAGGACGCGAGTGGATTACTGTAGGAGGGGTCGGACAATGAGGTGAGTCACTCGAGAGAGAGCAGGACGATGGGGTTACTCAGTGAGATGTGAAACTGCAACTAGCGCGTCAGTTTGGCGTGAGGTCGTGTAGGTTTCGTGCGCTTGCACTAAAAGATCGTGTTGGACCCCGTCTCCCCCCGACACTAAAAGACTGTTGAACCACTACCCTGCTAGGCTGGAACGGACATCTGGCGAGACGCGATCCGAAGGAAATTCCCCATCGTTTCAAAACGACTTGTAGCTTGCAGTTACAGATGGTCTCTTTCAGAGGTGATCACGGCGATGGTTACCCATTCGATGGGAAGAATGTGGTCCTCGCACATGCGTTCTTTCCGGGAAGCGGGCGTGGAGGCGACGCACATTTTGATGCGGACGAAATTTGGACGCATCTACCATCATCGCTTTCCGACTATGAAAGTAAGCAGGGCCAGAGTGCGACTAGTGTTGATGCAAGGTGAAGAGCTGTCCGTTTTCAGAAGTGAATTTCTTCACGGTGGCGGCGCACGAATTCGGTCATTCGCTGGGTTTGGGACATTCCAAAGACAGAAACGCCCTCATGTTCGCCTATTACAAAGACTACTCGCAGTTGACGAACTTGCCATATGACGACGCGTTGGCCATCCAGAAGTTGTATGGTAAGTTGGTGTGGGGAAAGAAGCGGTGTTTATCTGGCTGATGCATGTTTGCGTTGCAGGTGTGGGAAAGAACGGTGTTCCGGAAGCGCCACCATCCACCACCGAAGTACCGGAAACGGATCCGCCCACGTATGCAACATACGCCCCGCCAGCTGGTTTCACCACGCCGATGCCCGATGTGTGCCAGAGCAGTGTGGATGCTGTTGCCAGGATCAGAAACGAAGTATTCGTTTTCAAGGGAAAGGTGCGTCTGACTGTTTATTGCATATTTTTCTTATGCGATCAATAAAAAATATTTTGTTTTTAGTATTTCTGGCGGTACAATGACGAAGGTGCTGTGAAGTCTGAACCGACAGAGATCAGTCGCTTTTGGCAAGGCTTACCGGAAGACCTCGACGGCGTGGATGCCGTTTTCCAACGGCCGAAAAAAGACACTATCTTGTTTTTCAAGGGTAAGCGAGTTGCTGTTTTCTCTCTGGCCTCGTGGATAAGCAGGCTGTGTTCTTAGGACGACAGTATTGGGAGTTCAGTACGAACTACGCGCTCCCCGGCTACCCAAAGGACATCTCGACGATCGGGTTGCCCGAGAATGTGAAGCAGATCGATGCGTCGTTCGTTTGGGGTTGGAGCAACAAGGCGTATTTGGTATCGGACAAGAGGTATTGGCGACTGGACGAGGATACCCTCAGAGTCGAACATGACTACCCCCGCACGATTGGCGTTGACTATTGGAAGAATGTGCCCCAAAATATCGATGCGGCTTTCACGGATAAGACGGGTAAGTTACGATGTGCGTGCGGATTTGGGATCTGCCTACATGTGATTGGTTTTTAGGCGTGACGTACTTCTTCAAGAATTCCGACGTCTACAAGTTCGACAATACGTTCTCGGATGTCAGACACGCTCCGATCAAGGTCAGCGAATTTTGGACTCAGTGCCGAGCTAAAAGGCAGCAGTTGCCTTATCTTAGGCAGGCCAGTTCGAATTCGCCTTCGTGGAGGGCACGGACTGAATACGTGTTTGTAGTATGGCTCGTAGTTGCACTATTTGGAAGGATGGGGATCAGGTTAGCGTTGTGACACTGAGGACTAGTATTATGTACGTAGCCCTTTTTGATTACTTTTTTAATTTATGGACTGGGAGACGCTTTTACCATTTTTATGTTTGAGGTACCAGGTACCAGCGCTCGCCTGTGGCTATGTTGTGCGAAAGTGCCACTGCCAGTGTGCTTAGGATGGGAACAGGAAGGAGTTCATTTTGAGTCAGCGTGTTTTCTGTTTTGAGCTTTTTGGACAGTTGGTCATTGTTAGGAGCTGTTTTGTACGTGCTTGCCAATTCATATTTTCTTGCCTGAACATTGTGCCGTGCGCTTTGCTGGAGCTGGGAAGGGTATGTCGTGGTGAGGAATGGTAAACGGCATTGCTTCAGTGTTTGTGAGTTGGGAGTGAAGGATGGAGGATTCGTAAATGAGGAGATTCAAAGTTTGGTTCCAAAAGTGGGCACTAAAATGTTGAATAAGTGAATTTGTAAGAGAAATCAAAAATCGGATAATCAGGGCCAGTAATCGGTTGGGGTTTGCTGGAATCGTAGCCACTTGGAGTGCCAGGCCGTCCAGTGCCTGGCCTGACCTGCGTGGTCGAACGGGCAGGCATTGTAGGAATTGGGGCGGGCCATACGCGGGGGCCGGCGAGCAAACACGAAATGCGACGACGATGAAATGCGTCCTTGGCTATAACCAGTTTGGTGTCGTGCGGCCGAGAGGAGGGTGGCAAACTGTGCGAGTACTGTACGAAACTGCCTGTTGGCGTAAGGCCTAAGTGGAAAGTACCTACTGCATAAAAAATGGCATTTTTCTGTCCAATATTCCCTAAACAAAATCGGATGAAAGCGAAAGGTGAGTGGAGTGAGAGGAGAGATGGATTTATGCAAAAGTAGACGAGAGGGGCGATTTGTGTCGTAGCTTTACACTGTGCAAATGTAAAGTGGTCTGCGCCACGCATGGAAGGGCACTTGCCGCTGTGCCACTTTACACTCTCGATGAGTGGACATTTAAATCATAACTGGGGGACTGAGGGACTGGACCTCGTCAAAGGCTGCAAAAGGTACAAGTCTATGAATTGCATTTCAGAGTACGAGGACAGCAACTACTACTCGTTCGATGGTGGTGGTCGAAGCCTGTACTCGAGTCGAAGCATGACCGCCCTCAACTTGACACCCATGGACGATGATGACCCCGTAGATGGTAACAGATCGATCGATACTTGCTCATCACGATACGTGATCGTGAACTCGGATTTCGATCCGACGGTCGATGATGAACTGAAGGTTCGACGAGGCGATGTGGTCAAAGCTCTGTACCGAGATCGGGACTGGGTCTACGTGGTCCGCGAGAATGGACGGGCGACGGGAGAAAATGAAGAAGGCTTCGTGCCATATTTGTATTGCCAGGAAATCGATCCCTCTAAAATTCGACAGAAATCACAATTGTCCCTCTTCAAATCAGCGTTTCGAAAAAGCGGCCGAAAATCAAATTTGGAAAATATGGAGAAAAAGGAAGACGAGAAACGATCGTCGATTTTAGACACGTCAGATAACAAGGCCAAATTGGGGGATGACGCAAATGAATCGAATGCATCGATCGATAATGATCAGAGTTCAAAATCTGTGATTCGACCGAAGGCTTTAATGAACGTTGATAGGTTCCTGAGGAGTCTGGAAGAAAACAATACGCTTTTGGCCCCCAAAGAAGACCCGTCTCTCGCGGCCAACTATGCCAGAATCGATAAGGAGAAGAATGCCTTGGGGGCCGTCACTGAATTCCGCAAACGAGTGCACGGTCACTTGGTGGTGGAGTACGATTTCGAGGCGCAGAACGAGGACGATGCGAATGTCCGACGCGGGGAAAGGGTTCTCCTGTTGAATTGCGACGACCCCAATTGGTACTGGATCAGGAGGCAGGACGGCGTGGAGGGATTCGTGCCGAGTAGCTACGTGACCAGGATTGACAGTGAGTGGAATGGAGGAGCTAGTACGAGGAAACAATGGTTATGAGCGTGCAAGATTTGAGGCGAAGGCTGCGGATTATGATAACAACAGTAGCACGCAGGCACATGCACACAGCAAAATATAAGTTGTGGGTATCGCGTTGAGAAAGAGTGAGTGTAAAGCAGCGGGCATAATAAGACATTATCTGAGTCGGGGTTCCAAATTACAGTCTGGCTACAAAACAGTACATTGAGGCGGACGGAATTCCGCGTGCCAGGGGTTATCGTGGCGCGCACACTTGAGTCATCAACAAAACACACACCTCACGACGCGACACAAGCCAGAACTGAACATACAAAAAAGTGAGATAGTGACATCATCGCAGCGTACTCTCACAAGAGACAGAGAGTACTCTCTGATAGAGACGTACTCTCTGTCAGATAAGGCAGTAGACTGACCAAATTTATGGATTAGGTCTGACTCGTTGAGGTGCCAGGAGGTTCGCAAATCTGATCCGATCTCTGTGAATGTAATCGGATTGTCAGCCAATTGATGTGTCTTACAGAAAACCAGTATCATTCTGTTCTGATTGGGTGGCCCATTTTTTTGCAAATGCAGTCTCAAATTCTTGTTTATGTTCAAGAGCTTTCCATTCCAGGCTTAAACACCCGCAACCAACCCGAAACACCTATCCATGCCGGCGAATCGATTCAATTCAACGAACTCATAGTCATAGCTGACTTCGAGCCGGAGGCGGCTGATGATCTACAAGTGGTCAAGGGTGATTGGATTTATTCGTATCAGACGCCAGCCTTGTTGGACAACACCTGGCTATGGGCATATTGCCCCAGGACCACGCGATATGGGTTTGTGCCGATTGCGATTGTTAGGACTCCCGCGGCTACTGTGTTGTGAACATGTGATTATGATTTTACATATGTGCATGTGTTCGACCTTGGAGGGAGGCCTTCCCTGGACTGATTTCGACGAAGCGACTAACCCATTCCGTGTTGGGACATGCCCTGTTTTATACTGTAGGGTACCTTCGGCCAGCATATTACTTGGCCTGTCCTCCTAATCTTGCTTTGAAGAATGATGCATGCTCATGATGAGTTATAATGGCTCCAACCAGCTTAGACCAGGCAAAATGCTGGCACGGGGGTATGGATAGGGCAGCTGTTATATCACAAACCATGCTATGTATCACCAGTCTTTGTGCTGGCTTTGCTACGGCGGGTGAGGAGACATCGCAGTCATAATCTGTGGGCATTTCTGTTTTCATCTTCCTGTTCCATCAGATGAAGTCTCAACATCTGGACCAACGCTCGATATGAGACGAACCACCCAGCTCATCCAGTCATACTCTTGGGAGCATCACGACGAATCATTTCTGTAAACTTAGTGGACCAACCATACCGGCTGTACTGCGATGGTAGAGTACAGCAGGGCGCTAAAAGCAGCCAAGTCCTCGCCTCCCAGTTAGCTCACTGTCAGCGTTGCCAGATATACAACGGAATTTCGCTAGATTTAGCGGGTTTTCTAGCAGTGAGAGACTTTAGCGGGTGCTGGCGAATTCGTTTTTTGTGGTTGCATGGTTAGGTGATTTGGCTGTGTTGCACTTGGCAATATTCTGCCCTCACAGATTCTCGCCAGCCCAGCCAACTTCCATTTCGCCAAAATCAACTTCCGAGTTTTCAAATTTTTGTTATACGGTGCCATTTTACGAAAACTTTTAAACCCTTTAGTTGCAGTAAACCGAGTTCAACTGTTTGGACGAGCACCCCAGCTCACGATTAGCGTGATAGCTCATGCATCTGACAAAACTGACTCAGGTCAGCCAGCCAGCGCCCCCTTGTTACGCTTGGCAATATGAAGTCAGCTTTCTCACGGCCCCGCCATGACGGCCAGGGCGGGTGGGTGTGGCCTGCAGCTTGGCTGCCATTGCCTTTGTGAGTGGACGGGCGCTCCCTGCCATTTATCTGTTCACTTTGTGCTCAATGAAGTCATGATTCTATCGCATGTGCAATTTTTGAGTGTGGATTGTCAATTGCACTTGTTTTGGTTTAGTCCAGACGCACCAGCCGCATTTTGTGCGGGCACCTGGCTTTTCCTTCAGTCAGGATTAGTTTATGCTTTTTACGCTTTCATTCCTGCCCACATCGCCGGCGCCAGGAGTCCTGGACTCTTTTGTCATAGCCTATCCATGGTAGCATAATAGTTTCCTTGTAGCCAATGACCATTTAGCCACGCCCATGATGTCATGTCTATTCCGCGTGTGCACTGTGCAGTTCATACTGGAAGTGGATTAGCCACGCCTTTACAGGACTGCGGGAACTTCTGGATATAAGGGCTTGCACTTGTATGATCTGGGCTCTTTTTGGCTAGCTCATCTCTATCGTAAAGGCCCCATTAGTTGCACACGTAAGGCCACGATGCAACGGATATATACAGTATTGGCGTCATCTGAATCTGATGACTCGACCGATCGCCAAAGATTTGATTGTACCTCCTTTTCGCGATGTTTGTTTTCGGGGTACAACTTCTGTTTCTAGCTTTGCCGCGATAGGGCACCAGCTTTTGCTCATAGTTTTTGCTTGAGGTCTTGGGTTTTGGCATTGGGCGTGCGCAGGCTACCTGGCAGATGGCCGTATAAGTGTAGTCTACAGTGCGTCTGTATGCGTATTGCTATGCCTTTGTGCACCGCCCTAGTCAAGATCATTGGAGTCTGGTAAAGACCAACCTAGGAAGCGGTCGAGTCTTCGCTAGCTCTCGCGAGTCGGAGTACGAGTTTCTGTTACTGCACACAACAGTTCTGGTCTGTGTGCAGCTGCCCCGCGCGATCTTCAGGACTGGTCATCTTCTATGTCGCGGTCACTCGCGTTATTGGGGCAGACGAATCTGACGATCAGTATCAAATTTCGGCTGCGGGCGACTCACTATTGATCCTGCCTTCTTTCCTTTCAGATGCCAACTCGACAATGTCACAGAAACCAAGTAAACTAAAGTTTTTATCCGCAGAAACATCGGAGAAAAGTGGATTAAAATCAAAGGTGGACACGAAATGCACGCCAATCGGCGATCAGCGAGCGGGCGCTGGGAGCGCAGGAAGGTGAGCCTCTTTGATTTGGGGTTTGGAAGGTTCGATTGGGTGGAAGCTGGATCGTTATGGTCGAGACGGAGTAGGCTATTTACAGCTTGGTTTCGGCAACATTAGGGGATGTGTTGCTTCTGGTTCCTGTGAATCTCAGGAAATCACGAGCCTGTTTTCAGGGCTTACCCACCCACTGGTATCCATAAACTGACGCATGCTGTGAGATCTGTTCAGTCTTTGGTTAACCGTCCGGCGCCAGCTGCTTGCTCATCAGTACAGACAGCAAGAACACCTCGATCCACTTCCGTCATCAGCAAAATTCGGTTGGCCGGTTTCGAAAAGTTGAAGGAACTCGATCAATTCCTGAATGATACCATCGTTTTGGAGCTGCTGGATTCGGACCCTACTCTGAGGACGTTGATCAACGCGAAGACCAAACCAGACTGGGCTGATCGATGTCTGATTCTTCGTCTCTTAGCGCGTGTAAGTCAAATCAACGAGACCAAACACCGAGCCACTCAACACGGATTGTTACGAGGGGTCATCGAGTCCAGGTTCATGCGGGACTGGCTGACCGAGGACGTCGTTCATTTTCGGATTGCTGACGAAGAATTTCGTGCGTTGAGCAAGCAAGATAAAGATAAGTTCTTCTTGGACGCTTGCGCCCTGTTGTCGGAAATCCTCGAAAAGTTGCCCGACACCGCTCCGCAATTGTGCCAGCTGACAACGACTTTGTTGGACTCGTTTAATGATCCAGCGGTCTTCGATCCAGCTACTTACAGTGACGATACGGCGTTGCTTTCTATCATCAAGCGATTGAGAGAACTTTGGACGCAATTTATTCAAAGAAAGCAAGCGGAACCCGAAGTGATCGAAAAGCGATCATTCCGAGATCGATTACCTTTGGATGACTTTCGACAATTGCCAATTCTACCCCACCGATCGGAGGTGACAACGGAGAAGCCACGACTGCGCAGTAACAAAGCTAAAGGAGCTTACGACAGCTTGGATCACTATTTGGATATTCACTTCCGATTATTGCGTGAAGATTTTGTGCGTCCGATTCGAGAGGCTATATGCAGCATAAACGGACAGGAAGTGCCGTGGCTATTGCGTGAAGAGGAGCGTGCGCGCTTGCTGAAGACGATTCGAGTTTACGACGGGGTGGAGATTTCGGAACCGTATATCGATGATCGGTCGGGAAATTTGGTGTACAAAGCGTGTTTTGATACGAAGCCATTCCAGGGGATCAACTGGGAAACATCAAAGCGACTATCACATGGTGAGCACAGTTTCGAGTGGGACAGGGACGACTGGAGCGACAGTGCGTGTGCGTTGGGTATGACGCTCGCATTGGACAAAATGTAGGATAAATGGGAGAGCTTGGCCAGCTAATAAGTTGTAAATGGGCCCCTATTAGTAGAATCTCGTGGAACACACCCTTACCCATAAAGTCTGATGAAACAGCATATTTACCACCCCTAAGATGACAGTTAGAAAAAACGAGTGAATTACAGTTTTGTTAGCCGGTAGCAGGTATCGCTTTTTTGGAAAAACAGCCAGAAATAGTTTTTTCGTCACTTCATGTCATGTCATACTTTATCCATAGCTAAGCACCATACAGCGCACTCGAGGGCTAAGGAACACGTTTATGACAATCATTTTTACCCAGGCGGGAGTCAAATCCTCCCCCTGTCAAAACAGTCGAATTGAAATGGCGTCAAATGTACATGAATTTGCACATATTGTAATATGGAAAGCAACCACTTACGTAGTCGGCTAGGTATTTACTGGCACAGAGCATGAAAATCGAGTCGTTTATATAGGTTTTAGCCCTAACATAAAATATAGAAAGGTTAGATACGTGAACAGTCACAAAGGTTAGATGAGTAATATATATAAACTATATTGCCAACATCTACTACTACAGATAACACTGGCGCGGTAATTTAAATGGGCCTATAACATCATCCATACTACTATGAGCAACTCCCTTAGCAGCAGCTAGCTCATCGACCAATCTGATCCGATCCAATTCTAATGCTGGATCGGCTGGTTGGCAAATGAAACTATACCTGCTGGGAAATAATAGTGTATGGGCTAATATAATGAGCAAGTACAGTTTTCGCCCAAATTAGTATCTTACCCTGCTTTAGTCGCCAGTTAGTTCTCCTGCGCTTCTTTGTACTGGCCAGGTCGGATAGGGCTCAGGGTCGGGTCATTCGATGTTGGCCCTAGCAGCTGCCCCCCCCCCCGGTGTATGATGCCCTCGTCGTCAGTAGCTGAAATAACCAGCAGGATTTGGCTTGAACCTTAGTCGCTGCCAGTGGCTCTCTCCTTGAAACCCCTAAAAACTGCAGTAAACTCCATGCACAACACATTGCACAAACCATGCGTAACTGCTCGTACCAAATGATAATTCATTTCAGGCTCCTTGCTTTGCTTCTCGTCAGACAATTTTCACTCTTTCTTCTTCGCAACCGTACATAACCGCCAGTCTCTGGACCTCGCCGCTGGACGGGTGCAAATAGTCATCGATCAGTACCCACCTGATGCATGGAATCGACGACAAGTGTTCCGGTTTATTGAATCGCCATCTTTCTACGAAGCTTATAAGCACGTGCTGAAGTCTCTGCAGTCCATTGGCCACACTCAGCAGATACCATTCGAACAACACTTGGTATTTTGCCGAATGGATGTGAAACCACCGGCCTACGTCGAAGTGGATCCGTCCGTCAAGTTGCCGCATGCATCGAAGAATGATGCAGGAAACAAGATCAAGGATGTGCGAGACCCGACCTGTTGGCCTGGAAAGAAACGCTTTGGTTTGGACGAGTCTCAAATGGAAGCCGTGCGCCAAGCAATGACTCGACGGGTAGCCATCATTCAGGGCCCGCCTGGCACGGGCAAAACCTACGTGGGATTGATGATCACCGAAATGTTATTGAGCAAGTCGTCACTAGTGGGGCCTATCTTGATCGTATGCTACACCAACCACGCGCTGGATCAGTTTCTTCTCGGCATCGCCTCGCGTCTTCCAAAGGAAGGTGTTGGGTCGGTCGTTCGACTGGGAGGCTCTGCACGAATGCATGAGGACGTCAAGAAGTTCAAGCTGTATGGACTTCGGTCTGATTGTGAGCTCTCTCAACCCGAAAAGGAAAGACTTGGGGATGCAAGTAGCAAACGAATCAAAGTGGAAAGAAAGTTAAAGAACGTGCAGACTCGTCATGAATGGGTGTTGAGAGCGGACCAGATTCGGTACGTGGCGGGTGAAATAGTCGATCGCACACTGTTCAATATTGATCGAGAAAGATTTGGCACAGATGATAACACCATGATCCTCGTCTGGCTTACTCGAATCAATACGGGCAAGGAACGCGTTGCTGATAGATCGGGAAAGGGCGAAGCAAACATGGTAAGTGCCACATTTTGTAGGGTTTGACCTTTGGGCCTCGCCCTCCTGGGATGCCCCGTTGTTGTGTAAGACCACCAGCAATTATATACGCTTGCATGCGCACCCTCAATTTGTAGAACGCTGAGAAGCAAACGGAGGCCAGGCCCACGCAAGCACCCGTTCGACTGGAGGCGCATGGCCAGCCTCAAGCCGATAAAGAAGAGGTGGTGGAACTCGGTCACGATGCTCTCGATTTGGACCGTGATTTTATTGACGACGACGTGGGTGGATATTATCGCCACAACGACAATGACCTCGAGCAAATGATGGTAAAAGAGGAGGATCAAATTTTCGCAAGGACGGGTCCAGCGCCCAAAATGTCAGCAAAGACTTGGGAATTCATTTTGAAAGCACTGCCGATGAGTGAAAAAGAGGCTGAACGAGCAGTGCAGGATCCGTGGGGACTATCAGTTTCATGCCGATGGAAACTGTTTCGGTGAGTGAAGTAGATTTGTTATGGGTGGTGCCCGCCCATCTGGTCGGGATGGTGAGGCTGCCTGTTGCACAAGTGTGTGATGAGGGAAGAGGTGGGTCGACCCCCAGGCTCAGCCTGGTGAACAGCTGTCAGTACAGTTTCCTGGCCTCTTCTTTTTCTTTTAAGAAACAGTGACACAAATTAAAAATTGGCGGTAAAGTTTCTTCTACTCTGTAATACTCGAGCATTGCCCATACTTGTTGTTGCACAAAGTTAGCAGCTACTTTTTTTTACCCGAGGACTTTGGTCATCTTAAATCACGATGGCAAAATCCATTTTTTCAAGAAGGCCCCTCTGCTGCTCTGATTGGGTTTCTTTGTGCCTGTGAACAGTGATAAAAAATGAACTTTGAGGTAGGCGTGATCCCAGAAAACGAGAAGCGGTAAAATCATTGCAAAACAGTCGCAGCAAACTCATCGTCAGTGATGAACGCGTGTGGGTTGTCATGACTAGGTATCTCAAACTTCTAATTGTCTGGAGCCAACTTTGAAGGGAGAGAAATAACCTAGTTAGGTCAAATGCAGAGTGAGGATTCGAGTCACTGTTCCTGAAGCCTTTCTTTTTCACTTTAATTCTATAGTTTCGCTCACGCGGAACTACAATCTAAATCAGTTGTCAGGAAAACAACATGAGCAAATTCCTTTTGATTCTGTGCCATATTTTAAAACTAGCGATCGTTAGGGATCGGGACTCAATCGCGACTGGGATCAGGAATTCAAAGAGCGCTTTTTTACTTTTTTTATTCGCTGTAGATGGCCTACATTTCACCCTGAGTAGCCAAAAAATATAGAGCCAGAACTCTACTTCCCTGTATAATTTCTAGTGCAGTATTTATTAGTGCATTCAAAATCAGACAAGCAAAAAAGCGGAGAGTTAGTCAACAATTAACAAACAAATCTCTTCCTTCCTCTTTATCACTTCAATCATTACCCATAATGTCTCCAGCTCCCCCTTCTGAAACATCTCTACAATATTCAATCCTGATCATTTTTTTATCGGGACCCCGAACAAGCGCTAGAGCCCACCGGCTTGTGAAATCATGACCAGCTTGCTCAGCTCATTGTCAGCTCATGCCATTCCGCATGTAAAAAGTCATGGATAGGGTCCATTTTAGTTTATTTTAGGTATTGGCAAGAAGAATGGTATCGGTTGGCTCAAGAAAGGTCGCCGCAGTGGGAAATCGAATACCAACGTTTGACTGATCAAATGCGAGAATTCGAGTACGCGGGTATGGAGCGCCAGTTGAATAACTACAAGATCGTTGGAATGACCACGACCGGTGCTGCTCGCTACCACGACGTTCTTCAACGTCTCAAACCGAAGATCATGATCGTGGAAGAAGCGGCCGAAATTCTGGAAGCGCATATCGTGACTAGTCTGAGTGCAGGTTGTGAGCACCTGATCTTGATCGGCGATCACAAGCAGCTGCGTCCGAATCCATCCGTTTACGAATTGGCCAAGTACTTCAATTTGGACGTCAGCCTGTTCGAGCGACTGGTCAATAATCAATTTACGTACGCTATGTTACGAGAGCAGCATCGCACGAGGGCCGAGATAGCCGACGTGTTGATGCCCAGGTTCTACGACGACTTGAGGAACCACGAATCAGTCTACAATCGAGAACACGTCAAAGGAATGGGAAAAAACATGTACTTTATTGATCATCGTCATCCGGAACATAGCGAAGAGCACCGCGATTCGACCAGTCACAAAAACAAGTTCGAAGCCCGATTTGTGGTCGGGTTATGCAAGTACTTGATCAAACAAGGATACGAGCCGAACAAACTGACCGTTTTATCTTGCTATTTGGCTCAAATGTTTGAAATTAAAAGCCAAATGAACGGCGACGAATTCTTCAAAACCAATCAAGTTCGGGTGGTCGTATTGGACAATTATCAGGGCGAGGAGAACGATATTATCGTGCTTTCGCTGGTGCGCAGCAATCAACTTGGAAAGATCGGTTTCTTGAAGACGGAAAATCGAGTGTGCGTAGGTTTGTCGCGAGCTAAACTTGGCTTATATGTGATTGGTAATTTCGAGCATTTGGCAGCGCACAGTGAATTGTGGAAGGATTTGGTCGATCGATTGAAGACGGCTGGAGATTACGTTGTACCTGAAATCGAAATTGGTTGTCAAATTCATGGAACGACGAAAAAAATCGCCGATGGACGCGATTTCGACAAGAAGGCGCCAGATGGTGGATGTCAAAAGAAGTGCGATACGAGAATGGCCTGCGGACACGTCTGCAAATTATGGTGCCATCCGTTCGACCTGAGACACGAAAAAATAAAATGTATGGAACCGTGCCGCAAACAATGCAGTGCGGGCTTGCACCAGTGTAAAAAATTATGCTACGAGGAATGTGGCGATTGTCGAGTGGTCATAGAAAAAACGCTCCTGTGTGGACATATGGCTACGGTTGAATGCAGAGTCGTAATCGATTCAGTCACGTGCGAGAAACCGTGTGAACGAATGTTGGAGTGCCAGCACAAATGCGCCAAAAGATGCGGCGATCGGTGCTCCAAATATGATTGCCTAGTAGAGGTGACGAAGACACTGTCGTGTGGTCATCCGAAAATGTTGCCCTGCAGCGGGGACCCGAAAACATCCGAATGTTATGTGTTGGTGGACAAGCTACTTCAATGCGGTCACAGCGCCCAAATGTCCTGCTACAAAAATCCGAATACGGTCAAAAAATGCGAAACGATGGTAGAAAAAACGTTGGATTGTGGTCACCCATTTCAAATGCAATGCAGCGAGGCGCGTTCGAAGGCGAAATGCCAGTTGGAAGTTAACAAGGTGCTTTCTTGCGGTCACGGTGTCAGAATGCCGTGTCATAGAGACCCGAGCACAGTTAAATGCGAGGTGATGGTGGAACGCTTGTTGGACTGTGGACACGAGTGCAAGGCGATCTGTGGGGAACCCAAGTCAAGCTTCGACTGCCTTGTCGAAGTGGAGAAGGCCATGGCGTGTGGGCATCCAACAAAAGTGCTGTGTAACAAGGACCCAGTTGGAATCAAGTGCAATGCGAAAATGGAGAAGACTATGCCTTTATGCGGACACATTTACGAAGTGGTATGCTATGTCAGCCTTGCCTTCACTGTTTGCAACAAGCCATGCAAGAAAGTGTTGGAGTGTGGCCACGCGTGCAGCGGGACCTGTCGTGATTGTCACCAAGGAAGATTCCACATTGACTGCACCAGGAACTGTGCTCGAATGCTGGCTTGTGGACACAAGTGCAAGGGTCGATGCGAGGCCCCTTGCCCGCCGTGCCCAGAAGAAACTGAAAAACAGTGCAGACACGCCATCAGTCATCGATCTCTTAAAAAGACCAAATTGCAAATCGGCGATGGGGCGTCCAAGGAGTCGATCTCGGTCTGCGCCGAGGCATGCACTTATTCGTGTCCCCACGTGCAATGCAGATTGCGCTGTTTCGAACCGTGTCGTCGCCGTCGATGCAATGCGAAGTGCAAAAATACATTGAAATGTGGCCATCTATGCGTCGGTGTGTGTGGCGAGATCTGCCCTCGTCTGTGCGGGCAATGCGACAAGGGTAAATTCGACCGCTTGATTCAATTGGTGCCGGAGAGAGCAAGAGAGCAGGCCTTGTTCATTCAACTGTATGACTGCAAGCATATTTTCGAAGTGCGTGCTTTGGACAAATGGTTTGATCGGAAGCTGGCTGAGATGAAGAAGAGTGGTGAGATTCGAATGCTGCAATGTCCCGAATGCAAGTGCCCGGTGAGTGCAGTTGGCTTCTGGTTTGGGTTGAGGATGGGTGGAAGCACAGTTTAATGCGGGCTCAAATAAGGCTCTTTACACAATCCTTCCGTCCAAAAAAGGCGCATCGCATGCTGATGTGATATCCCGCGTCAGACTATATTGGTCTAGGGAGCAGGTGAAATTGAGATGACTAGCAGATTCAGTAGCAACCTCAACTACCAAATTCAGTATCATTGTGGGAAGTTGCCTCGGCTCCCAATATGTACTGTCAGATCCAGAATGGGTCCTTATGGATTCCATGGGGATAGTGCTGTCTACGTGGATCCATAAATGGATCTGATCTTAAGATTTCTTTTCACTGACTAAGGGACTGGACCGTGCAGGGATGGACGAAGGAATGGTGGGTGGAAGAAAGCCAAGAACTGGGTCTGGGTCTGCGGTCAGTCCAGTCTGTATGGATTTTTGAGAGACAGGAGCGAATTGTCCGCGTGCATTCATTCTGGATTTCGAAATACTGTAGGAACCTAGGTTGTGCAATTAGAGCAAAGAATATAACTGAAACTACAGTACACCACTGCAAGCTTAGGATGAAGGAAAGAACGTGATCTTGAGATGGGGTCAGTGCATTTGCTCAGCATCCGAAACCTAGGCCTGGGCCAGGGAGGCCACTAGTAAGTTTCAGGGTTTTAGGGACGAGGCGCAAGAAAAACTAGGAATAGCTTTGGATGCTAGGGCGGGGTCTGTTATTTATGATCCACCCTTTTTTTCGAAACGTTTTCTTGGCGCTCCTAAAAGTTTCTACAAAACTTTATACAAATAAACTTTCAAATTTGAGAGAGCAAAAAGATTTTTTATTTTCCCGTCGAGTTTAAATTATCCTGAGCTGCCTTTGTTTTGTACAGGAATTGTATTCCTGGTACATAGGCCGCGTCAGTCGGAGCAGGCTTTGTGAAGTAGCTATTCAGTGGAACGGATCACTCAAGCGGTGCTCAAAAAGGAAGCGTGTCATAGCTCAGAAGGGCTGTGGGGAAGAACCACCTGCGCTTGGTTAATTTGACAAGGGTCATAACTATCAGCAAAGCCCAGGCCAAAAGCCAGAAGGGTCCGAACTTTTTTGGTTTTTCTAGAGCGGGGTCAGTAATTCCGTCTCCTTAGAGGAGGGTCAAGTTATTTTTCAAAACTAGCATGACACAATAAGGTTTTTCGAGCTGAGGTGGGTGGCTTAGGCGACTCCCCCCCCCCCCTTTCGGCATTCGCTATGAAACCGCGTTGGTCAGTCACAGTAATTATGACCATCCTTTTGCAGGTGCATGTCACGAAACGATATGCTTCGGCTGCTAAACAGTTTTATTTGGACATGCAACGAGTCAAGGTCGAGAAAAAAGACGACCCGAAGAAGCTCACTGAACAGACCCAAATGGTGACGAAACAAATGCAGTCGGTTTCTCGCTCGATTCAGAGGTCATCTGGCAAACAAATATTTTTAAAGCTTTCCAGTGATATTTCCAAGGAGCTACCTAAATCTGGACTCAAGGATTTGCAAAAACTGGCCGTGATAAATCGATTTTTGGGGCAGTTTTCGGATTTCTACAGTAATGAATTTCGTAAGGTGGAAGAAATAGCGAGACTGAGAGGTCGAAAGCGTGGTTTCGACGTTCGTTCTGACCCACGAAAAACATTGGCAGTTGGTACGACTGCTCACAAATTCCTCTGTTACTTCTACGCCAGTGCTGGTGGGAACACGACGGTTGGACAATGCGCGGCGTCCTTGTTCAAGATTCTGGAGAAAGAAATCAAGGCTTTGGCTGAGTGGCTGACTAGGCATTGGAAATCAGTTTCGAGTTTGAAATTGGAATATTTGGCATCGGAGTGGCGTCGAACCGTCATTTTTGCTCGGATGATCGAATTCATGATGGTGATTAATAGTGGGGCAAAGAAAATGGACGAGGAACCTTGGACTCAGGTTAAGGATGCAATGAAATTGCTGCACGGCGAGGAGCCATTCGATGAGGAGAGCGAGAAAAAAGCTTTGGCGTTGATCGAGTCGTTGTTCAAGAAATATGGATGCAAGCCGGGAGTAGATATTCTCAGTTTTAAACGTGTGAACGTTCCGAAATTCGACTGCTCAGTGAATATGCGGTGGTACAAGTGCTCAAAAGGTAGGGTGTGCAATTTTCTGGGTATACGATTTTGATGACATTACCCTTCTTTGAGACTAATTCTGTAGAGATGGTCCGAATTTGGCAAATTATTCATCCTTATAAAAATTCCCAGCATGACAGTGGCAGTCTGACATAAGTCCCACACAGGTCACATGGGGTGTCTGTCTTAACAGAGGGAGCGAAAGATTTTCGAGCAAAATTTCCGAAAAGGAAGCCATTCTTGATCCCCGCTCCTCCAATATTATACTCGTATTCAGGCCATCATCAGCCAAATCAAACGTGTTTCATTTCTCTGACCTCTAAAGTCTGGTGCGTGCGCAAGGGGAAGCGAGGAAAACTAACTCTCTTTCGCTTAGGTATGCAAAATTGTCAGAACTCGCTGGACTAATTCAAACTTGAAAAGGAGGGAAAAATTTCCAGACTGTGCCCATCTCTTGCCTGATGATCCAGGTTTCTCTCAAGGAAGTCCTGCTGCTACTAACAGTATATTTTCCTAAACCTGCATTTTCAGATCACGTTTTTGGTGTCGATGGGCGAGCTGAAATTCAGCGCCCAATTTGTCTGAAATGCATGAGCCGTCACTGATGATGAAAGAATATTTGGTTTGAAAAAGATGTTCATTCTGATTCTTCATGTTATTCCGTATTATCGTGTATTCCCTACTTCATATGCCTATTTCGTTAAATTTTCAGTATTGAGAGGTTTTCACGTTCAGTATGTACTCGGCTGACAGTAACTGCTTTTTTCGAGGATATGACTCATAGCCGTTTAGTGAGCACTAATATATAGCTATCGCTTGCAGACTGATGTAAAATGTTACTCTACGTCGTCCTGTCTTCAAGCCCATCTTACGAACAAACGAAGTCTGCGCAGGCCACTCAGTAGTTGGCCACCCAAGTTGGTCTGAAAATCCAAAAGTCAACAGTTGTTTCAGACAAATTCCGTCCGAAAGATGATGTTTCGAGTGCTTGCTTCTAGCTATTATGATCAAGATGCTTCAGCTCAAGTTTATGGACATTTCGCCCCCGCCGTTCAGCCCCCAGCCGTTTCGCCCCCAGCAATTTCGCCCGGCTGTTACCCTCTAGTATCGTCGAAGTAGTTGGCGGTGGGCATAGCCTCTTGAAGTCGGCTTGCTAGCTCCTAAAAAGCATCGATAACGTTGGCTTGCGGAACAAAGCCAATGCGGCGATCATGCGAGTCCATCAGGTGAACTCGTGGGCATTTTCGTATCGCACCTTCAACGCTGTATTCTGGACTTTTCTCCAAATCGCCTGAGAGAGATGCAAAAAGACATTTCGTGCAGGTAACTGACTGAAAGACTGAAAGGCTTGAATGCCGGCTATTCCAAAATCTATCAGTTGAGCAGGTTGAAGTAATTTGACGCATGTGGAATGACTGCGCCGTGCTTGAATACATTTTCTGGAAGAGCCGCGGTAGTCTTCGACAGTTTGCAGGAGCGGAGGAGCACCAGCAACGTCAAGATCTCAGCAAGGTCGAGATCCCGATCCCGATCCCGACATTGAGGCATCGGGACTCTGCATATATAGGCATAAGCAGCATAGGCGAAGAAACAGCAACATCAGCTCAAATCGATGATAACGATAGAGGCCTAGGCTGACCTTGCTGGATGTGTATGTTTTTGCCTGTTTTTGTGTGTAGGCGCCGTATATATGCCTACAATGGGGGCGAAATGGCGGTGCCGAAATGTCTTAATGCCAGGCAATCAAAGTGGCACTATGTTTCTCATGTCACTGCTAAAAAGACTTTATAATGCAAAAGCATGTCCATGCACTACAGTACAGAGGGCTCGGCAGTTATTGTAGTAGGCCCAGTAGTAGGAAACAATACCGAGCTCAGGAAATGAAAGCAGTGTGAATGTGGTCCAAGTAGTGAAAGTTTTGGGTTCAATGCGAGTCAATTCTTGTCATTTCTCAAATGTTGAAGGCCACAGAAATTTTTGAAACAAAAATAATCCAGCCCATCACTTTTTAATTTTTTGCGATTTTGGCCTCTGCGCCGCCCCAGTTCCCCCACGGGACTTGCAGCTCGTTTTGCCTGTAGCTGGCCAGCAGCCATGATATGATATAGCGAGGCAGTGAGGTGACCAGCTCTCATGGCAGGCTCCTCTACTGAGGGCATCCTGTGCCAACCAGAATCCCAGGATTATAATGGGCGAGAAGGGAGGGTCCTCCCCGACTAGAGTTCGAGGATTCAGATTCTCTACTCGTTCGGCATCCACCACTTGCCCTTCTTATTCCAGAAAGAGTCGCCCAAAGCCATGTGTGCAAGGCCAGCGACGGATAAAATACCACAAAGTGGCCCCTGCAATAGCCTGCCGCCCGAATAGGTTCCCTCTGACCGCCAGTCATCTTTCAAGTTTCTGAGTACACCTTGGTCGCTGGGTTGATGAAATTCTGCGGAGAGTCGTCCCTGGTATTTGGCGGGGTGCAATAGCCCCACTGGTTACTCTCCCCAGTAATAATACAGGCCCTAGCGTATAAACGTTACGCTGGAGTCGGCGTGATCGTAGGTGTATTTGACCTGTGGCGAAGGTAGTGTATCTCGTTGCCTTGACCGGCCGCTCGATACGCTCTTCAAAGCGAAGCTGAATCCGTCGGGTTGAAGTATCTGGCTCCTACAACTAGGAGGCCTACCTGGAGGGTTTTAGAGACCATCCGCTGCTCGCGGTATCCTCTCCATTGTAGGCTTATTCAGCCTATTACACAACCCTGTCACCTTGTAAGGGGGAATGAAGACCAAGTTATGCAAATGAGTGCGACCTCGTCTGATGTTAGGCCTGTCTGGTGATATCTGGTGATTGCTGTGTGGAACTGGTCTCCCTTTGTCTGGTATGTGTTATTTGTTTGTTTTGTGCCGGTGCACCACTGCTCTTGGGTTGATGCAAGTCTCTCGAATCAGTGTTATGCCTGTGCGTACTCGGTGCTGTTGAGTAATAAACCTATTCTATAAGACACGAGGTCTTATATTGGTTTCCATTGCCGGTCTCTAACCCGTGTGAGCCGTGCATCTATCCACCTATTCATCATCATACTCCCTGTCGACGTCAGCCAGGCTTTGCAAGCCACTCAATTGATTTTCGCCGATTATTTCGTTCGAAATGGCCGATCAACCGTCCAACGTTGATCAAGCCACCGATGGAGAGCCGCCCGAGGAAACGACAGTCCAGATCACGGCAGTCGATCCTCCCGCCAATGAATTCGATCAGCAGCCGCTAGCCGATACTGGTCAGCCTAATACGAGTCGCGGACAGCCGATCTCTGCTGCGCAGGTCAAACAACTCCGCGACGAAGTGTCACAGTCGCGAGAACGCGCTGTGGCAGCTGCAATGGAAGCAGACATTGCCAGACGTCGAGCCGAGGCGATTCTGAATACTATCGAGCGACGAGAGTAACAATGGGCCGAGGAACAATTTTCTATCATCGAATCACAACTCCAGACGAACCCTGTCACCTCCTGGTCTTCTAAAGTTAGTCTGTTTCGCCCCTCACTGTTCAGGCTTCCTTGTTCGGACCTGTACCTGTAGTCGAGGAGGAGAGTAAGGCAAATCGATCATCTGCACGAAGGCAGCAGCTGAGGCTCGTTACCAGTCGCTCTCTCCAGTAATATTGTAAAGACCCAAGATAGCCGTCGACCAACGATTCAGCTCGGCCCTATCTATGATTAGAATAAAGCTTGAAAACGATCTTTGGCTTCGGAACACCTAATGGCTGATCTGAGAACAGCTCGATTCATAGGACCGCTCAAAGGCTGCCAGTCTTTGGAGTAGCAGCAAGCGTCGGTCATGTCAAGTGAGGCATTCTGACAAGCTCAAGGGCACCAAGAGCAAGCCCCCAACCAGGGGGATAGTTCATGTCCACCAGAGAACAACAAACTTCAAACAGGCACAGCGTGAAAAAATTCCTATTATCAGGCCACCATACTGGTATGTATACTCTAATAGTAGGAACTCGAGTTAATGATGGATGACAAGGACACGGAGGGCTAAAGCATACGCAGAAAGTCAAAAAAGTGGGTGTGCGAACTGTGTTTGCGCCCATGCTTTACAATTCAGTTTTACCCTGGGCTGGTGATATACTATAAGTGAGGGGAAGACTGTACTGTATATGGGGAAGATAATAGGGGAGGTAAGTAAGGGGATACAAGTCGGGTGAGGATTTCAAACAGGTTCTTCGAATAGTCTTTATGCCAGAGTCTACGATATAAGCAGCTAATGCTACATCTACCAACGCTATCACCAAGTTCCTTTTTTGACTACATACTCTAATTTCAATAATTTCAGCGGTCCAAAAATATGCATACACTCCTATGTATGACTAATTTATGATTATTGTCATGATGGTCGCTGTCGACCGGGTGATCTGACAATGACAGTGAATGGGGGAAAGAACTTTCAAAGAGGGGTGCAAGTGACAATTTGCAGTACAGTATGGCAAGCACACGAGGCAAAGTGTGCTGACGTTAGTGTAAAGTGCAGCCTGCATCGACCTAGCTGATCTACGGCTAACTGGCTCTCCTCTGGTGGCCCTACTTTTACAGCAGCAGCAGGACTAGATTGCTTCTCTTTTAAAATCGTGGTAAAATGGAAACGGAGGTTGATACGACGGGCTCATTCTCGGACGTCATGTTGACGAGCAATGGACCAAATGATAATCGTCGATCGGCCTTCAAACCCGTAGCTGCATTCTACTCCGACGGACTGCAGGATACGTGAGTGCCCAGCCTTCCAATAAGGTTTTGGTCTTTAATGACAGTTTTTTCAGGGACTCGGTCAAGTTCGCTTTCAAAGTTCTGAGCACCTTTTTCAAAACTGTAGATTCGTCTTTCGTTGTCTCGCCGTATTTGATGCAGACGACTATGGGTATGTGCTTCGTGGGTTCTGACTGCTCGACCAAGAATGAGTTGCAAGACAAATTGTTTCAATCGTGTCCCAACGTCACTTCGTATTTGACAACATTAGCACGTACCGGATCGGCGATCAAAGGCTTCAAAACGATAACTCGCTTTCTAGCGACTCATCGTGTCGATTTTCATCTCGCATATAAAAACAAACTTCGCATTATTTTTTCCAAAGAACCCTACAAATGGGCCGTAGCCGAAGTGAATTTTGAAAATGGTGAGTTCGAGCGAATGGCCGAAATGATCGATGGAATAATCGACAAGAAATTGGGCGGTGTGGAGATGACCATTGGTGCTTTCCAACCCTCCTTTTTCGATCGAGAAATGCGCCTGATGATCGTACAAGCTTTCTGCTACAGGACCATTTGGCAAAACCCATTCCTACCGGATTCGGTCAAGTTGATCACGGACGGCATCTTCTACAAAAAGATCGGAGGCGATGGCGTTCCAATCGAGTTTATGCAACAGGAAAATACGTTCCGTTATTACGAAAACCATAATTGGAAGGTCCTACGTAAAGCCACGTCCACAAAGAATGCTGGTTTTTACTTCCTTCTGCCCAAAGGGGACGATGGAATCGAGACTAATATACTCGCTATCGATAGCCATCTAGATTTCGTCAATATGTTCCGACAATGCGAATTGCAAAAAGTGAAGGTGAGTCCGAAGTTGTTTTTTCTGCGGCTTAAGACATTTGTTCATACCGCAGGTAGTGCTACCGAAATTTCGTATTGACTCGCCCTGGTACGATCTGGCGGACCGAGTGAAGGAGCTTGGAATACGCAATTCTTTCAACCCGATGCGAGCCACTTTTTGCCATATGGCTAAAATATGGGATTTGGAAAACGGGTTCGCCATCGACAAGATTATGGAGAAGCATTCGTTTCAGGTCAGTTTATGTTCCAATTATTTTGCGAGAAATGCGCAATTCAAATATACAGTATGACTGCTTGGGAGGCTGAGTGAGCCGGGGTAACTTTGTAATTGTTCCTGCTGGTCCAGAGACCCGAGGTCATGAGACGAGCATCAGGAATTCCAAGAAACCCGCAAACATTTTCTTATAATCGAGATGAGAGATTGTAACACTTTGGAATCTGTCGATATCGCAAATGCTTGTGCCTGCTGCCACCATACAGATCTGTAAAAATGGCTTTCTGCACAGAAAAGATACAGAAAATTATGAAGATTAAAACATTGAGCACAAAGAAGCCTACATCACTGCGTCATCTGATCAAAGAGCGACAGCCTGGTGCGCAAATAGAGAACTGGGATTTTAATATTATCTTGATTACGAGCTGCAACCTATCACGACAGGCTGAAATTTTAATTGCAAATGTCGCCCCACAATTTCGTTCCCCAAACGCAAGTTTTTTTGCGGAATCGTACGACGCTTACGATGATTGCATAGTCCACTTTGTAGTCTCGCCTTTGCTTGATAGGATGCCAGGTTTCTTTCAAGCTCCCGCATTGGTACTGAATCCTCAGCTGGTAGGTTCAGAAAACCCTAAAAATGGTGGCCCCTGTGGAAAATTGCAGAGGTTCTACTGGAAATTGACCCTCTGCACGGAGCCGGCAGCTGCGAGCGTCATTCGTGAGGGCGATGTTTCAGTCATGGACCAGGTCGGAAAACTTGTTGGCTGCCCCAGGTTTTTGACGTGGTGCCTAAGCTCCACCGGTCACACCCTCCAGTAATAGAGACCCAGTCGTATTAAAAAATCATCGAAATGTAAAACTCTGTAGGGCCTCCATCCCATTCTCCCGTCCTGTACTGTGCACCACCCCCAGTCGACCCTGATAAGGAGAAGGATTTTTCTGGATTATGTTCTGAGGGCCTCTACAGTACCTGCAGTCAGAACGAAATGTTCGAAGTAAACTTTTTTCGAACTTTATCTCTATGTATTCTAGCTCGATGAAGGCATTGACGAGGATGATGCGAAACAATCGATGGATTCCGAATTCAGCTTATCGTCAGATAAAGCTACGACTTCGCAATCGCAAGCGCAAAGCGAACAAGAAGAGACATTCTTGTTTTATGCTAATCATCCGTTTTTATTCTTCTTGGTCCATGAGGATTCCTCGGCCATGACTGTATTGCTGACTGGCCTATATATGGGTCCTTGAGTACGAGAGGGGGATTTCTTATTTCGTGCCTGTAGTCAGTGCAAATGAAATTTAGGTCTAGGTTATTGTTGATTTTATGTAAGTTCCGGTTTATTTGTGTGCGTGCTTGAGGTCATATTTTTTCGGTATCATGTTCAAAGCGGCTCATTCAAACAAGCAATGTTTTCAAATGCGGCCCAATATTTGCTGACGCTCGCTGTCGTTACCTTGCTGAGCATTGAATTGAATTTTCGAAAAATTCGCCTTGCGTTGCTGCTGCTTATGACAAAACGGATCAGATTCGTCGTTGGCTTGTTGCGAGAGCTACAGTATGCTCCTTTCTAGCACTTCTGGTTTTCGTTTTGATTTCTTGAACAAATTGTTTTCAAGTCAGTCGGTGGGGTGAATGGGAATTTATGAACAGCCGTGTTTAGGTCGTAAATAAAAAGGGGAAACGATGTCGAAGCGGTTAAGTCCCGTCGATAGTAATGGATCAGATAGTCGGGGTGGTCGGGAGAGTCCAGGAAGCAAGCGAGCTCGTCACGTAATTTTTGAGCCCGTCCGATTGCCAGCAATAAGCACTGTGGTAAGCCAGTCCACGTTAAAAGAATAGTTTCATGGAATTTAAAAATTTAGAAAATTTTTTTGTGTTTTTAGACCGACTTAGATCACAAAGTGTTGGCTTTTCAAAATCAAAAGTTAGCGCAGCGATTAGCTCAGCGCAATCGAATCGAAGAAGAACTTCGAAGGCGAATCGAGCAGCTGGAAAGACGGCAAACGCAAGATGACGCTATGTTGTGCATTATTAATCGGCATTGGAATCGAGTAAGTGAGGAATTGTGACTGCATACCTAGGTTTGGACGTGCCCGAAATATTTTGCTGTGAAATCGCTTCGTTTCAATGGACCTGACGTGCACCATAGTGTTTTCTAGACAGATCAGTTAGATCAGTATGTTTGCTTCTTGCAGCTGGACGAAGATGTTCGTATTTTACTTGAACGTTTCGATTCGGAAATTGCGGTGGAGCTTGAGGTGAAAAGTATGATCGTTTTTCTTTTATTTCTTCTGCTTATTAGCTTTGAGTCTTTTTTTTAGATGAAGGCGAGGCAACAGCATCATTTATCGCGCAACTTTCTCAGTGGGACAAGGAAGAGCTGAGCGAACGGCTGTTGCAGCGTGTGGAATTCTCAAAACGTGCCATCACCAAATTAGTGTCCGGTTTCGATCGACTCTTGCAGCGAAATGAAAGAATAGCCGGCATGTTGAGAAGTCAAGCCAAACATCGTCATAAAAAGAAACCGAGTTCGGAAACCGAATCGAAACAAAGAGTAGATTCTTCAGATAGCGACGACGGACGGAATGTGAAGACTGAGCCGATGGACACTGGAAATGAAGAAAGTGAAGTCGGAATCAAGAAAGAAATAAAAGATCAGTGGTACAGTGAAAGCCGTGACGTGGACAAGGCCGTCGCTGATATGAATATCCAATTAGTTGAGGAAAATCGACGCTTGCAGCAGGTGGCATCCAAGTTACAGGAGAAGAATCATGCTCTGGGTGTCAAGGTAATTTTGGCTGAGATTTTTGCATTGGCCCAACAAAATCAAGCAGTTGTTTTTTTAGCTCGCTAGAACAGAAGATCGCTTAACTGCAGCTGAGACGGGAATTGAAGAACTGAAAAGCAAACTCGAAGAGGCGGAATATGGGTTGGGGAATGCAAGAAATCGAGAAGATAAGTTGGAGTATCATTTGGCTGAAGTAAAAAAACAGTTGCAAAAGGCGGAATTGCAAATTGCTACGACCAGTCAACAAGCCGCCTCTGCGCAAGCTGTCGCTGCACCTGCGTCGAAATTGGCGGATGGTGGGGAACTAGCGAGCGTCAGTAAAGGAAAACTAGAAGAGCTACAAGCGCAGTTGGACGAGCAGAAGGAACTGGCGGCGAATCGTTTCCAAGAACTGCACGATTTGATCGACCAACATAAAGAAGCGTCCAAAGCTATTGAAGCGTTGAAGATGGAAGTAAGTCTGCTATAGTGTGCATGTTTGTGGGTTGTGAAATTTGTGTCACTGATGGCTGCTGTCTAAGCAGCCTGGGTACTGCTTATTTTCTTTTGTGATAATGTGCATTTGTTTTTCAGCTATCACATCTCCCAGAACATCTGGTCATTAATTCTAGCGAATACTTGCGCCTGCAGTCGCACTTTTCCGCCTTGTACGTTGAAAACGGTTCCATTCGAAATCAGTTGGAGGAATGTCGTCAAGAATTGGAAGCCGCCAAGGCGGCTCATATAAAACAGATCGCTCAAATGGAAGGCGAGGAATTGATGGCCCAAAAGCAATTACGTGGCGAAATGGTACAATTAGAAGACCAACTATCGCAAGTACGTCGCGAATATGAAATGTTACGGGTAGAATTCGAACAGAATTTAGCCGCTAACGAGCAAAGTGGCCCGTTGAACAAAGAAATGAGACAACTCTTGGCCGGCTTCAAAATTCAGAACCAAACGTTCAAAGCCGAAGCGGCAAGGTTCAAGCGAAAATGGCGCGAAGCGGTTTCTTTGGTGGCCAAGACGCAGAAAGAACTAGATCAAGAGAGAAAAGCGAAAGAAAATTCTATAATCGTTCCCCTATCTGCGGCCAGCGGTGAAGAAGGAAGTACTGGCTCGAAAGAAGGGGATACAGCAGCAGCGACAGCCGTGACAGAGACAGCGGGTGAAGACCAAAACGACCTACTTGGCGACCTGTCCGAATCGGAAGGAGAGACGGAGCAGGGCGGAGGTGAGCAGCAGTCGAAGGAACGGTTGAAGCAGAAGGTCAAGCAACTGACGAAGAAATGTGCGGAGTTACGAGCCGCATTGGAGGCCTATCAAAGCTTATCGGCCGAAGACAAGGAAAAGGCACAGGTATGCATGGGTAGATGCCGTGATCGAGAAATTTGTTCAGTTATTTTTAAAGTAGTTTCTAGCATGGGTGGTCTGTCATGATACTTCCTATGGGAGCCAAGAAGTAATGCATTTGGATGTAACACAGTTAATTTTGTTCGTGTGGTTCCATTGACGCCATCTTCCAGAAACCTGTACCTAACACTAATCTCTGTTTGACGATGGGACTTCTGAGTGACAGACACTTAATTTTTAGAATGAAAAAAAGTTGAAGTTAGAAAATCAAAAGTTACGCGCTTATATTCGACATTGTGGTCGAAAACGAGGCAAAGAGGCGATGACCATGGCTGAAGAACCGAGCAAACATATAAAAAAATTGGAAGATCAGATTGAACGATTGAGAAAGGAAGTACAAGCTTGTAAACAGGTAAGTATTAAGTGGGTAGGTTGGTGCGGACTTGAGGATATTCTTGGTATGAGTCACATAAGGGGCGGCTTCTGAAGCAGATAATGAAGGCGTGGGAAGTCAACTGATATTTTATGTAGCATATGTATAGTTTAATTTGTACCCTGAATTCTCTTTTCTATTGTCTTTATGTGCATTTAGGAGGAAGAAGCACTGTTGAACGAAATGGAGAGCACTGGACAGGCGTTTGAGGAAATGCAGGAACAAAATGTCCGATTGGTGCAACAACTGAAGGAGAAAGATGATGCGAACTTTAAACTCATGTCGGAGGTAGGTGTGAGATTAGCTATATAGTCTTGCTGGAGCTTGGGTCTGGCGCATCGCTATTTAGATCTTGTTTTCGATGCTATTGAATCTTTTTTCAGCGAATCCGCTCGAATCAACAGCATAAGCTCTTGCGTGAGGAGAAGGAACTTTTGGACGAACAAGTGGCCGCCTTGCACAATCAAGTGGAAGCACAGAATTTGGTTGTTCGAAAGTTGGAGGACAAAGAGCGACTATTGCTGCATCAAATGGGTTTGAACGAAAAGGAATTGGCGTCTCGTCAACAAGCGTCCGAATTGCACAAGAGGAAAGCCACTGAAATGTCGCAGTCGGCTGTAGACCTGAAACTACAATTGGACAAACTAACGTCGCAGTTGGTCGAGGCTCAAGCTGCAGTGGCTACAAAAACGGCTGCTCTGGAAGAAGAAAGTTTTAAAATGCGTCGTTTGCAAGAAGAGATATCGGGTTTACGAAAGCGATTGGAGCGCTTGAAGAAAATGGAACAAGCCACGACCGCCGACGAAGTCCTTTTGGAAGAAATTCGTGAATTGAAATCACAGTTAATTTGTCCGAGCTGTAAGGTACAAAGAAAAGACGCAGTCCTGACCAAGTGTTTTCACGTATTTTGTATGGATTGCTTGAAAACACGATACGAAACGAGGCAAAGGAAATGTCCAAAATGTAATGCTGCCTTCGGCGCAAACGATTTCAAACGTATTTATATTGGATGAAGGGAAAATGCGTGTTGGCACTGTTGCAAGTATTTTGTGTATTCTGTGCGTGTTATGTATTGTCTAACGAAGTAATACGGTTTGTGATTGCAGTGTTTTCAGTGACACTGCCTGACATTTGTTGGGTGAGTGATGGTGCCGGTAGGGGCAGTAATGCGATGGGATGTAGGTGTGTGGACTTCCCTGGTTACGTAATGTGTTTTCTCCAAGATCCAGGGAAATCTTGAAAATGGATGGTAACTGGCACTGTCGTGGCTGGTCACAGTGGTGGGTCCGAATCGGTCACTTAGGGAGGGGGGCGGTTTATCAGTGACGTGCAATACAGGCTGTGGTGATAAAAAGTCTGTTAGTCGATCGAGTTTCGTTTTCCATGTGTTTCCAGGCGAGAAGGCGACTTGGCTAAGGCGGTGCCAGGCAACAGTTTATTGATCATCAAAAAGTGTTCATCCACGAGGCTGTCTACCCTCGCTATATAAGGCATATGGTCAACTCGGATTATGTTCTTGTTGCTTGGACCGAGACGCCTCGTCACTCGCATGTGGGCCAGGATTAGGGGAAAGTTGGATGCGTATTTGGCATTTGGCATGTGCTGTGAGCGAAGGGAAGGAGGGCCAGGAGACGGTTTGGGAGGGCAGTGAGAAGGGAGACGACTGTTGCGTGTTGGTACCAGGCTAGTAGAATGCTTGGTTCCTGCAGACGTGCAGTCCAATTTGAGATTTCAGGATATGTTTCCCCCGCTCAAGTACAGTTTGCCTAGTGCGCGATCACGCTCACGATCGACGCAGCGAACGAACTTGAGCACGCCAGGCCGTTATGGACGTCTTCCCAAATTATCTGGTTCGAGCACTAGAAACGTGTCTGTGCCAAAACGATCCAACACAGACCCAAAATTGATCGAGTACCCTCGCACACCTGGCCGCAGTCACGCTAAGAAGCGTGTCCGGTCATTAGTTCCGGAGGCACAAGCAAGTGCGGTGAAGAGTGCGGCGAGGAATCGTCAGAGGCGGATGTCCAGCATATCGAGGAAGCGATCAGCGGATATGACCTATGTGCTGGTGGCGAACAGAGGGCATCTGGCGGAGAAAAATGCCAAATCGAATGTATCGGCCAACAAAAATAACCAAGTCAAGACTCATATGTCCTTGGCCGAGAGGGAGAGCATGAACGAAGGGGTGGTCGTCAAGTCACAGTTTGTCAAGGCGGTATCGGACGAGAGAGTGATCAGGAAAAGGTACGAATTCGACGATGCCATCGGGGAAGGAAATTTTTCGGTGGTTGTCAGATGCTACAATAGAAAGGATGGAAGTTGCTGGGCACTGAAGGTAAGTGAAGTGGCCGAGGAGGTGATGATGGTATCAGTCGGAAGTGGCAGGTTTCTCACGCCGGGTGCATCCTGTCGGGCATGCAGGCCCTTATTATGGTCTCTAGGGGAAACCAATATGAGGTAACAACGGAAGATGATGTCACCCTTCCAATTGGAGGGTGCGGATCAGAGACATGTCTATTCTTGGCTCGCATACCCTTGTCAAAAGATCATTGTCGAATATCTGGTGTGCGAAAAGTTCACGACTCGCCCTTTGAGTAATGCCGTTTATTCCAAACCACATGCCTACCTCTAATGTTCCAGGCAATAGATAAGGAGAACCTGAATCATAAAACTTACTACATCGAAAACGAGGCGGATCTCCTTCTTCGTTGTGTCCATCCGAACATCATAAAACTCAAAGAGGCCTATCAGACTCCCGATCAATACTTCCTAATTATGGAACTGCTCGAAGTAAGCACAGGCTACGGTTCCTATTTTTTATTTGTATCTCGTGTTGTTTGCAGAACGGTGACCTCTTTGACTCGATCAAGAGGGCAGGCTCATTCAACGAGCGGACCACTGCCAGTGTGGTCGGGGACGTGGCCAGTGCCTTGCGATACCTGCACAATCACAAAATTGTACATAGGGACATAAAACCAGAGAATCTCCTGCTGACGACCGACTTCCGGGTGAAGTTGGGCGACTTCGGTTTGGCTTGCCAAGTCAGAGGCCCCTTGTACAGAGTGTGCGGTACACCGACATATGTGGTAATGATTTCTAGGTCTGAATCACAGGAGTGAACTGCATGAACTTTTTTCTAGGCACCGGAAGTTTTGGCCGAAGTCGGTAAGGAAAGTTTTTGAGGGATGGGTCATGGGTGTGAATGAACTTGATTAGGAGAGTGGGAGGTAACTGGGAAGTGCAATAACGTACGTCACCCACCAGTACTTTGGTGGGCAGTTGTTCGCAATCAAGACTCTTCCGACTGAGTGACTTCTTGGAGCTAGACCAGATCGTCCGTCACTGGATTTTAGACTTACTGCAATAAACTATAGGTTACGGCTTGGAAGTGGACTGTTGGTCGCTTGGTGTGATCATGTACATACTGTTGTGCGGATATGCTCCGTTTCGGAATCAAGATAGGACCGAATTGTTTCGCCTTATTCAAGCGGGTCGGTATCAATTCGATGGACCCAAGTGGGCTCGTGTGTCAAAGGGTAAGTGGTTCGTGTAGAGGGCATTCGAAATACTGATGTAGCGTAGGAAATAAGTTTGTCACGGCTTCGGGTAATATTAGGTGTAGGACTTACGATTAGAGCATGCAATGAGGAGATGGCAGTGTCGGGCATGCATGCGAATATCTAGCTGCTGGTGCACGGGCCGGGTAACAATGTGGCTCACACAACAATAGATAACAGGCTACCCGACGGATTTTTGACTTGGGACTTACGACAGACCCCGCTTTCAGGTGCTAAAGGCCTTGTTTCTTCTTTGCTCATTGTTGACCCCACAAAACGGTGTTTGGCCCGACATATTCTTCGTAATCCATGGCTTCAAGAAATGCTTTCACTAACGCTGGAAGGCTGATTCGATCTGGGTTTTCAAGAGAGGTTGGTAGCTTCTCCGCTCATTCACCCTCCCTCTTCAGTGTGGATGGATGAGTGCGCAGCCCAAGACATGCCTGTGGAACACTTTTTAAGCTACGTTGTAGCTTACAATTTGCGGGGTGCATGGTTATTGGATTCGAAATGATTTGCGATTTTTAGTGACTGATTGGGGAAATATGCAAATTTGCTGCTCTTATAGCGTAGTTACGGGTCCCATGCCACTTATAATTACATAGTTCTGTACTTTCGTGAATCGTGCCGCCAACTGTAGGTACCGTGTACTATGTGCTCTGATAGATGTGGGTGGGAAGAGGAAAAGTAAAACTGCTCCGGACTAGCAAGACATCCGGCAACATACAGATGCATAATTTGAAAGTTTATCAGGAGAGGCCCGCCAGACCGCCACAGCGAAGATGTGCGCAGTGTTATTATTATGAACGCCTTCGTGATGTAGCAGACTTGGGCATCTTATCTCTTCTAAAATTTTTGTGGGCTGGACCCCGTGCCGCCCCAGTTCCCCGCGGGACTTCCAACCCGTTTTGCCTGTAGCCGGCCAGCAGTCATATTATGAGAAGGCCGTGATGTCACGGCATCTGGCCTCTGTGTGTATCTGCACACGAGGGCATCTTGAGCCAGTACCAGCATCCCAGGATGATACTGGGCGAAAAGGGAGGGACCTTCCCGACTGGTGTTTTAGAACCAGGGGCCAGTTTTACAATCGCCTACGACATATCCTAAATATTAGGACACCGCGAGTCCTATCTTACATCATTGCGATTTGATCGTCCTAACTTTAGGACATGTCCTAGCTGATTGTGAAAGCGGCCCTAGTTTCCTGATTCTCAACTCGTTCGGCGTCCGCCACGCGACAGTACATGGTCAGCAGCCCAGAGCCAGGTGTGCATGTCCAGAGACTGGCTTACTAAACTGCCGTCCTCAGCCGGAACAGAACTGCGGCCTCCCCAGTCAAGGTTGCTGGCCCAAGCAATGCGGGACCAACGCCTGAACCAACTAACCGTGAGCCACCGCGGCTCTTTGGCATCTTACCTATCAGTGCAAACGTTCCAAAAACGGTCTGCATCTCCTGACAATGAGTCAGCCCAGACACGAAACCGAGAGCGAGTTCGAGATTGAGCGACTGGCTTGTCTCGCAAGCGTTCGGCGGCAATTGGTCTTGAGTTCTTGGTCTCTGGGCAAATTGGCGCACGATCAGGGCCTCATCTACGGCCGACGAGTGAGGCTCCTCGAATTGTGAGTCTGCAGAGTCCATAGATTTTGTTGCATGTTAAACAGTATCCAAAAACTCAAGTATACCTGTGGAGAAAAGATTTTTTGTGCAATTAGTTGTCATTAACATGACAACAATGAAAAAAATTGACTCGAATCGGGCACCTCTGGCACAAGTTACAGTCTGCAGTCTTTAGGGCGAAGCATCGATTGCGGCAATAACACAGTTCGCATACATTAATCCCATTCCTTGATCAATATTTGTTTTAGTGATTTCAAACTTTGGTGCCAAGTAGGATCGACCCTCGCCTCCCTCTATGAGAATAGAGGGCAATGTGGGCCATTCTTACTTTGATACGAAGTCGTGACGATTTCTCTCACCACTCTTGAGCCAAATGAGGCTTACGGGTCGTCGAGGAATCCTGTTGAAAGGGCAATTACTGAATCTATAAATGGCGTTTGCCCATACCATTTAATGCCTCACCCCGAATTTCTGATACGAGAACTTTGAAGCTGGTCCTCATCGGAAAAAACTGCCAGTTACGCTGGTTGTGAGATTCCTGTGCGCACCATAATGGTACTCGTCTCCGAAAATATATGACGCCGCTTTTCATTTGGGATATCCTCGAATGATCTTGAATAAATGAAGTCATTCTTAGAATAATGCGATTGCAGTATACCGAATAATTTCTCATCGGAGGAGATCCCGTTGTCAAAATTTTCCCACCGGGCCAGCCAAACGAATTTTTTGCAAATTCTTGCTTTAAAACGGCTCCTTTTTTTGCTCGTGTTAAATCACGCCGCGTGAGTTTCTTGTTGGTATTGTGATAGGTCTGCGAGAGACATGCTCGATGACTCGTACTGTAACGGGATCACATACAGCGCATAGAACTCGTGCAAGGAAAATAGTAAGCCATCATTGGAAAGCTAGCCTAGCTTGATATCGAGCTCACAAAAAGCAGATCACTCTCATTGCCATATCCACTCCAAGACCTTCCTTACTCCAAATGTCCATCGATCGCGACTCCCGTGTTCTGTCGGAACTGCTCATTAGTCATTCTGGCCAGTTCCGATCTTTCAGCGAGCAACACTTGCACAGCTAACATTCGCAGAGTCGGCACCTTGAACTCGGTTTTCATTAAGAGCACCAAATTCCTTTTTTGGACGAGTACAGCTTCTTGTTCGGAAAGCACCATCGGGCAACGATCGACAGGAAAGGCGTTGACGATGGTGCGCGTCCAGTACTCCTTGAACACATTGTCCGATGGCAGAAAATTTATTATGCTCGAAAACAACTGGAATCGATCAGTATCTGCATCATAGAGAAACATGCGACGATTGTTTATTTGCTGCAGGCCGAATTTGCGTGGCCACGACCTGATTGTAGACCGGGCTCTATAAGGGACGATTAACTCGTCTTGTCGGATCGTTGATACAGCACAAGAATCGGAGATGGATAAATCCATCACTAGGTTCACGAAAACTGATCGTCGCTCAAACATTTCATTACGTTCGATGGTGATCCCAAGGAAACGGATTCGCCATCCGTCCACAGTCGATCGTCCATTTTTACCTTTCTTCATTCGTCGTCCCAAGCAGAGAATGGCCAGCGGGCGGCCATGAGGGTACTCGCTGTAGGGTCGTAGGTAGAATTCGGCCGACTGCTTGTATCGAATATCATAGACCAGCAAACATTGATCGAAACTATCGAATTTCGTCACATTGGTCAGCAAGGCGAACACAACACCACGGCTTTGATATGCATACACGGACGACGAAGGAGTTGACAATGGATGCCAGAACACGTCTTGCGTTGATGGTTCAAGTTGATCAAACGAAAGGGGATCAAATTTGTTGACGTACCACACTCGTGATCGACGACCAGTCGGCAGTGACACTTGCCAAATCGAGATGGTGATCCAAAACGAACTACGTTTCTTAACTTCAATCGTATGTACGATAGACACGTGCGGGTACAACGGATCGTCGATCGGATCGCCTTCGCACCAGATCGCGTCTTCGATTATTTCGTTCGAGGATGGTTGAAAGGCGGTAATTATTTTCCAACGAGACCATTCAGGCAAAACGGATGGCACTGATCGGCGGAGGTTACGCCAGGCAGTCACGATCGATGATTGAATAAGATCGACGACGAACATGGTCAACCAACACACGACCGAATTCACTACCATTCTGACGCAGATCTCGATGGCCCCCATGGCGAATCGATTGACAAAAAGAAAGATGGCTTTCGTTGAACAAGAGACAACGAATCCGAGCGCAGAATATTGTAACAGACTCGCAACGTCCATGGCCGACCGCTACGTCGAGCAATGATCATGTAAAGCGAAGCGAAGAGGAATGCGAAGTGCCGCTACCAAGCGGCTCTGTTATTGTACAGTAAGTAGAACCGTGTTTTAAAACAATTTTCCGCATTGTATACTCTTTTAAGATCGTACTCATCGGCAGAGTGCCAGAAGGTATGTGCCCAGGGTCAAGCCCTTTGCATTGATTACACCCAGTCACCCAATGTGGGATTTTTCGAGCACAATTGGCATGCACGATGGAATCGACTCTCACGCACGATCATCTGGTAACCCAGGTTCCATTCATCCTCGCTGGGAGCAACCCGTTGGTCATCTACATAGGTAATCAAGAGGGATACTCTTTCTACTGTACTACATTGGCACCGTGAGTGTACTTTTATCCTTTTCATAATTTCTGCTCATCCGCTACCAGGTCGGGATGATTGATGACACATGTTCAGCTGCCTCTTCGATGTTTTCTGCCATCTCATCCATCTTCTAATCGTGGGCTCGTACTCTGGTTAGCTAGCACAGCACAGCCTTGCTTACCACCAAACGGTAGTTGTACACGCGGCGGTTGGCGGGAAATTCCCTCCTCCTCTTAATCCTCCTAATCACCGACCACCATTTCCACCCACCTGCTTGCATGATACATACATCTAGTATTATATGCGCAAAGTGTTTGTTATCCTCCTTGTCAGGGCCGCAGCGAGACTGCTCGTGAGAGGTCGAACCCAATGGTTTTTCTATTGTTCTGAGGGATTGGCACGATTAGTCCTGGACTGAAGGCCCTCCTCCATCAGGCTAGACAGCGACTACCGAAACTGATGGTGTGAGTGGTCACAATCACAATCACGCAGCCCACGTGTCGACGACAGTTCATACGTAGAGCCACTACGCCAACACGGATGGGACTCACGAAGAGTAGATGTCAGCACTCGTCAGTCGGAGGAAGTATCACCAGACGAGCCGATGGAGGAGGGTCTTCATATAGGCGATCCTCAGTCCAGGACTATGCAGTCGTGCCAATCCCTCAGAATAATAGAAAAACCAGTCGAGCTCGGCCCACAGTCTGCGGCTCACAGTCTGCGGCCCTGACAGGGAGGATAACAAACTCTCTGCATACTAGACGCAGGGTATGTACAAATTTGTATCATGCAAACAGGGACTACCGCAGGACAGTCCAGGGATCAACGAGATCGATCGACTCCAAGTCAAATCTTCCTGACCTGATCACGAGCGCAAAGTTCGTTTTACGCCACCAACAGCCTGATCGTGGGAACAAGCCTGTGCAAGGTGGGTCCGCGCCCTCGAGTGAATGAGTTCGTAACAGAGCAATGGGTAGCAGTGACCAGTGCCGGTATAACGCATACAAGGGCTCACGGCCATCCCCATGCGTGCAAGTTTTTTCCACTGTGTTTCACGTGGACTTTTTCTATGATTGGGATACTGCTTTCTATAAACTCACTCAACGCGCGCCATTTTGTGTACACCAACCCTGTCTTCTTCAATTTTTTAGGACCCTTCAGTTTCTATTTCGCAACTCAGCGTCGTGTTTCCAGCGTCCTACTTTAATCACCACATGATCGATGACGGTCGACGCTCTTCTCGAATCGTCCATTTCCTTTCGGGATTTCCTTCCTTGACTGCCATAGCGCGCGCAATTTGGCCTCGCTCTATCTCGTCGGGCTAATGAAAAGTGACTGGCGACTAAATGACTCGTCGACAAGCCATTTTCATCTCGTCCCACCCAGCTTGGCCGTACCTAAAACGCTATTAGCTGGAATTGGGATGAGAGGGAGAAAAGGAAAATTAGATTAGGTCTCTGGCCGAGGCCGAGCATATTCTCGACCGCAAAAGCAAAGAGTTCGGACAAGACGGTCGGCCTAACTGCGAGCGATCGGAGCTTGGATTCGGGGTCCTATGCTTGTGTACACGACACACATTAATTCGTAGAACCTAACTCAGGACAAATAATGATGGTTCAAAATTGCATGACTGTACTTTGGATCTGTGTGACAGTGGCAGTGGTGGATGCGTACCCCGGAAAGATTCCAACTGGTAAGAGTGCGAAAGTAGTTTTATTTTCTAAATACATTATTATTGACATATTATCGAAGTGCGAAGTGCGAAGTGCGAATGCATGGGCAAGTTGTGCGTATTCGAGGGCCCGGAGCACAGAAAATTAATCTGCGTTTACCCAAGTTGGAATCGAGTCTCCTTTGCAAAGGCTCCCTTGACTGGGAGACAGAATCCTTGATCTCAGAGAACGGCTCAAGCGGGTTGAGGCGTCTGCCTCTCACGCTGAATGTGCACATACAGGGGAGGGTTCGACTCCCGCCTCGGTACAAAATGATTGTCAAATATGTGTTCCGTAGCCCTCAAGAGCGCTTTATAGTGCTTGGGTATGGTTAAAGTATGACATGACACGGCGCATTACTGCTTTGCCGTAGCAGCTTATGACGCTCTAAAGCAGTCAGAACCACAATGACAACATGCTTTGTTGATCTCTGATGGACATTACTTTCTTTCAGGTATACTCTACAGAGAGCCCGAAGAAAATGATTTATGGCTTAGCGCCTACTTGGCCCTTTTGCGCCATAATAGGAACATCACGAGGGCCTTGTTTATCTTGGATCAGGAAGGCAGCCAGATTAAGCATTCTCCGAATAACACGTTGAAAACTATCAAAGCGAGTGAGTGCTGAGTTGGCCTTTGGAGTGTTGGCGCAAGTTGTACGTACTGTAACTACTGTATGTGACCTACAGTATCTTGCTGCTGCAACGCAACGTACTGTATGACGCTACACCGTAAATTCTCACTTGTGCTGTTCCCAGAGGCATAGGGCATAAAACCCTTCTGTAGGAATAATGGGGATAATGTGTGCATATAATCAAAATTTAGATTCTTCTGTGAATATGGAGTATAGATCCGCGTAGATAGAGTAGACATGGTCACGCACATACACATATAAGCATGCAGAATGCACATGGCGTATACATATGTAGGTGGTGACGGAGAGTGTGATCTGCACGGCGGGGGAGGACCTGTATCCGAGGTGGCGGAACCAGCTACCCAGAACTATTGTGAGTTCTATGATAATCTGACCCTTTGGATGCAAGACAAGCCCTCTTTTCAGCATGTAAATTACTTCGACGTGGTTGTTTTGTTTTGATGGCCACTGGAGATTTTGACAGTCATGCAGCTTACTCGGCCGTGTCTAATGAATTAAACATACCATTCATTAATTGGGCACCACCTATTCGCGAGACTGGCACTTACGAAGTGAATATCTACCCGCCCATAGAGGGACTGATCGGCGATATCCTATTTATGAAAGGATGGACCGACTACATCTACCTGTACTCTGGCGATGAAGGTGAGTGGAAGACTGCCCGTTCAGGCGCGAGGATGCACGTACAGTCACAGTCAGTAACATCACCTTGGCGTTTTCATGCTCCTTGTTATCGCCCTCCACTATCTTCAGCTGACTTACTCTTGCGTAGGCCCCATTCGGTCCGTGCTAATTGATCAGCACGTGCAATCCAAGCGACATCGACCTAGTCGTGTTATTTTGGAGCCATTACCAGACCAATCGGGAAAAATTGCTCTGGTTGAGTTCTTTCTGAACTTGACTGAACGAACTGGTCGAAATCGAGCGATCATCGATACCCGGGGACCGATGTTAAGCAGAGTCATGAAGGCACTCAAAGAGACGGCCAAGAGTCTAACTCATATGCATTTCATTATCGCCTCTTACGTAAGCGACTGGGCGAGCATTAGCATTTTATGCATTTCTCCACTGTCTAATTATTTTGCAGGAATTGATGACGAACGGCGCGGAATTGCAGCCCTTCAAAACTGGCAACATCAACATCACTACGATGGATATATTCCGGCCCTGGAATAGTGCTTTAAGGGACCTGCAGAGCGCTTGGAGAAAGGCCAATAGCTCAGTGTACGACGGAAAGACAAAACCTTTGTCAGTAAGTGCTGCAAGATGCTGCAAGTAAGATTACTGGAAGGTCGTCATTGCATAGCACCACAATGGCTTCTTGTTTCAGTAGGTGGTGTTCTGTGCTGCATATTCAGCACCGAGTATAAATACGACCCATACACTGTAATCCTCGTTTTCAAGCTATGGGCCTGGACTGTATTCTATGTTTCCTCATTTATGTGCCTCGCCTTGGATGCCTAGAATCTGCAGTAAAGTCATGCTGTACAACACGCCGGGCTGGAAGCCCGGCTTTATAGCATGGCTGGCGTTCTTGGGCTCCTGCGTTTTGGTTCCAGGTTTCGGGGCTCTGGCCTCGCACTCACTACCAGCCAGGAAGCTCCTGCCCCTCCAGGGAGCAAATATGAAGGCAGTATCAGGCAGAAAACACGGCCCCACTATCACTAGTAAGACCATGCTGGCAAATATCAAATACAAGACCGAAGCACAAGAGCACAAGCGTTGGCGGGTAGGAGTAAATTTGCGATCCGGCAATGACATGACTGCTTTTTTCTATGAATAACTGAACTTAACTGAACCGCATGCAGAGGAATGTACGTTCTCAGATTTGTAAATTGTATCAAAATACTTAGTGCAGTAGACCCGCTCAGAGCCTATATAAATGGGGGTGGGGCAATTGAGTTGGCTGTTGGCCATGGGGTTTCACACGAGGATTTACTCTGTTCTGTATTCACCCTCTTCTCTCATATCTGCACCTCACTCTTATGTACGTACCTACATTTTCCGCTTCGGATATTAGCAGTTTTATCACATCATAGATGTCACTAAAACCAGAGTCAACTGTAGTTACTTGTTATCGCCCTCTTCGTAGTTGAGGAAAACACTTCACGTGTCGTGAAATCAGTGAGCTTACTCATTTCAGTTACAAACGGCATTGTCTTACGATTCGGTAAATGTGGCTGTGGCAGCAATAAACAACATTTTGTTGAAAGAGAATCCCGACGCATTTCATAACAACTTCCGGCATGAACAATTTTACAATGCTAAAGGAATGTACAAGGGGCTCTGGTGCGATGTAACAAAGGACAAGGATAACCCACATCGAATGCCACCAGACAAGTTCGAGCATGGAAGACGAATCGCCAGACATTTGAGACAGGTGGGTGTGGCTGATGTGATGGCCAGCGTCATCGACTGACGAGGGCACTGGAAAAAGTTAAAAGCACTTCACGCTATCGAGTGACTTGTCGCCGAGGCACTATACGGCGCTTTCGATTCCAGCTCAGGTTTAGTCTTCATTTCTAGTCCTGAGATTTTTCTGCTCATCCTTTTTCTGGCCACCTGCTTATTTGCTGCAAGTTGACTATCCTGAATCACAATCACAGCAACACTGTATGTGTGCGCAGTAGACTACAATATAGAGCAGTACTGTTTTTTTGTTTTTTGCTTTTTTTATTTTTGAGGGCTGAAGCCCGTTTTGCCTATAACTGGGCAGCAGTCAAACCTTATAAGCAGGGTTGTGCGGGGATCGGTACACACATCAGCGTTCTTCTGCTTGTCTCCACTAGGAGCACCTCCACGCGAGGGCATCCAGGACACCGACTTCCTCGGACGATGGCGGGTGGGCTGTGAACCCTGTCGGTGTTCGACAGCCGAGACTGTTTACTCTCCATTCGGAGCACCTCGACGGTGCCGGGTTAGTCACCCACGGCCTGGCGTGCAAGGTCAGCGAGGGTTTATGGTTCGCAAACCGACCTCCATCACGGGGGATCGAACTTGGGACGAGTCCAGCCACTCGCTCCCAAACAATATGAAGAGACGGATGCCGAACCACTGCACCAATCGCGGCCGCCTAGAGCAGTACTGTGCCTCCTGGTATCCGAGGTGGTGAGCTAACCAATGGAATGGATAGCTCATAACAAAGGGCAATTCTAAGAGTTCGATATTTAGAGCCAGCATTTCTTGCAGGTGCAAATGTCAGGCGTCACTGGTAATATCGAATTCGACGAAGTGACAGGGCATCGGAGAAACTTTTTCGTAGAGGTCAACGAAGTGGAGTTTATCAAAGACATCCGCAGTATCACTGTGAGCCACCAGTCTGCCCTTTCTGAAACGACTTATAACTAAGGATTTTCTGCAGCACTTGGTGTGGAGAGAAGGACTTGGGATCCTTACCGACCAGGCGCGAGTCAGCTATGAAAGGACAAAGGAGGACAGAAGCAAACCTCTGAAAAAGAAATACATCATAACAACAGTTGAGGTAAAGCTGCAATGAAAGAAGTACTGCCTGTTGGTTGGGTACCCAAGGCCTGACCATACAAGAAGTCGCGCTCGCATATCTTGAAATTTTTTGCAGAGAGATCCATTCGTCATGAAGAAGAAGGATTTCGAGTCGTACAATGATTCAAGGGCAAAATACGAAGGTTTTTGCGTTGAGCTGATGAAATTTTTGTCGGAGAGGATCGATAAGTTTGATTACGAGATACGGCTCGCTCCTGATGGGAAGTTTGGTGCCAAAACGCCTTCAGGGTGGGATGGAATGATCGGAGAGTTGCTAAAAGGGGTACGTCGACTGAGGTATTACTGCAGAATGTGGGAAAGAGGATTGAGGATTGCTGTTCGCTGGCAAGGCCACATCGGGTGGCTAGGGGTAACGTCGCCTGCTAACTAACTTTTCGGATGTTTTAGACTGCGGACTTGGCCATAGCTCCCCTTACAATAACCAAAGCACGCGAGGCAGTTGTCGATTTCAGCAAGCCATTCTTAGTGACTGGTCTTAGCATAATGATTAAGCGACCGGAGGCACAAGAACTTTCAGTCTTCTCCTTCATGCAGCCTTTGAGCATCGAGGTGTGGATGTACATCATATTCGCCTACCTGGGCATATCCGTGGTCATATTCCTTGTTTCGCGGTTCAGTCCATACGAGTGGAGAGTGGAAGAGACCACTCAAGGAACATTCACTATCTCCAACGACTTCTCCGTGTATAACTGTCTCTGGTTTACACTGGCTGCATTCATGCAACAAGGGATCGATATCTTACCAAGGTATGCGATTATCGTGTGGAATGTGGGGAAGGATGGGTAGATCGGAAACATCCAACTTGGGGTATGTCTAATCTAGCCAACTAGCCAGATACTGTAAGCTTCACCAAAAACAGCATCTAGCAGGTTGGACACCCTCGATGGCGCTGATGAAGTGACAATCAAGGTGTCTGAAACAAATTTTCTTGGCACAGTGTTGGAGTTCAACAGTGATCCAAGGGTTAGAGAAGTTCTCCATCCCTCCAGGGCCTTGCTAACAGGGGGAGACCTTATTGGGCGGGGGGGCCTTACGAATGAATAGGGACCCCTCGCAGGGGCTGGCAGTGATAATCCTCGGAAATAACCGGTAATGTCGTTCAGTAGCCACTAAACACAGGAATGCACCGCGGAAGGGCAGGCGCGTACGCAAGGGGTGCTTCGGGGCTCGGGCCCCCTACGACCCTGAAAAGCAAGGTAAAGGTAACCTTTACAAACTTCGTCCAATCCTGGCCTTTCGTTTGCTTGCATGTCACTTAATCCATTTTTGTGTTTCGCAGTGCAAGTTTGAAATTTTTCGCCTCCGGCGGGGCAGGGATGAGCCCCAGGGGCGAGCACAGCGGGTGGCATTGTGGCCAACGGTCCCCTTCCAAACCAGAGAAGTGACCAGAGTGGGCACCTGGTTGATAACATTAAAGATTTTTCTTGTATATCGTTAGCTGACATAGCTGGCACTAATCGCTTGCGTAAGATCAGAGAGCTTGTGCGCAGATTTTGGAAGGTCAGAATCCACGCAGAAGCCTTCAGCTTTTTGGCAGGGAGGTGGCTTGAGTTTCTGCCAAGCTTAAAGAAAGTGATTTCTTGACCTGAATCAGGTTATTTCCTGCAAATTTATTTATAGAATCGCGAAAAATTGTGTCCGCGAGAAGCAAATTTTTAAAAAGTTTCGCCTCCACCTAACCTCCTTTCGCTCGGTTCGCGCCTTCGGCGCTCATTTTGAAGTACCAAATTGGACTCCATTTTCCATTTAGCCACATCCGTCAACTGCACTTCGCGCGACGCACTAAATTAGCATATTTATGCAAATTTTTTGTTGGCACCCCACGACCCCCAAATTCTGCGTACGCCCCTGCGGAAGGGCACCGTTGATGCCAAGACAGGGTCCTGTAACGTTTCTAAGGTCGTGGGAAACAGGCCACCGAACCCGCTCTCGCTCAAAAAATACTAGCAGCAGCTTTGTCTTCTCTAGCAGACTCAAATACTGATTGCTCTAATCACATTCAGGTCCATATCAGGCCGTATAGCAAGCAGCGCGTGGTGGTTCTTCACCATGATTATTGTATCTTCCTACACGGCTAACTTGGCTGCATTCCTGACCTTGGAGAAGATGAATGCTCCCATCGAATCAGCAGAAGACTTGGCGAAACAGACCAAGATTAAATATGGAATTCAAAAAGGCGGCTCGTCGGCTGAATTCTTCAGTGTAAGCATAGACTGCAGGAATGCATTCATGTGACATTGCAAATGAGGAAACAGAAACTGTCATACAGTAGTGCACAGAAAAATGGGCATCGTTGGTGAGAAATTCTCAGTAGTCCAGTGAAAGGATGCAAGTATGTGTGTAGATTGCTGCGACGCTTTATGAAGAGACCAACAGTTTGTCTGAAAGAGTTGCGTGCTTACTTGACGCATCGCATGATTTTGACCTTCAGCCATGTTTCGTGTTACAGATTACAAGGTTTATAATACGCTCGTGTGGTACTGAAAATGAGGAAACAGAGGCTGTAATGGTGTGCAGAAAACATGAGCATGGTTGGTGAGGTGATCCGCATTCCTTGACAATGCGGATCACCTCCAGATCACTAACCGCTAGTCCTTTCAGAACTCCACAGTGCAAGTCTACAAACGCATGTGGGACTACATGAATTCGCAAGTGCCCGAAGTGTTCGTCAAGGACTACAATGAAGGAATCGAACAAGTTCGCAAGTCTGGTGGTCGATATGCGTTCCTGCTGGAAGAGACGACCAGTGAGTACAACAACAACAGAAAGCCGTGCGATACCATGAAAGTGGGCCAGAACCTGAACTCAGTTGGCTTCGGAGTGGCGACGCCTTTTGGATCGGAACTGAAGTAGGATTGAATTGCAATTGGAGTAATCGACTCATATTAACTCATATTCTCGTTTCTAGGAGTCGTATCAACCTGGCCATACTTGAACTGCAAGAAACTGGGGAACTGAACAGTTTGCACCATCGATGGTGGGTAAAGAGTAACGAGGGACAATGTCCGCAGAGGACACAGGTGAAGACTGCAAGGGCACTCTTACCGTGGTCGTAACCTTGGACCCATATCCATCTTTCCAGCCTTCTGACACAGCCCGCCATTTATGTCTGAAATTCCTCCGGCATTCCTTGAGCCCAACAAGACACTATGGCCATACGATCTGGACTACAGTACGCCGCTCTTACGGTTCGTTTTGAGTTTCAGGAAGCTGGTAATTCGTTGACCCAGAACAAAGTGGCGGGAATTTTCTACATTTTGATTGGAGGCATGATCGTATCACTGGTAGCAGCCTTCATAGAGTTCTTGTATCGCTCGCGTTTGGAAGCCCAGAAATCGCAGGTGAGCATCAAGCAGGACACAAGTGTCCATTCCAGTGCTGTTAGCCATTCCCACAATGTTGAAACTTCCAGAAAACCATGCGCTCATCCATGAAAGATCAACTGGCCATGACCGTGAAAAATGAAAAGGAACGACGTATGTGGCTTCGATACTTCCTTTCCACTTTCCCTCGCACTACCTTTTGTTTCAGGTGTCGTGCAAACGCATTCAGTTGAGCCGTCCGAGTTTCCATGGAATAACTGACCGACTGGCACGTTTAGAAATAGGAACTGCATGTAGCATCCTCTGGGGAATTAGTCCTGCATTCGTGCTTTTTATTAGACATGATGTCAGTCGATTGACGCGTACACTGGGTGTCCAATAAACCCTACCTTACTCTTTAAAAAAACTTTGGTGTCCAAAAAACATAGGCAAGTGACCATATGCAATACAAATACAGCGGAAGAGCAAAGAAATATGGAGCAAAGACATGCGAATACCGAAAGCTCAAAATATCCTCATCAAAAGCTCATAAAAATCTTAGCGCGAAGAAGTTAATCCAAGTACAAACATACAGTCCATAAGATACGTCACTGACTTACTCGACCAAAGTCGCTGCGCCTAAATTACTCAATTTGAGCGACGATTGTGCTTCGTTGAAGACATCCCAGCATACCAAGACATCGAATGTGCCACAACATAAAGCTGCAAACAGTAAAACTACGACCACTTATTGCGTCACGGGACTCCGTACAGCACGGACTAGAAATGGTGGAAACAGAAAACAAATTTGGTACGATCATGCCATAGGCTAAGCATACAGACACCGGCGGCCTGACCTATGGAAAACCTCTCCTAGAAAGCATACGCCCACTCCAACATCGAACCTACATTAGCGCACACTTTTTGGCGCTTCGACGTTTACGGCGTCGCTTCGGAGTACCCTCTTCTTCAACAGGAGCAGCACGAGCTATGCGCACAATCTGATGAAATGCAGGTTCCACGTTCAATGGAGGATCCTTGGCGCTAGTTTCTATGTATTCGATCTGAAAAAATAAAGCGTGATGTTTCACTACAGGCGACCAGAGGCCTCGTACGGGCCTGCCCAAGGTATACGGAGTACTGCTTTCCAACATCCATCTTCAGAAAAAATGATCCCAGCCTGGTGCATCGATCACCCCTACTGACTGATAAGCGGCCTTCTAGACCAACCAAGGCTCGGAAATCGACAAGGGACTGGTGAAACATCAACAGTACTGGTTGAGACACACTATGCCTCCTCCTGACAAGGGGTCTAAAGGTATCCCGCCTGCTGACTACACGAGTTACAGAGGCACAGAAACCGCATCGATTGGGACTACATATACTGCACACCATGTACCCCCACCATTGTGCCCATTCCCATCAAACTATACCTTCAGTCTTTCAGCCATCTCCCTTCCTTGCTCTTCGGTGACCTTGCGCTGATGAATGAGGTCCACTTTGTTCGCAACTAACAACATCGGATAACTGTCTCTAAAACCGGGAAAAATTACTATCATTCGCTTATCACCTGAGCACAATTACTCACCTGTCCTTGACTCTCAATATCTGCTCGTGAAATTTAAGAACAGCATCAAAACTTTTTCGATCAGTTACGGAAAAAACGATAAGAAAAGCGCATCCAGTCCTCATGTACTGCTCGCGCATGGCCGAGTATTCTTCTTGACCCGCTGTGTCCAACACTAAAAATGAACCGACTGCCATGCAATTCGAACATTTGTATTCTGCCATGAACTAATAAAATATCCCGCACAGTCCTATCGTGCCCCAACCACAAGGTCCTACCCACACTTTGACTCACCGTCCAAAATACACCACTGCCCATCCACCTCCACGTGTTGCACGTAACTGTCCTCAATGGTCGGGTCATAATCGACCACGAACGTTTTTTGAAAAAATTGAATAGTTAATGCCGACTTGCCAACCCCGCCTTCGCCCACCACCACCAGCTTATGCGTAGGCAAGTTATCCGCATCCGCCGGAGGTTTGGCCATTTCGAATTCCTTTCCTGAAAAGACCACACGTCCACATCACTCCCACCGAGCACATCAAGTAGCGGGTCATCAGCACCCGATGTACATAAGCCCCGTCACTGTTCTCCAGGCTTTACTAAAAAGGCATCACCGACAGCGGAAGGCCTAACGGAGTAGAGGCACTAACGATAAGAGAGTAGAACAAAGCAAAATGACACCAATCTTAGGAAAAGAGCATCAATAAAACGGCCATCTAACAGCCATAATTTAAGCTGGCATACATTACATACATTCATCCCCGCTCGCACTAGCTAATTTGGCCACAACCATGTAAGGTACTCAAACGGGTCATATCCCCAGCATATCGAAAACAGCTGGCGCTCCCTCACCCAGAATCCATCCGAGCAAAGAATAGACGATGAACCGGGAGGGAATGTCCACATCGTAAGGCAATGAATCCACCTCATCCAGAGTGCATTCACTGGAATTATCGTCGCTCTCTGAATCTCCAACGATTGCTGGCTTCTCGTCGAATCGCACCATCGCCGACCTACGCTGGCCAGTTCGACAATTTGTTCTCAATGAACTTTTCTGTTTTGGGCTGGATGAAGACAAATGACAATCCTCGCCCTCTTTCTTCTTTGATTGCTTTTTGCTTACAAGAAGGTTGGCTTCTTCGGTCCCGTCTTCCCCATCGTTGTCTTCCAAAGAGGATTCCATCAACGAGTCGTAAGTCGGCAGCGGCGGCAATCGATACGCCTCCGTGTAATGCTTGGTCGTTGGCGGGTATTGTTGCGAGTAATCCTTGTAACTGTAAGCTGGCACGTCCAAATAGGCATAGAACTTGTAGCACAAATTTCTCAGCAATGGTTTCAGCACGATGCGACCTCCGACAATAAGTGTAGTACCTGAAACAGAAAACAAGGGGTATTAGTCCAGTCTACCGCGCTTATTTCCAGGCAAGGCACCATGACACTCCACACCTCAAGGTGGCCCGTTTCTTCCAAAACACCATTTTGAACTTTAACACAATAATAATCTGCATCACCCCAATATCAGCCCCCGCAAAAATTTTTCCTGCTCACCAATAACCAACCGTAGCGCCGACCGCCAGAGAAGCGTTTGCCATGGTGATTCATTGAAGTGTTTTAACGATTGTAAAAGGCTGTATCTGCCAACAGCTTTAAAAGTAATCATCCTCGACGCGACCACTCCAACCGTCGAACCGGTCAGAATTACCTAAATTGAAGAAATACATGACTGATGATAGAGCAACTCAATGCTCCCATTCCCTACCGATTCTCCATAGCTATTCGTTTCGGGATTCGTCCTCGGATGAATGTAGAGAAGAAAATTAGCCAACAGCAAGGCTTTTGGAACAACTGAAACGACACTCATATCAATAAGCAGTACCAGAGACCATTAGACTAATCACCCAAAACAGTCCTGATACAAAGCCAGATCCTACGAGACCACTCTCAGCGTCAACACAGCCTTAACTCAATCTGACTGAATCAATTAACCCATTCAGAGCCATCAGCCTAGCTTGGGCCGCGCGGAATCTTGCATTCCCAAACCAAACATTCAGCCAGTCGTCTGACTATAAAACTTTCCACCATACCGTATTCCCCGGCCACGCACTGATAATCAATATAGTCATCCATTAAAACGAAGACGGCCAGAATCCACACACCGGCCACTGCGCCAGCCGCCATGTCCGCCGGACTATGAACGCCCAAGTAAAGCCGGCTTAACGTAACGCCGCCAAACCACGTCAATGCCACAAAAAATAGTAAAACTCGAGCCCACCAAGGCCACCAATCGTAATGCAGCGTCGTGTATATCCACAAATACCACGGCAAAAGGACACCAACAGTGCAATGGTTACTGGGAAATGCCCTGAACATCAAACTGGTGGTGTCACTCATAAGTCGAGAGAAAATAACACTACTTACCAGTCGCCTTCCTCCTTAGCCAGGGGCACTATGGGAGGAACTGGAGGCCTCGGGAGACAGAAAAAGCACTGAAAAAAAGGGCGTTTTGATTGAGAAATCTGTAAAAATGTCTTATTTAGTTTACCTTGAAAAAGCCAGCGATGTAGAATCCGACCGAAAGTAGAATCGTAAAAAGTCTGCCTAACCTGGCATCCAGAATCCTAAGCAGCAACCCATCAGCCCATGGCCAATTCTTAATTAAGCAGCCACTTACCATGTGAGCAATGGTATAATACAAGTGAAACAGTCCTCGGTGCCAAGGAAACTGAAGAATTGCATAAGCGACGTCCGCCATGGCGTACGATGGTTCTGAAACTGAACGATTGTAAAAAAAGAGCCAAAACGCAATGCCCTCCAATTCGGTGGACATGGTGCACCCTAGGAGTAAATCATTACACATCCCTCGTTCCAATTAACTGAACTCCACTGAACCAAAATTGAGCATAGGTCACCACAGATGGAGGTAAGTACCGCTCAAAAACGGGAGCGGGATTCGAACCATTACATCCCAACTTTTCTAAGCGCGATATAGTTTACATAGTCCACCGAAGTTTTGATATTATAGCTGTTTCTTTCAAACAAAAAACGCGTAACGAGAAAAATCGCAGCAAACCACTGGTCGCCTCGCCGTCGGTCCCGCCTGGCCTAATTAGGTGGCCTAATTAACTAGACGTAAGTACCGAATTCGAAGGCCTCTAATCCCAAGGCCCTATGACCGTGCCGTGATCCAACGGCTGAGGCCTAGCTAGAGTCCTGAAAGCCTAAGCTTAATGGTATAGGCTAGGTTTAGGGGTCCGAGTCGAGGAGACTCAGGGGATTCTGATGGCAGACAGGATCGTCTCGTCAAGCATAATCGGACGATAAATGAGCTTAGGCTTAGAAAGCATTGCCTTATTCAAGTTTCATTTCTTCCAGAAGCCAAAAAATTTGGCAGAATTGTTTTCGATTCCTTGAGCTGAGGTGGGTTTTGGATTCTATTTTCTCAGTCATCCTACTTTTAGTACTTCGACTCATCAGAATCTTTTTAAGCTGACACGACTCGGTCTGCCGCATGTTCAGATGTTAGCTAGGCGGATCCAGCAGATAATTTATATTGTGCGCGGGAGTTCATGCACGCCAATTTTCGCGTCGTGATCCCTTCTCAATCAATATAAACTCAATGGACGAAGCGAATCACAAAATTTCTTACTCGGCTTTGTATTTACTATTCATCTGAATAGGATAGGCACGATAGACAGTATGTGTGCTTCCCCCGCTGGTAAAAAATATCGCGGCATTTTTAGAACATAAAGGATACAAAATAAACGGATCTTTGCCCGCCTCTCCTAGCACCAAAGATCTAGTACGGGCGCATGTGCACAGCTAATGAGACCAAGATGGCATCAAGCAAAACGGGCCAAACTGGGTTGTCACGAGGTGCTGCTTAACATGTATGCGCGCCACTCGACTCAATTACGCCCACGGACAGGCCTACTTAGGTACCTGCAGGGTCAGCAAGATTGGAGTGCCATCGAGAATGTATTTGAGAAGCCTGTGGCGAACCCACAATCCGTACCATCCCAGTTTATCTGAAAGAAAAATGGCCATTTTATGGAAACAGCAAAAATACAGCTGGCGTAGGCGGATGATCTTGACAAATTTGATCTGTTTAGCTGAAAACATCTGTTGATATCCGTGAAAATACATAGAGTACATAAACCAACGGACAAGTTAGAAAAAAATTAGCTCAACTGTTTCAAAGCTCCATATTATTTTCGCCCCTCTTTTACTTCATTTTTTGTTCTTTCTTTTACTTTATCGTCTTTTAAAAGAGTGCTGGCACTTTTGCTGTTTGGTCCCCAGCATAGGTTAGCTTAGGCTGGTATCACGCTTAGGCTTAGTGTGGTATAAGATTAAGCTTAGGCTGATATTAGGTTTCAGCCAGCCTTATACCAGCCTATGCCTGGGGACCAAACGGCAAAAGCGTCGCTTTACTACTTTCACCTTACGACTAATCGTAAGAATTTTCGATAGGTCGATGCTTTCTAAACTAGTACACAAGTAGGCCTACTGCGCCGAACTTCCTGAGGAATAGGTAATGGAAACCAACATAATATTTCGAGACGTGCTTTAATTAGAGAGGGGACGGAAGTCATCCTCATAGCTAGACGGATTTATTCTTACCGATTGGAGCTCTGACATAACGACTACTTCCTCGCAGAATCATGCTTAGATCCACCAGTTCGTTGGCACAGCCCCAGGCCCAGTTGAATTCAGATGGATAGCAAATTTGAGCACTTTATTTCGCGATTTAGTAATCCAAATTCATTGTTTCCAGCTACAAAGTACAAAAACAATGACACCAGACGGTACTTCCAATCAGTCAGATGCCAGCACAAAGTATAAAGTCTAGATGCAGTCGCGCCACCACGCGCAACTTGTAGGGAACTGCCCGTAACCAGGACGCCGACATGATAAAACTATGACATTTTATCAGTTCGACAAAATTAGAACGCAACATTAGAAGGCAATGTTGGTTGACAAGGGGACGAAAACTTCTAAAAATTAAAAAACCACCCCCTACGATCAAGGAAAGCAATATTGGCGCTTCCAGCAGACAATTTTGGTTGACTCTTATAGCAGAAAGAGGGCAGCTCAAAGTAAAGCGGGAACGTCAAGAGGGGGAGAAAAGAATTCCGCAAGGCCCTAATCCAAAAGATCCTAATTCTCGGATTTATTTCGCTTCGATCTATACAAATATGTCGTTAATGGCAACCAACGCAGATAACCATTGAACTTTTGACAGCACCCTTGCGACTCCCAGGAGTACACTTGGCATTGTCAGTGTGAGTGTGCACGACTCCAACATCCAAGTTGAGTGCGCTATCAACTGAAAAAGTACGAGTGAACGCGACACGATAACAGCCGCAGTGGAATCACGACATGACGTCAGTGACCCTCTAATTTTTCGATTAGCATTCTCTGTGTCTCTCCAGCCAGATGCGGGGGCGTACACACAGGGTTTGTGGGGTGCTCAAAAAACTTTTCACAAACATGCTAATTTAGGGGTACACCCCATAAATTAGCCATAGGGGCGAAAATTGTCGAAGTTTGCGCCACGGGAGCCCTAAAATGTGTCACTGGCATGGATCAGCATGTACGCTAACATGCAACTGTACAGGCGAAGCCTACCTTGGTTTTTAAGGTCGTAGGTGCCCGAGCGCGAAGTTCCCCCTGCGTACTCGCCTGAGACGCGTGCATTTTTCTTTGAGCTTTCTGCTGATTTGCTAGGCAAGCAAGGAAAGTGGAGAGAAGCTTTACTGTAGGGGGATTGATGACTACGAGTAACTGTGCAATGAGTCTGGAAAGCGCACCTTATTTGGCATGTTCCGATCATACTGTAGTTTGCTCTCAAAGAAGCAGGGATGAAGCAACTGCCATAATCTCTGACCTGTCACCTCCTATCATATTTACCCTTGATACGGACCTTGCGACTGTGTGGTGATGGTGATGAGGTTAGGGTGATAGTGCAAAATCGTATTGGCGTATAAAAACTATTGAAGACCCTTTTGAGTGCACCGTATGTAAATGCTGTGTTTGTTTTTCTCTCTTTCAGTTCCCCCTCCTAAGGCACATAGTAATAATCATCCCCCCTGGCTCGAATACGTGGAGTAGGTTCCTAGAGGTAGCAGAATACGCCATGTCCAGCAACAGTATACATACAGTAACCTTCCTCAATGGATGCCCTGCTTAGATGGAGAAAAGGGAAAGAAGGAGAAACTACTCATCAAGTGGATTCCATTCAATGTACTGCACGGGTGTTTCGCCTGACCTTGAAAATGAAATCGTCAGGTATTTGGGAGGACTTGCACGCTAAAATGCGGTGCAAATTTTAATTTCCTCTTTCAAATAGATTCCCTTGAATAATTCAGCCGCCAGGACCAATTTAAAATCATAATTTCCCCGGGCTATCATTTGAATTTTCATGGTGAACCCTTCTTTGTATCCCTCATTCTGATCGAACCCCTTCAAAATCCAACAGTAGCATTACAAGTGGGGAGTTATGGTGAGCTCGTGCAGTTTTTCACTCCTTCCAATGAGTTGACCCAGCCCAGACGCAGACACAGACACTCCAACTGCCAAAAAGGGCGAAGAGGGAGATTGTATGTATCAGCAACAGACCTGCACCCCACACAGCCAAGATGCTCAATGCCTATATTAGGTTAGACGCTGTAATCTCTTCACTGACCATTGCAACATTCGAAGTCAGCTGGATAGTGTCCACGATATGGTTGCTGTAGCGTCCGCGACATTTCGCACAGCATTTATGCCGGTAATAGCGGAGGTAAGGCAAGCATGCTTACATGTTTATCCTAGATCATCAACCCCCTCGCGGGATATCTGTGAAAAAGAACAGCCGCTCTGGAGCAGAAGTTCGGAGCAGTGCGGGTGCTAATTCAATTTGATGTGAGCACATTAGCCCTGGAGCTCAAGTGGGGTTTTTGTGCATAGCACCTGCCAGTCTCCCATCTTGCAACATGTATTCACCATGATCGATAAGTATTTCGTGCTATGCCTTTTCAAGCGGCCTTATAGGCTCTTTCACTCGTTGTCAGATAAACGGCGCCCTTTACATTAGAGTCGAAGTGGCAGAGTCCCATCCACAAGTCCACCTTTCTCATTGTCAGACCTACAGTATTTGAGGGCAGCAATGCCACGGCCTTGCGCCCTTCGAGTACATGTCTTGACGATGAACCCCTTGCATAATAAAAAGTCTGTTTGAAATAACTCGAAAAGTCTATATTTTCGAGGAATGCGGCATGCATGGTTTATTAACCCTCAAATCCGAGACGGGAAGGACAATACTACAAATCTTTGAATCCAACCAATCGTGGGCGGTGAACTGGAAAACATGAGCTGAAAGAATTCCTAACTAGCTTATATATAATTGGATATAATCAGTAGTAGTTTACTTTTGCTAACGAATCGCACGATTCTAGATCACCCCGACACCATCCTGTCTTCTAGGGCACCATAATGAAATTGGCCTTGTGTTCCGAATTCTCCTGTTCGCACCCATTTTTCTATGATTTGCGTCCTGACCTTCCGGCAGACCGAATCAAAAGTACAGCAAACTATGACATGTACACATTTGGTCTGAACTTCCAAGCACGTTTGGAAATTATTGTGTCTTGTGATTTGTAGCTGGACTTAGAGTCTCTGGGCAAACGAAGTACGGTACAACCGAGATACGCAGTCCGTGAGGTGACAGAGGATGACAGATAATCGCAGTTCTGTTAATCCTTGTTTAGCCCTCTTCTTGGCTGTTGGGCACCCTCGTTCCTAAGCCTAGGATTAAAGGTCTCACGTCCTTCAATCTACTTTTCGGTTACCTAGCTATATGTGTCTTTGTTGCACTTTTAGTGTAAATTCTCACTCTTGATAATTTGAGCAACGAGTATTCGTTCAGGATCCCCTCACAAATGGGCAAGTATCCAGAAACCTGGAGCAGTCAGATTTAAAATAAAGGCCATAGTCGGAGTCATGTAAATTCCGCTGAATGTGAGATGAGCACACAGCAAATTGCAGCTAGGTTGTATTTCCTCTGAAATTTTGGTGAAAGTAAAAACACTGGTTTTTCGCATGAATCTGGAAGGATTTAGGGAATGCCCGCATTGTTTCGTGCAAGAAGCTGCAGCTAGATTATTTGATCCCTTGTCTGCCTGCTAAAGCAGTTTCTATACTTGATTACTTTCCGTAATATTTATTGATCAGACTCAAACACGAATAAAGGGTTATTTAAAAAATTCTTATCATTCTAGAAGAATGTAGGCAAATGAATAATGAATAGCATGTATGTACCTTGGCCTAGTGATGCATTGGCCCACCCCCCTCGTTTACTGTGGCCGCCTCGATTACAGTAAGCTTCAATAGACATCCGAGCGATAGACACCAAAAACCACAAGAGAATAACGGCTTTTTTGATCTGTACAAATTCAACACTAGTACCCTTGACATACCACCAGTACATGAGCAGCGAGCTGTATAGTATCACACAAATACGTACATAACAACAAAATGAGATACCCGAGGCTTAAATCAATTATTACAAATGCGGGCATGATGTACACATCAAGCGAAGATTAAACCTGGACGAGCCAAGAAAACCCAGCTTGTCTCATATTTTTCGAAAGTACAATATCAAAGCACGCACCCATAACAAATTCGATGTTCTTTGTGTCGGTAGCACACGTCTTATGCACGTAAACATCCTTTGATTGGTTCTCTCTTCTATTGTGAAACTGCTTTTCAATGTACTTGACGCAGGACTCGTATGAATTTTCACCTGAAAAGAATGAAAATTCCATCAGTACTGCACTGCTTTTCGTGACACGTGCAGTAAATGAGACACACAGCACGGAAGCTCGCCATATGAACAGACCCTATCGGGAAAAAGTCAGCTGGTGGTCGAGGTACTAGTCTACTGAGACTAATGGCTTGTGTGATTGCCTTTTTGAAGATATGGGTACGGGATGAGAATTAACTTGCGCAATTGAAAACTAAAAAAACTGGCTACCTCTCGTGGAGGAAAGCAGAAACGAGAGGCATGATCGATCAGCAAGATACGCTAGTCATACCGGATAGGGGATCTTTTTTAAGCTACGGGTACCGTTCCTATGGCAAGTAAATACGTGTGCAAAGGATATGTGTAATATACGTAAGTAAAGGATTTGCAAAAGTAGTCGTGGCTCAAATAAATTAAAAGAAATACTGATCTTGAGACTGAGAAATACTAGCACACTGAATTGGCTCTCCTGATAGCGAGCTGGCACCTCATGCAGCGACTTCACCTCACCAATCGATGTAGGATTTTAATAATTCCCTGAAGTCGTCACTCATGAATAAAAACATAAAGCCAAGGCAGCACAAAAATGAGCCTTGCTATCTTGATCTAAATTCCAGCAATGTTTACTCGACCCTGTTATTGACTTAAAGCTATCTGAACAGCTTGCTTATTGCTAGTTATGGCATCATCCAGTCACCCTTGGCAAAGCGCGTGTCAGACTAGCTGTAGTGTAACTAGTTGCTACTAGTTCGATAATCCTCGATCTCGCCCGTCTAATCAAAATAGCTCATGCTCAGATATAAGCTGTGACTTTGTAATTGACTGTCACAGCAGTCAGTCGGAGGAGGAAGAAAACAACGGTGGTATTCTCACGTTGCTGATACAAAACGGGTCGGTTTGTTGACGTGTTTCAAAACAAGTTCTCTCAGGTAAGCAATCACTCTCGGGTACAATGACCATCAGCATCATCGATTTGCTGAAACACTTCCTTCCCATGTCTAGTAAGAACTAGCGCATTCAATCCAGTCACGTGCTGCATGATTTATGAGTTATGTGCATAAATTCTGGTCCTATTGCCTCTCATGTTGATCTACGTCACGCTCATAATTAGACGCCAATGCCGGAGTTACGGAGTGCGACCACTCCACCCAGGCTTACCTTTGTAGTCGGGAAATGCCAACGTTAGAGGCGACGCGGCCAACTTTTCCGCGAAAATATCCTTCTTGTTCAAGAATAAAATGGTTGGCGTGGTTCGGAACCATTGGCAATTACATACAGTTCCAAACAGTTTTAGAGACTCGTGCATTCGGTTCTAAAAAAGCCCTAATCAGAAGAGCCATACAGAACGGGTGTCGACGGTTTTCTTACCACGGCGGCATCTTCGAACAGAGACTGATCATATTCACTCAACGAAGCCACATAAATAAGACAATTGACACCTTCGAAACAATGTATCCACTTTTTACGTTGCGAACGTTGCCCGCCGACGTCGATCACTCTGAAATGTGATAGCAACTGATCTCCGCTCAGCGAGCCTGCTCTGGGTGACTTACGTCAGCATAAGGTCTCGAAAAGGGAATGTAATTTCGACAATGCCCAATGTGCTGGCGCGTGTCCGAAGGATGTCTTCGTACGTGGGCACATAATTTGGCACGGCGATACGGTCGATGTCGCAACAAAAGCTGAAAAGCGACATACGCATAGTGTGCTTATCCGTTAGATGTCGTGGCTAACAATAAGCATCTCATATACTACACATTGTTCGTGGCCAAGGTAGAGAGCGAAATAGCTTCCTACTAGATGCAGATTGAGAGAAGTGCTTTTATGGCCGCGAGGACTTTTCAAAAAAGACGGGTTGCTGTTTACGAATTAGCGGCTACAGTAGCTTCCTACAGAACACTAGGGGCCGGGGGGGGGGGGGTTGCCGATCTTTGCGAGCGTCATTTAGAAAACACGGATGCCTTAGCTTGACACAGTCAGGTTTAAATAAAACCAGGAAAAAGCGAAAAAGGCTTACTATTTTGTGGAGTCGCCGAGTTGAAATTCGTTAGCTCTCTTTAAACACTGTTGTATACCCGCATCGGCCCAAAGTAATTTTATGCATGACCATTCACCAGCGCTGATCATTTGACTGCTAGGCCAATTTTCTTCGGCTTTCAATATCGCTGCAGCTTCCATCTGCAATGAGTCAGAACTTGAATGGAAGAGAGACTTCTACCGCACACGACAGAAAAGGGCAGCTATACTGTACATTTGGATTCCATATGCCTATTTCCTGATGCACAGAACAAAGCTTACGACAAGATCCCCTCGCTTTCATCAAGGCAGATCACCGAGCAAAGCGAGATCCCTACCTCTCTATTCGGATCTTCGAAATCGATTAATAAGGCCTTCATAGCTCGGATAAGGGCCACCATATTTGACAGTACATTGTGAGAGACCAGGGTTCGTTGCTGTCGTATTTCCTCCTCTGTGAATCCGCCCGTATGCAGGATTCTGAAACAGTGCTGCAAGGTTACACTTCGTCTTATCCACCAAAGATGACGCCAAAGAGATGGTAACAAGGCCTATCTCGCCTTGCTGAGGTCTCCTTTACTCTTTTACGTAACACACATATTCAAGAAATCGGAAATTCTTAGTCTGGAAGGAGCGCAATCAAAAGTTGAAAGGGAGATAGGGATGTTGCTTGGTCTCTACAGAGTCATCAGCAAAGAATTCAGTGGCTGAGAGAGCGCTTTGTCCGTACCTCATCTGCTTCACGATGGTTGATTTTCCAGATTCGCCTGGGCCTAAAATCACGGAATATCGATTAATCAGTTTTCTGGTCCTTCAGTCAGATGGTAATCACCTCACCCAGTAAGAGTAGTCGAAAGATGGACTGACTCTTGATGCGATCATCGTTAATGTTAGCTTCGATTTCTCGATGGCGTTGCAAATCTACAGCTGATACCTTGCTCACCTTTACACCCATCGCATCACGTTAGGCTGCCTGGCTCTATGAGACTCTGATCGTCGCTCGCGTCGACGCTGCGTTTTTCAGCTCGGCTCGACTAATGAATATTCGTAATACAGGCGGCCTATAGTTATCAACTTGACAGTATCTTCGGCTCGATGGCAACCAAGCTCTAGGATATTTCTCTGTCAGCTGCTCATTTGGAATAAGTTACGAGCAGCTAAAGAGCTTATACGCGTCAGTGCCTTCGACAAAGCCTTCGGGTCGAACGGTAACCTGGTCTCTTTCTCGTTGCCACGGATACTTATTCAAATCGATAATTAGGCGTCAGAGGAGATGAACATAGTCCGATCCTCCTTCCTGGCCCCACATCTCTGTGCTCCCCTTGCTCACGTCTAATGACGTTGATTAGGTGAGGAAGGAATGCGTCAACAGGAGGCTTTCGCGTACCCACCACGTTTTCTGGACTTAAATTCACCTGCTGCCATGCCCTCCAAGTGCGAAATAACCAGGTTTTTTGTATAAACCGACTTTGGTATGCATTGATCTAGTCTAAGGTCACACAGGTGGAAATCTTAATGCTGGCAGGAAGCTGGAGGTCACGTTATGCCAAACGAGCACATGGCAAGATGTTCTTGAATCACTATCCTGGGCACCCTAACGGTGATCTACAGTTCTAGAAACAAATGACTGATTTTTAATGAGCCGTTATAAATCATGATATAATCATTGTATGAGCTAGCTTTTCATCAGATCCTCTGCCGGATGATAGTATCAAGTTCTGTAATCTGCGAAATGAAATGTTCTGCTTCTCAATGTGCTTCGGCAGAGCCATCGCTGCATACGGCGTAAGGTGGGCTGGCATCAAAGACAATGGCTTTGCATCCTGATTTTCTATTCACTGAAACTGATTAGCCCCTCTGGACAGAAAGCTGTCACTGCGCAGCCTCGTGCATGAAGGCCGTCTCAATCTTGACCGGGCCTGTCAAGAAAGCCATGTCAGCTTCTTGTCATACGAGCGACAAGGGGTGATCGTGAGTAAAAGGTTTTATAAACTTAACGGATAAAAGGTGACATAGCCGCGGGCATACAAACACCTGCTCTCGTGCCGTGTTTTCTGAGAGCTTTGAACTTTCCGTTCTGGTTCCGGGTCAGAGTGTCTGCTAGCGGTATCAAGGTAATGAAATGACTCTGCGTGTGACATAAAGCGAATAAGTTCGGACAGAAAAGACACCTTGCATATATCTGCAGCGTAAATATGGTACTAGTACGGTTTGTGCGCGCGTGGATACTAAAAGCAATTGCGCGTGGCAAGCAAATTTATTAATTCTAAGTTTATCATACAACCAGAAAGGAGTTTTAGCTTCTTTCGATTTCTCACTTCTGCTTTTTTTTGCACGTCTCTTTCAAACTCAGCTGCCCGTCGTCCAGTTGGCCCTATCACTATTCAGTAAATAAAGGGCAGAGGGCGGGTCTAAATCATTGTTAGTTCTTCTCAGATTTTTGTCAAGTAAAAGTCGCTCAAAGTAGGCATAATAGTCATGACCTTCAAGACAATCGCCTTCTTGCGGTCATGCTTATTCTCTGGCAAGGAACGGCGGCACCAAACAATAAATTGCTGACAAAAACTGCTTTACGTTCATACACCGCGGTTAGTAGCTTGCTTCTATCGCTATTTGCTCCAGTCCTGCAGAGTCTTCCGCTTTGTCAAGTGCTTCATGGTAGCCGGTTCAAAAGGTATGAATGTTTTTGGCAAATGACGGTCTATCATTGAGTGCTTTTTTCAGATGAGATCAGAAAAAGTCACAGTTTTAAAACTATGATGATCTGATGAAGACTTTAAAGGAAGCCAAGTAGCACTTGCTTTGTGGCGACACAAAATTAAGAAATTTGGCTTAGCACATTTCCCAATGTCCCTTGTGCAATTGCACTTGGTGTCATTTCAGCAATCGCCTATGATGAATAATAAACGATTAACCCACGGAATTGCATAACTAATAAGCTGGCTTTACCTTGGAACTGAATCCTTTCTATCACTATGTCGGGTACAATTGCACCATGATAAGAGAATCATATCCGCATGAACATGCTAAAGCGTGCTGGGTCAATCACCTGCCGCCGGCGTCCGTGGTCCGTGGTCTGACTGACGTCAAAAGGGCGCGAAGTATCACCGGCGCATTAGCTGGCAAATCGAAAGAGAATCCATGCGCACGCGTTTTAACGCCTGAACAGGGCTAAATATTGATTTCGACCATCGACAGAGGGAAAAATTATATAGTCCATAGGCATACAACCTGCCCTTTCTTAACCATTCGGGTCGATCTGTCGCATTTTTCGAAAAACGTCCAGCGCGAACCACTCGTTTACTCACGATCAGGTCAACATTATCCACTGCAGCGTGGCACAGAGCTTGCCAAGCACTCCACCTTCCGCTCAAACAATCAAGGGATTGAGGCTTCTTTCATGGCAGCTCTTGCTCTGGCCAGTCATAAAATTCCGAACTCCTGTCAATGACTTTTCTTTTTCTTCACATGTTTTTCAATCATCTCTTCTCCAGAAATATGCATCTGCTGAAATGTCTATACGAATAGCTTCTTCTGGACAAGCATATTCCAGCTCTTTTGCCCTTTCAGGAACACAGATGTTTAGCTAACACCAAATCCAATTATTGCCCAATAGATAAAGGATATGAATCATATCAAGCATATCAGGAATGAGGACACAAAGCGGAGCAAGTAGGAAACTCGGTCCTGCAATGCTATGAGAAGACGGTCCCTTGGCATTTTCCCAATCAATCAATCAATTTTTACTTTTAATCAAACACATAAGAGTGCACTCGAGGATCAAAAGACATATACATAGCTGCAAAAATACAACAGGAGAAATTTACGAGCACATGCTGATATTACGGTAAAACCAACCATATGCTTCCTAGGCGACATATAATGGCACATTATTCCAAAGCACAATACCAGAATATGTAATACATTGACGATAATACTCAAAGTTTCATTCAGGCACAATTAGGTGATGATCAATGTCACAACGCCTATCACTTGCACGTACATTCTTGGTGAATAAAAAATCGATCACTAAAATCATGATACCTGTGATAAAATTTATAAAACTTTCAGACGACGTCTAGGCCAAGATGAAGATGTCCAACCAGCACGCTAAAGACCGTCCTGATAAGAAACGGTAAAATCCTGTAAGTACAACCGCAGAGCGCGTAAAACTGTACCTTTTCAACTCATCAACATCAGATTGCAAAACAGGATCCCACGCAACACAGCCACTAGTCTTTGTCCTCACTGATTGCGTAGCTCCCTTACTGTGTTTTGAGAGGGATCGTCTCAAAATCTCGAGGAATTCAAAGCGTGAGCGGGACTATCATGAATTGCAGGCCTTGCGGGGCTGCAGTACTGATGAGCTACGGCGGCAGAGGTTAAATCTACAGCAAAGTCGACACGGACCCTTCCCCAATCTGTCGCTTCGGGAGAACGCATACATATTCAAAGAGAATAGCGAAAGTAGGGTCTGCGTAGGCCCAAAGGTAAAACAAAAAAGTTCCAGTGGGACCCAACTCTCGGCTTGGACTGCACACTCGTGCCACTGTACGTTCTGTACGTCAAAAGATTCTCTATCTAGGTCAGCTCTGACTATACTGCTTAGGGCAAAAATGCACATGGCTCAGAATATCATTTAAGACACATGCATGCTGGCTACGTCACAGGTCTATTCCTTTCGCCAGACTGCATCAGAGCAGCATCCATTTGCAGGACCCGGGAAAGAAAGTGCTCGGAGCGATGGCTGGTTCCACAGCGCGTTACTTGATGACAAGTCATGGTAGTGGAGTCATGGTGGATTCTCAAGTGTGCACCAAGTAGGATGGCATGGTTTCCTGTTCGATTTCGTGGAATTTCATGCCCACATGGTATCCACCTGGGTCAATCTTGGTATTTTATGGGATGGGAAACCTGAGTAAGCGCACCTCCAGGTTAAAATCTTCGTAGAGGAATACAGTATGCCTGTGCAGCACTTTCTCAACTACTGTCCCAGACCCTGTGCCATGCTGTATGAAGATGGCAGCTTCAGGATGTACGTACTATATTGTCGTCTGACCTCTTTTTGCTGCCTCACTCTCTTCGACCACAGTGTATACCGTGCATAAACAAATATAGCTATCAAGCCGTCCTCAAAGCGCCTCTGACCTTCACAGTCATATAATGCTCCTACGACGCCTATCGTTAGAGCATCTTCGACTGTATCGCATTATGCACATGTACATAGAAATTCTAAAACGAATCTTGACGTTATTGCTTGTCATAAACATGTACGCAGTAATGACTGTACAACCATTCTACTATACTGTATTCTGTATACGATTAGCATATCACTCTAGAGCTCATATGCACGAACAAATAAAAAGCATGCCGTGGCCTTGTTATCCAAAAACTTTGATAGTTTTGTAGTAGTCATATAAGAAATGCACACTCAACCCGTTAGGTGAGTTCAATGACAAGGTCCCCAAGATAGAGGCAAGGCGAGCAGATAGTTTAACTTGGGACTTGCACCCTACGTAAAGCCTGCCTCTTTCATATTCTTAGAGAGCACGATATCGAACGAAGCGGCCATCACGAATTCGATATTTTTCGTGTCCGTGGCGCACGTCTTGTGCGTGTAGATCTGTTTGGCCGCATTGAGCTTACGTTTTTCGAATTGCTTTTCAATAAAGCTCACGGCTTCATCGTAATTCTGTTTTCCTAAAAGAGAAAATTCAAGGAGGGGGTACAAGCAAAAAACCTGCCCTGCGAACCCAAGTCATAATGACGGTTTTTCCTCCTGTCTCTGATCTTACGCTAATTTATTACGGTTTTAGATATTCTAGTCAAAGACCTACAGAATGGCTTACTGTGCAACATGTACCTAAACCACTTTGGCAGGCGTGACTAAGACAGGTAATGTCGTCACTCTGACAAGAGTGCTCTCGTCTGTAGAGATCAGTTCCCAACCTTTTGCTCTCCATTTAGTTCAATTAAGGCTGAACAGAAAAGGTCAGCGACACCTCCTTACCTTGATACTCGGGAAAGCCTAAGGTTAACGGAAATGTTTTTAACTTTGAAGTGAACAGATCCTTTTTATTGAGAAACAGGATGGTCGGTGTGTTGCGGAACCATTGGCAATTGCACACCGTCTCAAACAACTTCAGCGCTTCATGCATTCGGTTCTGAAAAAGTAATCAAACATTTGAGTCTAACATGAGCAGGCTTTGATTGGATGGGTTGGAAAACCTGCTCACAGCAGATGAAGCTACCCTATTACAGGTACTTGCGATGTAACATTCGTAGGCTCATTTTAGAATGGGCATTAGGATGGGCATATGTAAAGGAAGCTGCTCCTAGATATGACAAGCTGGGAAAGAGATGAAGAATATGTCTGCATGTGGAGCATTCCAATGATGTCTTATCAGAATATTAATAAGAGAAAATATTGAGCGCAAGCAGTATATCGTATTATCGACCCTCCTTCAATGCCTCGAGACCCGCCAAGCAAAGAACACCGCAACCCCTGTGGCTTGCACCGAAAGTCATAACGTTATCGACCTCTGATGATGCGACACTGGGGCAGGCAGTGGACCGAGGTGTACTTACCATTGTGGCATCCTCCAAGAGCACTTGATTGTACTCGCTCAAGGCGGCGATGTAGATCAGACAGTTGACTCCATCGAAGCAATGAATCCATTTCTTACGCTGCGATCGCTGGCCGCCCACATCGATTATACTAGAAGGTAAGTCATTATGTGTAAAAAAAGGACCGCACATAACCAACGTCACTTTTACTCACGTGAGCGTAAGGCCACGGAACGGGAAGGAGATCTCTACAATGCCCAAAGTGCTGACTCGGGCATGAAGTATATCGTCGTAAGTGGGAGTGTAAGCAGGATGTGATATACGACCAATATCGTCCAAGAAACTGAAATAAGCAGAACAATTTACACTCTGAATGGTCTCATCAGCGAGTCTTACTATTTTGTCGAATCTCCTAGTTGATATTCATTAGAACGCTTGAAACATTGTTGTACACCATCGTCAGCCCAGAGAGCTTTGATGTATTCCCACTCCTCGTTCGTCAGCGATGAACGCTGAAGCCATTCTTCTTCGGCTTTCAAGATAATGGCAGCTTCTTTCTGAAAAGCCACAGGACTCATTCTTAATTGTTTTTGCAAGAGAACAGAGTTTATTAGGCGAAGTGTACGGTTATGGGATGGGTCATGCAGGTATGGGACGAAAGGAAGGGGACAGGGTGGGAGGAATTCTCAGGCTACTCTAATTGCAGCGAGAGCGCCAGCTCAGGCTATTTGGCAGCGAGAGCACCAGTCTGTCTACAAAACTGTTTCGTTAGTGTGACCAGTTCGATTGGGAACATTGAACACCCTGTTGTCACAACCGCTGTAAATCGTGCTGCTGAATCCGCTAAATTTTTCCTTTTCGCGAACATGACCGTCTGTTTGTGCCGTCAGTTCCTTGCCCATTTACCGAAAACATGAAGCCTAAGCTAAACACATCGAGATGCTCCTTAGGACAAGCTTGTCAGAGAACGCGGGAGCCTCAGAAAGATTTTTAGATTCAAACTTAGAGGACATGCCTACAATAGGCCCAGCATGTGATCATTCATGGATATCACCACTTTTTCGGTTCAAAAAATACCAGAAATGCGTATAGGAAATAGCACGGATAGGTGTTATAAGGTACAACCTATGTTAGCCTAGCTCCTTCAAGGACTTGAGAAGTCTTACTGGGTACTGCGCACATGGCTTCAGGGTTCCTTGTATCAGGGTGACCAGGGGCATTAAACTATCTGATGGCAGACGTTTACACAGGGCCTCATACAATACTCATTACGAGCTAAGTTGCTATGCGGGACTTGATCGTGAGCCCTTCGACTTCTTGCTGCGCAACGTTCGATGACGTTCGACAAGTTAGTCCCGCGGTCAACTTGCCTCTCTGGCCGGGCAGTCGAATTGAATTCCGAGCATGTCCATTGCTCGAATAATGGCCGCGATGTTTTGGAGAATATTCTGTATAATAAAGACTCTCTGTTGCTTGACTTCATCCTCCGTAAATCCATTAGTGTGCAGAATCCTAAAGGAATCTTTCTTTGAGCACCTCTCTTTCACTCTTAGGAGTCTCACTCCATACCTCATCTGCTTAACAATAGTCGATTTGCCGGACTCACCCGCTCCTGCAATACACGATTTTCAAAACTTGAAATGAGCGGGAAAGTAGGATCCTACCGAGCAACAATAATTTAAAAATGGTTTCATTCCTTCGTCGATCCTCTTTGATGGCTTGTTCAATTATTCTGTGACGTTGTAAACTTTCGTCCGACACTCTGCTCACGTTGACACCCATCCTGTGGAAACAGCTAATAGGAAACTTACATGAAACCCGAGCACATTACCAAATCGCACGTCAAATGACCATGGACCCATGCCAGGATCTGAGATGTGGTCCCATTTTACCTTAGCATTGTACAGAATGGCAATGTGTGATCACACCGTGGGTGCATGCATGCAGAGGGCCCGTGGATCACCTCCGTAGGACCCAGGTCGATGTTTAGATCGAGCTGGTCTAGATCCTGAGGACTTACCTCATGGCGTTTTCGTGCAAAAATGATCAGTCGGATCGCAGCTCGTCGTCTCTGCGCTCTCGATGACAGGAACTCGAAGAGATGAGACCCGACGGACTCAAAAGGATTGTTTGTTTTTCACTACGTCTAAAAATGCGCACTACGTAAAGAGGGAAATAGAATGCTCTCAAAAAGGAATAATACATTCGGAGTACACAGGTGACATAAGAAGATTTATTATCCTTAGCTATAACAAACGGTCTGAATAACCGACTTATTTGCAAAACCTATTCCGATCTGAAAACAGTCTAATCACAAAGAATATGCGTACGGATATCCGCCAGGCATTACCGTACAGGTGCGAAGGTTTGCATGATAAGGAAAGCCGTACCCAGTTAGACTTCTTAAGTCCTCGAAGGAGCTTGGGTTACATAGGTTGTACCTTATAATACCTATCCGTGTTATTTCCTATACGCATTTCTGGTAGTTTTTGAACCGAAAAAGTTTTTTATGGCGGGCAAAGGGTAAACTTTGTGAGTAGTTATTTAGGTGTAGACGAAGGAAAAAGATGAAACAAGCGGAGACTAGTCAACTTTGGTCAAAGGCAAACTCAACCAGTAGCAAAGCCTGGACCTACACGGAAAGAATTCATGCCGTCACGGAGAAAATTCTTTTACCGTAGCCGATTCGACAGCCATGAAGAATCGAGCCAATCTAAGCGGACTCACACGCGGCGATGGAGGCTGGTGTCGCGTCATCGCGAACTATTAGCTTAGTGTTTAGATTAGTGATGAATGTTTACGATCTGTCTGAATTACTAGCACCAGTAGCTATGGGGCGATAGGCCCGACCCGTCTAAGCTATCCCACAGTTAGGGAGTAACCTTTGCTTTGTGTGACTTACGATTAATGGAAAAGGTGTGTGTATAGATCGAAGTAAAGAATTCGTGAACGGTCGGGTTACTTATGCGGGAAGAGTCGCCACAGCTGGCACTCTCGCACTTGGGCGGCGTCTCATTCATACAAAGTCGAATTGACATTTGGCGACGTTGATTAGCGAAACAATAAGTTCCGACAAGGACCCTTGTCCGATGATGGGCGGCGTATAAATTAATTTGAACTGTCCTTTGCCGTGGCATGCCTACTTATATGAGGTCTAGTAAAAGTTCCTATGTCATCGTACCCCTTCCCACTGACACTGTAGGATGAGAAGAAGTTTCTGGTGCTTGCCCTCTCTGATAATTGGCCATTTCTTGGATTAAAGGAAACGCCATATGAAGTAGGGGCATGTGGCATGGAAAAAGCTACGCGTCGGAATGACGTGACAGAGACTAATGAACAATGCGTAGGTCTGCCAACATTTGAACGGGCTGTCATGTGGCCCCGATCGGACGTATTAAATCTGCACATCCTGGAGCACGGACGGATCAAAGGCACGCGCGTTTCAACTACCAAAAGGCCTCGGTGAACGTTGACGAGTGCAGACTTAATGACTTGTTTCCTGACTCGAGCGATCAGCAACGGCCCAGCCTTATCCCGTAATCACGCGACATATCTGGACAGGACTTCCTGCGACAATCGATCGCCCTGAGAAGAGTGCCAGCTTTTGATATTTCGCTGCCTGCTTCATAAACGTTCTCTAGACACGGGATCTCATTTCTATGTTTCCACATGCTCATTTATGACCCGTTGCACGCAGCGACAAATGTCTCACGAGGATCTGATCGTGGGATCAAGACAAATAGGATCTCTAACATAAAAGATTAACGACTGACAAGAGGTCTAATGGAACCGTCTAAAGCCCTGATTAGGCATGTCAGACACTCGTTAGTGCTCTAAAAAGCAAAAATTTCTTTGGATGACGCTTATCTTCCGTCCGTTCGCGAAGAAACGCCGTTCTTTTATGAAAAATACAAAAAAATCATGGGCCGAAATATAAAATGACCAATTTGACGGACGGTATGCTGATGCGGGTGGGCACTAACACACTAGTCATATGCCTAGGCTTCTTGTCAAGGAACAGGTCATCAATAAAACAATCCTATCAGCGTTCATAATGCAGTAATTATTGATAATGAGATGGCTCCCGCGGATGACCTTATCATTGGTGCTTGTTTGCTCACTACGCGGAAGCTTATCACTCGTAGGAGTATCAGCGTAAGAACATCAGTTGGAGTCCCGCGTGATATGGCCTTGACACACAGTATCTGTCCCTAGTAAACCAGCTGCTAATAATCTCCGCCGCTAATAAAGTTGATGCAAATTCTTTATCAGCTCGTTTCTCCCCCCGCCATTTCTTATTACCCCTAGTTTCAAGTTATGGCTACCACGAAAAAGTTACTTTCGGGTTGGCAAAGAGAGTCTGGCTGAAATTAGCACCTAGTTCTTCTCATTCATCCACATTCGGGAAGCATCCGCTTTGACATCAGCACCAGCTTCAGTACTGATCCAATTTACTTTATTTCTCATTTTCAGCCAAATCAGGGATAGTCATAAGTGCTTGGCATGGATTCATCCATGTTATTACCCCCCCCCCCCCCGCCCCAGTTAGGTAAGATTGGCCTTAGCCACCTTTATCCGGCTTATGGAAGCCGTCCATCAAAGTCTCACGAGACTGCGCTGGTCGACTGATGATAGTCGTATCACTATCACAAATGGACAGCTAATATTCTCGAGCTAAACCTTGCCTGTAATAATGAGCGTGGCTGAACTGAGTAGACAGGGGCACGAATCGATTCTCTAGTCGGGGTTCGAAAGAGGGATTCTACGGATATGCACCTGCCGCTTTTAATTTTTCTAAGGCGAAGGTATCCGATCAGGTCGGCAGGAAAAGATAAATTGCCATGGAAACGGGCCTTCTTCCACTGTTTCTCCGTTCCACTGCCCCTGTTCGTTCGAAAACGTTGTTTTACCGCGTTCTCTGACATAATCGAAGTAAAAGGGCAACCTCGCTGACGATGACTACATAGTCCCATTCGTATTATCGATCTTTGAAAGGCTCGTAGTCTTCTAGATCATTGCGCTCAACATTTCTTGCATACAGTACGTGCGTATAGCCTTGGGATTTGGGATACTACTGTATGTATGATCACAACTCTAATCAAACTCGAGCTTTCTTAAGAGAATAAGATCAGCATGGAAGCGATTGTCAGAGGAAAGGAGACGGTTGTACCAACTGTGTTGAACTAAACAAAAGTGCGAGGAGAAGAAAATTCGTGAATCTACACGGCAAAATAATAATTTTATGAGCACCTGTCAATTCCAGCCCATTCTATTGTTGACATCGACAGTATGTATAGAAAAAGGCCTCTGTGCCAAAGCGTGAATGCAAAGAAAAATACGACATATGGCGATGGTTTTGTCAATTGCCTGTACTTTGATACTTGCACCCTGACCAGAAAGTTGATACGAGGCTGCGACAGAAACGCCAGATGGTCTTGTGATCACAGGCTTGGGGCTTGCTCGACTCGACTTACGATTAATGGACTCATAGCAATATAGTGTGTACGGTACCACGTGACAGCGGGGACTTGAAGGCTAGACTAGGCTCGACACTAGTAGGTACCGGTAATCATTTTGGCTCGCCTAGAGTTCAGTCCTAGTACATTTCTTGCGGCCATCGAAAGTCATTAGAGCTGGAAATGTGTAAATTGATTTTGTTGACGTGTTGACGTCTTAAATGCGAAAATAGCGTGGGGATCATGCATAAATGAATCATTCATAAAGCTTTATTTCACGTACGATGTGGTCAGCAAGGTGAGAGACCCGCTAGCTCTTGGTTGCATTGACGTAAGTCAGTGAAAAACACACGAACTGTAGTCCAATGCCAGACCTTATCGCCCGCCATTCATTTCGGAAATATCAGTGAAAAGGAAAATCTGAACTTGCACAACTAGAAGCACTACTGCATACAGAAGTGGATAGAATAGTACAGCTCTGCGTTGTCAGTTGTCAGAAACGGTGATATACTGCGGAACAGGCAGCAACGATATTGATATCTAATGCAAGAATACGCCGTCTATTTTTCTAAACAAGCAAAGAGCTCATTACTAATCTGGTGGGATAACAAAACCAATAGACCATTTCACTGTTTCCCAGAAGTCGCAGATTTTAAATTCGCGCGCGGATGCTGCTTATAGCAAATCGTAATGAAATCTCATCGAACGGGTCAAGCTGTGCGCTGGAAAATTGCGCCTAGGGGAGAACGGAAAAACGAAACGAAATGAAATAAAATATTTAGATATAAAACGAAATAATAGTCCGGTAAAAACCTGGAAGTCTTAGGAATTGCTGGCTCTGTAATTTTGCAGTGATTGGGCAGCTCGCATGCCGGTTTTGACGGCTGAAATTATATTGGAGACGATCAAGATTATGATTATGGACTATGATCGTGGCATTGGCTGTGACGATGCTTTTTATTAAAAATATCAATACTTCAATATTTCAACGACTCGAACGAGAAAGGAGAAGCCCGCTGGGCTACGTTTTGCTTGAAAACCTGCTTGCGAGCCGCAGTTACTGCACCGTCGATTTGACGAAAAATCGTGGACGACGACGAAAGCTTGACCAAAGTTTGGGAGATGCTTCTAGGAGCCTCGCTTGAAATGGTACTGTATTTCATGAAATGCTATGCTTATACTGTTAGAGAGAGAAGACGAATAAACGCTTTTCATAGTGAGTTAGAAATGCAGAAGCATCCACACAAAATATTCAAGATCACGTGCATAGGATAAGTAACAAGAACAGCTTTAGCCTAAACACTTTGTTCACTAATCGTAAGGCAGAACGATAAAAACCAGCACGGAGTTCAGAATCTGGCAGGTTCTCGTTAGGCCGATTGCTCTTTAGAAGTTATTTCGGCACTCTTGGCACACTGAGCCTCTTCGTCCACATCGCCCACTGAAAGCTGAACTCGTTGCAGCATTCGTCGATGTTGTCTTCGTATTTTTTGCTGGGCATTCTAAAATATGCAAGTTTTCGCGTCGGCGCGATAAATACAAGATAATTATACTAAAGCTCTGGGGAGTTTATAAAAAGTGAGCGCATAAGAAGTGGACACAGGCAAACAGGTCAGTGCACCGCTGAGAGCCCCAAAACCCAAAAACGGGGTGTTGCCATAATGCACTCGTGATGTTGCCTAGGCGGCGGGGTGTGCCGTAACGCACTAATACCCACAGGCGGGGGGGGGGGGGTAAAAGCTTTTATGGATGGCCATCCCTGGGTAAAGAGTTGAATCATCAAACAATAATGTACTTACTTACCAAAGTCTTGTAGATCGTTTTTATTGGACACGGATCGTCTTCCCTTTCGAAAACTTCCTGAACGAAATGATTGTCTTGTGGTTAATAGTTTCGAACACGCCCATCGTGTTACGCGGCCGAAATGGTTGGATAAATAACGCGATATCTTCCAAATATTTTGCAGACTCGAGAACGATGTAAAATCATATTATCCTCAAGATCGACTTTGATGAAATCAAATATAGATATTTTGTTCTTTTTTCCTTTGAATGAATATAACACGCAATAGGCACTACAGTATGCCCACCCCGCGCTTCACGCACAAGTTAGAGCAATGCCCGGGCTGTTTTGCAATAGGAAGACTGGCTACAGTAGGAAATTTTGTACGATTTTCAAATTTTTGGAAAACAGTGAAATGGTCTATTCCCTAATCGAAACTTATTATTTTCATGTTGCAGCATGCCTCCATTGAGCCGTTCTGAATTCAGGGTTACTCGTGCATGCAATGCGACTACCGTACTGACAATGAGATCGTATTTTATTACACTAAGACATACTGTATTTGTAGAGGGCGCGATACACACGGCTCGTCCACTGATGGAACGGCACTTTGAGAAAAGGATGACAGTGCACACGGCCTTCTTGGACCTAAAAGAAGCATTCGATAGTGTGCCGCACGACATGATCTGGCACGCCTCCTGGTCGCATGGTGTTCCCGAGACCCGTGTGCGATGGGTGCAACTTTTCTACATAGGGGCAACAAGCTCAGCTCGATGTGCAGCTGGAGTGTCACGTGCATTCATTGTCAGTGTCTCATTGGGCGTCCACCAAGGCTGAGCGCTCGTCATTATGCGTGGACGCTGTCGCGGCTGATATACCTGCAACTAAAGCATCCATGGATCCTGCTCTTCGCTGGCGACTTGATGCTGGCTCACAGAACGCGCATTGGCCTTCAAGGCTTTTTAAACAAGTTGAAAGATCGCTTGGAAAGATACGGTTTTTTTTGAAAAGAAACCAGAATATCTGAAATGTGGAGACCTGACCGATAGCTGTATAACGAATGGGATCGTAATCAACGATTCAACACAGTTCAAGTACTTGGGATCCCATGTGGTGGCCGACAAAGACACCTTGGCTGGCACTTGTGAGAGTCCGAAACGCATGGAATAGGTGGCGGCAGGTGACAGGTATACTGTGCGACCGTAGAATGCCAACACCTCAAATCAAAGGTTGGCCCAGTTACTCTATGCGGATCGAAATGTTTGTCCACAACCAGGAAACACAAGCAGGCGCCACACACTATGGAAATGAGAATGCTACTGTACGATGGACACTGGGGTTGACAAGGATGGGCAACGTAATGAATGCGTGGCCCATCCTACGCAAGGTACGGGGGATCGCGCTCATAAACGATGCGATGGATGGTATCGCGACTACTCTGGACGTGTGGCACGCAAAGATCCGAGTTGTATCCTCCAAAGAGATGAAACTACAGTAACGATAAGTCCCAGAGGAAAACGACCACGTGGCAGATCACAGAAGCAATTGCTGGACATGAGGAATGTGAGCGTGAATCCGCGAGACTCAATAGACCACAAGAATGGCGGAAAAGTGCAGTAAAGCGGGCCATGCCCTAAGGCGGGGCTAAACTCTCTGAAAGTGATGATATATTCGGAGCTGGCGCACTGCCCATTGCCTGCTATACTGTAGGTATGTTGATCATGCGGATGTGGTACACGATGACGCAACAAAAGGGCTAGGTTCATGTTCATGTTCATGTTCATGTTTTACCACATCACCAAACGCTTATGCCCACTCGAGGGTAAAGGGACACATTTTACACGAAATGATTTACCGGCCCGCGAGTCGAACACTCGCCCGTAATTGCGCACCTGGCGTGAGAGGCAGACGCCTAACCCACCAGGCCACGAGGCCGGTAAATGTCATGTCATACTTTATCCATAGCCAAGCACCATAAGGCGCACTCGAGGGCTAAGGAACACATAATTGACAATCACTTTGTACCGAGGCGGGAGTCGAACCCTCCCCTGTAAGTGCGCACCCAGCGTGAGAGGCAGACGCCTTAACCCGCTAGGCCACGACCCCGGTAGGTGTCGTGTGCATTGTACAATAGGTACATAGTTACCTGGTCCATTGCCCCTGGTCATTTTCATCCCATCATTGTCGATTGCAGAATAGTATTTTTAGAAGATCTTGTCAAAAAAGAACAGGCAGTACAGAAAATCAGGGATTTGTCAACAAAACGACTCTTGACTTGGAGTTAGAGCTACAGACAGGTGTAATAGGCATGGACTAGGCATGGACTATGCCCTCTGGCCTATGAGTGCACCGGTTCAGGGTGTCGCAAGGCGAGCTAAGATCAAGGGCGTCACAGCCCAGGCATGTTGGGAATGTGAAGTGATAATGTAAAGGTGGTGATAGAAGATTCGAGAGATCATAGAGTAGTGTCGTTTTATGTGAAGCGAGTGTACGGTCGTTTAACAAGTACTTTATCGAAATATAACCTATATAAATCAAATCAACGTGTGATTCCGTCGTCGCAACATCAATTTCCACTGCGCGATCAATCGACGACACAGGGAACCTGTCGGCCTCTCCTAAGTAAGGGCCAGCACGAGACCGAGGCAAGCGAGGTCGAGGTCGAGTGACTGGTCTGATTGCAGGCATCGGTAGGGAACTAGTCTTGAGTTCCTGGTCTGAACTTGCTCTGTGAGCACTTCGGGCTCAGGTCCGTCAGAACCCCTTTGACGGCCGACACGTGCGGCTGCTCCCCGAATTGTGAGTCTACACGGCTCTTGTGGTGTGATGGCTAATAAACTATATTGCAAGGTGTCCGCGGACTGCGTGGGTTGGTTCCTGTGGCTTGAGCCATCCTCTGGTCAGCCCTAGATAGCCCTAGGGCGAGCCAAGGATTTCACAGGCGCGAGTTTTGAAGATACCCCATGATTCGCCAAAGAGTAGCACTCTCTCGGAAATGCTGAGGAGCACCATGAACGATTATTTGTTCGTAGTTCTGAGTTTGAAAGCCGTGATTGTGTTCAGTGATCATCTTGAACCCGTAGTGATCTCAGTTCTTGGCCATGCTCATTATTGTGGCGCCATTGCTCACGACCGCGATTGTAGGAAGCGCATATGAACCAGTCGAACTAGCCTTGACGACTTCGAAGCCTTTTTATTGTATTCTTTTCAAAGAGATCAGTGAGCTGTTGACCTTGTGGTTATGACATAAATCTTCGGCTCATTCAAATCTTCACGTTGGTTTGTTCGCCACAGCGTGCCCCAAGTTCGTTCTATGACACTCTGTTGATGAGTGAATCACTTGCTTCGGCAGGCACATACCAAGTCTATCAGAATGCGGGATTTAAAACGTCTCGAACGACGGGACAGTCGATTATCACAGCCTTTTTCCTTTCTATGACAGCTTTAACTCTAAAACTAGCTGACTGTGAGTGATGTGTGCTTCAGACAAGTAACTGCAACACGCGTGCTACTTGTGCTCGTCTAAACTACCAGTAGTCGCGACCGCCATGCAATTAGTGTCACAGCTAGCACGTCGGGACCGATTCATTGCGAGTGGGTAGCTCTGGTGCTACTGCCATGTTCTAGTAACCAAGTTCTCGTGATAGCGGCTAGCGTTGAACATTTTAGTCCTAACCAATGTCCTCGTATGCGGCAGTCAAAAAATAGTGTAGGTCAAAAATATACAGGATGAAGGGTGATCGTTGCACTTTTCATACAACATACATTTCGAAACCTGGTTTTACTCTTGATCCACCATAAGTGCATGCCGATGCAGAGTTCTGATGGTCGAAAAACATCAGCCACGACTGTGGTGGAATAATGGCGTAAGAACCACCTCGAATCAAGAGATAAGGCCTGCACATTTAGGAGGTTTGAGATCTTGGGTCCAGTGACTGTGGATTTCGTCCTGACTTACACCTGATCCTGAATGATATACTGAACTCTTATTGCTGACCTTGGTACCCCAGGCCCTGAATGATTTAAGAGATGCTCCTATAAGGTGTAGTAGGCGTGTTTGGCCTGCGAAGAAGGTAGTGTATATGATTGTCTTAACTGGCCGCCTTATACACGGAGCAGTATGTGGTTGCGTTGACTGGCCGCCACATACAGCGTATCAGTTGCCTTCGTTAGCCGCTCGATACGCTCCTCCAGGCGAGGCTGAAACCCGTCGGGTTGATGTCTCAGGCACCTACTACTAGGTGACCTGCCTGGAGGGGTCGTGAGTTCATCCGCTCCCCGCAGTATCTTCTCCAATGCAGGGCTATTCCGCCTATTACAAAGGGCAGAAGAACATGAAATGCAGTACAGTAGAGTCTGGAATACCAGTAGGTAGAGCCAACAAAGTGTGAGTAGCCTGGTGCTGGATTAATTCACGGGGGACTCCAAGTTGGAAGCTCTCGTGAGTGAGGACCTCCATGACAGGCCAGAACAAGTATAACAGCCTTATTTGTATGATGATCCTATCCTAGTTGAATTCATCGATTACCAATAATTATCTGATGCAGTAAGGCGAGTTAAGGTTGTCCCGAGTGCACCTGGAGCAAAAAGACGCAGCTCTATATGAGCCGAATGAGGTGGTACCTAAAACAAGAGAAAGAATCTCCTGCCTGAGGTCCGAAAAATAAAGACACCGCTAGGTGCTATGAGTATTAGCTCAAGTTGATCAGTTGTTTGGGGCTAATGAGCAGGGGAACTTAGATAACGTTGGAGAGACCAAGCTTAGCTTTAAAGACGTCATGATTCCGCCGCTGCGACAGAATCCGTCGTTATGTTAGCATAACAACCTCTGGCAACAGGAGCGTTAGGACGCAACGGTCACGGACAAGAAACATATGGAGTGCGTGCGAAGGCTCATGTTACCCTGCGTCATTGGCACAGCATCAAATACATGCACCGCACATTCTCATAGCTCTTACGTCTTTCTTATCCTGCTCGAGTTCCTGTGCCGTTTCTGCATCCTCTAATCCCTGTCTTTGCCTTGGTCATACACGATAATCAGCAAGAGCTGTTCGTCAGGGCACAACGACGAGTCGCACTTCTCTAAACTAGGAATCTGGCGACCCGACTGACGTCATTGGCCTGCCTGATACTTGGATAGCTGAGCCAAGCTACGCTTAGGGATTATGGAGAAGACAGCTCCGGACAATGAGCGACAGTATGTCTGCTATCTAAATGGCAAATGCCAAAGCGAGTGCTTTTTTTTCACACACCTAAAAACGCATTGGTTCAGAGTATGAAATCAATATGCACGTGAGAAACAAGTGTTACATTTAAGGGACAAAGGTTAATTCCTTAAAAAACATGTCACAATTTGCCGAGTTGTCATCACAGAGGCGACGAACACATAAAATCCAAGGTAGCTTTTCAATTAACACGGAGCAGTGATTGCAGAGCAAGTCGTACCAAGCTCATGAGTCGTTTTGTCACGTGCCAAGCCATGTGGAGAGAGTCACACCCAAGCAGACCTCTTCGTGATCGGCGTGCCATTGCTGAACCTATAGTGGCCAATGAATGGGCGCGTATCCTCCCCTCCACCGCCGACGCCACCAGCATTATCATTGCCGTGTCTGATCTTGGACGGATCGGACGACAGAGGATTTTCTTGGCTGTTGCCCTCTCGGGCACCCAGACCACTCCGCTGCTGCTGTAACATAGATTCATACTTCCGCAAACATTTCATAAAATTTTCGCCGACTTCAACGTCTGAGCGCATGCTGGTGAGAAAGCTGATTGCTCTTTCCAGGTTCAGTTTGCGCGTCTTCATCAAGTACTGGACGACCAGGGCGGCGCACCGGTTCCTTCCATTGTAACTGTGCACAAGGACTGACTTATTGCAACTGCGAGCGGAGTCGATGAATCGATTGACGTCATCAAAGTAGGGTAGCAGATCGATGGAACTGTTCTCCTCGATCATAATGGTCATACGGACCCTGGAGTGCGCCGTGGTCAACGGGCACAGGCACGGACAGTCGCTGCGCTTGCTGCGGGGCACTTTCAACGGCTCTACGTTGCTGATATCGATGACGTACTCGATGTTCAATCGACACAACAGGTTGGCGTTGTAGGCGGCCTCGATGTCGCCCATGTACAGGTAGTCGCACACGCGACAGACTAGCTTGTCCAAGTAACTTGTCCGACGACGGGCGGCCAGCGAGGGAATGCTGGTACTGCGAGTGATAGGGGCCATCAGAGAGGGTGGGAGTACGCGAGGCAGCGGTGACGGATTGGCCAAAACGAAACGAGTGTTCACCGAGCTGGGGGGCTGCGAGGTGGTGACAGTCGCTGCAGATTGGGCCACGGGTGTGGTCGCAGTGCTGTTGTTGGCGTCGGCTGAAACTGGACGCGATTGAGAGGACGAAGCCGAACTGACGTTATCGCTGACGATTAAGCCAGCGCTGGCCGACGAATGCAGCGAGGACCGACTGCTTTGCCGCCGAAGGTAAAATTGGATGTTCCTGAAAAGGAAAGTCCGGCGGTTGGTGCTCATAGATCGGCTGATGCTAGGAGAACCAAGAATAGCATCAGTGACAAAGGTCAGAATAAAAGACAATGCCTCGGTGATTTATGCACTATCAAGGGCTATGTATCAAGATCTTCCTCGCCCAGGAACAGTAAAGGGCGCATCAGCTAAGGTCAGATAATTTTCGGAAGCATGAATACAGTATGAATTCTTGCAATCGATGGGCTTTTCTATTTCTGACTCCCCTATCACCCATGCTCGTGATAGGTCACGAGCGAGGCCCAGTCAACCATTTTCACTATCCATTTCCACCTCCTGTGCCCACTTGTCAACATGGCCATAGAATAGCCATTATTGCACACTAGAAGCGTGTCTTATGATTGAGACACAGGTGTTTCGCATGCAAGCGGCTCTCGTCGCCGCCGGCTAATTATTGGTGCCTACGCTACTTAGTTACTGTAATTTGGCGAGCAAGCCGGCACAGACGTGCAAGGAATCGCTGACTTAATTGCTTTTGTCACTTGAACGAGTAACAAAGGCAGCCGAAATTGCAGAGAAAAAAGGGATGCTTGAAAATGAAGTTACGAGTGTCAAGCAAAGATAGGCGTGATCGGCAATGATAATACAGACCCTGATCACCTCCGACAGCACTCATGGTGTACAGAGGTCTTTGGGTAAGGCTGAGGGCGATGGCTACAACATCAGGAAAAATAATGGTGTTTGTTTTCCAGTGTCGCAGTAATTGCTGCAGTTGTCTAAACGGAAGACAGAAATCTCGTGACAGGTGAACCCGGTCATGGGGCTTCGGCGCAAACATCACCTGCCTCCATGTGGACACGGAATACTGATAAAAATCGCGGATCATAACAACTACTGGCAAGAAGGTGCCAAAAAAGAACGGCCCGTGTTTAGAACGCTCTACCAGATCAGACTCTGCATCAGATTAAGGTCAGGCTTAGGGTCGGGTCGGTCGGTCGGTCGGTACATACAGGTAGCCGCTCTGGCAGTCAGACCGGTCGATGAGGCTTACTTGGAATCTACAGTGGACACCGAGCTCGTCCTCGAGTAGCCACTGGGTGTCCTTCCGGTGAAGGACCTGCTGAAGGGCACCTTGCACTCGTCGTTGGCCGCTCGCATGTCGTCCGAGTCGGGGGCCGCACTGTTCGACGGCAGTTCGGGCGAGGATCGTTGCAGTGGTCTTGCTGTAGCTCTGAGTGACAAACTGGTCGACGAGGTGCCGCTAGGAATGAGTGGCCTCTTCGAGTCGGGCGCCAAGGTCGAGACGAGTCTGTTCGTCGAAGAGGCCATAGAAGCAAGCTCGTACAGGTGCTTTTTCCTACACGCGTTCTCTGGCGGGGCAAGCTCTCGCAGGGCGCAACGAATGTCGGCGATCAATTTCCGTTTCGTAGCTAATGCAGAGCTGGCGGCATAAAATGACACGGGTCGTGGAAGAGGTGCGGTCGGCTTATCGAACCACCGCTCGTCCAATTCTTTTAATCAAGCGTCGAATCGCGAACCAACTGGCGCCTACAGTCCGAGCTTACTGTCTCGCGAGAACAGACTGCTCTTATGCTGGGAGCAACGGAGAGCAGTGATTGTAGTCAGCGGGGACCACCAGTTGCCATGACGATATTGTCGTCATTACGTGAATGGCCATAATGAAGCCCGCCAAGACTATAAACGGATTACACAACGAAAAACAGGCACCCATACACGATTAGTAGGCGGTCCGCGTAATGGCTCGAGGCACCCATATCCTAATTCCCAAACTAGAGGCCGATTGTGGCCCGTAAACACGAGTCACATCGAAACCACGTCACCAGCCAGCCGGATCTGTTGCCATAGGGCTTCGAAACCCACCTACAGAGTCTTTCTTTCGTGCCCATCAAACAACTAGCAACGCTCATCTGTCTCTAATCACGTCACACATGTCTTAGTGCCAGCAATACTGCAAACGCTATACGTGCAAGGCAGATCATTGACTTCATCATCGATCACAGTTTTTACGGAATCACTTCCTCGCCGTCTCGTAATTGGCCACGTACCAATCGACCGTTTCCTTGATTGCCTGTTTAAAAGGCGTGAATTTGAACTCGGGCAGGAATCGTCTCAGTTTGGCATTGCTGGCCGTCTTCTTGTACTGGCCATCGCTCTTTGTCGTGTCGTAGTCCAGAGGGCCATCGAACTGCATCGCTTCGGCGATGGCTTGAGCGGCATCGGCGATCGATATCTCGTCCTCCTCGCTCACTGATAAGATAATCGGATCGGTCTCGTTGTACTCTCTCAAGGCCCACACGAACAACCGAGCTAGATCGATGGAATAAATGAACTGCCTCAACGCTCGACCCGTCCCCCAAACCGCAAGCTTGGCCCCGTCGCCTTTTTCTCGTCGTCGTTTGGCCTCGTAACACTTGTAGATCAGTCCGGGCAGTACGTGACCATCCTCCAAACTAAAGTTGTCGTGCGGTCCGAACACATTGCACGGAATGACTGAAGTGTATCGACGCCCGTGTTGCTCTCCGTATCCCTTATTCAAAATGTCGATCATACGTTTGGCGTAGGAATATCCGAAATTGGAATCGTGTGGCGGCCCGTTGTGGACCATGGTCTCATCGATCGGATACGTCGTACGGTCTGGGAATATACACGTGCTCAGACACGAGACGGCCTTGCCGACATTGAATTCGTGACAGCAACGCAACACGTTGTCGTTGATGGCCATATTCTGCCGAAAAAAGGCCAAATTATTTCGCATATTGTGGAATAGACCACCGACCATAGCCGCGAGATGGATGACGTGGGTTGGACGATGAGTTTCGAATAGGCGCTTCGTCTGTTCGTAGTCCGTCAGATCAGCATCTTTGGACGACAAGAAAATCCATTTCTCATCGTGTCTCTCCTCTTCGCTGACCACCTTCTCAATGCCTCGTCCCACGAGTCCAGTGCCACCAGTCACCAAGACCACTTTTGCGGGGGACGACATGAATAACGCTAGAAAAAAAAACAATTCATCATTTCCTTTTCTCAATTTTGTCCAGCTCAAGATATTTATCCGAGAGGCAATGCTCGTTACTCAAGCATAACCAAGTTTATGGACAAACTTTACTTTTCCAGATCAGCCATATTGTCTCTACATAGCACTGCCATCTCTGCATAACTTGCCCCAAAGAAGGGCAAGTGGGAAAAGCATATTTATAATTAAAACTAAAACCTGAACGGATGAACACTGGTCGAAAAATTAGCTTCAATGCAAAACAATGTGTACAAACCCATAGTCGAGCCGAAATCACAAATCGTTATTGACCATTAAAACCTACATTCAGTAACTAATTACTAATCTGGACGTTTCTCGCCGAATTTTTTTGTAAAGTCTTCGGCGTTCTTGATAAATTTCTTTCGGTCCTTGGCGTATTCTTCCGCCAAATCCGCACGTAATGGATGTTCAGGTTCGGGATCGTGGATCAGCGCCACTAGTGATTCGATTACTGAAAAACAGCCAAAACGGTTTGAGAGGCGACTTTAGTCACTATTGAAGGATCATATAAACCGAATTGAATCTCGAATAAACCGCAAAAACCTCCAAAAAACAGCTCACAGTCGTTTTCAATTCAGCTAACATATGCGCTGTGCCAAAGCCAGAAATGTTTTGTAAATGCACCTAGGTATCTTTTAGCTGGGCTGATAGTGAGATACTTTGGTATCGTCAAGGCGTACTTCCACAAGGACCAGGGCATACATAGTTTCGTACGTACCTTGATCAGTTTTGGTCGCTGGTTTCCAATTTTCTGGAGCAATAATGGGTAAACAAACTTGGCCTTTTTCGTCGATGTTCGGGTGATAGATCTTCGTCAAAAACGTCACTTTCGGCGGCTTGAAAGGGTACTCGGGGGGAAAATCAATCTGAATCTTGAAAGCACCTTTATTGTAAGGCTCTTTCTCCTAGAATTACAGTAGCAATGCGAAATTCGGCTGCAATGAGTAGGTACATACTGTTTCCCTTCAAAGGAACTCAAAAATCGACAAGCCTGAAGATTTTAGACAAAACTACAGTAAAATACTTACCGGGACGAGCAATCCTTGCCACTGCAACGTGTTTCGTTCGTCCACAACAATATCACGGAACGACCGCATGTTCGCTTTTTGAATATCCGAAAGCTCCTAAAATATATATATATATTCCAGCGAAATCGTTTGTCCGCTTGATCGGCTGATCGATCACTATGGCAGTGCAAACAGCAACGTATCCTAAAGCTGACAGCGCTATTTTCCACATCACTCGCCTTCATTAGTCTTCTACTAGCAGCCATTCGTAGGTCCAAATCTACAGTCCCCGTTTCTTTTTTTAACCGGCACGTATCACACACTTGTAGATATCTTTCACAGCAAAAAGCGAGGTTCTGCCACCTAACCCGGCCGCCTAGGCAACGTTGCAGCAACGACATACGGTAGATACCTTCTGCACGTAGATGAGCATTCAACACGTCTACACTTTACAATTTTTCGCGCACATTGCCCTGAAAATCCATTTCGCGCCGAAATTGATGCTCAGGTACGCAAGAAAAGGCGCCGAACACAAAACTTGTCTCTTACACCCAGGGTTGCCACGGACTTTGAAAAATTGAAAATAAGGGTATTTTGAGGTTTCTAATAAGCCGAAAATTCAAAAATTTTGGTAACGATGATAAATATTTGACGCGGACGACGTTCGACTCTACCTTCTAAGTTCAATTCGGACTGAAATAACGACGCTGGTCGCGATAGCGCGCGCAAATTAAGGTTTTCTTGGTTTTTTGGGCAGAGAATCCAGAATTTCAGGGTTTTTTCAGGGTTTTCAGGGTGGGTGAGGACTGATAATCAGGGTTCTTCAGGTTTTTCAGGGCATTCAGGGTTCGTGGAAACCCTGTATACCTGCTGACCGAGCTGTTTGTTGACTAAAATCAAAAAGTACTCAAAAACTAAAAAATTTCAATCATCTTAACTGTAAAAGACGTCGCGTGTGTACAACTAACTCAATTTGGTCAGTTTATCACGAAAGATCTTTTCTAATTTCCACTCTGGGTATCGCCACTGCAGTCGACTTCCGGCAGCACGAATAAACTTCTTCATTGGCTGCACTTCATCGCCGCTTTTGAATTTGCGAACCTATACAACAATATGCAGCTATCATCCTCGCTAAAATTAGCTACTAGGCAGTCTTACGTCTTTTGGTGAATGCTCAATGACAGCATCGCACATTCGCTCCACCTCAGCCACGTCCTCGAGAGCGAACAAGTTTCGATCTCGTACAATCTGAAACGAGTGAGCACCCATACAATTCCCGCCTGTGCGAAAATAAATGAAGGGCCAAGGCAGTCGGAAGCTTCTCCATCAAAGGCCGCTGGCCATCCCCACCCAAGACTAGATAGACTCTCTGCAAACATTACCTCTGTCGGCGACTTCTTTACGTCCTTGAACATGATTTCGAGCACCTGAAATTCAGTTTTGGTCAAAACTGTCTTCTAACTAGCGTTCGTTCGGGACCACTTTTTTCGGGATCGGGATTTTAAGATACGTAACGTTTTTCATAGCAATTCCTGCGACGTACCCCAAGTAGCCGGCAAATAAGACAGCCAAAGATTCCCTTTCCTTTGATAATTTTTAGTGCAGCATTTATCATTGAATTTGAAATCAGGCAAGCAAAAACAGTGGAGAATCCGTTACAAATTGGCAAGCAAATCCCTCTCTTCCTTTCTCTCTATCGATTCAATCACCCGCCACAGCACCAATATTTCCCCTTCTGAAACATCCTAATCGCCATGACCATGTGAGTCAGTGCCGATCAGAATGTTGTCAGTTTACGCAGCAGCTGATGATGGCCCACCATCGTGACTGAACAGCCAATGGAAAATGCTGGCTCATACCATATCGAGCTGCGCGCAGATTGTATTTTTAAAAAAAGCAGGACCTCAGCATTTTCTGGGAGTAGTTTTATTCGATCATTACATTCTCCCCCATACACCAGTCCCGTTCCCTGTTGCAATAGAAGCATTTTATCTCCACAACATTCTCCCGAATCCCGACCACTTTTTCTCGGCATGGGGGACGGGTTCGGGAGGGCCAATCTTGACGGGGATCGGGATCCCGAACGAATGCTACTTCTCACATGCGAGCCCAGCCACGCCGTCGCGTCTACCGCGTGCAACCCTCTATTAGCGGGGAGTGGCACGTCAGAGAGAGTAATGGATACTTTCCCCTGGCTGGCTAGGAAATGTCAACCTCTCGGATTGATGTTTCAGCCGTGGGCATACTCGCAAGACTTGCCTGCTCCAGTCGAAATTTTTGCCCCGCCGACTTCGGCCGCACTCCCTCCTACGCCTGGCAGGCATGGTTGCACGCGCCTGTAGCTGGCCACTTCATAGAGAGAATGACCCTACATTTCCCGACCACCACATTTACAGTATATACCTGTAGAAATACGTTCTCGCTTATCCTGTCTTCAATCAGCAGCTTGACAATCTCAACCAACTTGAACCATTCGACTGGGCTAAAATAAACAGTTGTTGTCGCTTGTAAGACACACCTAGAACATACTGTACCTATTCTCCCATGGAACTTTGGAATCGGCCAGCGCCACAGTGTAAAGCACCAACGCCCTCAACGTCCTCGACGGAGTCAGCGAGTTCTCGGACAGCATTCGATCAAAAGCACTTGCCAGCTTATCATTGTTCTAAAACGGAAACCACGATTCGCTTGCACGAGCGTGAAAGTGAACACAGCCCCTTACATTAATCGATGCGCAATCAGCCAACGAAAGGCCGTGCTTCTGCATCCAAGAAGCTCGGACGGCAGCAGGCAGCAAGGGAAGCCGTCTCCTGATTTCGTCAACATCGATAGCCCCCTCAGGCTTGCTCGAATCTTGCTCGCTCAATGAACTATCGCGTAGCACGAGTGGCGGCAGATTCGGTTCAGGCATATATCGATAGTCTTGTCGTTCCTCCTTGTCCCGCATAGGACTGGTTTTGCTGAAGCAAGAATTAATACACTACAGTAGTTGAGGGCACGGCTACACTAAAGTGTATGTAATAAATTACTGGCGCTGGGGACACCGATTGATGGTGGACGATAAAGAGACCCAGGTGATCGGATGGCGGAATTGATAACGAACAAGATAATACCTCATAAAACTATAAAATATATGCAATGTTTTGCTATCCACAGCTCTTTTTTGTTCGTAGTCTTTCAATATAATTCATTCAATCACACAAGCCCATTCTCTGTCCACCATCCTTCAGTGTCCCCGCTAGGTGGCCGAAAGAAGTGCGAGCCAGTGATCTATTTCTTATTGCACGGCTCCGGAGAGGAGCAACAGTAACATTTACCCAGTCCGGTAGTCGAAGGTCAATGTTTCGTTGACTACTTGTTTGCCAGATTTGCGCAGATCGATTTGGCGAGCGATTTCGTAGCCTAATACAAAAGCAGTGAATGTAAACCCCTATGCACACTTTGGGGGAGGAGGTCCTGCCCGATAAGGGCTTGGCGGGCAGGTCGCCTACCTTCCACGCGCACTACACCAAAAATTCAAGAGTCTTTACTTGGTAACTTACTCAAGGCACGGCGAATGAAACGGAAACTATTTAAGTTCTTTACTTCCGTACGAGGACCAAGTGGTTCATCCGGCCGATGCACCGATATGTTTGCATCCACGCGGAATTGACCTCCTAGAACAATAATTGAAATTTAAATTCAAGTTTGTTTATTTCGTTCCAGGCCCAGAAATGTCTGGTTCGCATATCGAAAGGGACATAGCTTGTACTCGACTTTTTTGCCAATTCCATTTCTAGATGTTGGTAAAAATATGAAAAAAGGAACCTTTTAAAGATACTTAGTCCGTTTTCCTTACCCTATCATATTACAGTAGGGCGTAGGGAGTAAGAATGCTAAGCTAAAAGCACAATTTGGCTGGACAAAATAAAACAATGATGGTAATTTTAAAAAGCGACACTAACGACAGCGGGAGAATCTGAACTCCCTGGCACGGCATTACAAAGCACTGTGTAGCGGCTCAGCCGGGAATCGATTCTCTGCTACAGAAACCCGTTCTTTTGGTCTCTGAAAATGATAAAGTACAGACAAAGCCTAAGCCTATGGTAAGAGAAAGGAATAAGAAATCCGAAACAACATTATATCAGTTCAGTCCTCCTCCTTCTCCTGCTGTCGCCAGTGCCAGGAGCACGAAGCACGAGCTTACTCTCCATCCTCCCTTCGCAAACACCGATTTTTCTCATGATCATGTGCAATTCTTTGGCAAAACAGGAAGCTTCCAACTCGCTTTCGATGTTGTGATGGCACACGATTTCCAATAAAGCGATGCCTGAAAAAACTCGAGGTAGTTGCGGTGCTCGCCTCGGTCCAAACCAGCCTTACCTGCTCTGTTCAAATCGACGAGCGACCTCCTGTTGACCGCATCGTGTATGCTCTTTCCGCTGTCCTGTTCCAACTGCACTTGAATAACCTTGGTCCTTTTCACGTACGGTTCTATGGTCTTCTCCTCGTCGCACACAATGTACTCGACCCAACCATCCACAGCGATCGGTTGACGTTGCTGCGTGATTTGATAACCAGCCTAGAAACAGACATGCATCTTGCACTGAAGACGAGTCGACGAGAGAACGGGAAACTTGTCGGAAGAGAAGGAACTTACAGGCAAATCAGAATAGAAATAATGTTTTCTATCAAACATAGATACCAGATTGATTCGACAATTGAGGGCCAAACCAGTCATGATTCCAGCTTCGACACATCGCCGATTGAGCATCTGGAATAAAGCACAGAACACGAGTCAACTAGGGTATTTTGGGTGAGCCGGGAGCTTGTGGATTAGGGTCGGATGATAATTAGAACGAACACTAATTGAATCGTGATACAGAGATCGAGGGTCATCAAGGACATAGACCAGAGCGAACTGCGGACTTCCATGTTCGCCGGTCTTGAAGGCCAGATTAGATTACAGAGTCAGATATTCCATTTGATGAAGAGTAAAAATTTTTTTTTAAGCGAAAAGTTGTCTTCCAACACGAGTCCCCACAGCACAAAAGAGCATATCTAACTACTTACAGGCAACGTTCCGGGCAGAGCACAATCGAAGAAATTCACCGTCGTGTTAGAGGAAGCCCAGTAATTCGATGCCCCGCGACTGAACAACTTGGATTTAGCAGTTATCTGAGCGTGCACTTCCAAACCGATCACTGCACGCAAACCATCACCGTCGATATTTGATTGGCCGTGGCTGCTAGTCGAAGGTGCTAAACCAAATTTCATTCAAATCGATTTGGATAACCACATTTTTTGGGTTATACATAATAAAAACGTCGCGCACTCACCTGCAGCGGATAAATGAGAAGAAGCGAAATTCAAATGACGGATGAAGAATGGACGAAAAGGTTGCTGTGATAGAATTCTAAATCCACAAATATACCTCATTTCTATCCTTTATAATGATCGGCAAAAGATCCATCTAGAGATAGTTTCTCCCGCGGATTTTCAGCCTTGGGATTGGACGCGGCTAAACGAAATATCACCACGGCTAACAAGAATATTTACATCACGCGGGGTGGGTAGGAATGTCGAGGGTTGCGGTAGAGCTTGATTGTTGGCCGGTCCAGACATGATGTGACTAGTGTTCACCCCATAAACATATCGGGTACCAAATGTAATGGCAGTGAAGTGGTACTTTCGTTGAATATATTAGGACTGCTTGGAAGAAATGTTGGCGAGACAGCTGTTTCTTTGCGAGAGCAATAGGGCTCGCAATGGGAAAGCTCTGGTGCAACAGTGGAATTGAAACAGCAAGTTATTTTTTTGCCGGAGCCCGTTTTGCCTATAGTCGTCCTAGCAAGGCTGTGCGGGGACCAGCACACGCAGCAGCGTCCTGCGGCGATGGGAGGTGGTCCGACAGCTGAGACTGTCCACTTGTTTGGCTCCCACTCGAAGAACCCCGACGGTGAGTCACCCACGGCCTGGTGTGCAAGGTTTGCGAGGGTTTATGGCTCGCTAACCGAGCTCCGTCACCGCAGATTGAACCCGGGACGAGTTCAGCCACAAGCTGACAAGTACAGGCACGAATGCCGAACCGCTGCACCTCTTTGGAACACGTCTGACACAGCTGTATCTGACTTATGCTCGGTACAAAAGTACGAGTACACACAGTATGTACCTGTTATTCGGCCACCGTGCTGGTATGTTGGCCCATGCAGAAACTTATGTCTGTGATGGCACCTGATGAGGAAGGGAAAAATTGTGAAGCGAATCGAAAAATGAGCGCTCAAATTGTACCTTACGACGTATTTGCCAGTCCGTCTACTTCTTGGGGACGTGAGTGAATCATAGGATTTAAGAGGGGTCCTACATGGAGGTTATACAAGTACGGGTACACAAGAGAGCACATGCAGGGACAAGCCCAAGCAGGCAAAGTTGGTCAAAATCGGTGACCACATTATCTGCAAATGAACAGGCTGTCACTTGAGCTAGAAGACACGTGGTAAAATAATCCATCCTAAGAGGCACTTGGCCAAAAAGTGGGTCTGCTGCGAGGAGACGATCTGGATGAACACATGTCCTGCCGTACGTGAGCACTGTATTCACCTACAGTTTACGGAAGCCATCCATGTACATCCTATATGTGCAATGTACAGCAGGAAGACCAAGGACCTCACATACTTTTGGCCTGTCTGGGCTCCTGGGGGGGGGGGGGGGACTGTAGAGCTTTTGCACTACGTCAAAAACCCAGGCAGCCAACGGAGTCCTCTGACATTGACCATACCTGAAACATTACCCCGACAGATGGTGCACCCATCTCCGTCTCTGCGCATAGGATCGATTCCCAGACGGGCTTCGAAATCTTTAGCCTGTGTCAAAGCTTCACTGGTCACTTCCTGCAATGATACGGACCCAGACAGATGCATATGAATTGGTGTAGAAAAGCCGGTGGCTGGGAAGCTGCGTTTCGCAAATAGGCACGCATATTGTCCTAGGGTCATCACTCGATCGGTCCAAACGTAAGACATGTTTTACTTCGATAAACGTCTGAATAACTGTTGAACAGACATGACCCACTGTTATTAGCCATGCCGCGGCTGGCAGACCATGAAACGGCAAATCCCCGTGTAACAGTCTGCAGTGATATCAATAAACCAAACCAGTTCTCTATTTGCATAGATACTAACCTCTTTTCTACTGATCCTGAGGTGTGTATTGTAGTGTCTGTGACGACTGATCGTCATTCAGTGTTCTGCCTTCGACATGAACAGTCTCCGGCTTGCCCCGTGTCCTATCGTTAGATCTGCACATACTCAAACCCTGGTCGACTCCCTATCACCGTGGGCAGGCAAGTATTCTACAGGTCGCTATTTAAATCTGCAACGGCAGCCGTCGCCTACCTTACCAATGGCAGGACTGTCTTTCTCGCATCGTGACAAACGGCAATAAGCTGAGGTGAGCAGCAGTCCCTGTCGAACCGGGTGACTGTATTCGCGCACCTTGCTGCACCGAGGTGGAGTCGTGCGCTGGGTGGTGTGACGGATGGTATAAGGCCTAGTTGTGGTGGACACTTGTCAGGCACTTGTCACGATAACCTACCGGCCTCGTGGCCTGGTGGGTTAGGCGTCTGCCTCTCACGCCAGGTGCGCAGTTACGGGCGAGTGTTCGACTCGCGGGCCGGTAAATCATTTCGTGTGAAATGTGTCCCTTCACCCTCGAGTGCGCATAAGCGTTTGGTGATGTGGTAAAACATGAACACGAACATGAACGATGAGTCAGTCATTTCTGATGAATTATGGTTCCACTGTCACCCGTGGGCCATCCTGTTGGCTTATATCGTTCGGGGAACCGGACGCTCAGCTCTCAAGGCATCCCTCTGGAAAGGAATGATTGATCAACGTATCGCTCGTAAGCAGTGGCCATAGATCCATATGGACACTCACATCCAAAAAGGGTTGGGTCTGGGAGTCTTAGAGGAACGCAAGAGTAGGGGCAAATGAGACACACATGAGATGGGGGCCGAAAACGCGTGCTCAGTGGTTAGCGTGGAGATAGTACCTGTGTCCCTGAATATGACACCGTTTTCAGCATGGCTATACTTAAGGAATTCTCCTTAAGTATAGCCATGGTTTTCAGCGATACAAGGAATTGGCAGTGCGTGGTGCACACGCTGTGGCACCCGTGCAGTCCAGCAGGCCGCAGTGTTTGAAGTGCACGTCACGAGCAAGGAAGCCTTGTTGAAGCGGTTACGTAAGGGGTCCATCGCAAATATCTCGATCACCGCTATCACGTGTTTGGTGTGAGGCAGCCGTTTCACGATGCTTATGTTAGGTGCTGGGTCACGTGACGGCCATAGCTAACACATAAGGGTGTTTGCCGAGTATGGTCATTGTTGTCTCGGTGAGGAAGAGGAGGAAAAGGGCCCGCATGGATCGTGACGTCTGTGATCGTGGTCATTCGTCGGGTTGGACGAGGACACGAGCCGAGAGGATACCAGGGCCTACTCGCTGAACGTGACGTCAATATGCAAGAAGGAAAAGCATCCAGGCCGGGTTCCGACTAACCAAGCGGTCGGATGTCGCTGTTCCCTTTTTTCCGTATTAGATGTCTTTTGTTTCTATTTTTTATTATTTATGTACCGGTAAGTCAATGCTGATGGGCCAAGGGGGTTCACAACCCCAACTTTCCAGCCAGGAACAGGAAAAGCTAGTTTCGACCTTGTCCTCCAGTGCCCTGCAGGTTGCACAGCAGACTCTCCGTTTCAGTTAGTTCGATGTAACGTCGACTTCATCGGTGCTCAAGTGGCGGACGTGAGTGGCGAGAGCCAGTGGACTCAGGGCATACCGGGAGATGGATACTTCGCCAAGCAGCCCAACGCCTACCTGGCCATATCGTCGACGGCCAAGGTGTCTGTGGGCACGCTGTCCACGGTGTGGCTGAACGAGAACTCGGTCTTGTCCATGGACGAGGAGTCGTCGCTGACCACGGAGAACTGGGGCAGCATGCACATCTACGGCAGAATGAACCTGGGCAAACGCAGTACCATATCGGGAGGCCGATACGTGCACTTCGCCACCTACAGCAACCGCACGGTCAGCCTGGGCGACGATTCGCAGATCAAACTGGACTACTGGGCCTCCGTCTACATCCTCGACAACTTCTTCATCGGAGGCAACAGTCGAGTGCACTGCGAGGAGTCCAGCCGGGTCAGGGTCAGTGCGTGCGAACATCCGGCCTGCGTGTTGGGCGACGAAACCAGGCTCACCCTTAGACAGTCCTCGGCCATGGAGATCAGTGGCACACTCATACTGCTCAATGCGGCCAACATCACTGTCGAAAGGTGAGGGCAGACGAAGGGTCGTGAGTCCTCGGACTCGCACACCGTACCGTGTGGTCTGGGTGGGTTCACAGTCCCCTAGGACACGTCCGAAGTTAGGACTACCACAGCACTATGATGAAAGACAGGTCTAGGGCGCGTCTCGATGGTGAAAATGGCCCTCGGGTGCGCGCAGGAGACCAACCCGTATCCTTCTAGCCACCAGCCCCGCCCTACTCTCTACCCCCTCCATACCATTCCACTCGCCCATTTCAGAATGGCCCGCTTCACGATGGAAGCGAACACTAGTTTGGCGGCTGGTATTCCCCACCCGTCCATCCACGTGGGCGAGCAGTCCGTGTTCCAGGTGCAAAAAGGGACGCACTGTCTCCTGCTCGACAGCTTGATTATCGCCGAGCAGACCACATTCGCACTGAGCCCAGGAGTGGTCGACGACCGCGTCAAATGTTTCAATTCCATCCAAAGCATGCGCTTCTACATGAAGAAGCTCCTAGCGCGATAGTAGGCTGAGCCGTTCCGATAGTGATAGAGGTTTATTTCATACTTTCTATACAGTACGTTGTGGGGTTCAGATTTTTATATCATATTGCAGTATATTGAGGAAAGGGAAATGTTTGTAAACGTCTTATAAAAAACAGAAAGGCTGCAATACCTCAGAGCCATTCGGGGATAAAATGATCGTGAATCCAAGTCACCAAGTCACCATCAGTCCAAGTAAGTAATCAGAGCACTCGAAACCCGATCCACCAAACGAACAACATCCGTCATCCCATCCAGCGATTCCTTATTTCCTGCTGAAAATTCCGAAACCTTCTCGAACCAAGGTCGTAACAGTCGGACGATTTCCGGAGACAGCCCTTGATTGCCGACGAAGTCGAGTATGTGATAGATCAGTTGAACAGTCTCCACGTAGAACGTAGTGTCGGACTCTATAGAACAGCAGTGATAGAACAGAATGTGGGACATGCAGAGACTTACCATTCTCCATCACCAGCTTCGTCAAGTCTGTGGCCAAGACAATGGTTTCATCGTCGCACATTCCGCACATTATGAAATCACCCCATACTGAGAATGACGCCTGAACCGAGACCACGTCACCTCAGCTGCCCCTGACCAAAGCATCTGCTTACCTCCATTATAACCTTGGCACGTTCGTGCTGCTCCTCATTGTTATCGTTTCCGACTGTGCCTTCCGCCTTTTTGAATATGGGCCAGACGTTGTTCCGTATCAAATCCATGAATGAATATAAAAACCTTGACGCTTCGACGGCTCCTCCCTCCTGAAATGCACTGGCATTTGTAGTCGACCAGAATGGGTTCACACAAAAACAACGCGATGTAGCTTGCTCGATCGAGCAAGCTACATCGCGTTAAAAATCTACCAGAGGGATCAATAACAGATTCGGAGTACTTTGGTTGCTGGCCAGGCTTGTTACTCTGGGGCACTCACTCACTCAATCACTCACTCACTTACTCACTTCTCGATTCAACCAGACCAACAAGTCCAGAGTAACTATCTACATAGCAAGACGATCTACAGCAACGCACTTATGGTCGCTTACCTTTGCGCAAAGGAGGCACACCATAGTTGCATGTAATTTGATGATCTCCGAGGTCCAGTAAGCATCGAAAACTGAAACTTGAGGTACAGCCATGCAGTGCTCCTAAACAAATCGGTGATAGCGAAAACCAATCCCCAACTGACAATCACCACTTACCCACAGTTCTTCGAGTTCTGTCTTCAACTCCCTTAGTAGCTCGGTATGCGCATTAAGGATGTACTTGCGCGTGCCGTAACGATTCAGTAGATACGCCACCACTTGCAGACCTAGGCGAGGATTCGATGCATCCTCTACGGCGGGGACCGAAATCCTAACACGCTTAGATTTCGTTGGCGGTGGCTGAAGTAAAAAGACATGTTAGCCACTGATGGCTGATCTTGAGAGGCTAGGTGTCACTTTCCCCGCGGTCAACTGCCGTACACTGTATGTACTGTAGGACATGCACACTTGACGGCAAGCGGAACCTGAGACTACAAAATGTTCAGAGCCATACCAACTGGAACCCATTACTGACTAATAAAGGGACAAAAAAATCTGCCAGATTTCTTCCCACTAAAACGTTCACTATCCCTTACCGTATTGCTAGCCGGAGTCAGAACCGGCGATGCGAAACTTCGCCACCACTTGGTGACCATACTGACGACCTCGTTGACTTGCAAGTAGCATACAGCTTCCATAAGACTTCCGTGAGCCTTTTGATCGAAGCCTAAAAAGGTCAGCTACGTCCAGCTACGCTAACGTTACTCATACTTTATGACCAACTTACCGCCATCTTTGATCGCATTGATTTGTTTTTCCAGCGAACTGCTCACATATCTCGCCGACGCCTTGGTCATCAGGCCGATCAATACCAAAATGGAATCGACGATCTGAGGATCATCGAAGAAGCTGGCGCATCGCAGAATCATGCCACCGCCTTGTTTATGCAGCAATTTTTTGGAAGCCTCGTTTTCTGGTTTTCTCAGTTCCGACCCAATCGAGCTCCACAGAATGGCTGCGCAGTCGATAAAGCCGATCAAGATTGGCGTGTCGCTCGCCTTGAAAGAACCAGCGCAGGTGAGTGTGGTCGTGTCCGCCGTCCGCTCGTTGGCCTGAGAATCATCGTCGCTGTTGCTGCTTATATTCCCACTTGTATCAGCCGTCGAATCAGCACTCGCAGTTTTTGTGCAGCCATAGACGCACCGAATGAACAGAATAATTTGCTCGGCTAGTATCAGGAACAACATTGACCCGAACTATGCCAGTGATAACTCGTTCTTACCAACCATCTCCACAGGCGCCAACTTCGCAGCATATTGATAAAACTTCCTGGCAGCCACAACATTAGCTTCTAACAAGGACAATGCACGGCTGACACGAGAGCTGTCATCCAAATCCTTGGGGAAATAGCTCGGAAACAGCAGCCGAACAATGCGTTCGCAGATGGACGGCGAGCTCTCGGCGGCCAGGCGACGTAGGATATGATCCACCGGAACCACTTTCCAAAACTACGGGGCAATCAGCGATTAAGACTAGTCGATCCACTTTTACACAATACTTACTTTTATGATCTTCAAAGATCGAGTATCCAGCAGCAAGTCAACCACAGCTGAGCGAACACTTTCGTTGCGATCGTGAATGCTCATCTCCAGTTTCGGTAGCAAAGCCTCCAGGGCCACGTGAGATATGGGGTTCTCGAGTATTGCACTCAGACCCTGGAAACACAAATTACTATTTATTCCGACTCGACGCCAGTTCTGACCCAGACGATAAACAACTCAGTGGGAAGACAAGTCAGGCTGGAAGAACATTTTTGCCCTTGTAGTGTGTTCCCTTTGGTGTGTCCATCCATCGTATGGCCCAGATCATTTTGCAGCTTACGTGTCGCTTGCCAGCCATGTGTGCCTGTTGTACACTGTATGTGAGTAGTAGCAGAAAGGAAGAGTGGTCACTAGTTTGAGGCTCCAATGGGAAAGAAAAAAACCATGCATCATGCAGTTACCCTAAAAACGGCAGCCCTGACTTGCACACTGGACACGTCCCAAGCTAACTTGTCGACCAAGGAGACTAGGAACTTGCGCACGTCCGATTGCGGTATAATGTCCCAATACAGGGATATAATCTGGCACGCGCCCTTAATAGCATGAACTCGAATTTCCTCCGCATCGTCGAAAAGGAAGTCCTAAAAATGCACATGGGTATAGTGGCAAGCTGAACTGGCATCCAAGAATCCATACGCTTAGAAACTTGATTTGGCGTTCGAGAAGTTTTAGTCCTTCAAGCGGCTGTTGTTCCTTGTCGCGCAATGGGAACATCGAGACGAGCAATGAGAGAGCGTTCAATCGTATTTCATCGTTTTCTGACTAAAATCCAGAAGCCCCGATCGATCAGCCAGTATATTGAAAGAAAGCAAACCAAGGGCCTACTTCCAATGACCGCCACAAAAGTGGTTCTGCCAAATCGTACAACATGCAATCGATATTTTGCAGCTGCTTTTGAAGGAAGAACGGTTCCAATGCCTAGAATACGAGTCCTATTAGATAAAGTAAAATAAGCAAGCACTAGCTTACTGCACCTCGTGGCAATAGGCAGCGACGAAACGCTTCGTGCGAAGGGAACAACGAATCAGATCTTGTATGCATTCGGTTTCCAGCACCTGAAACATGATTTCAAGCAACTAAGACAAATTAAAGGGAGCAGATATAAGAAGAAATGCCTGCCCTTCTACCACTCAAGCGACGCTGTCAATTTTGGTTTTGGGCCAGGACAGGGATTTCAAACCCACTTAGCAAGTATGGGCAAGGGGGGCGGGGTACCCCCCCCTGTTGGGCCGGCCAGGACATCGAGCCCTTCCTCTCGAAACCCCCCCCCCCTACTTCAGGTCCAGCATGAACAAAGAAAACGAAGGAAGCAAAAGTGATAATATTGTATGCGGGCAAGACCAAGCCCTGGCCTCCAAGCACAGGCCAATGGTCCAGCAAGCCTACAGTACTGTATGTAGACAGTCATACAACTAACTCACTCGACTCGACCCAAACCTGACCTGGCCTGACCTGTCTCACACGCGATCAGATCAGGCTAAGGCAATCTGATCTGATCTCTACCTCCTCCCCCCTTCCCTCCAAAACCCCCCCCTCTAACCCAGCCGACCTTGCCCATACTTGCTTAGTGCTCAGTTCGTTGGTGTCAAATCACGAAAAAGGTTACCTTTTTCCGATCAGACTCCGCTGTCTTCCAAGCTTTTAAATAAATCCGACCAATAACCGGAGCTTTAGATCTATAAAAAACACTAAAGGGAATGCTAACCGGACAATAAAAAGGATGCCAAAATCTCACTTGCTTCCTTTCAGCATGTAGTCCTTTAAGTAAGCATGAAGTTCATCTATATGCTCGAAGACCGACAGCGCCAATAGTGAGCCAAGCAACGATCGTCCCTGCAAAACAGACATGAAAGGACCACACGTCAATCGGCAAGCATGCATGTCACGTACAGCTTGATTGCTGACTATTCCTGCGTCCAAAACTTCGGTTAGTTTCTCGATAGGCATTCCAAGTGATGGGTCGGCCAGGTAATCGGCGACAAGCGAGTTACGTGCTTTGGCGTCCATGCTATGAAACTATAAACGCACATTCACGGAATCCTTACGTACCGCATATGTTAGCATCTTCTAGGTAGGAGCTAGAGCACTGGGTGGGTGCCGAGAACCTTTCGAAGATTGTACCAATGGTCAGGAAGCCAACGGTATGTACATAGTACTGTAGTACCCATAGGCATAGCTAGTACTGGCCGTATTCCTTTTTAAGGGGAACTTCTGAGAAATCAAATGGATTTTCGTCCGTCGTATAACAGACTTTGAACTAATACGCGGATGGGACTGAACGCATTTTCTCTATTTCTTGCGGAACCTTCTGGTAGTAAAAGTTATCGTATGTCAATTCGAAAACTTCGACGTCGTGGAAAAATAAAACTCTCTTCATCTGGCACTTTCACCCATGGCTATATGTGCTCACATACTATAGCAACGGTTTTACCACACGACAAACAGCCCAGTTCTGCGTCCTAAAATGTGGGCTTAGATGGGCCAGCTGCGCGGCGCAAAATGGAAGCAACGCTGGCCCAGCTGTGCGTCGAAATTCGGAGCAAAATATACCTCTAGATAAGTGCCATTCACACAAAATAAAACGATTTGGCAGAATTTCAAACCAAACTTACTAAATTAAAGAACTTTTTCACGTCTAAAAACAAAATTTTGAAAAGACTCCATGGGAAACGCGAAGCAGCAGACATTACCAAGTCTAAACGCTAGTACAAAATTTGCAATAAGCAGTCACCAAATATGAGCATCACTTGCGGCCCGGGAAAATAAATTCTCATCTCCCTTACATCTCGTATAGAAAGCAAAATGTCTCCTCATTATACGCACATAAACTAATACGCATCCCATAGGTATTCAGAGGAGACAGAACGTTTATAAAAGTTTCTACAGCGGAACAAGTCGGTTAATTTTTGAAAAGCGCGCTCATTAGGGTAGAACTTCCGCATCCGAGGTGCTTGGGTGGCAAGTATTTATCTTTCAGAGTTGCCACGCAGGCAAGCGTGGGTTCCACTCGCCCGCCAGTTTGCACTTTTTGTTCTTGGCGGTAGTGTTTTGATGTGATGACGTGGTTTGATTACAGCTCTATTGACTAACGAACGAACGAGCGATTATTTATTCGGTAGCGATAAGAAGTTTTTGCAAAGATGACGCATCTTCTGACGTTGTTTCAAGAACTGATGCATTATAACAATGAATTGGCGAAGAATAATGAAGACGGTGAGAACGCGGTTTTTACGTAGGCCCTCGTGGGGAGGAAAAGAAAACGATGTTGATGGAGCGGAGGGCGTGAAAAGCTGTGCCTACGTACTCGAGTTGTTCTTTTTCAGACCTTTTCCAGCTTTTGCAAGTTTGCGATCACTTGCGCCGAAAATGGCAAACAGCAGATTCCGATCTCGTGGGGGCCCGCCGCATTCTGTTGACGTATGAAAACGACATTTCTAATATCCGCGTCGAAAATAAAGAATTGAAAGGACAATTGGTCGAAAGCCGGTAAGAACTTGTTTTCTGCTCCTTCCATCGCTAGTCTTTGTCTTTAACCGGAAGTGTCCTTTCCGTCGTGATATCTCTGTTCGTGAGTGTCCTCTCGCTGAGGTTTTGTAACTACTTTCCTACGGCACTGCTTAGAAAGCAAGCGGCTACGATGGAAAGCAATTACAAACGCACGTGATAAGCAATGCTTGTCATAATCGTTGGTGATAAAACGCTCACGTATTCCTCCTGACACATAACTTGATTTTACAGTACAACGTCTGCAACCTGTTACTTCACTTTCAGGTCCCAAATCGCTGGTTTGATAGCTGCGCGGGAAGAATTAGAACGCGAACGGGCGATCTTGGCAAGATCCGAATCTCCGGGCAGTTCCCCTCCTAATTAATCTGTTTTATTTTTAGGCCTCGCAAGTAGAGATGGTACGCGATCTTCTTCAGGGCGATGCAAATATTCTTCCAGAATACAGTAGAAAAAAATTACAGTTTTTGAATAACCGGCAATCGACGTGAGTGCATTGATTTGCTACAGGTGTGAAAGCGCCGACATGAGCCTCTTTTTAGGGCCACGTTGCCTCGCAATCAGTCGTGTTCGGCTGTGGGTAAAGAGATCGACTACGATCGAACTGAAGATAGTTTGGACAATGACGAGCCCGTGGAACACATGCACGTGCGGTAAGGCTACGATATATAACGCGCAGATGAGGGGTCGCCTGACGTTTGCGGACTGATTTTTGCAGGCGTGATCATGCCGGTCGATCGAAACGTAGTATCAGTCTGACGCGTTTGATTCCATCGGCACCTGGTGTCGAGGAGCCGGATGAGGAACAGACACCACGTAAACGTTCGAAGGACGACATGCAATTGCCGGTAAGTTCGAGCTTTCTTTACCGCCCCTATGTATAGCTTGCAGGGCATTTTTTTCGGGTCAAAGTTAGTTGTTCGGTGGTAAAAGCCATCTTGAGGATGGTATCGTGGTTTTCAAATACCTTAGCTTACATCGTGCAGACAAAATTCCGATTGTCCCCTAACATAACATAAAGGGGGGGCATAACAAGTATGGGCAAGGTCGGCTGGGTTAGAGGGGGGTTTTGGGGGAGGGAGGAGGTAGAGACCAGATCAGATCGCCTAAGCCTGATCTGATTGCGTGTGAGACAGGTCAGGTTTGCGTCGAGTCGAGTGTTTACATACAGTACTGTAGGCTGGCTGAACCATTGGCCTTTGCTTGGAGGCCAGGGCTGGACCTGAGGTAGTGTGGGGGGGGGGGGGGGGTTTCGTGAGGAAGGGCGCGATGTCGTGGCCGGCCTAAGGGGGGTTACCCTTCCTATCCCCCTTGCCCATACTTTAGGCATGAACTTCGAATGCTTCAAAGGCAGGGTTCCCACGAACCCTGAATGCCCTGAAAAACCTTTAAACCCCTGATTTTCAGTCCTCATCCTAAAAACCCTGAAATTCTGGATTCTCCGCCCAAAAAACCCTCAATTTGCGTGCGCTATCGCGACCAGCGTCGTCCTTTCTAGTCCGAATTTCGAACTTATAAGGGTAGAGGCGTACGTCGTCCGCGTCATCTTTACCAAAATTTTTGAATTTTTGGCTTATTAGGAGCCTTAAAATAGCCTCTTTTTCAATGTTTAAGTCCATTGGAACCCGGAAAGAGAGCTGTCTGACGATTGAAATCACGCTTTCTGTTTGCGCGGATTGCGATCAGAAAAATTCTGTGATTGAGTTCAAGCACACCTGTGCGTTGAAACGATCTTTATGTAAAATAATGTGTTGATGAAACTTGTTTTGACCGTAACACTGCATACGATCCAGGTCCAGGAGTTATATTCGAGGGAGGGAGGATCTATGAATTAAGGTTAGTGCTGAGACATCACATGTCCCTATTCTAGTTGTTAAAGTTGTACGTTTATTTTTAGGGCACAAAGGCGTACTTGGCGCCAGATTACCGCGCTACAGGATATCGGTCGCCAATGAATCGCAGTTTCTCAGAGCCGCAGAATCTGATGGATGGATGTGCGGTGCCGAAATCGGCACCTCGTTCAATGAAGAGTGTTACTGATTTGGCCGCTTTGTAAGTGCCTCATCTTTTATTTCCGTTGGTGTTTACTTTAACGCCACTTTTTTGCAGGAGCCCTGCAACAGCGGCTACCACTGGCCGTCGTCATTTGTTTCTATCGAGAACGGCGCTCAAGGCCGAGTACTGCGATCATTGCGAGAAGCGGTTGAATTTTGCTGGCACGTTATGGAAATGTGAAGGTAAAGTCGGTTTGATTGCTTTCACGACCTATAGCCCATCTAATTTGCGGGAATATAGAATAGCGCAATGCAATGGCGCGTTACAGCGAAGTGGGTTGGAGTTAGGAATTTAGAAGTCGCGCATGGTTCCAAAAGCGGAGTTTGGTACCTTGCTTTTTTTGGTGTAGGGTAGGCGTGTGAAACTGGGGAGAGCCACGCAAAAGAGATTTTAGCAGAACCTTGTTCTCGCTGTTGCATTTCAAATTTTCTCAATTGTTTCAGTTTGCAAAATTCAGTGCCACACTGAATGCCGTGAATTCGCTTTGCTGCCGTGCATCGCTCGCGGTACGCCTGCGCCCAAAAACCAACGAGGAAGATTGCTCGACTACGTGCCCAGAGATCCGCCCATGATTCCTAACGTCATCGTTCATTGTGTCAACGAAATCGATCGTCGCGATTTGACTAGCATCGGTCTGTACCGAGTTCCAGGGTAAGGGCTTTCTTCACTGTTGTTTGTTTGTCGGGTATGCCCGAATATATTACTGGGAGATGGATGCGGATCACTTTCTTCTGCAAGGAGTCATAAGAGTGCGCATAGTAGGCCAGCAGGATTCGAGATAAAAATTCTTTGAAGAGGAGCCCCGAAACTCACGCTTTCTTGACCCTTTTTCTTGCCTTTAGATCTGAAGCTCAAGTATCAGAATTGTTGGAGAAGTTTTTGTATGGCCGCGGTGTCCCGAATTTGGTAAGATTGCTGGTTTAGCCGCGACGTCTGATTGTTTTGATTGGTGTGTTTTTGATTTAGCGTCACGTGGTGGATATTAATGTCTTGACTGGTTGTGTCAAGAAGTTTTTGATTCAATTGGCCGAACCATTAATCCCGGGTGCGTCGTGGGGCGAATTCATCAAAGCGGGTGAATTAAGATTAGACGGAAAAGATGCATCGTTGCTGCTCCATAAGGCCATAACCGAGTTGCCCCAGCCGAATCGAGACACTCTGGCATTCTTAATGATCCACTTTAACAAGTAATTTTCCTTTTTTTGCTCAGCAGAGCTGTTCTATGACCTGGATCGTATATTTTAGGATTGCCGAACATTCTGATCTCAACAAGATGACTAAAGAAAATTTGGCTACCTTGCTCGGCCCGACAATTCTAGGCTCGTCTCCTGGCTTGGATATGAATGGCGTGTCTCTGGAATTGAGCAAAGCTGCAGCGGTGAGTGCAGTGCACAGTAGGAACAGAAGATTGGGGTATCCGGATCCCCGTGTCTTGTGCTCATTCTGCCTATGTGAATAGTGCGGCCCCCACTGCCCCTCCCCAAGAGAGGTTGTATAGCGTACAACACTGGGATGTCGGGCTGCTGTCTGTCTTTACTGATGGGATGAACTATTTCAGGCCGTGAACGCATTACTGGATTTTTCACCGGAATATTGGTCTCGTTTTCTGGCCACCAGCGAGTGCGGACCGTTGCTGAGCGACGCGATGCCAATGGCTATCGAGAGTAAGGTTCAAGGTGTGCAGCAATGTGATAATAGTTACCTAGGGGCAGGAAGAAGGTGGTCGTGTTTTGAGACGAGTGCCTGCGTTCAATTACCAATCCACGCTGTGGCCGCTACAGTGCAGGGGTACACTAATCGCACCCTTCCCATGTGTGTAGATTCTGGCTAAAGTCTGTTCCCGTGCTATTTTCCAAGAACTTTGCCGATTGGATTCATACATAGCAGCTAAGTACGGGCAAGGATACCTTCGCTGTGATAGAGAAAAACCATGCTCCCGACCCTTGTGCTTTCGATGGAGAAGAGGGTGGCTGATTGGATTTCCTGGCTATATATTTCAATGTGGAAAACTTTCCTTTTAGCCCACGGCACAAACGTTTTCGGTCCAATAAATTCTGAAATTGCGTCGACGCCCAGAACTTTCGGCAGGCCGCGTAACCAAAGAAAATTTTTTAATCCACCGTGGAAATAGATGAATCGTCAAATGTACCGTACTGTATTTGAACTTGTCATTGCCGTATCGTAACACTTTTATGTCCTCATAATTTTTGTCGACAAGTATGATCCTTTCACGTGTATTGTGTGGAACTTATGGAATGTACCGCGTCATCGTATGGTTTGCCAATAAAGGATATTAGCAGAGGCGGCTCGAAGTCTCGAGATTGATGTTTGATCTAGTGTTTATTGTGGATTTGAATTTCCCGCGCGACCCTTGAGCCTGCGTTAGGCGCGGGCAATGGATTATTCATGGCTATGGGATTATGGTAGCTTTTGCAAAAGTAAGTTGATTCTCGAGAATTTTGCAGTGAATCTACGCTCTCAAGGATGACGGCAACAATTGCGGAAAGACATTTTTTGAGCGATTTGATATGCGAGGAGTTCGGAGGTGAGCAATGTAAAGTGTGGTGGGAAAATGTGAGCCAATATGGTTTCAGTGTCGGCAAGCGATCCGTGGCCCGACGATGCCGCCATTTACCAACCAAATGATGGTGAGTAGGTATAGTCGGACAGTCTGGGTGTGGTGTGGAATAGATAGACTGGGCAAGAGTATCCTCCCCTGATTATGATTGGGCATCGTCTCCGCGTTTCGAAGTGTTCTTTTCGCAAGCCTGCCCCTGTCTCTGGAGCCGGGTCGCAGTCTCGGAAAGAGTATCTTCGAGTCATGCGCCCAATTCGACGCTGGCTTCTTTCAGCAGAACAGTCGCTCTTGTACGAATATGCCGAATGCCTGTCATTGCAAACCTTCCTGACCATGTGCGATTTACCGTTCCGACCCGAGGTCAGGCCCAATGCCGAGTACATGTCACCGAATGGTAAGTTGATTCATCAGTTTTGAAATTGTTTTAAAAGAGTGTTTTAGGCACTGTTCCGTTTTTGCAAGCGGGGAAAGTGGTTATTGCGGGATTTCAACCGATCGTGGATTTCGTGGCTCGGAAGGTAATTTTAGGAAGGCTTGTGGAGTGGGTTTGGAAACGACGATCTTTTAGGGTGCGCAATTGCCGTACAGCTTGACAGAGGCGGAAATCGCGGATATGCAATCTCTGCAAAGTTTGGTGCACAATGCTTTATTGAATGCTGAGGTGAGTCATGCTGCGTCTATTAGTTCCATGTTGATTTCATATATGCTTTCAGAAATATATTTGCTGGGCGCACGAACCGACCTTGCACAGTGTAAGTTGGGGGTCAAGGCTAGGTTCAGTGAAGAGGGCGGAATGGCACCAATTTGGATTTGGTATTCGGGACAAGTGCCAACTAAGTGGGATGATCATAGACCGATATCGAGAGGGCTAGTGTCTTGTGGAAGGAATAAGGGCCATAACATGGTAACCTGTTTGAGGCACATTTCAGTCATCTGATTATCACAAAATTGGCCTTTTTGATTACTCGGCACGATAGCAAATTCAAACTAGTAGTTTGTGCAGTTGCTTGCGACGAAAAATCCGCTTTTATATTTTAGGTCACTCTACCTAGATTCTCGTCGCCCTACACATGGCCACTGAATCGCATTATCCCTTTTCTTCGTCGGTATCAAGTGCGTCGTCAACTGAAAATATTCGGTTGGTTGGACAAGACGGTCGAAACGGTAAGCCTGGTCTAAAATGTGGGGGCATTGTGTCCGCCCATTGTCCAGACCGTGTGGCGGGTTTCTCAAGCGCGAGTTTTCCAGGTAATCAAAGATGTAAACGACTGTTGCAAGACACTGTCGCTAAAACTAGGAGTTCAGGAATATTTCTGCACTGATCAGTAAGTGGCCTGTTGCCCGTCCCTTCCCCTGCATGACCAAGCACCCTTTCAGGCCGACTGAACTGGATGCTCTGGTCTTCGGACATCTCTACACGCTCTTGACAACCGAGCTGCCCGACGTCGACGTGGCATCGACAGTGAAACAGTACCAGAATTTGGTCGATTTTTGCAAACGCGTGGAAAAACGATATTACTCGCACCACAAATGAATTTGCTCTTTTTAAAAACAATGAGTTAGTCAGAAAAGAAAATGAACAGCGCGTGTGCGTTGTGAATAGATAGAGTAGTGTCCAAGTAAATGTTCTTCAATCGTGAGTACCAACACAATCGATCTATCATTAATCACGACGCATTGGGCAGGCCCTCCATTTTCTTGATATCCGCCGCCAAAAACTTGCTGTACTCGACAATATTCAGTTCATCGACGCGCTGGCACATGACCTTCAAGCGCGTTTCGTCCTGAAAGCGAGCAGAATGTCAAAACAAAATCACATATCGAAATCAAGCAAAGAAAAGACTGACATTATACAGTTCCATCTTTGCTCGTAAACGGAACGAGAATTGTTTGAAGAGCGGCATATCCAACATCTTGGTAAATTCCTCCTCGCTCTGTAAACGTAATCAATATAGAGTACGGGCACAGATGAAATAAGAACTAACCAACTAACTCTTTCGCGCATATCCGCCAGATCCTGAACCGTCATTCCAAATATACGTTCCGCGTCCTCGTTGAACAATGTGATTGGTTGAGTGCCCGAAAAGTCACAAATGGTAACCTAAAAAGCAAGTGAGTATTTGAGCTATTCATTATCTCGGCTACTTCCGAATGATCGACCTGCAGCATCATACGCCATTTAAACTGATCGCACTCCTTGTTGCATTTCTCGCATCGATGACGACCATTGCCTTGATCGATCAGCTTCTTGTTGCAGTTTTCGCCGGGACAGGCCTGAAATCCGTGTATGTTAAACCAGGTACCCGAAGACCAATCAAAAGCTACCTTGTAGAGACAGTTTTCTTTTCGAATATGGTTCACGAATGCTTTGACGACGTAGTAATCGGGCTTGTCTCCAGTGCCTAATCTACCTGCCTCGGCCACTGCTATCGGAGTATACGAACTGCCTGCAATTGAATGAATGCAATCTTCCAGCACTCAATTCAAGGCAGCGATGACTCACCGCCCATTCCTTGACCCAATCCGCCTGTAGTGGTCAAACTTTTCACGTTTAGATCGCGACCTTTGGAGTCGTACCAGCCTCGTAAACGGAAGGCATCCGGCACGTCCGGGTTCAAATGCACTTCTGCGCCTTGAACAGTTGACAGTGATAGGCCTAAAAAAAGAACAATACGTCATTTGGCAGCTCCTGCTGGCGCAAAACATGGATGGAATACCGTTATAGTCCGAAACGCGCACACCCTTCACGGCGAGAACTGGATGACCATCGGGATTAAAACGTTCAGCCTAAGTGAAAGGACAGCGGACTGGAGGCACAGGTAATAATAACAATTGCTGAATGTAGTTCTTACGTCCTCTCCCCACATAGTCAACGAAACGCTGTTCAATGAATCATCCAGCAACCGAATGTCACGTTTCGTCATTTCCTTATTTGTCTTCCGACTTGTCAGAGTTTGGCATTGACTGAAAGATTCCACAATGCCAATTACGTCTGAAACGAATACCAAGTTATCAAACAACACTTTGTGACACCAACCGAAAGAATCATACCAATAACCCGATCCTTCATCGCCGTAGTCAGTTTGTCCAACTTTACAAAACTGAAAGTGACAGTAGGCAATTGGAAGACATTATCTTCGAAGCAGGGGTCGATGGTCGTTTCACTGTTGAACGTCAATTCATAATCGTTATTGATCGAAGTCCATTGGCGATTAGCCGCCCTTACAGAACCGCCTTTGACATAATAAACCTAACACAACGCGCAATGAGAACTATGGAAGCGAGAGAAAGTTTCTATGACTTACTTCGCCTTCTTTTAGGAAATCAAAGAATTTATCGCATTCTTGATTGAAGCCAGTGGCGCGCATTTCTCCGCTTTCGTCAGCCAAATTGACGCTGAATAGTTTACCTTCGCCACGAGCATTGCTGTACGTCTTTACCGCGTACTTCTTCGTCACACGAACGCGTACGCACCATCTAAAACAATAGTTAGTCGACGGATACATCTAGCGGATTCAGGGATTACTTGTTCTGATAAGGCGTAACGCTGGTAAGCGGAAATAAATTTGGTGGCGGCGCACGAGTGCCAGCTCCGTTTGCTCCAGGCTGATGAGTTACTGCGACTGATTTCTGCGCTAAAACAGGCATGACCCTGTATAATCTGCTTCATCTTGTAAAAAAAGGTCAAAATAAAGACTAATTGGATCATACCACCACTGGGTGCATCCCGTAACAATGGAGGAGTTGTGGTTTGTCGCTGCTGAGCAGGCACGACCGAACGATTTCCGCTTTCGGTTAACGCTGATAGATCGAGTGGTGTTGGCGATCCTAGTTCACTGCCAATTTCTTCACCACGATGAAGAACGCTGAACTCGATCAGAATAATGAGACGCCGACTGAAAAATAAGTGTGAGCAAAAAACCTCTAGAAAAATTATGTGCTTACTTTTGCACTGTATTGCACAAAAATTCGGTCACTTCGATAACTGCGTATAGATCTATCTCGCCCCGAATGGCGGCATCCGTCTTTTGCGATGACAAAAGGGCAGCTGAAAAAAACACAATAAGTACAGCTCAGAAGTGTGCATAAAATATTAACAATGCCACACCAAAGCACTGTAAGTAAAGAGGATGGACACAGCATAGGGGTTCTCTTGCAAGAAACAGATCATCGTTCTTTTTTGACAAATCAGCTGAGCAGAGCTGTGATTCCCTATGGGGCCATCCATAAAGGGTGTCCACCCAAGGGGGGGGGTCAGCGAAAAGTGGACGACGTGGATGGGGGAGGCTAAAGCCAAGTGGACGTCCACTTGGCAAAATTGGTAGGAAATATCTCGGAAAATTAGCAAAATTATCATTAGTTAAAAGTTCTAGATAAAAAAATACAGATATTCAAGTCATCAAGCGTCAATCCAAAGACTCTTCTTCGGATGACTAAGATCGATTATATTCCAGTTTCAACCGCGATAGTACAAAGATCGATTACCGCCACTGGGCCTGACGAACAGAACGAGGGCCAAACCGAACCAGACCGAACGAGGAGATACCCGCGTGCCGTGTATTATTTCACACTGACTGTCAGTGCAAAAAAGTGGTTAGTTGAAAGCTTCTAGTGTAAGGATAATCATAAACTAGGAGTTATCGTGGGTGTCCCATGATCTTCACTGCAATTGAACGAGCTGTTGAGCTTTGCAACAACTTGACTGGTCCATCCTGACTAGCAGCAGGAAAGCTGCAGTTTATTTCGATCTGGTTCAATTATGGTCTGGTCCTAGTTCAGTTGCAAAAGCTGGTTTGGTTGAACCTGGCGGAGAGGAGGATCGATACTTCCCCTACTCGCCATAGTCCACTGGCGCCAGGATCATATATATTTATTTGTTCCGCCATTGGGACGCCAGAGACGATACTGAGCAGTGCCAGCATCAGTTGACTAATCCGACCCTCAGTGTTGATCCCAACCTCGATGAGGCTGATGCTTCAACAAATAAGATATAAACGGGGGGTGGCGTCTTTGGCACTACGCCCTCACCAACCTGTCTGCCCTCCTGTGAGCCTGTTCTCTCGCTGTCACTGTCTATGCCCATTTCGAAAACTCAGCAGAACTAGCCTGCACCTAAAGCGGGATTCAATACCGATGTGGGAGAAAAATTATGATTTTTTAATTGTATGTAGTATGTTAGACATCATTTGCAAGCAGAGAGGACGAAAAATTATAAGTTGCCAATCCGGCAGATGCAGCAGTCGGATCAGACTGAAGACCACGCCCATTATTTCGGCGGATTGGTCGATGCTGGGAGAAATACTTAAGAATGAATATTGGCTATGGAGGGGGGGGGGGGGGGTCCGCTAAAGAGGACGTCCATTTTTAGGGGGTCGGATGGTGAATAGGGGGAAGGGGAGTCAAAAAAACGCGTGTTTTTGCGGACGTCCTTTATGGATGGCCCCTATGTACTTTCACAAAGTCAAGTGCTTGACTTTAGGGAGCACACATGTACGGGGCCCATATGGTACGGACAATATCGGCGTATCAGGCACTTGACTCCTCCAGGATCTGATGATACCCTGTCCCTTGTATAGATACCTACAGTACACGTTAATTAGGTGAGATATGATTATGTACTAGTCGAAAAATTACAATTGCTCTGGTATGTAGAGATCATCTAATTGTAAGCAGGCCTATACAAGGCAAATGACATCAGAACAACACTTACACGAAGTCGTATTTAGTCCATCGTTCAAATTGATTCGAAACCTCGGCGGACCACCTTGATTTCCTTCTATACGTTTTATGCCCTAGGGATAAAAAAAGTTTAAAAGGTTTAAAAATACGGACATGTTAGATATAAGAGGTGCTAGGCTACTATTGTAGAAACAACACCCACTTTTAACAAGGCGAACAAACTTACAGTGATTTGCAGGACGGCTACTGGAACTTCTTCGTTCCGTAACATGCGCTAAAATTACACAAAAATACTTAGCCCCAAACCTAACCATTTTCAGGTGACCATACTTCCAAAGCTCCCTCTGTCAATTTCATTTTCACAATTAGATAATTCTTTCTTGCAGAACGCAAAAAAGCAAACGATGAATAAAGAAGATGCACGTTCACTAATTGCTTCGATGGAGAAGCGAATGCTCACGAAGAAAATACGAAACAAAGGCGGGATCGCCAAACCAAACCTAGGAACAGTTTTGGCGCGAAATGTCGGACAAGTACCATAAGTGCGCGAACCGTTTCGAAGTGGTATAAGCAGTTTGCAATAAATGCGCTGCTTGTGCGCGCCGCCTTGTCACCTCCTCTCCCCCCATGCATTCATGTATTGTCTTTTACTTGGTGCCAGCTGGCTGTGACTGACTGCGGGAGGATAGGCATGGTTTCATTAGTTGGTCAGTTTCTTCAAATGTTTGAATCGTAAGTGGACGTTGGCCGTTGCCTACGCTCGGATTAGATTGGTAAGTTTACTGTACCTACATTCGTTCATGAATCTATGTAGGCCTAGATAAAATAGGCAGGCCCTGGTTACCCCTAGTCGGCCTAGTCACCAAAGTTCCGCCTGCATTTTTTCTTTCTGTAGGTGATATCCTTGGTCATATTGTAACGTTCTAGGTATTGTAAGGCAGTCTAAACCCAGATTTCGGCGTTTTTCAGGGCATGGGTATCCTAGGCTAGAAACCTGGAAAAAACTTCGCAGATTTGATGTTTTTGCGGCTCTGCCTTTTGCAGCGACTGACGCCCCAATCTGTCTACCGATCAGACTCCCGTTTGACGTCAAAAGAAATCTCCACCATAACCTGTAAAATTGGAAAGTTTTTCGCTATGTTTCAAAAAAAGTTTTCCACTGGAATAGGGTGGCCGACTTGCCTACAATTAGGTTCGGCGGATTTTTGAGCTTTTGTCTTTTTTTGGTCTCCATTACGTACAGTTTCAAAATTAGGCAGTGTCTGATGCAGGACGGAATGAGAAATAGTTGCTTTTTGCTTACGCACCCAAAATGGTTTTTTCTCGGTCGTTAAATTTTAAAAGGTGGCCGAGTATCGGAATTTTACCACTGCGCTTGCCAGTTATGAGTGACCTACGTAGACTGTCAGAGACCGGAGATGTAAAAAGATTTTTATGGTGGGAAACTTTGCTAAGACGTTTTATATTGATTAGACTGGCTAGGTTTTTTGCAGGGGTGATGAGCAGGATGACAGTGTGCGTACAACTATCCCGAGTCCACGTTTACTTTTTTAGCCTTTTGCAAACGATTCGCGTATTGGGCATTTTAACTGTATTAATTAGGCACTAATTATTGGCCAAAATGGCGCGTGACGAGAACGACTACGACGACGAAGAGGAGGACGAGGAGGAATTGCAGACATCGGCGGAATTTTACGCTCATTATGAATCGAAAGAGATCTTGGGAAAGTAAGCCACGTGCATAAGATACGTTTTATGAATGAACTCGAGTGCATGTGTACCCAAGACGGTAGAAGTAGGGCATATAGGCACACACGCGCGCTGCTCAACTAATCAATTTTCTCCCTTAGAGTCCCTTAACAGTATGTCTAGGGATTACAGTGAACTGTTGAAATGCACTGCGTTGTGAAACATCTGGGTTTTAGCACTTACCGTTAGCGCACTCATCTGAGCCATAAATTGGCATCAGTTTTGTTTTCTTCGAATGACACGCTAGCGCTGGGCTGGTACCGTAATCTTTAGGAAATCATTTATAAGACGCATTTTTGTTTGCAAACCTGAATTTTTTCCAAATCTAATCTGCTGACATCTGTACGCGCTGTTTACTTGCCGCGATGTAGCTGTCGTCGTGTGGTGCATTCATCAAGGCATCCAGGTTTTATCAAAGGGCCGGCGGATGCGTTCGGCGCATGCATGCCACTTACGTTCGACAGTACAAAGTACAAGGACTCTCTTTATAAATGGCCCCTGTCATTGAGTTGGAGTCGAAAGTGCAAGAATGAATGTCCGTTCATTACAGAGGCATGAGCAGTACTGTTCGCCGATGCATCGAGAAATCTAGCGGAAAAGAATACGCTGTGAAAATTTTGGATATTAGCACGGAAAAAGCGACTGAAGAGCAAGCGAAAGAATTGCGGGAGTCGTCGCTTCGTGAAATCCGTATTCTTCGTATGTTAGCTGGTCATAAGAATGTCAGTAAGTGAAACTAGATTTTGCACTTAAATTTTTCTACAACGGGCTTTTTCTTAGTTGAATTGCACGATTTTTACGAAACTCCGACATTTCTATTCATTATATTCGAATTGTACGTATTTGAGCGGCCTGTTTTAGGTGGTACTTAGTTAATGGTTGTTTTGTAGGGCGCGCGGAGGCGAGCTCTTCGATTATCTGACGCGTGTCGTCACCCTATCCGAAAAGAAAACGAGGTGAGTTGATGCCAAGTAGGGAAGGCCGGGAAAAGAGTATAGTGCCCAACTTTTCGTTGCTCGACATAGACAAAAAGTCACACAGTATGTCAGAGAAGTCAGGGCGTGGTTGTTTGCTCGATGTGTGAAAGGATTGCTTGCTGCGTCTGCAGGCAAGGGAACGGCTTTGGTACCAATTCTTACTGTATATTACACATCTGATCCTTTGTCATTGCAGGAACATTATGCGACAAATTTTCGAAGCGGTTGCGACGATGCATTCTCAAAAGATTGTTCATCGCGACTTGAAGGTATGTGTATTCAAAAAGTGTCTTAGTAGTCCTCGAATAAAAGGTTATTGTAGCCGGAAAACATCTTGATGGTGAACGACGAAACGATCAAAGTGACCGATTTCGGATTTGCTTACGAGCTGAAGGACGGCGAAGTTTTGACAGGTATGTGATTGACGAAGTATGGGACCGGGCAAGGCGTGTAGCGGTGCTCCCTACTACCTCTGTACCATTCCAATAGGACTGTCATTATCAAAAAGGCAGTCACCTACAGTAGGTAAGTTGATAGGTGTGTCCTTTTCCAATTCACTCGTGCGGATAGTTGGCCTTCGATGCACACTGTCGTCGTGAGTGTAATAGTCACGCTTTGTCCATCGAGCATGGGGGCAGTGTTGCACATGCTTGGGGTCCGAACAACCTGTTGCAGTAGTCCGCAATAAAGTAGGCTGAGATGCGTCTGCCTCGACTTGTGGCAAGTGCGCAATTAATATTAGCTAGACCATATGGAGACCTCGTCCCCGGTTAGGTATAGCACAGGCATGTGGGGTCCGTCCATCAGTATAGTATTGGCTTGGGCACTGGCTGTTGTATATGAACTATTGGCCTCTCTGGCACAGGTCGTCCCTCGAATGCAGCGTCTGGTCGTGGGATATAAATTAGCATTGGTCGCTTTTCTAGAACTGTGCGGCACTCCGGGATATCTGGCACCGGAGGTGCTGAAAACGAATATGTACGAGAGTGGTGGTGGGTATCGTATGGAAGTAGATCTCTGGGCTTGCGGCGTCATTATGTATACACTGTAAGTGGATGGATTTTTGAAGGAATGGTATATTGATTGGATGGACTTGGATTTTAGACTTTGCGGTTACGCTCCATTTTATCATCGAAAGCAAATTTATATGCTGCGAGCCATAGCCGAAGGCAAATACGCATTTCGGTCGCCCGAATGGGATGAGATCAGCGATTCGGCAAAGGATCTGGTATGTGATTTAAGCTCAGTTAGATTTAAGTTTTTAAATCTGGCTTTTTAGATACGACACCTGCTTGTGGTCGATCCGAGCAAACGGTACACTGCCAAACAAGCTTTAGCGCATCCGTTTTTTCACGCCGCACCGGTATGTGGTGTCTTGAGATCTTTGTTAAGGCGGTGCAGGTTTTGAACGATGGCTCTTTCAGCACGAAGAAGTTCCGGTAGGTGAGAAATTCGATGCGAAGAAGGCCTTCAAGGTATGTTGGTTGATGTTGTGTATGGTGGTCCATTTTCGGTCCTCGTCTGGGGTTTGTATGGACACTTTCTCTTCTGTGGTCACATCCATAGTGGGTATTGAATGACAGGGGAGGTCTGCGTGGAAGCGTCATGTCAAGTCATTTACTATCGCTCTAATGCTTACATGGGTCAACCCACAGCAATAGCCTAGGACTGTCGGCATTGTCGGATTGAGTGAATTAAAAACTTTAGGTAGAAGAAATTAGATTAAAATTAAGGAATGAAAACAATGAAAAAATATGAGCTGCGGGTGGGAGTTGAACCCGCACTCCAGATACTATCAGTCGAATGATTTCTCCTCTTTACTCACCCAGGGGGCTGCAAGTGTGCAAATGAACACCTCCCCAGAACGTGTGTCAAGATACGCATTTTTCCATTGTGCCATTTTACCGCTTTGCTATGATTGTCCATTGCAAAAATCCTGGAATTTACATAAATTTTGACCTTTCTTAGTGAGCATTTGCCGCCTCAAATCCTGCCTACGCCCCTGCCTCTTAAATGTACAGTAACAATAATTTTCTGGACAGCTGTCGGGGTCCTGGTCGAGCGCTACTGCCTGGGTCCAGCCGTTTTAGATCAGCACCTACATAGTCACGCTGATAGCCCAGATTTGTGTGTGCACGATGTTCCTTTTCAGTTGGCCATCATCCAGGTTCGTTTGCTGGTTCGACTACAGAAAATTCGTTATTTACCCTTGATGGTACCGGCAACTTCGCTTAAAACGAATCCTTACGCGACGAGGAAAATACGAAAACAGATCGACGCAGCTGCGTTTCGTATTTACGGGCACTGGGTAAAGAAAGGACGAGAACAATACCGGGACGCCTTGTTCGCTAACGCCATCAAGACGGAGGAGCTGAATTCGCGCGCATAGAACATGAGTAGGTGACTGCTTTATGCCCAGGTGTCTTATCAGGGCCTATCTTATCACGATTTTTTGTGTTCCCGCTTTTAACGTGATTTAGCTGCTTTTAGAATCGGTGCCAGCAGCTGCTTTGTCTTGTGTAGGATTGCAATCGAGCCCTGGTGCCCTAGCGTGTGATTTGAACTTTTATGATTGCATCGGCTGAGCCACATTAGCCTTGACAGTGTGTACAGCGGGGCCTGCTACGAGTCATGTGTCGTGCGAGTAGTGGTGACCCTGAATAGACGACTGCAGTGCATTACTGCTGCCAGCTGTATCAGTGCAGCGTGGGGCTCGTGATATGTGACTTAGGTAGCTAACCTCCAGGAGACTCATACAGTGGATTCCTGGCTCCTGATCGGACTTTTGTCTGGGGCGATCTGACCCAGTGGCTTGTGAGCTACTACAGGTACAGCCATAAAAGAAAATAGAAGTGGTCGAGCTCACCAGTCGAGCAGGATAGTTCTGTTCATCGCAATCTGGATTTGAAGACACCCTTCAAAGTTTCGGGTCGTGTTCTCTTCACGACACGACTTTGTATTTTCTGAAAGCCCTGAACTCACTACCATTCAATCTTCCCAATGCAGTCATCAATTCCAAAGCTACTGTACAAAGAGCAAAAGCCGCAAACTCAAAAAATTCAGATGTTGCAAACATGGTCCTGCAAAAATGTCTCTGCTCACGTTTGATCTGTATCTAAAATAGTTACTTTAACGAAGCCAATTTGCATAGCGTTAGCTCTACAAATAGCGAAAGGGCTTGGCGTTCTCACGACAGACTACAGAAATATACAATATGTACAAGGCGCTTGCGATACGCCTTTCCAAAATAATTTTCGATGTCAGGTTCAGGAAATAACGCATGATGAGTCTTTTTGTTCTTTCACATTTCCATGCACTTTCTCAATTTCAAATATTAATTTGCCGAATATTTCTTCCACTTGCTGAAAGTATGATCCATAAACTATTGTAAAGTACCACGTAAGAAACGTGCAGCCTTACCCGATGCTCACGCGCTGACGTCTCCATGAAGATGCCATTCCAGGAATCGGCCAATCGTTTTCCTTCCGCTGTTGGTACTTCTCTAAAACGGGCAATAATGCAAGCCATGCCCTACATTTTGGACATCGTCTGAAAATTCAAACTAATCACCAATTTTCCTCTACTTACCGCTCAATATGCTGCAGATCGAGTTTATTACCAACGAGCACAACGGGAATACTAAAATAAAAACTCGTATTATTCTGAAACCAGGGAAGCTGTAAACAATTACTGTGTCTGGCTTCCAGCACTGCCTACGGCCACATTGCCGAAATTGTCCAAAATTTTTTCGTATATTGCTTTGACGACATCAAATCTGAAAAACAAGAAGCTGTAAAAATGGATAGGTGCATGACTAGCACATACGATTGTCGGCTGTTGATGGCGTAGACGAGCACAAAACCATGAACGTCCATCGAGCGAGGAAATAAGGAATACTCATCCTGAAAGTTACCATATTACTGTCCAGCTAACGATAAGGCACACAGTCTGAGAAACGGAAACTCTAGAAGCTATGTGCAGTAGGAACAAGTGTCAGAGGTCAGCTTCGAGCACAGCCCAAACATCAATGAAGTTTGACGACAGGCACAAGTTTCGATGCAAAACTCTTGTAAGCCGAAACGCTGTTGGGTATTTGAAATTAATTTTACAAAATTTCACTTACATAGTAGCGTCTTCTACTCCCGTCAGTTTCCGTTGACTCAAGGGACCCTAACAGGCCTATCTGCTACTATACACGTCACATAATTACCTGCCCTGCAGTATCCTGTAAATTAATCCGATATTTTCTACCACGAAATTCAAAATTACGCATAAAAGCTAAAGAAATCACACAAAATTGTTGCAAACATTTATGCAAAAACTCGAAATCGAAACTTACTATTTGATATCGTCGGATCATAAGTGTCCGGAAATCGATTTTCAGCGAACTGTATGCTGATTGATGACTTTCCTAAGAGTTACAAAACTGGAAATTTAGCTTCATACAGAAAAATCATGCAACGAACACTATGTTGCTGCTATTAGTGGAAATCTAACAGAATCGTACAGAATGCTCTTCAGACTTACCCACTGACCGAAATCCCATAATTGCGATTTTTCTTTCGCTAAACGGTGCTTGTTCCGCAGGCATTTTCTTCCCGTTTCGTCTTTATAACCCGCAAAGAAAAAGAATCGACCAAGGTGACCTCAGAAGACACGTCGAAAGTGGTCGGTGTTACAGTTCAGTGGGAAACAAAACCAGAATCCGTGCCCAGCACGTGCACCCTGCCTTGGAGTTGAGTTACTACACAAACACAAAAGCCAAAATGAACGCACTGAGGCCTTCAGGCAGCACGATTTGAAGGACAATTTATCGGCCCGCGATAAAAAAAGGAACAGTATTTAAAGTCTACCAGGAAGCGACTTTACACTTGGCTTCCTGCCAACCGACGGTTGGCCCGCACACTCCACAAGCTTGTCTGCTAGAAAGCGGGAAATGAGGTAAAGTGCCATGAATGTGGCAGATTGGAATTTCGTGCATGCATTCCACTCCATTCCGTTGCGAGGCGAGACAGACGATGAGCAGTCGGGTGCAGTAATTTCGGGAAAGTTTCATCTTTGAAGTGCCGATTCGCAACGGTTCGAAAATAATCGATTCGAAAATTAGCGGACGTCATGGGGAAGCTGACCGAAAGCATTGTGTTCAGCAGGACGAAGTTGTCGAACTTGGAAGTGGTCCGGAAATTGAATTGCTGGTGAGAAAAACTTTGGTGTTGTTACATGACTGCGGGGAAGTAGAGAACAAATACGCATAAGTAAGGCTGCCTTACGAATGGAGCGTGAGAGGTATCACAAATTCGTTTCCTCTTGAAAGATTTCGTAACTGCAGAACTGTTCATTTGGGGCCTAGCTGGAGAAATTGGTCGGCTGTAAAGTGGCTCATTTCTCCAGCGTAAAACATACTGTAAATTCCTCAGAAGAGCGAGTCTAAAAACGTTGATTACTCACATTTCAGTGCACGTATTTGGACTTAAATTTTAAGCGGGCATAATTTTAATTTGTTCAGCCCAATTAGCGGCTTCGATGTCGCCCTTTTGCTCGAATGATTTTTTTCCGAATACGAACATGTCTATTCCACGACACGATTTGTCTTTTATCCCTTGTTCTGAACGTCGCCTTTCTATATAGCTTACTTGGCGGGATCAATATTTACACCAACTTCAGGTCTTGCGTAAGCAAGTTTTTTTTCGCTAGTAGTTTTATTTGACTCATAAACAGCCTTGGTAACATAGCAACGGCATAACAGCCGGTTATACAGCGCCATTATAACTCTTGACTTTGATTACTGGTTGCTACGCCTTTTTAACTCGTACAAGCTCGAGTAGACTGGCTTGCGACTAACTGGGCGGGGTGGGTTGTGAAAGCGGTCAAAAAGAGACAGCTAGACTGGCACCTTTTGGCACCATGTGTAGATAAGATAGGAATGTATATCACAGTAGCGCTAACATGAAGAGCAGAAATGCAGGCCTTTCTCGGAAAACCATTTTAGTGTTTGATTTTCTTTTTTAGGGGTTGCGAATTGGATGATATTGAAATTCTGCAGCAGATGCCAAACGTGGAAGTCCTCTCTCTAAGGTAAATCTGCAGTAGCCTGTGCTTCTCTCGAATGGGCATTGGGTTCTGTTTTGTTTTAGTGTCAACAACATTGAGACATTGTGGCCGTTAGCAGGATGCACAAACCTGCGGGAATTATATCTTCGCAAAAACAATATTTCTGAGCTTAGAGAACTTCGTCATTTACGGCGATTATCGAATCTTCGCATTTTGTGGCTATCCGAGAATCCCTGCGCGGATCATCCAGATTATCGATACTACGTTCTGAAAACCTTACCCACATTGACGACACTGGATAACCGACGTATGCAACTTAGTCCACGGCTTATGTCCTTGAATTTACAACATTCTGATTTGTTTAGCCGTCACCGCGGAAGAACTGAATGCCATCGCCACTTATGAACAATCGAGCGGAGGTTTGGCTGATGATGGCTCGATAGCTCCAGTAGAAGAATCTTGCGCTTATTCGTCCCCCGAGTGCGATTTCCCAGTGACCGAAATGAATAATCTGCACAACGGTATGGGATACAAGACTGTTCGCATGCCCGACAGGCAAGCCGTCATGGTTCGATGTGCTGCCGACGCTGATCGTTCTCAGATGCCTATCGAGAACTTTACTGGAATGTCTTCTAGCTGCTATGTTCCGAATGGAGCCGTCGAAGCCAGTGGATACATGTGAGTGTTCGTTATCATTGGAATATGGCAAATTGTATTCGTTATTTATATTGGTCTGGTGAACTGTGAAGGGCCGAGATTTGGAATGGAATTTTCAACGTTTGTTTGTAGGGCGCGCAACGAAAATCGCCGAAATACATCGACATCGATGACTTCGTTGTACGACGTCGTTCCAGAAATGACCACGTGGCAACAACAGCAGCAGAAATCGACTCAGCGCAGTACTCCGACGACAGTGAGTAACGGTTACTGTGTTATTGTTGCTTGCTTATTGTATTCCCTCTTTTTCTTGTCGGTCTTTTCAGAATGAAAACGTTTTGGCGGCAGTGACGGCTTTGTTAAACGAGCTGGACAGAAAAGGGCTGGAAATTGTGATTAATGAAGCTGAGCAACGCCTGAGGCGACTCTAAAGGCGATGTGTAAGCTTGCTTCAGTTCTCAACTCGACGATCTGCTTTAAGGTATAAACTGGCCATTCGTGCACTTGCCATCATAACGTGCAGTGGCTATGCGTGGATGACCTGATAATAAGTAACTGTTGTAGGTAAGCTTGTCGTGCTCAACGTATCTTCCGTTTCTAGCCTACTAACTGTTCGATGTACAATCATTGTGTTCACGCTGGTGATTAGCGACTGTGATTTCTGTTGACTGAGAGATTATCCTGTTTTCACGTCATTTAAGGAATTTTAATGTCTAGGAATCTTTTGACCTTATTATGGTCGTGTGGCCATGATTTTATTATGACCAGTTATAGAGCAATAATACGTTTTTGTACTGGACTACACTGCTGCCAAATATGCATTTGAAATGTATGTATTTATATGGGCTCCATATCGACTCAGTTATCTTCTTCCTCTTCGCCGTCTTCTTGACCTCCCTCAGAATTGTCATCTTCTTTCTCTTCAGGTAGTACCTCGACAGTCGCCAACTCCTCGTCTTTGTCTCCTTCGCTAGACGATGTCTCGTCGTCCTTCTTCGATTTTGATGCCTCGCCTTTCAATCTAGCGATGATTTCTAAAATATAAGAGCGCTTTAGTTGGTGTCGGGATCCCAACGCCAATGACTTACCTTTCGCAGGATTAAACACACCGCCAGTAGGTTTTTCGCAAGCGTAGCACTTTTGCGTTTTTCGAAAATGGTTCAAAGCGCATTTCTCGCAGAAGTAGTGTTTGCATCTGTAAAGATGAAGTCTACATTTGTGAAAAATTCTACGGCATAGACACGAAAATTTGACTCACCTCGTGACGACCGGATTGGTGAACGATTCGCGACAAATGAGGCATTTGAACGGCAATTCCTCTTCGTCGTCACTAATCTCGAAGGCGTGCGGATCTGAAGCTAAGAAACGTTAGCAAAACACACCAGAGCACAAATCTGTCCCTTACCCGCATCGTCCTTTCCGTATCGCCCCTCTTGCCAATCACGTTCCAACTCCCATCCATGTTTGTAATCAGTTCGATCGTGTAAGAATTTGCACGAATCTAGAAAGAGAATGATAAACGAGGAAGATGGGACGAAAACAGCCATCTTACCTCCAAATCCACAAAATCCAGTTTCCTTGTAATCTTTGCACAAATCAGGTTGATAATCCCAACGAACCGATTGACGCAGGAATGTCGGCGCGCGGATAGGACCTTTCCTGAAAGCACGATGAAAAAGTCAACAATGGGGCAGAGTGGACCCCAAATCGGACACTCGATTGGACATCAAGTCTGACGACTATTCGTGACGAAAGTTCTAGTAGCCCGGGGTGACCTGGAATAAGACACTGTGACGATACGTAAAGTCCCCAATGGAGGCATGGCGGACGTGCTCGCGCTCACGATCATATCCGAGTCGATAATAAAAAAGAAAGTTGAAATTGAAGGAAATAGGATTCGCATCTGAGCAAAATGGAGATTACATACTACTGCGCATCTATCTTCAAGGTCACACCGTGCTAACGCTAAAAACCACCAGCGACAACATAATCGCTCACCTGACCATGCCACTAGAAGCATTTCCAGCCGCAGAGTCTTTCTTTTCTCGAAACTGGCCATAAGCACTCATGCCGCGATAAACTTTATCGTCCGCTTTGCCTCGATTTTCCTGAAAAAAACAGACAATGTCGAGTACTCACATGACTGGCAAAGTTCAGAAACACGCCTTACTTTTACAACTTTCTGTGTTCGCTCGAATTGCGCCTGCGCATCGACCGCGAAATCTGTCTCCTGCTCCATCGTGGCCGTCGCACCCATGTCCTTTGGGAGCAAGCTTTCCTGAAACACAAAAGCTAGGCGATCGCAACGGGAAGATTCGGGGATGGAAGCAATCCTGCAATGAACTGAGAGACTAGAGACAGTTTTGAGTTCATCAGAATATCCAGCACACCATGAGGTCAGACACATCAAGGATTAAGCTCAACTTACAGAAGTTTTGGACGACTCGTATGCTGATGCCAATAAACGATTTCGTTCCTCCGCCTCGCTGTCTTCGCTATCGTCATCAGATATCTTCCGTGTGCTCCTTTTCGAAGAAGTCTGAAACAGCATATTCTAAAGAGAAATATCAGGAAGCAAAAACACTAAATCGCTCACACTCTGGACCATCGGATTCGGTCGTTTTATCTTCGTTCGCTGCACGATCTTTGTTTCTTCTTCGCTATCGCTGCTATCGTGTTTTCGAGCTACTGAAGGGCCCGAATCTTCGTCGTCGTCTTGCCCTAAACAAGAAATGCTAATTAATAAAGTTTGAGGAAAACCAGAAAAATAGAAAACAAAAAAGTAATCTCAAAACGTGGAATTTCGAAATTCAATACATTAGGTCGAGGCGGAAAGAGTCAGATTAGAAATTAGAGATTTGCCATGCATAGGAATTATATGCGCCATCATACAATACAGCAAACAGAAAATCAACGAACATGCATACTGTTAAGCGCGAAAATTCTGAAACTTTTTGACTTACTTGCTCGTTTTCTTGTCACAGATGTATTTAGGCGCCCAATTTTCCTAAAGGTCACAACTGGAGGCCTCTCCGCTGTTTGATCGTCCTCCGACATTGCCGAATTGAATGGGAAACGAACTATCAATAATCTAAATAGACCTGATCAAAGCAAATCAATCAAAGCTCAATTCAAAGCAGGTGCAAGCAAATACTGTACGTACCTGCGCTGCGGTTTTCGAACTGTCTTCGTTTTTCAACGTTTAAATTTCGCGCCGATCGTAGCTTTATGAGGTAAGAGGAATTTTTAAGTCTGCTGTACGGCGGCAAGATATAAACGACGAGACGATGCTGAATTTTTATTGGATTGTGGGTGGTTCGATCGATTGTTGATTTGTCGATGGATAAACTATTTGCAAGAATGGGAACGTTTTACATCTGCAAATGTTTCTATACGGAGAATTATTTTGTCGCTGCCATTCGAGCACATATGCGATACGAATCCGATGAACAGTTTCAGCAGGATTATGTTGAGATACGAATAAAAGTTTTTTTAAAAGTCAATAATTGAGGTCAATTTCGATTTCAGGTACCTGATAAATATGGTGTTTCGATGAGCGCATTACTTGCGGAGGTGAGTCGATCGCTGTATTTTCACCTGTAATCAAATGTGGGTTTTTTGCCTTTTCCTATAAAGAGGACACTGTCATCGCTTTCTTGAAACCGTCGTCGTGCGAAGAATGTCAGTAATTTTTGGCTTCTCCGCTTGCAAATTTTTGTGTAGATGTAGTCTGGCGTTGATTCTTTCACAGATTGAATCCAGCTGATGTTTCGGATGTTGTAGGTGAAAGAGGAGAAAGAAAGGCGGCGCGAAGTGGTCGAAGGAAGCTTGGGACGTCGAGCCCTAATTCAACAAACATATGTTCCTGTGCACAAAGATGTGTTCGAGTTTCAGGTAAATATATTGGCACTTGTAGTATATGTACCCGTAGTTTTAAACGGAGTATATTTCAGGAACGTTGGCTTGATTCTCGATTTCTCGCGATGTGGAATCATGTGTGCAACAACGATAAGGGAACATTATTACAATATCAGATCTGTCAAAAGAGTAAGAATATGCTCTTTGCTATCGCTTGTAACGGTGCATCTGTTTGATCAGCTTCCAGGATATGGATTATATCAATTTCCTGTATTTACGGACAAATTTTGCGAGCAGCTTGCTCAAGAGATCATGAATTTTCGAAGGGCGGATTTGCCTCGTATGCGGCCAAATACAATGAACTACAATGGGGTAAGTTCAGGTTTTTGTGACAAACTCGATGTGGGTTTGGTTTTGTGTGGGTCTTTTTGGTTTGAGACCAGATAGTTTCCTGATTTCTCTCATCTCATTAGTCTCGCGTCCTCATTCTGAGAAAGATGCAGTTTCGGGAAATGTAACTAGCTGCCCAAATGCCCACACACAATTTTTTTGCAAAAAACCAGGCGTAAGTATGGGCCCCTGCTTCGTGTTCATGTGCATGGTTTATGACATCACCAAACGCGCGTACAGTATGTGCACTCGAGGGTGAAGGGACACATTTACACGAAATGATTCACGAGGATCGCGAGTAATTGCGCACATGGCGTGAGAGGCAGACGCCGAACCCACCAAGCTACGGCCCCGCCTCCTAGCTTTCACTTTTCCCTGTCCGTATCTTTAAATCTGATTTAACACAAGTGTTCCTGGTTCGCAGGTTTTATTGGATGAAATCGGTTTCAAGAATTTTTTCGACTCGTTTCGCTCAAAGTATTTGAACCCTTTGGCCACGGCAGTTTACCCAGAATGGACTGGGGATAGATTAGACTCTCATCGAGCCTTTACTGTTTCGTATAATGCCGACGAACCTAGAACGACCAACGAGCAACAGCAAGTCGATTTGACTGTCCATTACGACAATGCTGAAGTGACTCTCAATGTGTCGCTGAATGATGCTTATGAAGGTGGCGAGATTCATTTCGGTGATGTACGCACAGGCCCAAAGTTTTCACCCACAAGCACACAAGATGCATTTGTTGGACATAAACGTGGTTGGGGTATTCTGCATCGAGGCAGGCAACTTCACGGAGCGTTGCCTATTGAAAGTGGATTCAGGGACAATCTGATCATTTGGATGAGGTCATCGTCAATTAGAAATCAGCAGTGTCCTATGTGTTGGAAAGACCCCGCTTTGGTCCCTGTTCCAGATGGATGTTATGGTGATGGGTTCAAAAATTGAGTGGTGCATTTTATCGTAGTGCCTTGACGTGTTCGATAGTGTAGTAGGTTGTAAGACATAACAAGGTCGGCTAGTTGGTCCCGGGTTAACGTTTCAGACTTTCATCTATTTCAGAAAGATCCCTACACATCGATCTACTTTACTGCATACAGATTTACAGATCCATACTAGGGGCCTGGCACTAGGGGATGCACTGGCGCGGTAAAGTTTTTCGCTCAAACGCAACGTATTACAGCGCAAGATGTTTCGCGCTCATCCATCGGTTCGCGGCCTAGCTATCCTAAATTATCTAATAACTAGTTACAAAAAGTCCGCTAGAAGCTCGGGCAATTTAATTTACAACGTTTTTTAAGGCATCAAGGCATAATGAACAAACAGCCGCCTTTAGTCGACGATTTTTACGGAATTGGGATTGTAGACAACGAAAATGATCAATCTGCACAGAAAATCAAGGCGAAATCGACCGAGCCTGAACATGAATCGATGGAAGGCTCGGTCGATTCAAAAGGTTTAGTCGATGACAAGAAGTTGAGGCAAATTGTGTTCGACGATGCTCCTATGTCGAAGGAGAGCGTCGAAATTGGTCGAGATTTCAATGAAAAGTCGTCGAGATTGATGCCAACACAGGAAAATGGGCGAAGTTCTGATTACAAAAATCGAAGTGATGGTGGGGTGGCGAGAAGGAAACCTGCTATGAGCGGCGTGGTTATTGCCGTCGAAAGGATTCGAAAGCTGTTGGATGGCAGGCAATTCTACGATCCAGATGCAACACCCGACTTGGGTAAATTTGTGGACGAAACTGAATGGACTGTCGACGAATTAACGGCTCCAAGTTTGAAGGCTGCACAGAGCTATGCAAAGAAGCACGGGGAAAAAACTGCTTTAAATGCGGTTAGGGAACTTCGTGAAGATGAAAGGCATGAACGGCTGAAACAGATTTCGGGTAAGATGGAACTTAGGAAGGCGATTCCATAATTAAGAATGTTCATTTTAGAATACGATCAAGACGGAAGTTTGATGTCGCTTTATCGGATCTGGTCCTTGATACCACCCGCCTACAAGCTGAGCGTTGAGGAGCTTGCGCAGATGCTGGCCAGTCGAGTTATATTTAATCAAGGTAAGGGGCAATCCACAAGGGACGCCCGCAGTCCAGTCAGGGGTCTCGGGGGGAACAACGGACAGGGGAGGAATAGGTCGACGAAGAGAGGACGTCCTGCAGAGTGATGTTAGCAACTTTCCTACGAGGACTGTCAGTTCTTGTGGGGTCTTGCTTTCGGACATATGGATAAAAGACATATACGGAGCAGGACGTTTCGGCGCCGCCGATTAGCCGCGGACGTTTCGGCGCGTACGTTTCGGCGCCAGGTCATTTCGGCGCCGCCGTTTAGGCGCGGACGTTTCGGCGCCAGCGTTTAGACGCAAGGTCATCTCGGCGCAGACTTTTGAAACAGACCTTTGACCACGGAAAAAAGAACAAAGGGGACCACAAGGACAAAAGACATATTTAGTATATAAGGGCAGAACAGATGCTTTGCGCATTCTCATTCGCCAAAAGAAGAAGCTGCATAAGAACCCGTCCAAGTTGATCCGATCGGCGTCGAAGGAGTACTCCGAGATCTTGATTACCTGACCACGCTACGCTACAAGACGGACCCCGGCTAGGAGAACATCGACGGCATCCTGCAGTGGATCTGCGAACGCAAGGGCTAACTGGGAGGGGCACAGTACGCTCAATCGAAGCGTGAAAGGCTTAAGCTTATTGACAACGGATTTATGTACATCTTTGACAAGCAGAGCAGCGACGGTGCAAAAAATTTCTGGCGATGAGAGAAGAAAAGTGATGGTTGCAAAGCAAGATTGCACTCACGATCAGATGAAAGCGATAGCGTGAGTACACTGAAAAAACTTTTTGACTTCAAGTTAGTTTCACAGCAGTCCTTATAAGGTCATTTTGCGCATGCATGAACACAATCATGATGCAAACGCCGCTGACGTTCAAGTTTCTATCGTGAAGCAAGGAATCAAAAGGAGAGCGGAAGAAACTGTACCTATGTTATCGGTTTTTCGTTTTAGGCGTGGACGTTAGTAAAAAAATGAGGTTAGCACGCGTCTTAACCGATTATGAAAGTCATCGCTGGTTTCCAAATGCCTTGCGCCTAAACACTCGCGCCGAAACGTCCGCGCCTAAACGGCGGCGCCGAAATGACCTGGCGCCAAAACGTAGGCGCCGAAACGTCCGCGCCTAATCGGCGGCGCCGAAACGTTATGGACCGAGACATATATGAGGGGGTTAATTCAAAAATAGTGCTGACGCTCTCTCTGGACGGACCCAATTGATGCCCAGAAAAGGTGAGCCTCTGATGACCCTCCGGCAGGTTCTACCGCTTGTTATTTTAGACGACATCATCGCAATCAACAAACCTTACGGCATATCGACCACTCGTAGTGTCACTGAAGGCGATCGATTATCCGTAGCAGCCGCGTTGGGCCATCTCAGGTCATTGATTGCCCCGAAAAGTGAAAAGCTGTACGTCATGCATCGGTTGGACAAGTGTACTACTGGCGTTCTTCTCTTGGCTGCGTAAGTTTGCTTTGACTATCTGCTTATCCTTCCCCCCATTTTTAAATTCTTTCTACAGGAGTAAGCTTCGAGCTACAGAGTTGAAGGACATGTTCAACGAAAGGAAGATCCACAAGAAGTATTGGGCCATTGTGAGAAATATTCCTGATCCGATGGAAGGTATGACTTCAACAAGCTTTTGTTGAATGTGTATTGACTGCTAGGTTTAGGAATAATTGATATGCCGTTGATTGAAACAAAGGTCGGTGGTCGATTTAAGGTAACAAATCTGTGAGCCCTTTTGGTTTATAAAACTAATGGTTTTTGGGTTTTAGACGATTCCTGTCATTCGACCTGGACAGACTGCAGAACGATTCGGTCGTATGCCGTTGAAACGAGTGGAGAGCCAAGGCGTAATGGACAAAGACTCGCCAGTGACCGAGTATCAGGTCTTGAAGGCCGGAAGGAAATGCGCTCTTGTTGAGTGCACGATACGATCAGGTAATTATCGATCAGATCCAGGATCGAGATTGCTTTAATTGTTTAATCTGATTTTCAGGCTTCACTCATCAAATCCGATGTCATTTGGGATTTGGAATCGGAACTCCCATTATTGGAGATCACAAGTATACGGACTATCTGGAGTACAAGCCCCAGGTAGGGATAGGACTAACGTGGACTGGCTAGCATTTTTCAGATTAATCGTTTCAGCGCCTTCCGTCCGAGTTACTTTATCTGTTGGGCATTCGATCGGCTAAATCGCGGAGTATGCCTATGCATTTGCATGCCAGAGAGGTAGGTAGGATTAAGGTCCGATGACGGGGCGCCTTTGCTGATAGATAATGTTTTTCAGGTTTTGATCCCCGAATATTCGAATGGAAGAAATTTGCAGATCAAGTGCCTTCTGCCCAAATACTTTGTTTACGTCATGAGGAAATTAAGGATACCTCTGAAATGAAGCCAGCTGAACGCTTTAGCCTCCTAGCTTGTTAAGTTTTCATGTCGCGATTGGTGCTGATCGAAATTGCATCGTTGAGTTGGCCTAATAAAGTCTCTAGCCCTGAGGTGTTGGGCCTTTTGGTGATAGTTATCGTATTGACGGGATACTTGGCTTCGCTGAGTTTAATGCGAGAAAATCAGGTTTTAGTTTTAGGAGCATGGCACCAGAACGTAGCGTGGCAATTCTTGCCTTCGCGCAATCTTCGTACCAGATCTCGAATTCGGCTGTGACTGATAAATGCTCGCCAGTTGATTTGGGAGATGGAGCGTCCAGAAGTTTGTACCAGATTGTGCGGAGGGAATACGAAAGGCGTCGATGTTCTGGGAAGCTAATACGGTTTCGGATGGACAGTTACCTCTTCTGCGCTGTGATCAATGAGCTTCGTCATTCCACGGCGTACCGAATAGGCTTTATATCGGAGCGATATCGAACAAGTGAAGACGCTGAACTGGCGCTGGTCACGGTGAGGTTGAGGGATCCAGATCGGTTTCCGCTGGATTACACGTGGTGAGTGGCCGCGTGAGAGTTAGCCTGTCCGACGTCCCAAGAAGGAAAATCTCAGAAATGTGTGAAGATATTTGTTGAAGGGGTGAAGATGTCTACATGGGTGCGAGGTGACGGCCCCTCACTGTGTCACATTCAATGGACAGACTAACTGTAGAACATAAAAATCGATAGATTGTGCGTTTTGCATAACTTAGGCAAGCCACTCCACTGTTGGCTATCTCTTTCAGGAACTACAAGGTCGAGGCTTTGGTCAATCGTCATTTAGAACTGGAGAAACTAATGTGGCTTCTCTCAACATTGGGAGGGGCATTTTCGGCTCTTGGGGACATCACCGCGGAATATGTAGGATTCTTGCTTTTTCAAAGGGAAGCATTCAAAAACAGTGCTTCTTGCAGGCTCATCGGGCAGGGCGCATTTCGTGGGAGCAGTTGAAGATAGCATTCATGCTCGCCGATCCAGTGACAGTGGCCAGGTGTAAATTGTACATGGCAATTAGCAAGATTCAGACGGGACGACTGCGTTCAGCTAAGCACATAATACGGTGAGGAGTATAGGGTACTCTATAATGGAGAACAGTGTTTGCAAGTGCTGCACTTCAAGAAAAATATCAGCATTGATTTTGAGCATTCAAGCGGCGGTCAAAGGCCTCTGTCACAGTTTTCTTGCCTGGATTGGTTTCGATTTCTAGCCTTTAGGAAGCGTGGTCTCTCTACGCATGGTGCTCGGTGGTCTCTCCTCTGGGGTCGATAGCCTTATGGGGCGGGTGGGTCTCGAATCGGGCTCCCTGACGGGGCACGGGCTGGGCAAGAAATCAGGCCCCCCCGGAGCGAGAAGGATGGGCAAACAAGCATGGAGCAGACAGCATTGCGCTAAAGTTGTCGGGCTTCACTAACTGTGTGCTGCCGTCTAGTGACCAATACCGTTTCGCCACCAGTTCGAGCGTAGCTGACAATCGGCAGTTGAAAAACGCCTGCTTAGGTGTGTGGGCTAAATTGCGTTATGCTTACGAGATGCGACGATTCAAGAAGACTGTCATTGATCGAACAAGCTAGGATGGGATAAGTCAAGTCATCTTTTTGTTTCATTTACTTGCTATTTTCATTTATATGCCTCTCGTTCGGTGAGCGTTATTTGCATACCGTACTCTATTTGCACACAGTGCGCATAACAGTGTTACAGTCATTACTAGATTTGCATATAAGAAAGCGGACAGACTAGACGCAAGTTCGTGAAGGGATACCTTAGCCACATACGATAAAGCCATATAGTATTACGCAAGCGAGAGGAAATTAAAAATCGGCGACGAAACATCGAATCGAGTTGACGTGAGACGGCATTGGCGAATCGACTTTGAATATACTGTACATGTCACGCGGGTACAAGTAAGTGGGCCATGATCGCACCCAAACTGCTCTCATCGGAACTAAAGCTTGCCCTAATCGATAACGGATCAGTGGTCGGTTTGATCGATGTCGTTGGTCGATATGCTCCGTGCAACCAGATCGGCTGCGTCCATGGAAGACGAAGTGAGTGAGGCGGCCGAGTTGGTCGAGCGAGCGCTGCGTGATCGGTCACTCGATTGGGCTTGACTACGCCGATCATACTTGATCACGCATGCGCTAAGAGGATGCGAGACGCGGACGTGGGCCACGTACGGCTCGATGTCATTGGCCGTGTAACCGCATTCTTCGCACACGTACACCTGAAACGGAGAGATGGGGTGGTAGGGGCAGTGAAACGACGGTTAGGGAAAACTGGACAGGGCTGGACAGAAAGGTCCTCATACCAAGAAAAATTCCATGGCCACTCACTGCCACTCAAAGCTAAGCAGTGGTCGCGCCTAGGAGCCTGCAGCTCACCTTGCTCCTCCTCTCCTTGTAAGCGTAGCAGTGCTGTATTCCGTGCACTTTCTTCAAATGTGATTCCAACGAGCATCTTTGAGTGAACGACTTGTCACATCGATCGCAACGGTACGGTCGGACACCTAAATCATGGGCGTACTGTAACCGCTATGAGTGTGCTAGATATTCGACCTACCGGTATGCGTTCTGGTATGACGTTTCAGATCGAAGGTGTCATTGAAACCTTTTCCACAAAACGTGCATAAATAGCGTTTGATATCCGAATGACATTTGGCATGGCGGTTCAGCAGCCGTTGCAAAGGAAATTTCTATGTACACAAAAGGAGCATGACACGCTGTGTAATTTTCCAATATAGAACATTGTAATCAAAGCTTGCCAGCCCGACTCACCTTGCCGCACGTCCGGCATACAAACGTATTCGGATCGTTACTCGGCGCCGGACTCACATCGACGTCGGGCGGAGGCGCGCCTGTCTTGAGCATTGGATTCTTGATCCCGTATCCCCCGTTCACCCATTCCAACTGACGACGAGTGTTGTCGTGGGGAGAAGATGCGACTGATGACGAAGGGGGCTGCAGAACAAGAAAAACTGTTTACACATGGCGTACTGTAAAAGATTGGAGTGGGCTTGAGATGAAGGGCTGACTGGAGGAGTCACATGCCCAAATGAGGGAGGCGCGAATGGAAACCCCAGTACTAGAGGAAAGGTCTGAACCTGTCATGATTAGGAAGGCGCAATTGCGCTTCACGCATGACAAGGAACTGGCATTTGTAACAGGTTAAGATGAACCGGTCTCCGACTTGGAGAAGAATACAGTTCATGGTTAGAATGCAGCGCACCAACGTCAAGGCCGATCCGTCATAGATAAGTCACATGCCACCTTCTGCTTGCACATTGACCAAGCTGCACAGCGTGTTTATGTGACGAGACATGTTTCGGCCTCAGCACATCATATGTACTGCGTGCGCAACCAACTTACTTTTGCAGCAACTGCTTCCAAACTCGGGCTGGCTTTTTTCTTCGAAATAACTGCCACCGCTTTTTCTTTAGCCGGCGACACTTTGGGGCGAGCGAGCGCAAGATTGGCTGCACTGACGACCGGATTTGGCATGGCCGTCATGAGAGGTGTCGTAACCGCAGTTGGTGGCAGAAGTCGCATCGGAAGGAAAGGAGGAGGACAGAATAAGCTCAACGGAGGGAATGCCGGAGGCCAAATCGGAGGTGGGAAGACGGATGGGACAGTGCTGGGAGGAGGGAACAGAGGCATGCTTGGTGGGAAGGCGTTGGCGAAGGGGAACAGTGGGAAACCGGGACCCATATCGGCACCCAATGCTCGCAAAAAATGTCCAGCAGCAGCTGCAATCGAACTGCTATTATTAACAACGGATGGTGGATCGGGCGAACCAGGGTTGGTGACTAATTTGACCGAGGCCGTTTCGCCGTTTGGATCAGACGGTCGGCAATTGAACAAAGTGGGGGCTGCGGGCGAGCCGTTTTCTTCGCTGCTAGCCTCGAAAATCGCGTCCTCGTCTGTGCTGGCTTTCATGCTTTTCGGATCTGAAACGGTGCCGTAGGCATAAGGGCGCTACAGTAGTCCAGCGAAGGCTAGCGTTATCGAGGGGAGACTGCTGGGTAAGACCCTGAGCGTACGCGTAACCTACTACAGTTAGACGCGCTCCAGTTGGGGCCAGTTGACTGGATTGTCTGCTCGTCTTCGGCCGGTGCCCCGTCCGGCCCTTATTGAAGACATTTTGCGGCACGCGCCACCACTTCCCGTTTTGGAAAAAGGGAAGAAGGAGAGGAAGGAATTGCGGTCCATTATACGTGGTCGGTCGCGCCAGCGGCCAACTTCTTACGGATCCTCTCATTTTCATTCACACCGACTCCAACTAATATGCCCGCGCCAGCACCCGCATTGTGTCCAAATATGCGTGTTACACATGAGAAGGGCGATTTCGAGCGGCCGAGTTACCTTTCTCGCCCCGACACGACGACACCGCTCGTAATGGACACTCATGAATGGCCCGCAGACGGCCTTCTTCCCTCTTCACTACCCACATTTCCTGCCGTCATACAGCTACCCCGCTTCCTTAGAACATTAGCCACTTTTTTACGTGCCATTGCCTCGGTGTCTCAAGGAGGGGTCACACTTCCCATTATGACTCCCTCTTCACGAGGTGCTGAGGACACGTCGGGTGGCACAGGGACGCAGGCCAGGATGGATAGTCACCACGGCAGCAAACTCGCATAAAGGATGGCCAGCCTTCTCGGCTCGCATGCTGCCATGAGATTGGAGGTCTACGACTCAGAAAGTTTTTAAATCGCGGAAAAGCTTACCCAGCAAGCAAAGCGTGGAAGATCTCAATCAGTCGGCATGGAATGAGTCAGCGATATATTCGTGAAAGCGACCGCGATAGGGCCCTACTTTCACACATCCCTAGCAGACACTGTCTCACGAACAGTAAGCCAGACCACAATGAGTAGAATACGGTAGGATGCGTGCGTCCCCGTTTCCCTTTCCATTTTGAGTTGTCCAAGGGCTCTCAACGCGCATTCGAGTATCGCCTCCTTTGGACCTTCCAAAATTGCTGATCACGATTACAAAATCGAGCGCGTGGAAGCAAAACAAGCGTGTCGGCCCCATTCGCTCACCACAGCACGCATCACGTCCCCGAATACCAGCCAACAAGCAACACCGTTTTCGAATAGAAACGACGGCCCACAATGAATCACTTTTACGCTACAGTAAGCAAAGTATTGGCTCGAGTTGAACTTTTTGCGAGCGCAAACTCGAGTAAACGAACCAAAACCGAGTCCAGACGTCGTCTCGAGGCGAATGCATTTCCGTTGGCATCCGGTAACCCGAGGTCATAACAGTTGCTTTTACATTCGAGGTAGCAGATGGCGCCTCGGATCTCGGCCCGAGAATCCACAAAGTCGCATTTCGCTCAAATTTTAAATATGCACCCGAATAAGGCGTGTACGCGAGCCATCGAAAGGATGTCGAAGTGAGTTTTTGCTTGTGAGGAGGAATTCTCAATGAGCGGGCCTGGCGTCAATAGATCAAACTTGTATTGTGGAAGTAACCAGCCTCCGTAACCGCAACGGGACACGCGGTCCTGAAGTCGACACAATAGCTGGCTATTATAAAAGGCCAGGATCGCCCTGGGGCGGTAAACGACTTTTTTTTGTGCTTGCGAAAATTGGGACCAGTTTGGTGGCTCGTGTCCGTTCGTTACGGTTAACTTATTACACGCCTTGCTTATTTATGTTGGCACAAGGCGAGGCCATAATAGCATACCTAGGCCAATCGCCTATGCTCAACTTGTGACTAGTATTATATTTTTACGACCGGAAATAGAACCGTTCGAGCGTCAACGAGAAGACATTTTGGAAAACTTGAAATCGGCCTCCGACCGAACGCGAATGGCCCATCTTCCCCTCAACTCGATCCGATCCGGACTGACCGTTGTTCGTCAGCGAGAATAGGCGTAGAGACCGTTTCCTCAACCGCCTTCGCCAACCATGACAAGTATTGAGAAGGAGAAAATAGAAAAGTCGGTCGGTACGACTCGAAAATCGTATCGCCAAACCGCCCGCTCACTCAGCCCATTTGCCACCGTGTCGACACGACTTCTCTGCTCGGCCGTAATGATAGGGCCAACTACCGCAACACCATCCCATCATCCCTCAAACTACCAATGTATCATAAAAAGTGTAATCTCCCCGTGCTGCCTGTAATGCACTCAAAAACCGGCACAGCGCCAGTCCAAGACCGTTCAGGGAAAATGTGGAACCAATGCCGCAAAATGTGGGAATTGGAACCAGGAGGATTGGGGACTGTGTTCAGACACTGATATGAGGGACAACGGGCCTGCCACGAGTGGCGAGGAAAGTGGTCAAGGACGCCTCTGCCAAGGATAGGATGGCCAAGGTCCAAACAATATATGAAATCGGAGTACGCAAAGAACCATTTGGGAGGTAGGACTGATCCACGGTCTGACCGCGACCTTTAATCCGATATCGCGAACGCGAGACAAATCAGACAACAACTTCAGCTGCGAGGAAAAGTGGATTCTTCTTGCAAGAGCATGTTCTATACTCGTTGGGTCGTGCGTCGAGTCACACGCTTTTGAACAATCTGGCGCATGATCGAGCATCGGAACTAGATTGCACGCTCCTCGCTCAAGAGCACTTTAGGAAAGTACAGTAGTCATAAGGAGAGTATCTCACCAGTTTCGAGTTGGTCCACGACTGTGTTGGTCTTGGCGTCACCGATCTCGGAATCGGTGCCGTTCGGGGAGGCATCCACACCGCTTTCCATGTTTGGTAGTAGTGCTACAGTAAGCGGCCAATTGCAGGGGGCGGATGTCTTAAGTCTACACCGCTGTCCAAGAGGGCGTCTGGTAGACAGTATGTGCGCGTGTGTGGCACAAAGACTAAATATAGTAATCCGGGCGAGGACAGGTTGGTTGCCGTTGGTGGAACGGCGTGCTCGTTCATTGGCGTTGTGTGTCGCAGGCGGTGACAGACGATTCTTGGCTGCAGGTGCTATTGAATTGGGCAAATCGGCGCGTTCGGGCGGCCATAAAAGGCTGGCAGTACGTGTTGCGTACTTAGGCAGCGGGTAGAAGAATGGGCACGCCTCCGTCCCCTCCTAACAATCGGATCTGTTCTACAATAACCGATCCTCTTCTTCTCTGGCCGCAGACGGGTGCCAGGTGTATCCACCAACCGGTAACGCCCAAATTCAAGACGACGAAAAGGAGAAAGCCGATTTCTCTTATAGGCATGAAAAATTGCGCTCACTATCCCAAAACTGACCTTCCGCCGCCAACAGGTGCCACGGCCGGTGGTCTTGATTTCTTAAGGGCTGCAGGACGGCTCGCTTTCAATGCTGGCCGAGGCGAGGCTATAAAAGTGCCCCATATTATCCGCTAATAATAAATAAAGACTCTGGCGTGCACCCTATCCTCCCCTTGTTGTTGCGCTCTCATTGTGCCCGCTACTGTATAATATTACCCAAAAGGAAACGGTGCACTCGTACGGGTTAGTGTGCTGGAGGACGTTATTGAACGGACGACGGCGGAACTCGAGTCTGAACTTCTTTCATTCATCTTCAAACCACCCACAAGGTCTTTCGGTGACTGGACCCGGTCTGGTACCGTATGGCGGTGAAGTTGGTCAATGGCGGACAAAGGAGGGTTCACTCGTGCAATTACGTTCGATATCCGCAATTTGGTGCAGGTGAATTTTAGAGACGATGGAGAAAGACCAAATTAGGCCACTGGGCTCATCATTCTCATTTAAGAAGGACATTGTCTCGGTGGCCTTGGGTGACTTTGTTTATGGTTACTTGGCCAACCGAAAAATGTCCTCTGCTTGTCACGGTTTGATTGACAGACGAACTTGTCCAGCAACTATCCTAGCGACAAGGCAAAACCGAGCAGTGCTGAAGCCGAAGCAGAAGCCATCTCCTCAAGGCTCTAGCCATCGCTGAGTTATGTCTGCCGAGCCTTGATTTATGTTTGCATATCCGCGACACTACCTTATGTTTGTTGCAGCCACAAGCATGTTTGTCAATCGCCTGAAAACACGCGGGCCATTTGCATGCATTATGTACGGTACTTTCAATAGTGAGACTGGAAAACAGCAGCTGGTAAAGTCACTGTATTGTACTTTGCGCGAGGCCACCATCAGGTCCACCGACAGTTTTCCTATAATCTGAGGTTCAAAGATCGCAAACTTGTGTATCATCATCTGACTACTACAGTGTGTAAAAACTTCTGCGTAGAGGAGGCTGGAGAGCATGCATTGAAGGGTTTGTGATCCCTGAGAGCGACTGATGATCTGAACGTTGATCTGGGATCGTGCCATGCAGTCAAGTCAAAGCACACAAAAAGTTGAGCTCTGCGAGAGAATCGAACCGAAATTACTGGGCCTGTTTAGTGGAATGTCTTCGTAGTAAGATAGAATTATGGTACATGCAGTACAGTACAGTGGCTAGTAGCTGCATACTAAATCCGATATGTCCATTGCTGTTCGCATAACCTAGTGACGGAGTATAAAACTTGTGGCTGAGAATCCGCGGGTAGATCGGACGTCCATTTTCTCATCGTCAGTGCTCATTGCATCGACTTCAATGCCTTCATGAAACTATTAGCCACACTATTTATTTGACGATTTGTGGTGTAAAGGTGTGGCGTTGCCCTGCGCAATTGCAGCATCATTCGATCAGCGCAGCGGGATCAAGATGAAGCTGCTGCTGCTGCAATATTTTGCCCTCGGCCTCCTGGTCTACTGGACGACGAAGGTAGTATTCGTCATCACAGTCTCCGTTCTGCTTGTCATCGCCATTCCAACTGCTGTCGTCGGAATAACGTTTTTTGTCGACCTTCTTTACTCAGAAATCGTGACTGCCTGGCGTAACCTTGTTTATGACCCACCAGACTTCGTTTGGGCACCGCCGCGTTGGGAAGTGATCGCTGTACTTGAACGATCATCGAACCAAATCATCAGTCAAGTCATGCTTTGTGACGATCCCATCGACGATCCATTTTATCCGCACATATCTATCGTCCATGTGGTCAGCATCAAACGACGCAGCTCGTTCTGGCACGTGATCACCGTATGGCGGGTTTCGACATTGACTGGTCAGCGATCACGAATGTTCGATTTCAATCACTTCGAGCCTTTTCCCGCAGCGAAAATCCAGTTTCGATGCCGCGCCTATCAAAGTCACGATGTAGTCTTTATCCGAATAGCTCGTGCCGAGAAGCTTGCTCGGCCTTTCGCTAACGAGTTTCTATTAATCTGCGATGTCCGATACAAGAAGTGGTCCAAATATTCCCTGCCTCCGTCATCGCAAGATTATCGCCCAATCGCTATTCTTTGCTTGAATCGACTGATGAAGAAAACTGGTGGAAAACTAATTCTGGATGGATGGCGCGTCCGCTTTTTGACTACCATTGTTGGACTGCAGACTCGATTTGTCAGCGTAATCAACGAGTTCACCGGCTCCGACAAACTAACGGTGCGTAGTCAAGAAGAATTGGTGTTTAGTGTAAGCAAGAATATTGAACTTCGGTCATCCGACAACAAATTTGGCATCTGTCAACAAGATCGGCACCAACGTATTTTCGTCTTCGATGCCAGAACTAGTAAGTACCAACTGTATTTCGGCGTACACGCTTTCGCAGCTTCGGATCAAGTCCTGAAAGAATATCGTCGCGCTCGAATGCTTGGTGGTTTGTCGTACGGAGAACATTGCAACCCTGCCGTGCTCACTCGTCGAGAAGCCATCGTGTTCGCGGAATCGGACTCAGTGGTCATGCGAACTACGTTCAGATTCGAGGTATCCGCTTTGCGAACTCTCTCGGCTCGTCTGCTGTTCAAGGCATATCCGAATATGGCCCACGTTAACAATGATTGGTTCTTCAAAGTGACTGGTGTCAATCTTATCGGCCACTTGATTTGAATGTTGTGACGGATGCTGTCCTAATTCGTGCAAGCTTCTATTTCGATGAATGCTATTCTTACCGTGCTAGACTCATCTATGCGCAACTTACTTTGCCTTGCACTTCAAAAAGCGTATAAGTGAGCTCTGAAAGGAAAATAAGTGGCGAGCAGATACGGCCAAACCTGCTGCGTCTTGTCCCTCGCGATCAGAGCCCACGCAATCCTAGGAAACGTAGTCTGGAGGCCAAGAAAGACTAAACGTTCCAATTCTATGATTTTGCGCCCAGGATAATTTTATAGCTTCCATCCTTGAGATCGATTGTACTTACTTGTCCTCCACTTGTTAGTGAGTCCCTGCGGTTGTGGGAGGTGGAATTCTGTAACTTGAACCGTAATTCTCCTGCATGGCAAGGCAAAAGGTGCATCAACCAAAGCCATTTTTCCTCATACTTTAGCACCCTACTTTCTGAGTGATTGCCACCAGCTTTTATACTCTATGCTTCACCTCAATCTAGTTCCACATGTTACAGCATGTACGTGATGTCGCTTAATTTTCTATTTCACCACTTCGGCAAAACTGTGTAAACACTCACTGCATGTATTCAGTTAGTTTCGACTGCCTTAAGGCATAAGCTTTTCTTTTTGTTCTTTTCACTCGCTCGATCCGAGAAGAGTCTGGAAACCAGCCAAAATTTTAACAGTCTGGAAACTAGCCAAAATTGTTCCTATTCCTAAACAAGGCGATAAGTCGACATTAACAAACTACCGGCCTTTCTTCACTGTCAGTAGTCTCGAAACTACTGGAAAGGATTGTGGACAGGATGCTGCGCCAATTCCTGCTTATTTCTTATCAGCAGCTGGGATTCGTGAAGAGGCGTGGAACCAACAAGCTCCAGTCAATTCATTCATAATGCTTTCAATTATCAAAAATTATGGCTTCGTTCTTGGTCTATATTTGGACAAGCGAAAAGCAACATCCACTACGCTGTATGCTCTCCAAAATGGCCATATTGTGGCCTCAAAAATTATCCGATGGTTATCATCCTACTCTGGCAGCAGCAGGTTGTGCTAAATGGATGCCTTTCGAAAGCAGCGCAAGTCCCCAGTGGTGTGCCACAGGGAAATGTCCTCGGGCCAAGGCTCTATACTGCGTTTGTGAACTGCAAATTTCGATAATTTCGAGCTAGCTTTGCTGATGTCTTGCTTCAGAATTTTGCGAACTATTTATCGCTCACACACCCCCCGCCCCCCCCCCCCCCCCCGTAAAGCGGCTCCATGACGTTGTCCCATTAGTTCACCCTGCTGTAAATTTCGTAGCAGATTGGATAAAGTCTCCTGGCAAAAACGCAATTGATAATCTATTCGGTGTGATCGACGTTAACTCGTCATTGTTCCAGATCTTACCGTTAGACTATGTGGTTCAAGCATACCTCTACTTGGCCTTATCAAGTATCTTGGTGTTACTTTCTCTGCGAATTCATCTTTTTTGGATCATATTTCGAATGCGTCAAAAATCGCTAGGTCTACGATTGGCGCCATAAATCGGAAGCTAGCCAAAAAAGCTCCGACCTCGTTTCTGGGCAATCTTCATGATTCCTGCGTTCGTGCCACGTTGGACCATGGCTGTGCCACCTGGGATCCAGTTCATTAAAATGATCCTGAAACCTTGGATCGTGCTCAAAAATTTGCCCTTCGATTGTACCTGAGCGATTTCCAAATTTATTAGGATGGCTTTGCCAAAGCCGATTGGACGCCGCTACACTATTGACGAAAACATGTCAAACTCGTCCCAGTTTTCAAATATTACAATATTGATTTTGAAAACCGATGTTTTATTCATAAGGACTTTTGCGGACGGCGCGTTAGCAGACGATTCACTGCTCCGCATCATCTGGTTTTACCGGTTCATAATCGTTCATAAATCCCCAGAACCCAGCCTTCCTCAATGTTCATTACATGAGCCATCTTTGCCATGTCTCAGACAAACTGTACACATGTACTCGAATGCGAGATCATGTATTCAAATAAGTCCCGAATGGGATTATGGGGGGGCGGGAGCTAGCTTGGCGGCATCTTGCGTTCCCCAAATACCGAATACCGTAGTGTGAATAGGATACCTGCAGTAAATTGGGCAGCTGGCCTTAACTGCAGACTTAATGGGGCCACTGATACATTGCTACACAGTGAATGGGTAGAAGGCAAAAAGACTATAACCAAATTTATAGCGCATTTATGAAAAGATAGTCCGTAGGTATGTCCATTTGTGTCGGCCTTGGAGTGTCGAAGATTCTATGGCTAGTTTGATTATGAATGAAATGAATGTTCAAGCAATGTTCGTTTTCAGCAGCAAAGCAGTCATGCGGGCTTTGCTTGAATAATCGAGAGCCTGCTTCTGATACGCATCCTGACAGAAGAGATGGAATCTGCTTTAGTTGCTATCCTTAGTACTTCTGTCTGTCTGTTTACTCGGTTGTTGGTCGGAGTACTTGTCCAGCCATGAATAGCTCGCGGTTTCGCCTACTTAGAATTTTCTTTTTCGCCTCTTCGCTCGCTTTTATGATCATAACATTTCTTATGGTATGGCCAAGCAAGATAGACCAAGGACAACCCTGGCCTCGCTGCAACCCCTCGGTTGGCATTTCTGTGTCATCGGGGCCATGCACATACAGAGTGAAGCATATTCGAGCAATGGACACTGTCATTGTGCGATTTTCGGACTTGCCAGGACAGTTTCTCCCCAACAAGTCATACCCAGAATTTCTGTTTGTCGTGCCTGATGAGATACTGCCTGATGTGGAGGAAGCAGTGTCTAATGAGGGTCTGGCCGCTTTGACCAGTGTAATGAGAAAGTACGATTGGCTGCAAGTGGTCAGCGGGTCGAGTCTGATACTGGGCATGAAAGAAAGACCTGCTTGCAGCATGACTCGCAAAAATTGGACCGTTGAACTAAGTGAATATTATTCTAGATTTATAGATGGTTCAGAATCTATTTCAATCGATCATAGTAATTCTGAGCGTTCAGGAAGTTCGACAAAGCTGTGCTATGCCTGTGATCTACTCCCTGATGCATTTTTGATCAAGTCAGCATGGTGCAGTCAATTAAGTAAGACTGCTACGTTTATAGAAGCGCTGCAGTCAAGCGCCAGAATCCCCATATTCCTGGAATTAAAAGGACGGTCAGCATATTGCCCCCACCTTTCAATGGTCAATGGTAGCCTCCAACTGGATGCTAACCTGAACTGTAATAATCTGAGGATGACATGGGATGGCAATTTCATTCTGCTGCCGCAATTGCATGGCCTCTATCGATTGATTCTGAGTCAGACTGGTGATCAGCCGATTGAGAACTGGGTCGGGTGCACCTGGGCCAGAGCGGCCTACCAGGCCAACTCTCGCATTCATTGCTCGAATTGGGTCCGCCAATTTCTGTTCGATATTGTGGACATTATTGACACAAAACTGCGCCTGGACTATCGAGTCGTATATGGAACCCTGCTCGGAGCCGTTCGCTCTAGCGATGTGATCGCTTGGAGCGTAGACGCTGATATTCTGATCATTCTTGATCCAATTTATACGAATAAGTTCAAAGACAAAACGTGGCCTCAGTTGCACAAGCTGAGTCAGGGCCGATACTCTTCTGTGGACAGGTAAGGCACGCTTTAACATCAACCAAAATCTGTCCAAAAAAATTTCTACAAAAGTAGGCTTGGCGATGGACATTACGCACCACTTCGTGCATTCCCCAGCTGCCCCGTCCGACTGACCTCCAAGCCGCAGTCTGCACACGCAAGTCGGGACTCCACCCGAACCGCCTTGATCGATCGACTGATCAAACACAGCCAATTAATCAATGCCACCTCTTCGGACAGCGAATGGCGATCTAGTGGTTATGTCGACGTTTATTTTCCTCAGCACCATTACTCCTATTCATGTGCCGAGGGGGAAAAGTTGGAGGATTCTGATACGGTTTCGATAGGAGGCCGAAAATTCAAAACAGTGGCCAATCCCTTGCATCACGTGCAGTGCTTTTACGGCAGCAATTGGAATCAAACACCGTCATGGGCAGCGACAACGGATTCTCTCGTCGATTTAGTATTGGGTTGAGGGCCACTCGGCAAAGCACTCGTAAAATGCTCTCATTTCGGCAAAGTTTAACAGGAAAATTCAAACCGCAGTCAAAGAAACATAATAACGCAGCCGATGGGCCGCGTGAGTACAGTATAGTGCCCACTGTACCTGGCACGTTAGTCCATAATGTTATGGTGCGTTTAGACGTTTCCACGTGTGGGTGACTCACCCGGTACTGTCGAGGTGCTCCGAGCGGAGAGACGGGAGCCAAACGAGGAGACAGTCTCGGCTGTCGAACACCGACATGGCTTACTGCCCAGCCGCCATTGTCCGAGGAAGTCGGTGTCCTCTCCAGGAAGCCCTCGCGTGGAGGTGCTCCCAGGCACGCAGAGGGACGCGGGCTTGTATGCCCAAACAGCCTTGCTTAGGCGGTTTGACTGCTGGCCGGCTGGAGGCAAACAAATACGAAAGTTGGATCGTATCCTTCTTACAGACAAACAGCCACTGTCCATTGACACAGAGAATTCGGCCACTTTTATCAATCTCAACGTCTTACTAGTTGGCCAGACGCTTCTAGAATCTTACGCGTTCTGCGTACTTCGCCATGTTCCCTTGAGTAGGTAGGTGTGTCAGCCCGTGTTCTGCCGCCGACAAGAAGCAGCCCAGGTTAGTCGATACCTCTACAGGACTGCTGAACTGGATTGTTGAGTGGTGAAAAAGGGATGATTAGAGCGCTCCAAACGTTGCTGATACGTTCGATCTATGAGTTACGGCCTACAGCAGAGTACAGCGATGCTTGGCGATAGAAACGACATGACACGGTAATTTACAGATGATAGGGTCCAATAATCATAAGAGATCTAGCCAACCAGAACCCAACTTAGATGAGTGCCCATGGTTTTTGAATAAGCTAGTCACTAATCTAGCCGCAGTGTGTGTTTTGTCAGAAAATCTACAGTACATCATCCCTTCTCTTTTCCCTTCACGAAACCTGCATGACTTTTCCTGCTATCGATGCCGAGATCGAGTCAGCAGCTATAGTCCCTCAACCACCGCCAGTTCAGGCCGCAAGATAACGTGCGTGTCACTGCCGTCGATGGAGCATCAGCTATTTGGAGACTAGCCCGCCTTCTCCCAGGTGCACATTTCCTACTCTCAAACTTATTTTATATCGAAATGGCTAACGGTCAGACGGAAAGCAAAGTTGTGAAAAAAGTTGAGATGCTGCGTTGACAAAAGCAGAACAGAGCTTTGATATAGTTTATTAACCCATCACTCTTCATCTTATAAGTTTTCTTCCCAATTTACTAAAAAATAAGCTCCTCTTCCTGCTAGAACGCGACGGTGACATTCGGGCTAGCAGCTCTTCGCACACGCAATAAATTGACCTCGGACGTGTTAGCTCTGGCACTGATGCCGTGATAATCGGCCAAACTCTCGTTCAGGCCAGTGTGGATGCCGTGCACTCTGGGATACTTGTTACGTGGCGGTGATCCACTCGCCACCAGAGCGGAGACGATGATCAGACACAGGACGATCTTGGGGCTCGCCATTGAGGACGAATCACAATTTGAGATTTGAATTCAGTGCGCTAAATGCAATGAGCAATGACTGCACTCATCCTCTGTCCTTTATATAGCACTTTTCAGAAACGACAGACAGCAAAAAAGCACAGATGTTTGTAAACAGAACTGGGTACAGAGAGTTTTTGCTTGTAGGTCCGACCCAAAAAAGTGTACGTTTGGGAAGTCGCAGCAGGTTGCACAGGTGATCTTACTGGTCATCATTTGCATAGTCTGCATCTGCGCGAGGGCCCATCTACTACAGGCATCTCCTAGCGAGCCTCCCCGCCGTCGACGGAACAGCCAGTCTGAAAACAGTTTTGCTGCGTCGTCGCAGAAATAGTATGCTTACTTTAGCCTGTCCTGAAGTATAGCAGACCTCCATTTAAACAGTCGCCATTCGTCGGTCGTCAAATAAGCCCACGAGCACTCCATCGCATCCACATCTGCGACTTGGCAAACCCATATCAGTTTACCGCGCACTTGGCCTCACATCAACCCCTAGAAGTCTTCAAATTCATTCTTCCCACACAATATACCATTCAACACGTACGCGGCAAGAATCTAATATTCCAAGGCACATTTCCATGTCAATGATAAGACTGTCAGTGACGAAGAGCACAGATTCGAAATCGATACAGGCAAGTAAGGAGCCGTAATACGCACCATCACACAAGGCGCTACATGGGCTGGCAAGAAAACCAACAGTCAAGGCAAGATTAAAAATACAAAAGAAATCTTAATAAAAAACGCAGATCTCTGCATAGGCTGTCTTTCAATGTCACAAAGGCATCAGTACACGCATTCGTACACGTACACATTCCTGTCATGAAACAAAAAATGACTAATAAGCCCATTCTAAAAGCGACAAAAAATGTACAAAAAGAATCGCGCAAATATTCTTCTGTTAGGTCTATAAAAAAGTACAAAACAACACCAACCTGGTTTAATGCCGCTGATAATATTGATTTTCTTTGACAAACTCTTGCAAACTCGTTGCCATATCCGAAAAAACAATATTCTCGTACGAATAAACTGAAGATGCTTCTCGACAGCAAGCTGGATCGTTGACCGTTATTGGGAAGCTCTTTTCATCGCCCCTATATTGACGTCCAATATCGATTTCTCCAACCCCGTTCATCAAATTCGCCACATCGTTTTCGGTCACACTGCTAAGCCGTTGCATTCGACGCAATTCGTTGTCCATCTGTCCCCCACCCATCTGTTGCTGATGGCCGTTCGAATGCGGATGCGCGAAATCTGGCTGACTGCGCAAATTTCCAGGAGCTACCGACGCTGGCCTTGGTCCACCTTGCGGTTGACATTGATACCGATGCGATATCAGGGCACGAAGAGCGCATGGATTCTTCTCTTGGGCGTACGATTCTTGTCCGTGGCAACCACCTTGATGGCGACAACCCGACGGACGCGCAGGATCGGAACAGCATCCATTACCGCAACACGACGGGAGTTGACTCCTTCCAAGCGAGCAACCCGCGGAGTTCTGATATGAAGAGGCGTAATCGCAAGCTTGAGACTTGAAATTACAGCGATTGTGTGGTCCACAGCCTGCATTTCCAGGCGTGCCCTCGTTCGGATAACGGCAGCAGCAGGTTTTACAATCCTGAACCGACTCGCAACCCCCACGTCGTCCATTATGGCCAGTCGCATTCGGAGGAAACCCGGGTCGTCGATAGTAGGCGTTCGAATTATTGTCAACGTCAGGTCGATGGGCGTGACCATCAAAATAGTCGTTCCCCCTGTTCGAATCGTCCTTCCTCATTCGCCTGGCGTATTCAGTCATGCGACGTAGTGTCTCGGCATCGGCAAAATCATCCACTAAAGTCTGACCGTCTCTGGCAAAGCGATGATAGGGATAAGGGACCTGATTGTTCGCCGTCGAATAAGGATAATGATTCTGCGCCTGCTGCACACCTGATGGAAACGAGTTTCCATTAAAGCTGTAGCCGTGAGAGACACCTCGTCCGCCGTCGTCTCGCAGAAATTGCTGACCGCCATCGCCATTTGCATAATTTGGCAGAAAAGCTGTGTATTCACCGCAACTGTCGCCTCTTTCACTTTGCTGATCGTATAAGCTTCTTTGAACTTTCACATCGCTCCAATAACCGCAGCTTTGGGACGAATTGGGAGTTGGCGTTGGTGCGGACAGCTTTGACGGCATCCTTAATGACCACTGATTGTCCCGCGCGTATGCGTTTTGTACTGACATTTGACTGACACTCGACAAGGCGCTTCCTGGCCTCGACTCGCAGGGACTCGATAGGATCGATGCTGGATAGGAGGTGTTGGTTTCGTTCGAAGTTGAATGCAGACTGCCATAATCCGAACTGACTGTACTGGCGGCGCTGCTATGTCGAACGGGCGGCATAGGCTTGTGCGGCCGAACTAGAGTCTGCGGCTGTTGCAAGCGCGCACCATCTACAGCCACAAATTCGGCTGCTGGTGACTTGCTCGATGGCATCTTTTCCCCAATCGGAACGGCAGGTTTTGACGAACCCAAACATCGAGCACCGTTAGCACGACGCATCGACTGATCGACCACGTATTCTACAAAAAATGGTACTCAATGACAACTATCAGCAACACGTGAAGCATATTACTTACCAGCAATTCTATCCACCCGAGCGGTCAATGAATCGCCATACCGTGTCGACAGAGACTGCTTGGCCACCATTCGCCTACCTATTTGAGCAGCAGGCCCAAACGTCGATACATCATCATCGCCATCGCCCAGACCCACCGCATTTGCGACTCTTGGTACTTGAAAATCCTAAATACACCAGGTCTTACAACAAGCCAATATAACACGATGTTACAATCTTACCTCGTTTTCGGCAGCGTCGTATGTTACGAGCACGCTGTCCGAAACACCATTCATCTCGACACCGCTATCGATCTGGGGCGGAGAAATCGGAGAATACACTTCCTGAAACAAAATATTCGTCAAACCAAGAACCACACCTACAAACCCCACATTTCTTACATCAGTGTTATTGCTCATCGTCGTGCCCGGGCTTCCAACGCTACCAGCACTGGTTTGGTTGCTGCCCGGATTGTCGTAGCTTGGAGTGTCCGGCGTGGCCGCTTGAGTGGCCGTCCCTTTCTGGCTCGAGCCAAACTCCCCGTCTCCTCCATTTTCACTTTTCACATCTCTCGTACCCCTGAAAAATGAAAGAAATTTTCACTGATCCGCTAGAACATAAAGTGGCCCTCTTACGTCTGCTGCAATCCGTCGGAAGGCTTATGCTTCTTGCTTGCGAAAGCCTCATCGCCATGTTTTGTTCGAACGTGTTTCCGCAAAGAGCTGGGGTCGGTGTATCTGCTCGAGCAACCAGGATAATGACAGGCGTATCGTTTCTGCAAAATGGATATCAACCATCAATCCTCGCACTCTAACACGCACGACAAGTCTCCATTATTTCACTCACCTCATCACTATGCGTCCTCGATTGATGCTTAGCTCGATCCGAAGCGTTCGTGAATGATTTCCCGCATCCTTCCACTTCGCAATTATACGGCTTATCACCCGTGTGACTACGAATATGCGTCTTGAGATTCTCCAAACGACTGTACGACTTTCTACATCCTTCAATCTGAAAAACAAAAAATATAGCAATCCAAAAAAAGAGCGAGTCAGCTTCCTCTTACCATGCACTGATGCGGCTTCTCGCCCGTGTGCCTTCTCATATGTACAACCAGCATATACTTGGCTTTGAACGGTTTCTCCTCCCGACCGCAATTCGTCCACCGACAAACAAATTCTTTCTGAGATGCCTCGATATGCGAAGCCACCACGTGCTGAAAAAGGAATGACTACACCTGAATCATCGCGCCTAGCCATTGCAAAAAGCTTACCCTAACCAAATCTGCCTGCGTCTGAAACTGCAGCCCACACTCGTGCCAATGGCAGTTCGTATCGACGGGCCCATCGCGCATTCCAGTACCGGGCCGATCTTCCTCCACATCGACATCGCTCGACGAACAGCTCGATGTGCGCGACTTCCTCAGCTTAGCAGACGTAGTTCGGCCAGCCTGCTCGACGTGGGCCGATTCACCATTGATCCTCGTTATGCCATTCACGCTCGTACTGTCATTCTCCGCCGTCACTGGTCCCTTGTCCATCGCCTCTTGCTTCACATTCGCACCATTGCCGAACGGGTAGGCACCTGTGGGAGTCACAGGGAAGAAACCAGCCGCTTGAAAATTCGCAGCGGCAGCAGCGTTGCTCATGAACGGAAATCCAAAAAAGGGGTTGTTTCCATTGTTCAATGGCGGCGTCGGACCCAACTCAGGTTTGGAGAAGCTGAACGGGGGAGGCAATATGAATGGGAACGGCGGAGCTGATGCCCCCGCGAGCGGACCGAACATTGGACTGCCACGAAAGTGAGACAAGGAATGGTTGCCAGGTCCTGGCCCTGAAATAAAAAGAATCAGTCATGAAAACAGTATAAACCTGGCCACACCCGGCGAACCACCAACAGAGTATTCAGGCCAGCGTACGCCCCCTCCTCCCCAAGGAAAAAGTTGGCATTATTTCACGTGTAAACCCAGCTTACCGACTGATAAGTGACCGAACGAGCTGATACTGGCGGCCGACGAGCTCCTCGAATTCAAGTCGCTGCCATGGAATAACGACGTCGGACTGTGCCTGATCGTATCGAGAACGGTCGAACGATCGGAACCAGACGATATGGACAAGGGCCGTTTCTTGCTTCTCGGCGAATTCGGACGAGAATCTACAAAATACATCAGTGTTACTAAATTCTTCATCGAGGTTCCAGGCCACTTCTGTCCACGCGAAAACAGATTCCCTTACGTGCATTTGCCAAGACCATATTCCTCATCGTATCAGCGGCAGCAGCCGCCGCCGCCGCAGCTGTCGGATTGTACCAGCTCATGGGCTGAACCGAAAATGGATAGAAGGGCGATACGCCGTAATAGCCACCACTGCCAGGACGAAATGTGGGACTAATGCCGTCCACGCTACGATTTCTAAAAGGAGCTCGTATGCAGGCAGACACCCAACAACCACAGCCATCTGGGACAGCTTACTCATTATCCGCCTTAGCTTGTGCGATCAGATTATCCCACGAATATCGACCTCCTGGACGACCTACACCAATCTCCATCGGTTGCTGCGCTGCGAACGCGGCACCAAAAGGCTGCATTGCCGCCATCCAAGCTAAAAGAAAGAACATCAAACAATAAAATTCTGATTATCAGAAGGGCAAACATTTCGCACCCCGTCCTAATCACACAGAACGCGAAAAAAGCAACAGCTAAGGCGTTCGTTCAGACCGACGCCTCGAATGTATCGAGTGACGCCTCTGGCCCTCAATCCACACCCAAGCTTGGTTTCCTTTGTCCGTCAAATCGCGGGCCACCAATCGGTGCGTGGCCGTCGAGCAAACAAGGTGCTGCTCACACTGCTCTACGTATTGCTACAAATGGTCAACGACCTCCCTCCCTATTAGGCCCAACGGTCAAATCAGAGGCCCGCCTAAGTACACACGCTCATCTCGACATCGCTGCCGCGTAAATACCCGACCATAATAGGGCCGTACGTGTGCACTGGCCAAAACGGCCGGGTGTCGAGCGCTTTCGCAGACGAGCGCGCCCCGGGATACAATTGATATTTGGGTCGAGCGGTAAAGTTTCTATGGCCCAATCATTGTCGCGGTCATAAACAGTGTCGCGAAAGTAAATACATTCCAAATCGAGGGCCGTCTCCCTTACCCGTCCAAATGCGCATATAAATTTCCCTTAACAATCCCACCCATTCGCCCGGTCTTCACTGTTTCGCGGCACCCGGGCAATGAGTACGGTCCGACGTGACCTTGCATTCACACCATCCCATCACCGATCGCCCCGAGAAGCCAAGGAAACATTGCATTCTTTGCAAGTTCTCCCGCTGCCAAGAAAACTACAAAAATTTCACTTACGATAAGAGGTGAAGGGAAAAGCGCCGTTTAGTGAGGCCGGTGAAAAATTCGCATTAGGCACACCACCGCCAGCACCCGCCGTCGATTCGTTCTGATGGTGTTGAGGCTGAGACAGCTTGTGCGCTTGCTGAATCGTATCCACCAAACCACCGCAACCGCCGCCAGCGGCTAAAGCCGGTGTTGCCGTAAAGGCGGACGGTCGGCGATCGTCCGCATATTGAGAACATTGAACCGAGGTGCTCGCGCTCGACGCCCGTTTAACTGGTTCGCACATATTCGACCGCCTTTTCCTATCGCCGTCGGTGGTCGACATGGTGTCGGCCATTGCTGACTTTAAGGACGACTCGTCCGACATTGATGAACAATCGACAGCTCCACGACCCGCAACTACGCCAGCCGTCGGACGAGGCTGGACACCGGCCATACTGCTCGACGAGTAGGCTGTCACTGCAGAATACTTCCCTAAACACAACAAAGGCATCTGTAATGAAAAAGTGGACAACATATGCGCTGACCGCTGGCCGGTAACGAGGTTCGTATAAACACTGTGCAAAATGGCCACCACGAGAAGTGTACAATTGTAATCCCAGGGGGCACAGACTCCCCTGAGAACTGACCCAACCCACCGCACACAGGCCTCATCCATCATAACTTCTCTGGCTTCCATCCCACCCACAAACAACAGTCATTTGCAACTTTATCAAAAGCGCCGCAACGCAGCAGCCCACAAAAACGGACTTGGGGCGCAAGCGTTAGCGCACGTCACCGGAAACAGATGATGGCAAGCATACCTTTACTATGCAAGGGCTCCTCTTCAGCTTGTGGCATTATCAATCACTAAAGCCAACCCAGGCGATTATTCTTTGAACACTTCGAATGGTCGGCGTAAATCACGCTTTCACGCCAATAATCTCAACAACGTGTTAACTAGCCCCCGAAATGGAAGATAGCGATGGGAGCCACCACTGTCGCAACCAGCACCTCCTAATGTCGCGCTCGGTTGACTAGCATCTGGTTCGTCGTCGTCGCATTTCCTTTCTTCGCCTCTTGCATCTAAAATGACATCAAATAGATAAATCGAAACCAGCGCCCTTTTTGACTCACGCGCAGCGCCAACACGTAACAGGTTAAAAAACCGGACTTCTCGTTACACCTAGCCCGTACGACGCCGGCTTCGAAAACGCAAGAACTAGTGGGCCCCAGTTCAGCCACCATGGATCATAGCCACTCTGCAACATTCCCCTTGTCTCATCTCATTCTATTTCAAAGTTCAACATCCGCCTCGCTTATTCATTCCCAACTCGACCACCATGGAATCGTGTCGCCTCATCAACGCCACTAATTTGCCCAGAAAGCCAACAGGAAATGACAAAATTCAATCTCAAACCAAGAATTTCATCCAATTCTAATTTTCTTTGCCAGTTCAAAGAGACCCGCCATGCTCGAACGTGAAGAGCGTAAGAAAAATTTTTTAAAAAATCTACTTCTACCCCGTTTCTCGAGGCTAGGAACGAAGAGTAAAAAGAGACCGCCTCTTCGTCCGACAGTTATAAGCGATCGGGACGTGGTGTACGTCAACAACGTGCTAGGTCGTCCTGAATATGATCATCGCGGCGGGAGTCCTGTTTTAAAAAACTAACTTTTCAAAACTCTTTAAAAAACCAGCCATCATATATAGCCGTCCTTGATGATGGCGGCGTATGCCCGGGCTCAAAACTGGCGGTCATCAAAAATGCCGCACCACGAAACGAATTTATTACTTATATTCGCACCGACCGAGACCGCCCTCCTCGGCTGGCTCCTAAAAAACATACGTGCACCAATAAAATCCTAGAGGCCGCCCGCCAACGACCCAACTTACGACTACTTCGCCAGCAAGGTATACTCTCTCACACAGCTAGACCTATAGCCGGGCACAAAAAATATCAAAGTTCGAAACAAGGAACACGAAAAACTTGATGGGCACTTGGTCAACTGGCATCCCGTGCTGACCATAGCACCCGTGCCACGACCACCCTGTTCCTAGGCGACCGTTAGCCCGGGCATCCTTCCGCCCCATTCACCACCCAATGGCGACCAACAAAGCGCATCCACATCGCCACCACCCTCGATACAATTGAAGATAAATCGCTTAAAAATCAAAGCCCGTCCTCCAAACCATCCTCAAAAAATTACCCTCGAAAAAAGCTTGTACAAGTCATAAATTCAAGGATAACTGCCTTGCTTATCGGCTATTCGTCTCTTCCGCCATATGGTCAATGGACACGCTCATCGGAGCGAGCAAGCCATGCCACACACCCCAGACCACTGCACGACTATCCCGATCCGTGTCAAGGTCAAGGACGGTATTTGTCGACAAATTGACGTTACCAAGAGTTGCGCGTCAATAATCGCCATAAAAAATGAGACCTTTCCAAAAAGAATGACACCCTAAAGAGGCCGCTATGACAATCCAGATCAAACTAGACCCGCAACCTATTCGATCCGGCAACCACTAAAAAAGACGCCTCAATTTTGCAAAAATCAACCAAAATACGAAACTAGTACTTTGGAAACAACCCGATCCAGTCCCCGCTGGAAACATGTTTCAAGTACTGAAATACTAGCCGAAACGGGGTCGAATCCGGAGTTGAATCGACCGCCAAGCACGAGCAGCCCGAGGCCAGCCAGGCCGTAGATGCTAACCAAACGAGTCAAAGCCACTCGAGTCTGGCAGCGTCTTAGGTGGCTGCGCAATGTGGCGGAACGCATAACTCATCGTCGTTCCTAGCCTCGTGTTCGCATAAATCATCCATCACCTAAACCAAAATATGCCCGAGCATATAGGTCGATTCCAAAAAACACCATCATTGTCGAGGTGGTGAACGGACACAAAACGGCTCCCCACCCCTAACCCCGAAAAATATATTGTTTCGTCCATCAATTGCGCCATAGCCCCATGCAAAACTGGCGGCCTCAAAGCCCAACTGAGCACGGCGCCCGTTCTTGACGGGGCCGACCATCCCCGAGCACGCTGTCCACTCGCCTTAGAAGGACACGACTCGCCGCTCGGCCTCTCTTGCTCAATGCCCTGGCACTGGCCATTATATTAATCCTTCTGACAAAAACCACCTCACCGACACCGTCCAAACATAAATCTGCACCGGCATGTCCCCGGGCTTCTGATTTAGCACGCTCCCTCCCGCGGGCTGCTCATCAAAAAAGGCACGAACAATAGCAACAAAAGAAAGACCAGTTATCGCTAATCATAGCAACTATGCACCCAGCTTCATAAAAAAACGCCATCGGCGGCGAGCCTAAAAGCGCCGAGAGGCCAGTGCAACAGACGTCGCTGAAGGCAATTCAAAAAGATTGAGAGTATGGACTCGGTTTAACTACGTCTTTTCGGCTCGTCTCTTTCGCCACTGCTGCAATTATTCTGTTGGGGAAAAAACAAGAAAAAACCATACCGCCGGGGCATGATCAAGCGTCGCCGCCTTACGCCTACGTCGACGACGTCAAATAGGACTCGATGTAAAAAACGAAAAGTTGTTTTCGTCTACCTTCAAAGATAAATGGCCACCAAAACGGCCCAACGACTCGCAGCTCGCGAGACACATATTTCATTTAGGACCGCTTGTGGAAAAATGCGCAAGGGCTTATTTTCTTTACAATATATCTTTCTCCCAAAGGGACAACTTGTGCCACTATCTTCTCTCACCCACCGTAATCCACTTGCATGCCCGTCTGGCCCTGTTTGCCCGCGCCTCACCAACTTCTCCACCAAACCACCCGTCCATCAACAGTCGACGAGACACGCCCCGCGTCCCCGTCCAACGTGTCACCCGAGAACATTGGCTTTTTAGACAAGGACTCGTTATAAATTCACTGGAGGAGATCAGCTGCCACACGCCAATCCGTTCACTTCAAAGTGAAACGTCGGAAATTGTCCGTGCTGCTAACGATAAGCCGAATGCCACGCCCGATCCCTCAGCCAACAGGCACGGACCAACATCGACGACGACCCTCCCACCACCAAGAAATCCATCCCACCTCGCCCCCTCGCATTCCAATCAAAGTTGGAGTCGAGAATTTGACAGCACAAAGTAAGACGAGACGGCAAAACAATGCGTCTTCCACTACACAGCCTAAACCCAAATGGTATCCCAGCCATGATCAGTGCCGATCATGACACGATACGATCGAACAGCCTGTGCAGTCACTCCGACCTGCGCCTCCCCCAGAACCCAATGTCTTGTCTCCCCTTCGAGCGCAGACGCAACCAAACCTAGCCACTCACTGGACCGAACCGATAAGCTCCCACGGCGCCCAAACATATTCAAGTATGGAAAACCAACTCACCCTCCCACGCCAAACGACTGCACCCAAGCAAAACAGCCAGTCCGATGGCGACCACCGGTCGGGCGCCGTTATAAAAAGACCAGCCTCGCCTTACATCGACCACTTTAAAACAGAGGAAACGGGCCGTCAAATTCGAGACCGATGGTTTGTTCGCCCACGGCCAGCACCTAACACGAAACAGAGATAACGTCAACTGGCGCCCAATCTCATTCACAAATCTGACCCACCCATTCGAGACCAGGCGGGGCTGGAGAGCGAGAAATAATGACAGCTTCAACCAAATTGTCAGCAGGGCACACGGATGTCCATTAATCATCACAGTTTACTACTGTACATTCACGACACAATACAAGACCATCCCATTACACTCTCACATCAATCAATATCCATCACGCAACAGCTGTCCACACTGCTCGACTCCAACTCCGAGTTAGTCGTCGGCGATACACTGAAAATCAAAAAATTGTAGTGGGCGCACGAACACCTCTTCTCCAATTTGGACCTACGACCAATGAGCGATCGAGGCCAGGCTCATAATTGTCACGTGTCCCTTCACACTCAATTGCACTGACAAGGGAACATGGCCAACCTTTAAATCGAACTTGACATAACCAAAAACTGTGATTTGCTCTTACGTGCAAAACAAAGCTCTATGCAAAATATCAGAGGCGTGTACCTGGTCGGAGTGGTCAGCGCCTAAAGTCCCGTGGATATTTGAATTTTTGTGTGGTAAGGAACCCGAGCGTTGAGAAAAACACGCAGGTTTTCATGTTTCAGGCTTAAGCTTCCAACATCTGGGTTTTGGGTTTTTCTTCAAAACCAAAAAAATCCGGAAGAATTCAAAAATTTCACGAGCCTTTAGGCGCTGACCACTGCTGACCAGTTGGTCAGACGCCTCTAACATTTTGCACAGAGCTTTCTAATGCATCTAAGTGCAAATTACAATTTTTACAGTTACAGTTTTGTCATGAGCTACATGTTTCCAGGGACCAGCAACAAATCTACCTGCCACCTGGCTTTCCTCCCATATCACCACCCCCACTCTGTTTTATCGAAACCCCAAACAAGGCACGCCGCACAAAAACCCTTACTTGACAGCTGGCAAATTGAGCACATCGATTATGGGTTTCGAATACTGCCTGGCATTACGGCGTTGATACAGCCCGGGTTCAGGCAAGTAACTAGCCGAGTCCATGGCGTCCATTGATGGTTGGTCAGAGAATTCGACGACATCGACAGCGTTATCACACGATAGATTCGAGGAGAGCTTGTTGTCGTTAGAGAAGCCAGGAATAATTTCTTTCAAGAAGTCCTCTGGTGGTTTCCACAAAACCACGTCCGTACAAGGATTGCTGAAATTTCAAGCACTGTGTGTGTGTGTGTGTGTGTGGTGTGTGACACTATTAAACCAATTGCAACTGATTTATTGATTTCCATCACGGAACAAGCTCTCAGAAAAGGCGGGTAACTCAAATTTTGAAAATGCAGCTGGTCATAATACAGTTTTACCTAATTTTGGCTCCGAAATTCTCATTGTTCCTGACATTCCAACCTTTTCTTAAACCTTTATAATGTGAATCTGTAACCCTTTTCGCACAAATCCCTAAAACCTATCGAAAGATGAACTTACGGAATAGCAACCGCGGTGGCTCGCTTACGATCTGCTTCCAAAATACGCCTTAGCAAGTTGGAAACGGAAAGCGTGTGTCGTTTATCCATTGATGATTCCTCGTCCAAAAAATCTGATTCGGAATTAGCGTTGATATGATTCCTCGATGGTGAGACCATCTGTTCATCCTCCTCGTCGTCATCGGACATCCTGAAATGGGAGCATGTCATGAGACACTGACTCTCCTTCATTTTAAAAGTCGTACACAGACAACTGCCATCAACAGACTGAAGAGATAAAAAGCCACACGCATACCCAAGGGGGGGGGGTGCTCGACAACGGGTTGGCTTTTCAAAAACGCACTGGTGTAGTGTAAAGTGAAGCACACCATCGGATAAAGAGTCCATTTTTTAATGTGCGGCAGGCTTTTTCGGTTAGTCCATTCTAGTGACTGGTGAGTCAATTACTTCAAAAGTTTGGCTATGCCCGGCAAAAATGCCTGGAAATCTGAAAATTGGGCAACGAGTTGCCATTCGATATCTGCTGCGAAAGAGCGAAGTCGACACTGCGTGGTGGCATGCTTGCCATAAATGGCCATGAGATCACTATGGATCTCTGTGTCGCCTTTGTTCTTTCGCATCAGAAATCAAATTACGGCTCATTTCCAGATTTCCAGGCATTCTTCGTTACTTTTGAAGTAAGCGACTCACCAGACTGGCCACATCAATACCGCCATCCATAATGAACACTCTACCCGAGAGTTTAGTTGACTTTACATTGCATCCGCGCATAAAGCCAACTCATTGTCGGACACCCTCCGTTTATGGCCGGATTACCAATGCTACGATGGCAACGGGGGTTTTGCATATCCGCATATTTTCCCGCCTTTTCAAATTTGAATGCTCCCTGAGGCAGTGTGTATTTATTGCTATAGAACCAATCTTCGTTTTCAATAAAACCGATCGAAAAAGATACTAGCTCGAGCCCCGTTGAAGCGCATGGCCATTGGCTTCAAGTGAAGTAAAGTAGCAAGCAAACAATCTTACGTTGGGGGCAAGTCACAATGGATCCCTTGCAAGTTTTAGCCGACAAAGCTCAGGCCAGTGCGAGGGCTGCTTATACGCTTTCCCTGTACCCATACTGAACATAGAGCACCACTAATGAGTGCGACTTCCTGCGGGGTAAGTTATAGGCTAGAATGCCAAACACCTAAGCCGTCGCTTCGTCGCTTTGACTAAGGCGTAAAAAAGTTTCATTGTGTTCGCAAACCACCTTGACTATCCTGGCAGTATCCCACAAAGCGCGAACCCACTCCACTGCACCCAGATAAATACAGATACTATACTTTAGGGACCAAGAGTCCCGAAGGTTCCAACACTCAAAGGATAGGGGATCCAGTTATCCCGCGGATGTTAAAATACAACCGCACGCGAAGATACGCTGAGTTATCGCAGCGCCAAAACGCCAAAAATGCTCTTAGAAAATCGATTATCGATTTTCAGAAAACCTAGACAGAGCAACTCAAATAATGAAACCAACTATTATCCCTTTACTATTTCATGGTATTCGGCCGTACTGTATAAAGTGCACTGAGATAAGATAGAGTTCAAAAAAAGGAGCTGTTGAGTACTGTATTTGCTTCTTCAGAAAGCAAATACGAATGCAGTATTTACATACCTATTTTCGATATCATGAAACATTTCCAATGGCTTCTGCATAAAAAACCAATCCGAATTCACATTATCCGATGTACTAGTGATATGAAAGTTACGCAATCGAGCAAGCATCTTTTCTTCTGTAATACGAATCTTAGGTTGAGGGCATGATGCCACACTAAAAAACAAAAATCGATTGATTTCACAACAGGACAAAGACAAATAAAAACCTAGCACCGTTAGGCCTACTTACTCTTCAGATCCATTTGAACGTTTGGTCGGCCGATGTAGGCCAGATTTATCCGGCAATCGCCAAAAATCCGTTTTTAAGTTGACATTCTTATTTTCACTAGAACTCGTAGCCAATCCATTATTTCGATTGGTCCGCGGCGACACGGCGATTCCATTATTCCACGCTGTTGGCATCGTACCAGCAGGAACAAAACTCAATGTGGTTGACGATGGAGGCGGTAATCTTGGACCAAGGGCGTTCGACACTTCAGAATTATCGACGAATTGGAATTGAATCGGCGACGGCGGACGAGGATCAGGAATAGTTACCATTTTAGGCCAAATTTTTACTTCATCGAGTCATTCGCAACCGATCCGATCGAAACATCAAAACAAAACTAAACTGAAAATATCAAAAGGGAGGCAAACGCACACTCGTCGCGAGCAAGCACGCGAAAGTTCGGGAACAGCAAAGAGCATGTTTGCCTACTGTAGCCTCCATCTGGGCGCTGCTGGGGAAATGGGAGCAAATGGATACAATGCTAGGGTCGAGGGCGCCTTGTCTGGGCTCTATGAATGACTACAGTAGGTGCCCAAAACAGTCTCCTCACCTTGCCGTAGTGTAAAGTCGTCATTGTATCGTAGGTACAGTGCGCTGCAGGACTTTACACTGCTCGCGCGTTCCGCCCCACGCTGGTATAGGTTGCTTAGCAGCCGCAAAGGAGGTCACTGCGCTGGGCACTGACCAGTCAGTGTGTTTACAAGATACCTGTTTTGGTTAGGGGAGAAGCCTCGTCCGACCTTCACGTACTCTGTCGGCAACGCGTCGATGCGTGCGCAGGATATAATTCGAGATTAAAGTTAGGCTGGCGCGAGGCGTGGCGATATCGGCAGCCGCTGTGTTCGGCCGGAAAGAGCTTTGGGTTTTTGTTGACGTTCGAGTTTCGCACGTGACAGCCGCTCCACAATTGTCTGCCTAGGTGTACAATCTTCTCAGTTTTGCGTCATTATTCGTAAAAACCGTTTTGACTTTCCCTAAAGATTTTTGGAACTCGCGCGTGGCGAATGGAGGAATGGCTTGAAGCGGAAGAAAGAAGGTAAAGTTGGATTTGCATCAAATGTTTTGTGTTGGCGATTTACACGAATAGGCCTAAAGGTAAATAAAATGCACTTTCATATTATTTTGCATCAGTCCTCATTTTTACGCCTGGGTTGATTTGGTAAAGACGCGTTTTCTACTTACTCGCATACACGGACCGACAAGTTTTCGAGCATGAATTTTCAAAATATTCCAACCCTTTTTCCGTTTGAATTGAAAGCTTGGGGAAATAGTTTTAAGCTTTCGAAATCTTTATTTCAAAATTATTTTTGGATTGTAGAGAAGCGTATCGCTCGAATCGGCCCATAATGGCGACTCATGAAACAATACACAGCGGTCATTTTATGGCCAGTAATGTGCACGAGAATCGAACGGAAGAAGAGGAGATTGATGTTGTTTCGGATGGAAGTATTAGCCGATTGGATACGGAAATAACGGCCGACACTTTCGAGAAACCAGTGACGTTTTATAAATTTGGACCTCAAACAACGAGATCGATCGCAATCGATACTTCGTTATTGAAATTGAATCGATGCATTCAAACGGCATATGCGTAAGAAAAATATGCGGGTGTCCTTTTTTAAGTTGACTTTAGTTTGTTATTTTTAGACAATTAATTACGCCGAAATGGAAAAATTTTAAAGGATTGAAATTATTGTGGAATGAACGTATCAGATTGAATAATGTCATTTGGCGTGCTTGGCATGCTCAATGTAAATTTTTAGTTTCTTAGAGTTGACGTAAAATATAGGTTATTTCTTTTAGTCGTTCGAAAAGTTACCCCGAAATATTGTTTCTTTTCGGTACCCGAAGATGATTGGCATAATCAAACCGAGGTAATTTGGGAATGTCTGATTGCAATGATTTGGGAGGCAGGAGTTGGCCCGAAGTGAGAGTCTATGACTTTGTGTAACCGTTTTTCAATTTTTTGTTCAGGCGGCTGGTGTGATGGAAGGAATTTATTGGAAACGAAGAATGGAAACTGTTTGCGCGCAATATAAGCGTTGGAGACACTTTTTCCATAAACGGACTGCCAAGATTAGCGGAGGACGGCGAGCACGTTGTGTAAGCGATTTCTAACTTATTTTGAGTTATCAGTCGCGAAACAAAAACTTTGAATAGCGCGGGAGTCGAACACGCCTCTGACAGTTAGATTTAGTCCAGCGTCCTATCTCATTGCACCATAAAGACTCAGCACTGACGATGAGACATATCGCTCGTAATGCTCACATTCAGAACTTGGTGTTGGATGAAGGCTTCATAATTTCCATCAAAGGACATTTGAAAATATGAACCTTGAGCGGGATTCGAACCCGAGCCTCTAGGCTAAGGAAGGAAGAGACCCGCCCAGTTCATGTTTGGTAATTGATTGCCGATGTTGTGTTTCAGACGAGTATGCGTCATTCGAATAGCGAAGAAGATGCACTCCTGTTGCCCATGCCTTCGCTGACACCACTGTCCGGTTTGGATGACGATGACTGGAATAATTGGTTTACGGACACGCTGTTCTCCAGTTTGGGACAACCGTATTTGTTTCCGAACCCGAAAGAGATGGGTGAGTAAAGGTTGTTTAAGTGCTACAGGTCAAGTCAGCGACGGGAGACGTGAGATTGAAGTTCTGGGACAAATATTCGAAGGGATAGTTTTTTAGCTGACGCATTCTTACTGATCCCGTAAGAGTGGCGTTCGTTCGGGATCAGGGTTAGTGTTGCTGATATAGGGGTTCTGTGGCAATTATGGCTTTTTTTAATTGGGCAAGTCTCTGCCTTATCCAGTCGAAACAGTTTAAAAACTTACGAAGCGACGTTCTGCATCCGGAATATTAAACGAAGTTAGGAAAGCAGCCTCATACTTCTGCCGGGCTGATTTCTGTGCCTGCATGTAGGCATTGTAGAGTTAGGATCAACTTTACACTGACTTGAAACCAATTTCATTCTCGAAATTTTTGACCCCTCATACGACTGAATGCATCCACATTTGACAATCCGTTTATGCTACCTTCTCGTCCAACGTGCTAAAAAGCTTGTAAATGTTGTTACACGCAACTTAAGGGGTCTTTTAATGCGTCTTTTAATTGTAGCTCAAGCTGGAAACGCCGATTTCATTCAACCTGGTCTCGTACAACTGCAACCTAGTCTGGAAGAGATCATGGCTTCTTTGGGTAAGCAGGGCCAGGGCTATGTTTAAATGGTCGACCCGAACTTGTCGTTTTGCAGAGAACGATGGGCCATTGAGTGGAAGTGGAGATCCAAGTCTGAACGTGGCTGGTCCGAGTAACGAACTGGAACGCATGAGTGGCGCGATGTCGGAGGATCCGAGTTTGGACTCGTTGCGAAGCAGTGCTAATCATTATACGAGCAAGGATTACGCGGCCGCATCTCTCTTGGTCGAATATAGCAACTCGATGGCCGGCCATAGCAACAATTCGCCTCAAGCGGTATATGGAAATCAAGGAGTAAGGAGCACTGTTTCAACGCCTTCATCCGCCTCCACGTCTCGAACACGCGAATTTCGCGTTCCGGTGCTTCCCAGCCAGAATTGTCAGAGCCAAGTCTACGGACCCCTAGTGCCAGGAGATTCGAGTAATGGTGCTTCTCTGTGCGATCCGTACGTGCCTCAAGTGGCCACCATTGAACGGAATACTGTCCAGTACACGTTGGCCAAGACGTGGCTGGCTGATAATAACGGAAACGCCAGGTCGGCTGTGGCAACGGCGGGCGGATACGAGTATGGAAGCGGCGAGGGACCGTCCACACCCAACAGTCCCTACTCGCAGATGGCCACTACTATTCAATTACTGAAAAGTAGGCACGACCATGCAGCCGTGGTCCGGTTTCCTGACCTTGCACACTGTTCTGTTCTATGTTGCAGGCGATCCGTGTCTTCCGCGATCATCGCTGGCCAATTGTCGACGAGGCAGCAGGAACATGGAAGCCACTGCGGATACAGCACAGCCGATGATGCCATCGAAACGGCGTCGTTCGGGTGGTCGAAAAGCGGTCGAGAAGAAGGACCCAAAAGGCAAAACCCCTGGGGTCGCAATGGCTGGCGATACGGGCATGAGGGTAGCAGCGATGTCGGTGGCTTCGACGGCACCGACAGTGGTCGGAATGATTGGCTCGAATATGGTTATTCAACCCAGCCCGCCAGAAAAGATGAGAAGCGGACCGATGGGCTCGAGACGGTCTTCGGGTGATGCAGGAATATCGGGCGCCTCGTCGAAACGCCGTTTGTCATCGTCGTCCGTCTCTGACGTGAAGCAAACGAGTGCAGTGCCGATGAGCGGGCTCGACTTCTCGATGCCCGCAGTGGGAGACTTGGTGACCCCAAAATTAGGGCTGGAGACACCGCCACCGGGAGTGGAGATACACCAATCGCCAACCAAGTTATGCACCTTATCGCCGTTGGTCATTCAGCCGTACCAGCAGCCACAACAGATGGGCGTAGTCCGTCCCATACCGATCAGTTTAGCCGCTGCACGCACGGACAGCGCGTTCTCGGCGATTAGTCCATCCGGTTTCAGTCCGCCGTCCAACATGTCCTTGAGCCCGATGCAACAACGGTCACCAGGCAGCTCGACTACGTCGTCTATGGATTACTCGAAGGTGTTCCTGGCCAGCAGCACCGACGTGAATGCGACTGCCCCCATGGTCCATATTGGTCAGCAGCAGCAGCAGCAGGTACGTTGGAATCGGATGAGGTGCCACCTTAAGTCTGTGCCTGGGGTTGGGAGGCGTGGGCGCAGCCTGGCTATACGCTCCTTCGCACTTCACCAAAAAGTGAAATATGGAAGAGTGCAATATGGGAGGCACTAGTGACCCTGGTTTTGCTGCAGTTGATGTACCCTGCTGCCAACGATCAATCGAGCCAACCACCATCAGCTGGCCAAACACCAGTGCTAATCTTGCAGCCGTTTGGAGGAATGCAGATCCCGATCAGTAAGGGTGCCCCCTGCTTCCTCGTAGGACAGTGCACACGTGTTCTGTTTCAGTGGCTTTGCCTTATTCGAGCAGTGGTGCTGCCTTCCCATCAACCATCCCCAAGCAGGTTCGTCACCCGCGCGTGCAAGCTCCTGGTCTGCGTGAGTGGATGCCTCATTTTAGGAACCAGATAAGATCCCGTTGAGTTCTTACGATCAGGAGGCGTATGCATTCGGAGGACAGGACGGATCGATAAAAGGGACTAGTCATCGAGGAATTGCTCAACAGCATCAAAGGTCGGGTCAAAAGACGAGTAGCACGCAGGGCGGACATGTCGTGCCCACTGTGAATAAGGTCAGTTGGGTTAGCTTCTTGTGGTAGGATGAGACTGAAGATGGATGTCACATTTTAGAAGGCGGCCAAACGCCCTGCTGATAGCACATTGGATCCGTCGGAGAGAAAACGGGTGCAGCATCTGCACGCTGAGCAGACGAGGAGGAGTGCGTTGAAGGTATGTAGGAGTGGGAAGAATGGAAGGTTGTTCAGCGGGACGTGTTACCACACGTCTGCTTGCTGGGACTCGAGGCTTGAGCATCTGCTTTCACGGCCGAAGACGAGTCACGATCTTCTCTAACTCATGAATTTGAAACTGGGCTGATGGGTGTTATTGTTTCAGGGCGGTTTCGAACTGCTGGAAGATTTGTTGCCAGAATTTAGTTCCACAAATACCAAGCCGACAAACGCATTGGTGCTTTTGAAAAGTAAGCGAGTACTAGAAATAGCATTTATGAAAGGCGCCGAACTTTGTAATTTTAGGTGCGGAAAGACTTCGCGAATTAAAGACGGTGATCCCGAACAACGAAGTTATGATTGCTAGATTAAAGGACGAGATCAAGCAGATGAATGACAAGATCAGGTATGTCGAGCATGGTCATGATCATGATGGTCCAAGTCTGGAATGGGGTGTGCATGAACGTGCCGCCAGGCGGGGTCAGTCAGTGTGGGGCGAACCAGTCGTTTGTGGCCTTGGCACAGTACCTCGATCGAAACACTTATCGTGGGTTTGAAGTCTTTTGTCAGCTCTACATATATAGTAACCCTGAGTGGCGAAAACGGGCCCGTTGCAAGCGTGCATATCCCACTGTTTCACAGTTCAAACAATGTGTTATCAAAGAATATTCAAATATCCCCACGGCTTCAACTAACGCTGTTTGGTATGTTTAGCAATTATCAAAAGCAGCTGACAGTGTCAGGCAAGTCGACGTCGAAAGTGGGAATGTTCCAGCAAATGTTGGACAACTATATCAAAACAAGGACGCAGCAGTCGTGGAAATTCTGGATGGTAAGGATGCCACCTTGTACTCCATGTGGGTAGTGAAGGGAAAGAGGACGAGCAGTGAGTGCAGGGGTCGTTTCTTCCCCACTCTGTTGGTTAGACCCTACTGTTAGGCCAGCATACCCCGCGGTAGCACGGGAAGGCCATTCGCAGAAGTGTTCGTGATCAGAGTGTATGAGGTCATGCAGAGAAGGGGCCCAGTCAGCAGACCGGGGGCAGTTTCTTATTGTTTCAGATGAAGAAAGTGCTCGAACCATTGATGGAATCATTCAGGACGGAAGTGCAAGGTTCGAGTAGGGAGGAACTACTCCAGTCGGCTATACAGTGGTCGAGGAAGCGATGCACAAAAGAGGAACTGAGACCAGGTATGACACAAGTATGGGGAAGGTCAGCTGGGTTAGGGGGGGTTGGGGGTGAGGGGTGGGAGGGATCAGATCGCCTAAGCCTGATCTAATTACGTGTGAGACAGGTCAGGCTTGGGTCGAGTAGAGTGAGTGAGTTGTTTGGCTGTTTACATAGAGTACTGTAGGCTGGCTGGACAAATTGGCGCGTGGGTCAGTCAAGTCAGGTTTCGGTCCAGATCACATGCAATCTGATCGATTTTCCTTCCTGCTGGATTTGAGGTGGGGGGGGGGTGAGAGGAAGGGTTCAGTGTCCTGGCCGGCCCGACAGGGGGGTTTACCCCGCCTACCCATACTTGTGACCCACTGTGCTTTGGGCAGAGCCATCTCATCGGGCGTCATTTTTTAGTTGTGAATGGATTTCTGGTTCAAGTCGGAGTTGAAACACCCTTGATGAAGGATCCGACACGGTTTCGTCAGTACGTTCAGGATCAATTGAATAAGTAAATGTTATACTCATTTTTATATACTTTTCGAGTCAACATTTTTCGCGTCCGTGTTCTAGTACGTGTGCGTCAGGTACTCGTTTGTAATAGGTTGTAAATATCGATTGCTTAGATATAAAGTTGGGACCTGGTAAAACTTTTCTTTATCACAATCGCAAAGCACAATTATTTTCGAGAAAAAAACCTGGCGTGAAAATATCAAAGACGCGTGTTCATTGTCGTATATAGAATACAAAAGAGGAAATTGGGGTGATGCATCCAAGGGATTATTGCCAGCAAAAGTAGCACTTAACACAAAAAACCAGGGGAATAAGACAAAACAGCAGCCACACAAAAGATGCAAAATGATTTTCATTCAAGAGTTGAAATTTTCGTGAGCTTTAGAAAAAAAATGTTCTCATTTTCGTTAGACTGGCTCACACGTTAGCACCATGTAGCGTTAGGGGAAGCGAGAACCTCCTGCTTGCCTGCCTCCGATCTATTTCTTATTACAGTCCGCCTAGAAAAAAGGCTTACGCAAAAAGAAAGCTGTTCGTCGATCGAGCCATTTCGACGACATAAAAAGTAAAAGTTCTTGGAAAAAATTTCATCTAGATGAAATCTTTTTGAAATTCAATAAAACTTTGCTAGCTGCTATGAGAGACAAATTTGACATTTTGACCGGATCGTATCACATTGTCAATTTGGGATGGAATGTCAACTGTTTGTGCTCGTTTCGGCCAGCAAAATATCGTCGGAGTCGTCAAGAAGGCAGTCGATCATAAATTTTCCCATCCTACACATCCTCTAGGCCCCGCCCATTTCTGAACAGTACACTAACGCTCACGGCTGACGTACAAAACATATTGCTATGCTCAAAGGTACATCCAACATTTGGCTACCTAACTACTACTAATCCTAATCCAAAAATCACATACGCAACGAGGTTAACCGCCATATTTAGAATTTCAAGCCTCAAAATTGTAAGATTCCAAAAAACCTTCAAACAGAAACTGAAAAACCACTCAAATTCTTTTTGTACGCCATGCATAGAACAGACCAAGAATCATCGTACATACATAGTCTCAAAACATGCAGAAGACGTTCTCCGGGAAAAAACTGAATTTAAAAAATCAAATCACCTGAAAGCAACTTAAATAACATGCAAAACCGCCCGTAATCAATGACTACGCCATAAATAGCAATTCTTATTTATAAAACCTGTTCTTCTACTCATTCCATGCCCACTATTTCCATCGCCTGCTTCTAATAAGCTTGTAATAAACTCCCTACCACTTACTATCATTTTTAGAAAACGTACAACAAACCTGCTCCCTGGCTAAAAATATGTAATTTTACGCTCATGACCTAAGACGCAGTATTGCTCTGGTACACGGGTTTAAAAAAAGCAAATGTTCACTTACTAAAAAGAACTTGATTTTCATTTGTAATTGTATGAAGCAAGGCAGCATTGAATAAACGGGCACGTTTCGCGCCAGTACAAAAACTGAAACTTTGCTCACTTCGTCACTCAACCAAAACCAACATCCCATTTTCTGTTAAAAAACTTGCTTACCTAACTGTAAAAAATCCACGGGCTGTACAATTTTGATAAAAGTCTCCAAAATTCAGTGAGGCAGGCACCCACCCATGCTCACACACCAAAGTGTATACACACAATAAGCACATCCAAAGTCATCACAGAAGGAAATCATAAAGTACACCACCGAACGGAGGGACTCCATAAAACTTTCTCAATCGCACACTCGGTTATGAAAAATCCACTCTCAAATATCTCTTCCCATCACCCACCCTCCAAAAACTTGCTACGCCTACATCTCGTTCCATCAAATACGTCTTATCTCTCCTTCATTAGCCCAAAATTACAAAGCCTTAAAAAAAAGAAATCCTTACAATCCTGTAAAAATCGAGAAAAAAGGCGCCGCGGAAGCGTTAAACGTTGAGAAAATATTCAAAAAACCAAAAGAACGAAAGCCTGTAAGACGTCGACAAGGCCAACTCCCATCGACCACCGGCCCAAATATCCAAAGTCATGGAGATATATTAATTAATGATAGCCGTTGTAGGCCGCGATGAGTGGAGGAGCCTAAAATGGCAGGCATCACACCCTCTCGCCTCCCGTCCCAACCAGCACTCACTTTGACGTGCAAAGGCGGCAGCGGTTGCGGACTACCGGTTTGCATATACGATGCCATATCGGGTGGTGCTCCGCTCTGAAACAAATCCAATGCCGCCTGCGGCGAAACGCCTGCCGCGCCCGCAAATCCCCTCGGACCGCCCGGAGACGTCGGAGGCAAGTAGCCTTGATAGCCATTCATCACTGAAACATGAAAGCGCTCTTCCCCTCCGTAATTGCACAGAACCTCTACACACTCACTCGATCGAGCCAAATCCGGCCTCGCGCCGGCTACCGTCAATGCTGGCGGAGTAAGACCCAAATCGGCATACAATTTATCAGCGGGCGTCAACAAATACCCGTACAGGTTAGCTAAAACCAAGCCCAGCGTCACTCACGTCACAACCCCTCCAATGAAGAGTACACACTCACCCGCGGGATAGTAGAGTCCAGCAGTACTGTAACCGACCCGAGGAAGGTACGCTGCATAATTCGCTGAAGCAAAACATCAATCTTCACCAGAACACGCATCAACTACAAATCCCACTCACCCAACAACTGATCCGGGATATTGTAAAGACCTCGTCCAGCCGCTCGATTCTTCGCCAACTGAACTGGAAGCATAACTTCTTTCGGCTGCGCTTTCTTGCATTCCACCTGAAAACATCCGACTTCGATCACCACACTTCACATACCCCCCCCCCCCCAAACACATCCATTAGCTTTGCTGAGTAGCCAAGCATGACAATCATTTGTCACTGCCCGCCAGTCCGTGTTACCCATGGAGAGTCCATTTACCGAGGTCAACATATCTTACCATCCCCTTCCCGATTCCAGTCACACACTTACCATCTTTCCATTAATCTCATGAAAATGTATTTCGCACACTTTCTCCACAATGTCCTCCGATTCGAACGTGATGAAGCCGAAGCCTGAAACCGCAATAACTTTTAATTACCGCTGCTCTTTACTCTTCCTACCTAGGCATCCCAGGACGATGAGATAGCATTTCCCGCCCGCCCCTACTGTAGCCCAAACCATGCTGTCATCTTTTCGGTCCTATATGTTTAAGCAGCCTTCTCATTCTATGCCCTGCGCGCGAGCCGAGTGTTGTTACAATTCGACCGACGACCATACGTCGAAAACGTTTTCCGCCTAGTTCCGCAATCAATAAATAAAGTGGACCGTTTAACGCTGGTGGAAGCCCAGCGCTTAAGCAGCAGGAATCTTAACGATTTATCGTTTCGCACATTAGTAAATAATTAACGCTACTTAGATACCCTAGCGCGACAAACGGCCCAAAATGGTTACTCTCCTTCGTCTAACTCGACCATTCGTACTCGCAGGAAGCTCGACCGGAACGAGTCTGGACCCCCCCCCCCCCCACTCCGTGCCCCTTCATCGATCCCACGTCGCACTCACACTCACCGATTACAGTACGAGCCATTGAGCACCCTCGCTTTTTTTGACCAGTCTCCTAAGTGCACACTCGACTGGTCCCCAAATAAGCTTACAGACCGAGCCGCGAGAGAATTATCTCAAAAGCCACACACGCGCACCCCATCCCATCTGTGTGGAGTTTATTGTCCACTGACCACCCACAAACGGTATGGACTCTCAATTTGGGGGGGGGGGGGGGGGCTGACGGACCTGAGCCCGAAGTGCCCATAGAGCAGTTTAGACCAGGAACTCACGCGGCCACGAACTTACCTCGATGTCTGTTCGTGGTCTTATCGAACATCAGCATGGCGTCCTCGATCTGAAAAGAATCACTACCTCACTTGCGATACTGGTTTGGGTGCTTAGGATGCGCTCCCGGGCGCCTGGCCCCCCACAGACACCCACTAATCGACACTCACCTTGCCATACTGCTCGAAATAGATCTTCATATCATCGACGGTGGTCGAAGCGGACAATCCGCCGACAAAAATCTTTTTCGTCCTGGTTATCATCTGCGTAGAAAAGAAATCCGGGTTCAGCTCTCCCCAGTCGACCCTGGCTTTCACTAGCAACGATTCACAACTGCCTGCCAGAACCAAGTGAACAATTCGGTCCGGCCACGACCGAACGGGCCATTAGCTTACTTTGCGCGGCTGAGAGACCCCTTGATAGTAATTATGGAAAACTAATGCGCCGTCCATGCCGCCGCTGCCAGCCGAATTGACTAAGTGCGTAGAAGGATCGGTCGGAAACGACGCAACGCCTCTAACCCTCTCCTGCGCTGGCCACTCCTCTCCTTCGAGTATCCAAGCACGCTTTAAAGCAATGACCGGATATAGAGCAAAAAACACAGCCAATAGGAAGGAGAACGAATATGGATGACGATAAGCTCCTCGCTCGGACGACCCCGCACCGAACAGCTCGAGGGGAAAAGTAGAAGCAAATTATTTATACGTCTCGCGTTTCTACGCCGCCTCTCCCTTTCCCAAGCACGACGTCGGTGTCCGAGCTCAGAGAAATAATTCGCCTTTAACAACGTAACGCGGTCAATAGCTCGAGACCCAAAACGGTACCCCCTCGGCACCCGAACCAACTAAGCGCTTAGCTCCTACTACGACCATCATGCAGCCAATGTACTCCCAGAAATCTTCCCACCAAACAAAGCCTCTAACCGACTTGGGGGCACCGTCGCCAGGGTCTATTCTGAACAATTTCCAGGAAATTGATCTCATGATTGCCAATTTACTTTCAATAGACTTTCCTATGTAATCCCCGTTATTACACATACGCATCCCAAGTAACCCTACCACACTCCGCCACTCGGTCTCAGATAGGAAGCCAGGGATAAAAATAAAAAAATTCAAGTAGCCAACAAGCCGAGCGTCTTTCAAACTCGCATCCGCCATCCATCAAACGGCATTATTGGCACTAGCTGAGATTAAAAATGTACACTCGTCTAGATCATGTCTAGCTCACGCGACCACTCATCCGTCCGCCTCCAAGACGCCCGACTCAAGCCAGCTTATAATCTCTTTCAATAAAACCAAGAAAACGTCAGAAAAACTTGCAGCCGAACAAATGCCAGATGCATATTTTCCATGCATTCCAGCTACAACTGCTCAATACCAATGAACAATATGAGCCTGCTCCTCGCCCTCTTTTTCCTTCATCTTCTCAAAAAGCTTGCTTGACTGATATCATGTTTTTTAGGCCCAGAGCCTGTTCTCCTCATACCAACCTATCTCTATCGAGCCAAGTGTACCCATCGAAACAAGCACTTTCCCAAAAACAAAACCTGCCGTTTTGCGTGCAATGCTCTTCAAGGCATGACTGACTGAGTGCTATGCTCAGATCTCGTCTCCCTATCCAAGTCGGTTTACACCCATACCCGTACCCGCCAGGTGTTGGGTAGCCAGCGGGGCAGACTTCTACACTCCCCCTCTACTCGTGTCGCATGCAGCACGTGGCCTCGGCTTGCAGTCTTCACTCGATCCGACCCGCCGTACATGCTTCGAGTGGCAGCATGGACCTATGCTCTCCTCAGATCACGAATCGATGCCCGATCATTATGCAGGGCGGAAGCGTCAATTCGGATTACACATAGCCAGGCAACCTTTGCAGCATCAGGCCATTAACGAAACTTCATTAGACCACCCATGGCGACTCTTCCTCGCCCCTCTCATGCCACACCCTATTTCACGCTTTACTGCGTTCCAGGCAGTTCGAAAAAACTCGCCCGCTTTTGATCAAAGAGTTCAGTGCATTGAAGCGGAGCCACTCAATGCCGTTATTGGAGACGCAATTCGCTTTCCGCCGCTTAGCGTAAAAACCGAATAGAATACGACGGGAGAATTAAAAACGAGAGCAAGTCCCCTCTCGTTGAAGCGAGGCGAAAAAGGGAAAAATTCAGGAACTAAATGACGTCCGCCCGTAACCTTGTCCAAAGATCAATGAAGCTCTCGAGAGGACGCCTGACCGCCCTCTTTAGTCAATGCTCGCGTTGAGGAAACCCGAGACCGCCTTGCCTTTCCGCTAACCAGTAACGTACACACAATCGACTACATTCTCGTAAATACAGGAAAAAATACTCTGTTATTACACATGCCCAGCAGCATTACCTAAGACGGCCATAAACTGTTTGCACGCTACCCTTTTCCCACAAAGATCCGTCTCCTCACTCTCGAATCGAAGCTCACATACGTGTTTGCATTGCGTTACGATCCCCCTTCTCCGACCGATGAAAAATATAGAAGCGAAAGGGCGTAAGCCAAAGCTTGCACGAGATGGGTTCGTGCTTGCTGCATCCCTACCCCAAGCTCATGCCCCGCACCCCCTTGCAACGTTGCAGCAACAGCTGACCACCCCGACGCCTTTTCGTTTCATTCTACTTTCCATCCTTCGATGAGCAAACATCGACGCTCGTCCAAGACAAAGTCAGAATTTTCAAAACCCGATCGTCCGTCACAGACGTAGTTTGAACGAGAACGAAAGAAGCCAGCCCTTAAGCAATCCTTGCGCGAAAAAAACTTCCCAACCCGCCCAGCCTACCTGGCCCGATCGTCCAAACTCAACAACTTCTAGATCTCCGAAACTCTAAAAATCGTAACGAGCAAAGATGAAGCGACGAGGATGCCTCCAACTCGTCAACTGGGGAATGCTTACGAAAGAAAGGTGACTGCTCTCTCGCCGGGACCGAGCAAAAAGAGAAGACAAAAGGGACGAGCATAGCACTCCCAGAATCGTCTATTATCCCCTTGGCCAACAATAAAACAGCCCCCGCACCACCATTTCCAACAACACCACGACCTTTTAGCTGAGCAGAAAAGGACCGCTCATCGTATCCTCGATACCGACCTAGCATTGTCTCAATACGCTCTCTGACCGGGTCTATTCTTCCACCTCCGCTCACCCAATCCGACTTACCTTAGGCGGTGCTCGCTTCGGAAAGGCCACTTTCGGATCAATCTAAAACAAGAAGAACCTTGAGCAAAGATCCCATCTTCCCCAAGAAATTCAATTCACCCCGGACGTGACTTTGGAAATAAGTCAAGCGTGAAAATTAGCAGCCATTCAAAAAGAATACAAACATAACCCTAAAAAATTGCTAACCTTCTTCCCGTCGAGATCGTGCACAGATTGTTGCAAGACTTTATCGACGCTCGACGGGTCTGCGAAAGTTATGAAGCCGAATCCTCTACAACAGAAAAACACAACCAATATATATATACCACACTGAACCCAACGATAGACTCTACTTGTACACCATGCCCTCGCAAGGTCTGCTTGTTTTCGCTGTGCCCACTAACTAAACATCGGCTACAGTAGGAGCTCAGTCAAAAACTTCTGCACAACTTTTTACGAGTCCGAATGGTGTCACGGGTTTCAGATGAGTGTACCGCTATCTTTACTAGTGTCAAGCTAGACCGGCCGATTAGTTGACGGCGTCGCACTCTAGTCATTCACTCGTGCCAACTCTCATTTTCCTATGATGACAAATTACACCGATGCGGTCCAGGTGATCAATTCCGCGCATTTTACAACTTGTCCAACAAGTACTTTCCAGTTTATTTCTGGCCTTTTTCAATCGCACCCTCCCAAACGCATATGCGTTAAGAAAAACGGGGTGCGGATTCGAAAAGATGACAGCCGCCAAACTGGTTAGCCCAAGGCGCAACCTGCAACTATTTACACGTGATGGCCGCCTCGTTTTGTACGAAACCAGCTTTTTCGCCAGAACCTCGTTCTGGTCGACTTCTGGCGCTTCTGTGCACCCTCTCTTACAAATATAAGCAAGGGCGCTCGACACAGGATTAAAACAAACACGACCAGCAGAAATCCAGTGTAAACGAAAAACTAGATTACGTTCAAGCGTGCGCCAAGATTTTTTTCCACACCAAAAGACGACTCTTATGCAAAAGCAGCTTTTCTTATTTCGACTTTAAGAAAAGAGAAAAACATTCGCTGTCTTATTCTTCTAAATCGTGTACCTTTTAGGCGCGATTAAGCCATCGAAAAAGCACGAACTTGTTGCCCCGACGGGCATTCATTTTCGGACCGCCATAAATCCCTTAATAGTCTTTCAAGACCTCCGAAGTCGATCGAGCGTTTGGTCGGTTTCGGTTGGAACGATACGACCATCCATCTCCGTCACACGTTCCGTTCACGATGCGACTCACGAAATGTCCTAAACTCCCCTCCGTTCCCAACTCAAAGAGAATAGGACGAGAAAACGAAAACCAGTCTCAGTTCTTCACAGTCATAGCGCCTGGCTAGTTTTCGTCAAAACCGTGGCGATTTTGCGACGGAATTAGCAAAACGCCATGGAAAACTGCGACAATACGAATAATACAATAGTACGTTCCTTTGCCTGACCACCAACCGATGCACCTAGTCGAGTCATTAGCAAGTGCTCCTGCGTACGCCTGCAAATGTATGAATCAAAACCCACCCACAAAAGGGAATGAACAAAACTAGTTTTCCTCGAATTATCTAAAAAATGTTTGATGTTCAAATAAGCCCGAATGGCAGCAAACTGGCGCCCTAAGCACGAAAAAGCATCTCTATACTAGGACAGGACATAGCGTTGAAATTCCCTAAATTATGGACGATAATGCCTCGAGCGATTGTTAGGCCCAACGCTAATATGCCTTTTGTCGCATATTTCTACATGCTACGATTCAATGACATACAAGTCATTTACATTTGGCTATTTATACACGATGCTGCCACCTCGTTTCGTATCACGCCTATTCGATCATGTTTGAACGCAAAGCTCGCGCTGCCTAGTCTAATCTAATACTCGTACTGTTCATGTTCAATCCCGTAAAAGTTCCCACGCTTGATCAGCTTAGACTATGAAAACAGGCTGTCCTAAAGCTCCTACGAACAAATATGAAACTATAGAACATACCGAGCACGTTTTGTCGCCGGGTCTCGCATGACCATACATTCGGTCACCTCGCCAAATCGTGAGAAATATTCCCTGAGTCCATCTGAAAGGAATTACACTCAATTAAAGTCGAAAAGTACGGATAAGAAAACCAGCACGTACCTGCTGTCGTTTGCCAGCTTAATCCGCCGATAAACATTTTACTGAAAAAAGTAAATGTCGATGAGCATAGCGACAAGCGGCGACGAGGTTACAGTCAAAGGCCTCAACTATGCCTGATAAAAAATTAGTACAGCCACTCGTCAGAACTTTAATAGGGTTCCATAGTAACATTGGGGGAAATAAATGTGTCGAAAACAAGACCAAAATGCCACGCCGAGCTTCTTACGCAAAATTACCATTGAAATTTTAAAACAGTACCTACATATTAAAGAAAAAGTAAAGCAGGTTTAAAAATTCACTCACCCAGGGTCATTTGAGCCATCGACGAGCGCGGCCACCTCGCTGTTTGGACTATTTTGACTATCGTTCGAATCTGAATTCATGTTTTCACCTTCCAACGACTGGTGCTGAAGCGGCGTTGTACTAATTAGATATAACCAATACCAGTGAGTGGAAATAAATTATTATTAAGACGACAATGACGAACGATGACAAGACGAAAAGACGACCAGCACCCGCAAAAAAGTAACTTTTTCTAAACCGAACGCTGAGAATTTCCAAATTTACCGAACGTACGTAACGTGTACGACGCAGCTAGCGGCTACTTGACTAACTACGGACGGAATATAACCTGCAACAAGAGAACGAGATCGTGCCCTCAATTATCTCAATTGAAGAAAAGACTTAAGAAGATTTTTCGATTTAGGTAAATCGTACGTTTTAGTTCTACACGCTCGACGCAGCCGCACGCCGTGCGACAGTCGACGACGAAGACGATTGAAGGCAAAGCTCTTCGGCGCCTCTCCTTTTGCCTCGCTCGTTCTCTCTATCGCACACAGCTCGTTCCAACCAGCCGCCAACACTAGAAGCACCCGCCTACTATGCATAGCCACACACTAAAATATACCCTACCAAACGAATCCTTCCCGCGCGCCACACGTACTCGAGCAACGACCGACCACCTGCACACCCCCGCGCACAGGACACCACCGACCAATCGCGGGGAAGACACGGTTTCAGGTAGCAGCGGGGGGGGGGGGGAGGTTCTGAATGAATGTTTGAACAGGCATAAACCCTAGACGGACACAGATAAGATTGTTGCACGGAGGTAGCAATATAGGGAACTTGATAACCATCCATTACACACCCGACGACCGCACACAGCGACCAAGCTTTATACCACTAACGACACTAGAGCCTAGTGAGCTCTACTTTACACTCTTCAGATAAGCGATGTGAACTGGGCTAAGAAGGCGGAGGGGGGGAAGGGGGAATAAGCATTGTGATAATGTGGGATGACCACCAAGGTAGTTACTCACCTCCCTCAGCGGTTTATTAATCAAATCAAGCTCTCAAAAAATTACAGCCGAATCTGAACTTAAGATTACTGCGGGCCCCGCAAACCGATGTGTGCGCGACGGTTACTGTATCCGCGCGAGACAAGCGAAAAACGAAAAACGAAAAGAAATCGGCCAGGAGGATTGTTTTCGTTATTTGGAAACTATACCAAAGGGGGAAGAAGTTAAATTCGATTTCTACAGCTGAAAAAGTATGTAGATTTTACTAAAAACGGGCAAAGTTTTTATCAATGCGCGGATGGGTTTGTTTTATGCTTTAGGCCTACGAGTTTTAGTTTTCGGCTGGTCTGATGAGTTTAGGCCTGCATATTTTTTAGAATCCCGCGTGATAATTTTATTGCTTTTTGAACAAGACTGACTAAAAGCTTCCGACTTGAATCTATCTATTCTTCCGACTTGAAATGTTCATGGAATATTTTTGTGTTTAGATGGCGCGAAACTCGGAGAAAGCTATGACGGCTTTGGCTCGATGGCAGCGCATGAAGCTGGAAGAAGAACGAGGTCCTCAAGAACGGCGACCCGGCTTAGCTAGTGAATGTAACGATGTAAAGAAAGCGGAAAGATGGCGACTAGAAGTTATTCGAGAAATCGGTAAGAAAATTGCCCAAATTCAGAATCCGGGTTTGGGCGAATTCAAAATTCGAGATCTCAACGACGATATCAATAAATTGTTACGAACAAAATATCATTGGGAGGTGCGGATTAGGGAATTAGGTGGACCGGATTACAAAAGGATCGCGCCGAAGATGTTGGATCGCGAAGGTCGTGAAGTTCCGGGCAATCGGGGTTACAAATATTTTGGAGCCGCCAAAGATCTGCCTGGTGTGCGAGAACTGTTCGAAAAGCCAGTCGTTGATGTGAGCAGGAAATCGAGGGCCGAGCTCCAACGATTTGTGGATGCCGATGTGAGTGCTGTGTGATCAATGGGGGCGTGTAGGCGCACCCCCATCTCGTGTTCCTGGGGCAAACGTTGATCCAGAGAGGGGCCCAGGCTAGTTTTATTACGTCATTCTAATGGCCCTTTCGTTTTAGTACTACGGTTATATGGACGACGACGACGGCATTCTAATTCCGCTGGAGCAAGCGGAGGAGCAGAAAGCCGTAGCGAGAGCACTGGAGGAATGGCGACGGAATAAGGAAAGCGGTACGTCGGTCACTTCCTCCCAGGCCGGCGAAGACGATAAGGACATTTACGAGGTGGACGAGAGCGCTATTGACGACGAGGCAATGGACATATACTTCCCCAACGTACTGGCGAGTGGAGAGAGCGGTGCCGCCGATGGAGAACCTCACTTTATCGCTCCTGTAGCCGTTCCTACACAAAAGGACGTAGAAGAGGCCTTGGTCAAAAGACGAAAAGCCGAACTTATGGACAAGTACGCCAGCGAATCACTTTTGCAACAATTCCACGAAGCCAGGACGTTGATGGGATACGAAAGTGAAAGTGTGACAAAAGCAGCAGCTGCAACGTCTGCTGCTCACGAAACTTCCATGCAAGAGTAATTTGTACGCGTGCCGAGTAAAACTTCGATCACCATTCGTGTATACCTTGCATAAGTGTACAGCGATGGTCGCTGATATGCTTCGAATCCTCGCGATGTTTGCAAAATTGTGTCGTTTTAAACTGGTTTTAGGTAACTGATTTGGACGTCAATCATGGTCAATTCCCCTCAAGTTAAGCCGCGCTCAGTTGCTGCCAAGAACGGGTTGTCGTCGACCCCTGGCGATGGGGATACGACTCGGCAGGCCACACCTTCTACAACGACCACAATGGAAACGTTTCGAAAATCGCTCAAGGCGGGATCGGATTGGGCCGATAAGGACGAGCTATTGGACGTAGTCTACTGGGCCAGGCAGATACTGGGTGCTGTGATAGGCGTGATTTGGGGCCTGGTCCCGTTCTACGGTCTGGTGGGTATCGGTGTCTATCTGGCACTGACTACGGCAGTAGTGCACATCTATGTGACGGCCTATCAACGACAGGATGAAGAACGATTTGGCGGATTTTGGGAATTGGCTAAGGAAGGATTTGGTTCATCGTTTGCTACTTTTTTGGTTTGTTGGATTTTGGTTTATACTGCTGTGCATTTCGATTCTTTTTCTTGATTGAATCAATTTATTTGTTGCAAGTTGGAATGGATGAGGAAATAGTCAAAATAATCGATTATCGAGTGATACTGAATAGGAGTGGTTAGCTAGCGGGCATAGGCCGAGATTATGAACATCGACCCCCCCGTGAAATTAGGACTTTGACATGAAAATGCACATAATTGGTCAAAAATGAAAACCAATGCACGCATGGTCCTGAGTGAACGTTAGTCTGTGATCATGAGACCAATAGATAAAGCTGGAGATCATTTTTTCTTAGACTGATCAGCCGGAGGCACAGCTCGATGAGTGGTCGAGGCATTGAGGGCCTGAAACGATGGTGTGCAGAGCAGTCAAGTGTCCCCCTCGACTGTCCAGCCATACCTGTTTACTGTGATCCTTACTGACGGGCTCGTAGCGCAGGTGTCTCGGGGTGGCACCAGCAGGGTACGCGCTGCGTAGCCGTTCCAGGAATTCGTCGGCCATGGAAGAAGAGAACCAGATCGGGTCGACAACGTGAGGTCCGTTGCTTGATCCAACGGTTGCCGAGTGATTGCCCATTTGTAGGTCCGAAGGGGGCGGGGGCGGATCGATGGCGTTGCCACTGCTTGACGAAGCGAGACCGGGCGGACTGAACTCGGTCAGCAGCTCGTAGTACTTGGCCGAGAGTCGTTGCTGTAATTCGTAGCACATGATTCGTTGTCTCTCCGTGAACGTGTCCTCGTATTCCTGGAAGGCAGCAAAGCGGTGTCAAAAGAGTATGGCTATGAGCACACCCACCCACTTGCCACCAAAATGACACAAGACCCTTTACTGCTGTGACTAGCTCGGTCCTTAGATCAGCCTGATCGGCATTCCTGCCACTTTAATGGTGCAGAAATTAAAGGCACCTGTGAGTTTGGTCGGGTCAAGTTCTCTAAACTTCGCACTCCAATGGTAGGAGACTCACTCTCCATCACGTATGGGCATTGACTGTATTAAAACCAAATTTATGCAAATTTTGCCGATATTTTTTAAAATTTGAGACTGTTCTTGACGAATAAAGTGTATTTCTCTAAAAAAATTAACTATGCGATAATGGCCCATGCTAAGATAATTTCTTGTTCTTCTAAATCCATCAGCTCAGGGGTAGAAGTGAGTATGCATGGGTAGGGGTCTTGTCCAAGAGGTACCAGCGGCAGGACGTAAAAGCTTACCAGGGCGACCATTGACGGCATCTTAGCCGATCAAGCTCAGTGGTTTCCCCCTGACTTCTATGCCCATACGTGCATCCACCACTCTAAAGTCGTAAAGCTAGGCCTTACGGTTGAAGGGTCTCAAATCCATCCTCTCATATGCCCAGACGTAACTGATGCCGCTAACTTGAAATTAGCCAGGGTCAGATGGGCGCAGTCGACGACAAAATTAGGCCACTAAAAGTCGAGGATAAGAGATTCAACGGAATGGGATCAAAACTCGACCCGCTGGAATTGGACGAAACAGTCAGCATCCCTAAGCAGTCGACCCAGCGATGGCGGGTTGGTACCCAGAAACTTTGACCTTTCTCTCATCTCTTGTTGATCCTGCCCGCTCTTCCACATTTCTCAACCCAACAACCAGCTTACCTTCAGTCGTCTCAGCGCCTCATCCCGTTCACTGACCATCCTTCCATACTTCTCGCTCAATCCATACAAGACTGTGTCCCACTCGTCCTTCAGTTTCTTCATCTCGCTGGCTGTCCTTTGCTCAATCTCGTGCCTCGTCTTTTCCACCCTGGTCTCATAGTCTTTGGCCAATTCCGCCACTCTCTCTTTGTAATGCCGATCCTTCTCCTCCGCCTGACTTCGCCTGACTGATCTTTCATTATTCAGTTCATTCTTCATCTTCTGCACCAACTCAGCATTCTCCTTGGCCGTCTTCTCAACAGCCAACAACTCCTTGGTCAATTGCTCCTCGCGCTCGAACGATGCTTTCCGTTTTGACTCGCTTTGTTCCAGTTTCTTTCTCAACAAGCCCATCTCAGTCAGTTGTCCACACGACTCATCTTTCAATTTTCCATTTTCCACTTCCAAATTCGCCACAGCAATCGATCGATCGTTCAGGTCCTTTTCCAAACATTGCACACGTTCGTTGCACGCTTCCAACTTGTCGCCCAACATTTGGCCATAGGCCACAACTCGTTCCAAGGCCGTCTTCAACTGTTCATTATTGGCCTTTAAGCCAACCATTGCTCGAGCTCGTTCCATCTGCTTGCTCGATACCTCTGTCACAAATTCATTGCACGATTGTTCAACACTGCCAACCACATTATTGTATCGATCCACTGTAACCGTCGCCACCGACAGCTTCTCTTCCATATCTAATAATTGCTTTTGCAAAATCTCGATTTTCTTCTCACAATATCGTCGTTTGCAGAATTCAGCTTCGTACAATTCTCGCAATTCGATCGTCGACAGCCGTTCCAAAAACGATCGTTCTTCCAAACCCATCGATGCCGAGCCATTAGAGGAATCAGTCGGACGAGCACCAATAACACTGGAAGCCAAAGCACGATGCATCAATTGGCTGGCATTGTTCAACTCGTTCTTGGCATTAGCCAACAACGACCGCAGCCATTCCACTCGCTTCTCACATATTCGTCCATCCTCCAAATCGTCCCCCTCCATCTTGGACGTGAACTGCAAAATTGCCAACGAGCTGAGCGGCATCGAGAACGGGACCGCCACATTGGTTCGTGTGCCAGAATTTGTTGCCATGGGCGCATGGAAATCATGGTCGGAACCGATCGATACCATCGTAGCTTGTTTGGAAGACGCTGGCGAGAAGGCAATTTTCTTGACACCACCTTGCTCATTGCTACTCAAACTCGATTCGACCTTGGGAGTCGATGGGCACGATTGAGAGCTGCCCGACGATTCGGGGACATCACGCACAATCCTTGAAAAGCGCTTTCTTTCGGATGACGATTTGCCAGTATCGAAATTCAAGGAACGACGCACTGAAGATCGGTCGGTGGTGGGCGTTTTGGAACTGGATGACGATAGATCGTCTTTAGTCGTTGATTTTGTTGGAGTGAGATAACTGAATGATCCTGGTTTGATGTTTCTGAAACAGAGGCAAAGCCTGATCACAGACTAAACAAGTGACATGTAAACAAAACTTGAGCCTTGATCAGGATTTGAACCTGGATTACTGGTCCTGCGATCTAGCCACCTGCACCATCTCACCAGTAATCCAGCAGCATGAATTCGAATACAAGGGGCGCCTGCCTCTCACGCAGGGTGCGCACTTACAGGAGAGGGTTCGACTCCCGCCTCGGTAAAAAGTGATTGTCAAATACCTTTGTTTGCCGTAACCCTCGAGCGCGCCATATAGTGCTCGACTACGGATAAAGTATGACATTACAAGACACGCTCAAACTCAAGTTTCTGAACATTTCTCTTCATTGAAAGACTGAAAGCCCTTTTCTGTTCCTACTTTTCAGGGGAATAACGCGAACCCCCCCCCCCCCCCCCACTCCCTTTTTCTGAGCCAGACTAACAGCTGTCCTATGTACAGTACGTCCCATCGCCGTGCATGATCTCCTGAGACCTCAAGACAAGGGACAGTAGCAAGTGGAGCTTACGCACAGCAAACAAAACTCATTACAGCGGCAGTCTAATTCCCAAGTCAGAGCAGTAAAATATCCCTCCCCCACCCCAGCCCCATTCCCTCTTTCTGACCCAGAATGACAGCAGTTTACAAAACATCAGTCTCCTGGCCTTACCTCTTATCCGACGCCCCACTGCACAGCAAATCGGCATTGGTCAACAATTCATCCGTATCAGCGTCAGACGCACTTCCCGCTTGATCTGCGTGTCCCGAACTCGGTGTCTCCTCCATGTCAATCTGAAACACAAAATAATACAAAATCACTAATAATCACCTTTCAGTTTAATGTATTCAAGCGATATTCTCGCGTCCATAATTCCTTTACACAAATGCATTAATATCTTTACTGATCACAAATCAGCCAAACTGAATAGTGAAACATCGAAATACAATTCACTCCTCTCCAAACTCGCCTGCACAATTACCAAATCATTCTCTCCAACCGAGAACTCATTAATCATGGCCGCCGCTACCCGAAAATGCGTTCTTGGATCCTTCGTACTCATTCGTCCATCCGTGCCCACAAATTCGAACCAGAATATCAAGGCTTGGACATTCCCAACATCCGTCGTCTCAATCGAAGTGTTGGTCACTTGCGACAGGAACCGGGGCAACGTCTCTTCACCATCCAAAGGCTCATTAAAATCCAACGTCATCAATTTGGTCGCTTGACTCAACGGTTTGTGATCGAGGGTCGCTAATTCCACATCACGTTGAATATCCGTTTCGAACACATTGATCACACTCTTAATCTTCAACCCAAGCGTATTCTGATCACTGATTAGCCGAGCATATCGCTTCAATTCTTCGCTCTCGACCAACAACCCATAAATATCGATCGTCCCAGGCACAACCTTCTGTACGTTGAATCGAAGACGGCAAAACGCCAAGTCCTCCAACGCGTTCTGCTTCAATAACCCGCACGCTTCCACTGGACAGAATGAGAGCACGTCGAAATGTGATACTTTTTCCTCCAAAACATCCACGGACGGGGCCAGGACAATCTTCTCAGAGCCCGTCGATTCGAGCCACGCACTGATGACTGATCTGGCATCCTCGTTGCATTGGACAGAGAACACCTGACCACGATCTGACGCGGCCAGGGTCAGGCGCGGGTTTCCAGTCCAGTCCAAAATAAGGCTGTCTTTTGATTCATCGAAGAGACGTCCATAGAAATCGATCAAGTAGTCATCATTTATCGATTCGATCAATACAGTATCCTCGATCAACAAAGGAACAAGTCCTCTGTCGCTGGAGCTTCCGAGATGTCTGCTTTCCACAACGGACACCTGAAGCCAATCATCCTGGATCGCCACCTCGAGTCCGATCTCCTCACCCGACTGAATCTTCGATTCTGTGAAGGCCACTGGGAATATGGCTTGTTCCCACGCACATGTGGCACTTCCTGCTTTCGTGCAGATACTAATTTTGGTCGTTGACATCGATTCAGGCAACAAGTCGACCTCGAACCAGCAAGCGATGGCATCCACGAAGCCCGGCTCTATGATCGTAGCCGAGATCGAAGTGACCACACCATCTTTGTGCCGTCTCAAGTCCTCTTCGCTATTCAGATCAATTTGATCAATCACGAACGGACGTGTCAAGTATTTGAACCCGCCTCTGACCTTGCTCAATACGATTGACGTATATGGCTCGCGACGTTTGGTCGCAGCCTCCGACGAGGAGGCGGTCTGTGAATTCACACACAGAGACGAGACCAAATGCCTTTTCTGGTCCCTCATCAATACCAAATTCGATCGTCGAATCGTTTCGCATTCGATTACGCACCCGCACACCTTGGCTCTGGACGGAATAATCAATCCACTGGGAACCAACAGACGTGACTTGGCGTCCAATAAGGTGCCGACGATGCCCTCGCCAAAGAATCCAGCATCCATCAATTCGGCCACGATCACATGTGCCTGATCTCCATTCATATCTTCCAATATCTTCACGTCCTTGGAATGTTTCTCGATCAATACCACCTCGTCATTTTTCCTAACCCCGTTCTCGGCTAGTATTTTCTTGGCAACTTGACACATGATCGATGACGACTCGCAGGCGTACACTTTCTGAGCCCCCACTTCCAAGGCCAACATACTTAATATTCCCGTACCTGCTCCGATATCCAACACACAGATCGGTGCGGGCAATCGAGATCGAGCCAGACATTCGCTCAGTGCCTGTTCATAGGCCGCATTCCGCTGTCGATCATTTAACATTCGAAAATGCCACTGATCCATCAATCCGTATCTCAAATTCCTCAACGACCGTTTCGCCTCGCTGTAGCCAGGCTGAACGTCCAGCGACTTCATAAAACACAATGCCGCTTCTTCGAACAGCGATTGTCTCGATAGAAATTCTCCCCACATGGTCAGAAACATTGGCGACGACGGATACATATCGCTGATCAATGCAAAAAAATCGGTAATGTCTTCCAGTTTCTTAGCAGTTTCCATTTGACGAACGAATTTACCAAAGCAAGATAAAAATTCCGATTCCAATTGGCTTATATTAGCTGGTACGATTTTCAGAATCGCCATATAATTTGCAACAGCTGGTCCGTATTCACCGCGTCGATCGTGATCACGAGCCGCTCGAAGTGAAAACTTCATGCTACTAGACGGATCTGAAGCACGCATAGCCAAGAAAGCACGAGCAAGCTTTCCGAGTACGTAGATACAGTAGATAACGCGTGAAAAACGCATAGTTCAATTAATGGCGACGGACGCCAAGGACCAGAGAACTTTTATTCCCGATCACCCACTTTCTCCGAGTATATCAATTGCATTAAATAATAAAACATTTTTAACATATCGGGAAATCTAATTCATGATCTTCTTGCTATTGGGGCGGTCGCCCTTGATCCTGCTGATCGTTTTGTCCTGGCTGCTGTTGGTTCTGGGCTTGAGCTCGTTCACCCCAGTTGAATCCACCGGGTCGTTGATCGGGCAATGGCTGGTAGTTTGGATCGTCAGCTGCACCTTCGAATAAGCGTTTTCTTAAAAAAAGACCAGAAGTTACTGACTATGAGACAAACCATTCTTACTATGAGCAGTACTGTGACAGAATCTCAAGCAACAATAACTTACAGAAAATCGGGCGTTTTGAGCACTTGGAATCCACCTGCTTGATTCGGAAATACATCTTCCAAGAAATAGTAGAAGTGACCGCAAGCGATTCCTGAAATGTATATTATTCCAGTTCTGAAAAATAATTACTCGTGCTCTCTTACCCATGAAGTCCACAATGACAGCATTTCCGAGAAGGACGGAGAACGCCAAAAGTACCCAGGGCAAGAAAGGCGCTTGGAATGTGAGAAGGCCGAAAAAATTCATTCGAATATAAGGGTTACGACGACTCCATATGTAAACTAACATGATTGTAAATGCCTGACCGAGAAAAACCATGTTCACAAATAAGGCCATCATCTATAAAGAAAGAGCAGCTTCAAAATTTTGCGAATTGATCTCTCGGCAACGTTTGCAAAACGGCAGAATCCCACGATGATTGCACTGACTGGTTGTCACATACTGTATAATTTATGTTCAGGTTTTACCACATCACCAAACGCGGGTATACAGTACACACTCGAGGATGAAAGGGACACGTAGCCACAAAACAATTTCCCCAGCCGCGAGTCGAACACTCGCCGTTAACGCATCACGCCACGGGTCGGTATGCTTTCTATGTAAAGAATCGATCTACTTACGATCATTATTGTTCCACCGAAGACAAACATAACGAAAAAATCAGCCGTTCGACCACGGAAAGAACCTTCTTCCAACATTCGGCAATAACGGTAGGTAAAGATCATATTGAACAGGAAACTAAAGCCAAACGATCCGAAGAAACAGAAACTGGTGATCAATCGCCAGACCTAAAAACATACAGGAGCTCCTAGCGAAGCATACAATGTGTGAATGAGCATGAGAACAAAAAGATGCAAAAACACTTACCTGTAAGCCTTTGAAAATTAACGAAGGATTAAAATACAGTTGAAATGGCGTTACGATCTCGAGTTGCTAAAAGGAGCGTCCGACTTTCAGATAAATCTCATTACTTCAGCGCACTATTCAGCACGATTAGATACTAGCCTAGCTGTAGGGCTAGATGCGAGTCAAAATGACACGGAAATTATAGAAGCACAGTAGCGTTAGTTTGCGATTGAATGTACTGGAGATACGGAGAAGAAGAATAAATGGAGAATGTTCAAAAAACGGGAAGCCGGAGAGAACCTCGCGGATGATTGAACTGATAATCAGAAAGGAAGCGGTTACTTGCTAATTGGCGACTGTTTCTCCGCTATTGCTCGACAGATTTTGAATGCAATAATAAATAGGCCTACTACTAAAAATTATCCAAGGAAATGGGGGTTTCAGCTCTATATTTGCTGCATACTCAGGGTGGATCGATCATTTACAGCGATAAAAAAGCGAAAAAGCACTCTTAAATCGCGATCCTGAACGAATCTTACAGTGTAGCGCACGACAGTAAAACTTACCACAGCAATCGTCGTTAGCACGCAGGCCGTCGTATAAGCTCGTGTGATCGGCGGCATTTCCATATATTCTTGAACAACTTGCTGCAGCGCCATTTTCAGCTACAGATACAAAAATTTTTATCGACAGAAACGGAATTGTAATAGATAACATTAGACCCAACGATCAGCCCGGCGGGTTGCAGGCGGAACTATTTGACCGCGGTCCGGAAAAAATGACGCGCACTTTGTTTGAAGCAGTGACGCGACATTACAGTAGGAACTGCCTATGACATATTTTAAAAAGTCTAAAAGTCTAGAAGCGGCCACAAATACACTATCTCACATGGCCATGTCTATCAATGCAATTTCGTATACTGTATTCGTCGGAGGTGAGTGGCAATCTGTAAAAATCTCTGTTCATTATATATGTACTGGCGGGCGGACGCACATTACGGAGCAAACGCGGAGGGTTACGCGGTGGAAAACGAGGACATAATCAAAGTATGCTCTTCTGTAGGACCCGGGCATGAATTTTTGAATTGTAATCCTTTCAGGAAAATGCTATGCATGTAAGGAAGCGGTCCACATCGCGAAAAATTGTCCATCAATTAAGTCGAACTCGCACCAATAGTTAATTTCTCCGCTTTATTTTGTTATTGTTATGGGAGGATTCAAGCGATGTTGCTTATTAGGAGTCTAAATTGTAATCGAATTAGGGTGTGGATATTTGAAAGATATGGTGCATAAGGTGGATTATGTGACGTGCCTATTATATGAACAGTCCTAGTGTACTCCGGCCGCTACAGTTATTAAAGCACCAACAGTATTAAAATTTTCTTTCCAATCGGATGTTATGCGCAGCTCTTGAGGGATTAGATGGGAAATTCGTCTGTATTGGTTTTGCAACTTAACAACTGGTATTGGAACGAAAACGAAAAAGTATTGGTATTTCTAAAAAAATCTGTTATCAGACAACAAGAAGATTAGCCCAGCCACCCTTTTCTAACCACATGCGAGGCAAACGAGGTTGGCTGGGCTCCCTCGGCGGCGTTTGTAGAAAAATTGTGATCAAATGGAATTGCTATTGTCACTAAAAAAGTGTAACAGGGCGTCCCCTACCTTAGCCACTTCATTCAGGGAATAGAGAATGGAAACACAAGGGCCGATAGTCGTTCTGGTGCTGAAGGTTGTACGGCCAAAGCTATTAGCATGCTGGCTCCACAGAAGCTAAATTTCCTGTTCTAGTGTCACTAAGTAGGTGCTACGCATGCAGTACTCGTGCTGTCACGGCAGATGCAACCTTACTGCATGCAGCAAGTCCTCACTGTTCCCCAAGTAAGTTCGAGGTAACAGAAGGGGATCGTATTCCAAAACTCCAAACTTCTGTACCTACTCCAAAATACGAATAAGTGTATTCATGTTGGGCACTAGCCTTTGGTGAAAAACAGAATAAAATCCCGCAGGGAGTCGACCCCACGACTCCACGATGTACCAAGTACATTACAGAGACATACGTTGTGGGTGAGTGTGGAAGAACGATTGTGAGCCTCGTCCTGAAGGCAACATAAAAGATATATCACGTCCTCATAAGTATAACCCACTTAAGCATGTGCCGCCGATGGAGCCCAGCCAACCCCGTTTGCCTCGCATTTGGTTATAGTAGGGTGGCTGGGCTAACCTTTTTGTTGTCTGATAACAGATTTTTTTAAAAATATAAATATACTTAACTTGTGGCCAAAGTGTTTGGGCGCGACCTCAAAAAAATACCATAGCTATACTATATGTGATAAATCTCATCGGGGGGGGGGGGGGGGGGGGGGGGAGTGGGGAGTGCGAGCCAGTGATTTATTACATATAGCATAGCCATGAGAAAAACAGACTAAGTTGTACCACACCATCGACCTTTGTTCGTCCCACAAGGTTTTAGTAGAATACCTTGAGAATACCTTACAGCACGGCTAATGATTCAAATCTGAACGACTTTGCACGCCTGATAGCTACTGAGGAATTACCTGTCCAAATCGCGAAAGCTCAAGGTCTACAGATCAATGAAAGCATACGCACAGATCAACTTTTTTATACAGGGTCTGGAGCATCCAAATAACATATAGGAAATTCGTCTACTTCATGTGTTGCGCCACAATGGGGTACTATTAAGCCTCATAAAGGGAACAGTAGGATACAGTACCCCCAATGCAGTCAATCATCAGAACTTTGCCAGATCAGCCAAATAATTTTGACTGACTTTTACGCCGTAGTAAGGCTGTGCCGCTTCCGGTGACTTCCGGTTGGGCGCGCGGGAGAATACGAATAGGGGTATTTTTACGAGTATTTCTTGTGCATTGCACGGAAGAAGTGAAAGGTGTTCATGGAATATTTGTGACTGGCAGGATTTATTATTGATAAATGGCAGACAAACTTTCCTCGGCGATAGAAAGAGAAACTAAATTAAATTAAGAAGTGTAAAGGTAAGTTTCTCGTTAGTGCTTTACTCTAGGCTATAAGTAGGTATTCTTACGTTTAGGCAATGCAGGTCGTCGAGCAGAGGTGGGAACGTAAAATCGGCACGGAGATCGGCTATACTGTACAGAGGCCAGGTCTAATTTAAAAAATAATGACGAGGTAGGCTTTTAGGAGCAAGGAAAACCCGTGTTTCTGAGTTTTCATTATCGGTCTGATTTACTCACGGATAAGGCATTGCCTAATCTGCTGGTCCACATTGTCTACGTATGTAATCTTGGCGACAGGTTTATTGCGTTTGCGGCATGCAAGTTTTACCTGCTTCTTTGTAATTTGTTTTATTCTAAAAAATATATTGCTGTGTCATGAACGAGGTTGACTAGAAGGAAAGGCCTGATCAACACATTGTTTCTGTCAAACGACATAATCATCTGCATTTACAGTGCACTACCATTAGCTTCAAACCTTTAGACTAAGGCTGAAAATCTGATCACCGACTCCCACCTCGTCAACCTGTGGTTCAGTGGTTCACTGCCCCTGGAACATGCGTGCTGGCCGAGCCGAGCAACACAGCACCCCGAAGCTCGCCACTTTCTCGGGCGGACGACGAAGGCACTGCACGGCACCTAAAAAGACACAACATTTGTAGCCAACTGCGCGTTTCACTTCACACTTGCACTTACTTTACAACGCGCCGCATTCGCCACAACTGTCCCATCGTGTTCGATGCTCGATTTTCAATCGTCCATCATTGATTTCGACTCGTGCATTCGAATAGACGCTTTCGTCCTTGCCATCGTCGACGCCCCAGTGGTTCACTGCCCCTGGCACATGCGTGCTGGCCGAGCCGAGCAACACAGCACCCCGAAGCTCGCCACTTTCTTGGGCGGACGACG